>ML685764.1:24141338-24416529 GCA_007922175.1 Pelusios castaneus
CGGTGAATGCTCCTTTGCGAAAGAAACAGCACGTGTGTACACAAGAAAGCGCTATATTTATAGTGCTTTCCTTGTCCCACAATAACTTATTGCGGGACAAGTGTTCTCGTGTGTACATAGCCTAAGTCAACTTAAAAGTGCAAGTATAAACATAGCCCTAGTGGGGGGAAGCTGGGTCAGGGCACCTGCTGCAGGGTTCCCTAGCGGGGAGTGGTGGGGGGGGCGGGAGAGGGAGCTAAGAACCAAGAGCAGGACCCTCTCAGGGTCCCCTGGTGGCAGGGGGAGCCTGGTGTGGACCAACTGCAGGGTCCCCAGATGGCAGGGGGGCCCCGAAGCCAGGAGCGGGCCAGCTGCAGGGTCCCGGTAGTGGGGAGAAGGGGGACCAGAGGCCAGAGCTGCAAGGGAACAGCCAAAAAGCCGCATGCGGCTCTGGAGCCACAGGTTGTAGACCCCGGCCTAGCCCGTTGCACTGCCCCTCTGTTGGCACAGGCTATTGGGGAAAGCACCCTAGGAACAAACAGACTTGTGTTTGTGGTAGAATGGCGGCATGTTCTTTCCTCATTAGGAGATTTTCAGAAACCTGATGAATAATGTTGGATTGTGCAGAAGAAATGTCACGTGTCTGGTTCCTGTGGCTCTTCTGCTCTGTTCCCATTCCTCTGTGTGGTTTGAACCAGCCTAAAATGTAGAAATTTATTTTTACCATGACCTTTCCAATTACTCGAATCATTGAAATTTTTCTGTCACTTTGGCCTGGCATAGATTAGATGTTACGTCTTGGAAGTGAAAGACTAGAGAATCAATCAAGAAGATTAAGCTACTAAATTATTGGCTCCAGATCTGGAATCCTACAAGTTTTCTACAGTAGATCAGAAATAAATGCAAAGGGCCCATCTGTCATCACCAGTGAAATTTTCAAATATTTGTTGAGATTATTATTTTTCATGTTAACAATTTAAAATGGGGAAGCCTGGCATTAGACTGGTTTATTAGAAAACAGGCCATCATGCAGTGTTCACACTGCAGGACTGGCCAGCATTAGTCTCTCTAAATCTCTGCATTTTCTTTATTGTTTATTTACATAAATGTTTACAAAATATTTTTGAAGCGGAAGTTGACTAAGGGCTACTTCTTTCCAACTAGAAAAATAAAGTTTCTTCCTGCTGCCGCCTAATAATGAAATATACAGACCATGGAGGCACGATGTCAACATTTCAGCAATGAAAGTGTGCAGAAAGAAACCTGTGGTGTTAGAAGCAGCAAAAATCTTAAAAAGACACCACTTTCACTGTTTACAGTAGTTAGTTTCAAGATCTTGAATGAGTGGTTTCCACTTTATAAGTAAGGGTAGAATGCAGCACTTTTAGGTTACACCTTTTGAACACAGCAATATGACTCAGCACCTGTTAGAAATATTATTATGTGGGTTGTTAAGCTGCCCAACAAAATGTGAATGAATCATTCATACAGTAGATTTTAAAGTAACTAGATACTGTCTCCCACAGACTATAATAGGTATTAATGTCGTATGTGTCATATACCTGCAACAGACTGCACTGAGAAGAGAAAATGACAAGATGATCTTGTCCTAGCAAAGACAGTGGTAAGAATGCAGGGCCTTGTTTACATTGGTGCTCCACACCTGCAGCTCTCCAGATAGAGTTTTGGGTGCCAATCATTTCTGGAAATCAGTCAGCTCAGGAGCCTGTTGGGTCTCGTCAGATATCTTGGCAAGATGAGACTCGGTATTCATTTTGAAGATGTACGAACAATAAAAACTAAACCTGCCAGAGACCTCACTTGCCATGGGTTTAAATTCTTCCTTTGTGGCTCCAAGTTCACTCTATGAAGGGCCTTCTTTGAAGTCTTAGCAGTGTTATAACTAAGGCCCTATTCCATTTTTTTCTGCTTACACTTTGTGGGTTGTGAGTTCAGCGTGTAGGCAAATGCATAGTTTATATATGTGTACATTGCACTTACCCTGTCAACTGGCCAGTCCACTCACAGAGTATCCAAGTCACAGAGCTAGAGGAAGATGCATTAGATTGCTCTAAAACTACTACCCTAAAAGTAGACGTTCCTAGGGGTGTAGAGATGGAGGGTGGCGGATGGAGCTCCCCTGCAGTTCTGGACACTCAAACTCAGGTGCCTAATGCACACTAACTCCACTGGGAACTACAGATGCTTAGCATCCCTGAAAATCAAGCCACTTATTTATGTGCCTCTCTATAAATCTGGTGCTTAACTGGGCCCGAGTCTATACGTGCCATGCGTGCTTTTCGGCAGCGGTCGACGGGAGATACGCAAGTTACGTAAAATATCTTGCGTATCTTCTGCCGACCTCCTAACTACCCCTTACACATTGCACTAAGCCCGCCGAAAATGGCATCTGGTTGGCGTAGTGCTACTCCAGTTACAGAGCTGGAGTTACGGCTTCGGTTCCATGTTCAATTGAGCACATCTTAACAGTCAGTATAGATGTAGCCTAAGCCCCTATGTTTGAAAATGTTGGCCTCTTTTAGAAGCTAGCCACTGCAGTTGCCTTGATTTCTTCTGCTGGTTTGTGACTTCTAAAACCAGGGCTCTAGATATAACTCCTGAACTGGCAGACACCTACAAGAGGGGCATTTTAATGTCTAGATCAAAATTTCAGGACACCAAGACAAAAGGGAAAAAATCAAAGCAAGTCAGGAGGGTGACGATTGTTAAGCAAGGATTATGTCTCATCACCTTAGAATGAACTCCCTTTATTTTAACTCTGCATCTAAGTTTATCAGTAAAAACAGAATTACTTCACTGAAAAAGTCCAGACTGCTTTTCAAGGGTACCAGAAACACCTTCCTGTTGGGAGTGCTGCAAAGCTGGAATCTGCTAGGATGTTGCAGACCATGCATAGGATGTAGTCTTTCCTGTTCTCAGAAGTGGCATGCCAAAGCACAGCATAGACCTGGCCAGCGCTAATTCATGGGTGATATTTAAGCCCTTTCTTCCAGTTTTCAGTTCCTTTCATATTTCTAATGCTGTCAGAATGCCAAAACAACAGAGACCATTCAACCCAAAAAGCTGTGGATGGAAGTTCATTTGAGTAGGTGAATTTGGAAAACAAATTCTGACGAAGAGCACTAAGTTTTGTCTGCTATGTCTAATTGCCCCAGCAACTTTTTTTTTTGTCAGTCTTCTCATTTTTCCTGGGTTGGCATTTTTGTGGCTGAATACCACTGGGAGTTGGGACTTGCTGAGGCTCTCACCGTTTCTTACAGGAGTTTTGCCTGCAGCAGTCACATAGTTGAAGAACATAGGTACATGTGACTGCTAAGAGACCACTGAGAAGGCAAGCAAGTAGCACTCATGGCCATTTTGCAATTCCACCTCATTAGACATGTTTTGGGGCTTATGAGTGTGCTGTGAGGATAAATAAGTATAAATATTATATTTGCCTGCAGGTTATCTTTAAAAATGTATCTCTCTTTCTCTTTGACAATTTTCAGTGTAGTCTGTCAGTTCCTGGTTAGGTGAGTTACCAAGTTAGTGGTCCCGCAGTACAGTGGACTTGCATAGGGTGTTATCTCATAAAGGGCTCCCTTGTGCTGCCAATTAGCCAAGATTCCAGCAAGGAAGATATACAGTGACATGATTAAGTCAGTGTGTGAATGGAAATTCACATTTTTCCCTGAAACTACTTTTGGAAAATGAAACTGTATTGAAAAGCATTTTCAACTTGTCTTAGCACTGCAACGTCAATTATTAAATAAATTAGGTAACGATGCCATTGTCCCTCTTATCTCACCAGCTCTCTGGCTCCAAGGGAACAATCAGGAAGATGGAGCAGGAGAGAGGTGCTGGAGAGAGTCACTGGTTAAGTACACATCACAATTCAAGCTCTCGCTCAGACAGTCTTTCTCACACAGAGAGAAAAATTATTTTCTTTATTTTCCTTTAGAGCAAAAAGCCAACTGGGCCAGATCCCTGTGATTGCAAATAAGCATAGCGCCAGTGAAGTCAGAAGAGCTACCCTAGTTTGCACCCACTGAGGGTCTCGACCCTCTGCCATCCATTGTTACAGTTCCAATGTTTGGCTGCTTTCGAACTGGGTTGCAGGACCTGATTCTGACTCCCCATCAGTTTTCCATCAGTACAAATCCACTGATGCCAGTATGGTTTATCCTGATTCACACCAGTGCACCCACGAGTGAAAGCAGGATTTACAACTTACTCTGAAAGTACAGTGCCAGCCAGTTTCGTTAACATCTCTTACATACTCTTTCTCGATCTTCCTTTGTTCCTGAGCGCTCTGAAATCTTATTGAAAGAAAAGTCTTTGGAAGCTCATCCATCTTTTGTCCATGGCTTCTGTAAAATGCCCAAAGCACAAACGAATTTCAGGTCTGCATGTCCTGAAATTAATTTTGTTTTCAGAACAGCTTGTAAAAAAAGGCTCATGTAAATCTCAATTTTGCCTAACTAATGGAATGTCCTTAGTCTCAGATTAGAGACTGATAAAGCCTTAAAAATGGTAGAAGTATGTTCAGAAAACAGCTGTTTCACAGGAGATCTCTTAACTGATGTCACTGGAGTTCCCAGCATTTCATTAATATTAAAAGGCTGCTCCAGCACAGGAAGAGCTCCCATGCTCTCCTAGCTGCGCACACTTCCAGCCCAAGGAATACTGATCCAGATGCACTTCATACTTGGGATGACTTGGCCTTCCTAATTCATAACAGTTTTGGAGGAATGGTCCATCCGTTTTTTGCATTTACAATAGAACCAAACAGCAGTAACTCATGGTCTTTTATTTGTGATTTTCCCTGTAAGTGGGTTTGTTGTCCTGTCCCTGTGGGTACTAACTGGAAGCTATCTTCATATAGGTTTGCAATATTTCCCTTGAATTTAGATTACCTTTCTCAGTTGTAATAAACAAAACCATCCATTCCTTCCTCTTAGAATAGACAGCAAAGCTTTACTGAAACTGTATTCCTCCATCTTTAGAAAATATCCAGCCTGGAACAAGTAAATAAAAGGACAGTGAGAACAACAACATGGTCAGGAGCTTTCACTCTATTTGTCCCAATGCTGTTCACTTTTTGTTTCCCATATTTAGCATTATTCTTTTCCCATAGTGGCTTTATCTCCCCCCTTCACTTACATATGGATTTCAACCATTCTCCTATTTAAAAAGTCATTACCTCCAGCAGCATCTCCTCTTGTTGGCCTGATGGGTCCTGCACAGCACCTGCAAGACATATTTACGTGAATTTGGCTTAAAATATATTGTAATCAGAGTTATCTGAGTGGGAGAAAGACAATTGTATTAGGATTCTGTGAATCAGCACAATATGGTAGTACATTACAGTTTGAGTCACATGCAGAACAAAGCAATACATCTCTAAATAAGTTACTTTATACTAAAATATGTGTTGATTATTAGGAGTTAGTGTTAAACTTAAGTCAGTAAAACTGAAAAAATATTATCTTAAAACTGCACTAAATCTTCAGCATTTAATCACTGAGCCAATTGCTAGAATAGTTTTGTGGCATTTCTGACATCACAACATCTCCATTCCTCACGGACCAGATGAGACGTGACAATGGGACAGCCTTGGTTCGGGGGAGGGAGTCTCCTCTTAAGTACTTTATTATCTTCTGCCCTGATCTTATTGTTTTAAAATATTTAATGTCCTCAGATGTAATCAGCCACTTCAAATTTACCTCTAGTTCTTCCATATATGAACATCAAGAGTTAAACTCAAAGGTAATAAATTGGTACCTAAACTCCTGATTCTCCACTGCCTGATATGTGAAGCACGCATTTACACAAGTGTAAAGTGAGTGTACAAGTCTCGGTGGTTGTGTATGGCCCTTGGGTCAAAATAATGATAGAGGTGCTAGGCAGTGGGGAATCCAGGTCATAAAGCTTCTTCCGCTCCTCTGGTGATGTTATGTGACTCAGATAGGTCACCATGGTTATCTGCCAGCACGACAACTATCTGGTTAACAGGTCAGTTCAAATGCATGTACTGTGCCTGCCAGAAGTTCTGCACCCATTTCACAGGTACAACTTTAAAAACTGTGGGAGATGTTACAGTCCTAATTACATCTCAGCCATGCTTGAACTCACTCCAAAGCCTGTTATATACAGCGTAGGATTCTGGGGCAGCAGAATAACACCACCTTCCAGTCCGCCTTCCTGTTCCCAGGTGGAGGAGAGGCTCTCAGATACCTGACTTAGGGTATGTCCACACTGCACCAAGGTGTGATTGCAGCTATGTGGACACCCCTAAGTTCACTTCTAGCTGTTAAGCTTGGATGCTGGAGCAGAGAAGTGGCAGTAGCCTGGGCTTCACTGCAGACTAGCCCCCCGAATAATTCCTCAGTGGTCCAAGTGGGATTTCACAGCCCATGCGGAAGTCTATGCTGTGGTGGCTTCATTTCACTGGTACCTGAGCTTGCTAAATGAAAGCTAGTTTGAGTACATCTACATCACCTGAAATCACCCTCATGACTCCAGTGTAGATATCCTCTGAGATTATAAATGCCTGTCTATTTGCCAGTGCTGGCAATAGTGGGGATAAAGAGCAGGCATTTAAGTGCTTTGATCCCACTTTTTGCTGTAGACAGATCATCATGAAGGCAAGCAAGAGGATATTCAGCCACTTTGTATCAGTTTCTGATGGCTTGGTTCTTGTGTTTTAGTGGCTAGGGCAGAGGACAGGGTCTGAATATTACCTCTCTCTGGTTTTATTCCAGTGTAAAGGAATTGAATTCAGAGGTTAATCCAAACTTATACAGGTGTAAGGAAGATCACAGTCAGATTCAGTGGGTCCTTTTCCCAGCCCAACCACTGGGTCATTGTGTGACTTTCAACATTTCACTTCATTCTCTTTGCCTCAGTTTGTCTATCTGCATAATAAGTTTTAAAATGCTTGACTACCTTCTGGGGTACAAAGCACTGGGAGAGTCTTTGATGAACGGTGCTATGCTGAGTGTACCACATTGCTATGTAGTAGATAGCCATATATATATAGATATAACTGTATCCATGTTAAATCAAGCATCAGCCTTTTCTGATTCTTTTCCTGCTACTGAGTCAGGTAATGTCACATAGCAGTTTTCCAAATCACTCTTTGCAGATTACAGTAACACTGAGATTTTAGCTGACAGCTGGCTCTAGGGATCTTGAAATTCTTGGGTTGGTCTTAGGTGCCAGTGACACCAAAGGAGACATAGCGTCTGCATGATGCTACAACAGGAACTCCTTCGTGGCAGAAAACGATGCTAGGGTTTGCATAAATTACATCACTGAGCCAATGGTGCGATATCTCAGGGCATGACTCGCAGAAGCCCCCTCCTTGCGTCCTTCCCTACCTTTTAATATTCAAATTCTAGAGAAGTGGTGAATCTTCTTGGCTCACATAGTACTGGAATTTGAGCCTTCTGCAATTTGTATGTCCTTAAAATGCATAGCCTCAAATACCAACTCTCTTCCTCAAAGAGGCAAGGTGAGGTTTGTTCCTCAGGCGTATTATTACACTTGGTTTTATACACTGATAACTGGATTGTGCCAGTCACCAGGATTCCTAGCCAGATGGTATGCCAGACTTGTTTTGATTTTGCTTCAGCTGAGACCTCATTCTTCTTATTTTCTTCTGACCTATTGATCAGCCCTTGCGAGGACAGAGGTAGATTCTGCTATATTTCTAATATACCACAAGGGGGCTGTCCTTTAGGTCCAAACTGGCAGCTGTTGATGTTTTCTTATGACTTGGTTGAATGTGGATTTAGTGGGGCATACAAAATGTTGCAGTGTAGCTAGAGTCAGCCCCTCCAATGAGGGTACATTAATCAGTACAGTCATTTTGTTGCATCTTTCACCTGAGACTTTTGCAAAACTACTTTATACTTTGGTTGTAAGCACTTTGGTGCAGAACCATCTCTTTGTTATGTATATATCTAGTGCCTAGCACTGCTCAATGACTTGGAGTCTAAGCTGCTATGGCAATACAAATAATAAATCCTTACTGTATAAGCATCTGGCATAAATGTGACTCTATGCTCTGTAATGCTGAATGGAATGCACTAATTACTCAGTACAGTGTCTTATAGGGGCAAAAATTCCCTTTGTCACCCTCAGTGAACACTCCTGTGTCTTGCAAGTTATTCCTGGGTGGTCAGTGTCCACTTGAAGATTTTGACAACACCAACTAGAATGAAACAAATCTGTAGGATGATGAGCACTTAAATGAAGGAATATTAGCAATGTTTTAGAAATATCACTCCTCTTCCCCCACCCCTCATATTATTATAAACAACACAGTACAAATAGACAGTGCGGGTACTTATGCTCCGATCCCAGGACATTGGCAAGACAGCTCCTAGCAGAAAGAGCCCTGAGTGAGAAAACTAAATGGTAGCACTGGTGAAGCAATGAGCCATCAGTGACAAATTTGAACTGTTTATACACATGGGTTATTTTCTTCTCTATATTAACCTTCCTGAGTATCTAAAAACCATCACATAAAGGTGAGAGAGGCACCTTCAAAGCAAGCGGGACCCAAAACAACTAAGACTTTATTGGGGCAATCCAAAACACCAAATGCAGACCAGGGACACCAACACAAGACACAAGATTCAGTTTGAATAGAACTAGTCTTTCTTAGTCTATTCATAGCAATGGGGAAAATAAGGAATTTTTGTACATGATGGCTTAGCCTCCAAGAGCACAGAGCTGATCTCCATACAGAACAAACATATGAAGTGTCAAGTTATAAATAACCCCATGATTAATCAAGGCACAATGTACAGGGTGGAAATCATTATTTCTGCAAAACTTGGATAAAACAATGCTTTTATGGGACAAGTAAGACTATGAGCTTGTAGATTCAATAAATAAGTAAAGTTCCTATCAGTGAACAGAATTAGAAAGAATCCTTTTCAAATTTTCACGGACAAACATATAAATGAAAGGATTCATGCATTTCTTTTATAATAGGGAATATTGTGACCTCACTTGGTTCCCTAATGAAAGAGGGGTGTAATGTGCTTATATGTGGCCCCATGGTAGAAATAAGATGTCTGTGGTAGTCAAAATCCACGTTTAGGAGTCATCTGTATATACACATAATGCCAAGTGCTGAGGTGAAAAAATAATGGACATCCTATTTTTGACCAAAATGGTCATAGGTCTCCTAGCTTTACAAATGTTTTCACAATTTGATATGTATTAGGAGTCTCTGAATCTCTTTTATTCAACTGGTAGAGCAGCATCATTCAGACCTAGAGTGGAATCACTAGATGTGGTGATTGTCTTATTCCAAATCAGACAGAAGGAGATGAAACCTGAGAGGCAATCTTGTATAGTTTACAAAGTTTACTGCTATATGCCTGACGTAGTATGGGTTTAATGCAGACCAGTCAGCTTATCTTTGTTCTGAGACCATGATATGAGCTGCATATACTAGCTACGTATAGTGTGTTCAGATTGCAAGGGTGCATCTCAAGTTTTAGAAATTCTGCAGAAAGTTATTTTCTTTGCCAGTCCTGGTAGTGAAATAAATTAATTGAGTGGTTTGCACATGAGAATGACCATTGTATAGCATTGTAGCAGAGCCACATTTAGCACAGTGTATTCTCTAAAGTCATGTTGCTGGGAAGACAGCACAACCCGCATTGGGAGGTAATTTCATTGACTGTTGGCATGTCAAAGAAGTTTAACATCTCTGCAGCAGAAGCTGGTTCTGTGTTGCCTGTAAACCTTGAAGAACAGCTGTTCAGCTGTCTGTGCGTGGAGTCTGCTCAGATCATGCTGCTGAAAAAAGACGCTTTCCTTAAGCATCTGAATATTTCATTCTTTCTGAAAAGCTTTGTTGTGCCACCTACCCATCATGCTTAGGAAAACTGGGGTTTTGTAATTGCTGCTGCTCAGTAACATGTTGTCAGAAAAATTATGCAAAACCTGGTAAGTTTGAATAACACCCTGCCTTGGAAGGGTCCTCAGCCCTTTTCCATGGTATACTGTTCTCAGGACATTCATCTGGTTTGCCTCAAAATGAGATATACTGCACTCCCAGGAGTCACATTAGCCTCAAACCAGCAATCTATTCCTGGGTAGACCGCAAGTTCTGTGTACACTGAGGGATCAGATGCACTGATGGATAGGTGGGAGCAGCATGATCGCCCCATCTCTTGGGGATGGATGGCAAGGAACACTGGAAGGTCCTGTGAAATGTTATTAGATTATCGATAGCTGAGTCAAGCCGTTACCCCATCTTCAGGAAACAAATATTCCCCAAAGGGGCTCATGTCCTTTCAATGCCACAAATTAAAAACCAAAAACAGATTCTCCTTTCAATTTCCTGAACAAACACAAAAAGAGAATCCTGAAAATAATTAAAATTGAAAATTGATTGTTTGGGCAATATCAGATTTATGCAAAAGGTCCCCTGCTCCTTGGGGACTGAAAGGAGAAGTTTTTGAGCCTTGTTTTGAACAAGCTAAGCATTTTTTCATATTATTCCCAGCATAATATGCCAAGGGGAATATGCTCCATTTGTTATTTCCTTAAAAAAAAATCAATGGACTGAAACATTCCCTCTAGACCTATAATATTTATTTCAATGTTCTGTCAATAAATATAACAAGGTTAGCTTTCTATCAGGTTAGTTGGAAGAATCATTTGAGGGAAGTTCTATTTGTTAAGCTCGATTACAAAAAGCAATCAATAAGAAAAAATTCCCTTGTTGCTATCGAAAAGAAATACGGTGCTCTGAGGAGTCATCCCTTGATAACTATTTATGTCTTTTCTCCAGAATTCTTTTGCTGGCTTCTGAAGGCTGATTTGCTCATTTTCCCCTTTTCTTTGCTTCTAAATGTGGAAAGATGAGGAAAGGAAGGAATAGAGGAAGGACCAAAGCAATTAGGGTGCTACCTGGGTGCAGTTTCCTGCTCTCTGATAACCTTCCTGCCTGACCATGAGCAGCTCTCAGTGCCCCCATTCCCCAGATGTGAAATGGTGATAACATTGCTTCCTTCACAGGAGTGTTGTGAAGATAAATATATTAAAGATTGTGAGGTGCTTAAATGCTATGATGAAGGGGCCATAAAAATACCTTGGAGTTCTGCAGAATTACTTATTTAACCTTAATATTGGAATACAGAGCAAGGGAGGCCTACCCTGCTGGGATAGTCTTTTCCTAACCTCACTGAGCCCTGCTGACTCTACCTAGGCAGGTAGCCTTTCTGGGAATTCTGAGCGTTGAAGACTTCTTGTCCCCATCACTAGCCAAAGGAGTGTTGCAAGACAAGGTATGGGGTCTGTGCATACTGCATTATGTTAAATGACATACCAGGGAATAAGATGTACTTGAAGCTGATGTAGATTTTTAATGCACTGCCAGGTATATTTTGGTTCACTGTTCTATATAGTAGGAGGGTATTCCATACCAGAAGAAGTCAGACTCCACTTTGTCTTGCCCTACCCCACTAGTGGGCCCACAGAGATGATACAGTCTGTATTACTACTACCCAGCAGTAAGAGAACATCTCCATAAACATTGAATTCTGGGGGAGAAGATCCTGAATTCTGCTCCATGATAAGAGGGAGCACAGGACAAGGGAATTTAGTGCACTTAACTTAAAGGAAGTCAAAAGTTCATCTAAGATATGTGTTTGCATAGCTATTTTATGAGATTTCCCCCATATCATTAGACTGTGAGCTCATGGGGATGGGGACTGTTACGTGACACATTGTAGGTGCTACCACAATCCAAACCAGTAAGAATGACAGTGGGATCTGCCTGGACCTGTGGATTCATTGTAAGTAACAGAACATATACAACTCGGCAGCTCCCGTCTTGGCATCTAGGGAAGGAAATGAGGTAACCTTCAAAAAACCATAGGGGGGGGAAGATAGTTCCCAGGTGTATTGGTCTGTCTACCCACCACATACATTTCTATATAATTATGTCACACAGGTTTTCAGATAAAGGCAATATTAACGTGATATAATTTGATTAGTGTAGCCAAGCTGTGGATTTCATGGGAGATAATATAACTTTTAATCAAGGCATTTTATAAAACATTCAGTGCCTCTAGATTTTGCTGCAGAGAATAGTGCTGAATTTAACAGTTACTTGAATTTATTCTAGCTTGGTTTTTGTGAAAAACAACAGAAAGTCCAAGCCAAACTTTTTGGTACAGGTGTAATAGCAATTGGTGCCCAGAAATCCTGAGACTTCTCAGTTGTTCAGAACCTCAGCCAAGGGAACAAAAAAACGACACTGAAACAAATAAAAGGCAATTTAGAAATAAGAAATAAAAGCAAAATATTGGTTCCTCTGTGTCCAGGTATTTTGGTTTTTTAATTAATCAAAATGTAGCACTCAGTTTTTTCATAAAACCATTTTGGAAAACAATAGCATTTTGACAAGCTAAGAAAGACCCACGTAATATCAACTAGGGCTGTGTATAAAGGCAATTTCTTAACTATTAGCAATAGTTAAGCTCTGGAGTATGGCAGCAAATTGCCCATTTTTAACCTTCCAGTACTATATTTTACAAGGTATGTTGCCTTCCCCATAGTTTGGGATTGCAGTGCCTTTGGGAATGTGAGAGAGGAACCCGATTTCTTACAGGCAGAGGGAAGAGGATTAGAGCCTCATAAAAGTATGCATAGGTCCGATGAAATATTTTATGAACAAGGTCTAGAGTATTGAGCACCACAGAACATGTGTGCAAGAAGAGCAGCAGTATTTGTGACATAATAGTGTAGTGCCTTGAAAAGAGAAGCTGGAATTCTGTAGATATTTTTCCATTATGTTATAGATGCAAAAAACACAGGTTAATTTAACATTTAATGAAATATCAGTTTTTATGGGACACTTTCACTGACATCAAGGCAGGACACGTAAACTTGCAAAATACATTTCTGCATAACTCAGTCTTTATTTTGTACATACTAAATGACACTATCTTCTGCTGATTTGGGATTCCTTTCTGCAAGGTAGAAATCAGAGCTTCTTTAGATTGGAGAGAGGTCTCAAGTGGGGTTCCACAGGATCTGTTCTGGATCTGATGGTGTTTAACATCTTTATTAATTACCTGGATGTAGGTATAGAGAGCATTCTGATCAAGTTTGCAGATGACACAAAACTGGGGCGGTGGTGTTGCCAGCATTTTGGCGGATAGAGCTAAACTTCAGAGGATTCCTAACAAATTGGAGAACTGGGCTATAGACAACAAAATGAAATTCAACAAAGACAAGTGTAAGGTGCTACACTTACCCAAACGCACATACAGATTGGGGGGCTAACTGGTGACAAAGTAGGATTTTCTCCCACGAAAGCTCATGCAATAAATAAATTTGTTAGTCTTTAAAAGTGCCAGAGGGCTCCTGTTTGGTTTGGCAGCAGCACTGCTGAGAAGGATCTGAGAGTTGTAGTAGATCACAACCTCAATGTGAGTCAGCAATGCAATGCAGTTTTGGGTTGCATTGACAGAGGCATGGCCTGCAAGTCACAGGAGGCAATAGTGGTATTGGTTAGACCTCAGCTGTAGTACTGTATCGAGTTTGGTTACCAATATAGAGAAAGGATGGAGAGCAACTGGAAAGGATTCAAAAGCAAGTGACAAAGATGGTCAGAGGTATGGAATGCAAGCCATATGAGTAAAGCCAAAGGAAATGAGTATGTTTAGTTTGCAAAAGAGGAGATTACAGTGGGATATAATAGTGGTCTTCGGTTGCTTGAAAGTCTGCCATAAAAAGATGGAGAAAACTTGGTCTCTTTTGCCACAGAGGGCAGGACAAGAGGCAATGGGTTCAAACTACAGCATAGAAAATTTAGATTAAATCTGGAAAAAAATCCTAACTCAAAGAACAGTAGGACAATGGAACACACTGCCTTGGGAAGTTGTGGAAGATTCATCCTTGGAGATTTTCCAAAGGAGGAGGTTGGGAGAAGTCTACAGTGATTGTATTCACAACAAAGGTGGGCAACAATGAATAGGGAAATATTACAAGTAGCCCATGGAGCAGCAGACGGTGACGCGAAGGCTCTGATCTCACCTGGATGTAATTTGCACATGACTGTTCACAGTGTCACTGTTGTGGACTAGTAAATAAATCACAGTTATTATGAGAAGAGCTAACTAAGGTAAACACACTGCAGAAAATCTAAGGTTTCCTGTAGATGTGAGCATTTTAGAGCACTCAGTATCTTTGGAGTGAATCCTGTCAGTATAAGTGCATTCATGTGAACATGCAGCCTCGGCTTTCTGCCCATGAGCAGCTGGATGTAATGCATTGATTTTATTGCTCATAACAACACCAGAAGACTCGGGAACTCTCGAATTATGCATAGCCTTTGTGGTTGTATGTTTTCAGATTGCTGAGGATAATTGGAGAGTGAGAGATAAGGAATAAAGATGAGGGAAAGTGTCTGAGGAAACTAGGATGACATGTCTAAAAATCCATTTCTCTCTCGTTACTTTGGAGCATGTGCTTCTTATGCCTCTCTGGACAACCCCATCTCTAGCCGTAATGGCTCTCTACAGGTACTTGCAGATGTATGATGTTAGCTTTCACTTACTCTGCCAGTTCAGTGCTGTGAAAGGACAGCAAAGGGGTCAGAGAAAGAGATGAGAGGCTTCACTAGAGTGATGGCTGGCAAAAGCCGTGTTAAATCCACAATTCCATAGGGGTTGAAACCATCACAATTTTGTATTCAATGAAAAATCCCATGCTGCTGGTATCATTTTTGCCTTTGTGGTATTTTGATGTCCTCTCACTCAAGAAGAGTTCCTTCAAGCAATGACATGAAATACACACAGGCAAAGCACTCAAACGCAATTATAGGACAGATGTCAACAGGCATAAACTAAACCAGAGCTTCTCGGCCTTTTGTGGGTTGTGACATGCTTGGTGGCCAAATCCAGCCATCTCCCCGGCACACGTACTGCTGTGTGGTGACACAGTAATGTGTCCCAACACAGTGGCTGAACCCCACTGAACTAGACTATCAGGTCATTTCTGGCTCCATTGAAAACAGTGAGAGTTTTGCCATTGACTTCAGTGGAGCCATGATTTCACTTCATGTATTTTCTCCCCAGTACATTTTGTGGCTTAGAGCTCAGGTATGTAATTCTTTGTTGGCAGATCACTGCTGTCTTCTGTAATCCCGTCCCCTGCACCTGAACTTTTATTTGTTCTCAAATGAGCATTCACAGCATTAGGGAAGGTGCAAGATGTCACCCTGTGCACCCCCTGTATTCACACCCTGCACACTACTACAATAATATTTGTAAAGACCATGCAAGACCGTGTGTCTTGACAGACCGCTCAATCAAACCTAGAAGAGTGCGCTGACAATGGAGAATCTGCCACCGTCTGTTTAGACATGCCCAAAAGCTATGTCTATACTGACGCCGGCAGATTCGCCGCTGTCAGTGCACTCTTCCGCGTTCGATTGAGTGGTCTGTTAAGATACGCTCAGTCGAACACAGAACCAAACTCTAACTCCAGCCCCGTAATCAGAGTAGCGCTACGCTGACCAAATACCATTTCTGGTCGGCTTAGTGCAGTGTGTAAGAGGTAGTTAGGAAGTTGTCGGGAGATACACAAGGTATTTTATGTACCTTGCGTATTTCCCATCGACTGCCGCTGAAAAGCGGAGCAAGTATAGACTAGCCCTAAGAAACCAAAGAATTTGATTTACTGATGGATCCTGGTCATGCCAGCCAGTGAAGGCTGGAAAGGAGACTGTAGGGGAGAGGGTCACCTTGAACAAAAACTGTGTGTTGCTAGATTATATGCTAGATTTTTAGGTGTTTGTTTTCAGTTTTATTTGCTTGTAAGCATCTCCACCTTTGTCCCTTTTACTTGGTATAACTTCCTCCAGCCTCTTATGCTAATACATTTATTTTGTTTCCATTATAAATCATTCGTGCTGTGTAAATTCAGTGCAGTGTATGCCTGTAGAAGAAAGCTAACAGGTTGGAATGTTTTACTGTCTCTACAAAGATGGAGAACCTAGCACTTTCTCTGTGAGGGTCCGGTGGGAGGGACTGGTCCCTGCAATAGAACAATTTGGGGGTGAATTCAGGGTTGATAGGGTACCAAGGTGGCTTGCCAGGAATAGCCAGCCTGGGCAAAGCCTGGGCAAGGCTTGTGGGCTACTGGCAGGCTGTTAGGGACAGAGCTCTGGACCAGAGGTGCTCAGCCACGGCAGCTGTGGTTACAAGGCAGATGTTGACTGAACCACTTACTGGCCTGGGTGAACCCCAAAACATCATGCAGTACTATCTGTGAAGGGTAGGATGCTGTCCATTATTTAGTCTGTCAGTTCAAGCAGAAACAAATCTTTACAAATGGACACATGCAAGCTACCTCCTGGACAATTTACTTTTTCTATGAAGATCTGATGATTTAATTTTTTCTCAGATGGCTTCCACAACTGGTGAGCCCTTCTTTTTAAAAATTCTCCCCCCACTCGCCTAAGAACATGATTCACAATGACAGAAAAAGGGGAAACAAGTGTCACAAGGTTGTGATCCAGTGACCTTTGGAGAGTCAAGTGGTCACAGCCCACACAAACTGACTCAAATTGGGGAGGCTGTTCAGGGAAAACACTGGGGGAAACGGACCACTTAGCTCTCCATTTTCATTTAGCCAGAATGTTTGACAAAGACTGTAAACTGAAATGGTTTGACAGGGAATATTTCACGTTATTCATTGCAGTTGTGTCACACAGCTAACATTCAGAGATTAAGTAATTAAAGGCTTTTGTATCAATAATAATGTAAGAATCTGTGTGTGTGAGAGAGAGAAAGAAATTACAAATTCATAAAGAAAATGAAAACTTAGCTTAAAAATGAATGGGAATCTGCTGCAGGGACTGTAGGAGAGAGAGATCAGAACTCTTCTTAAAATGCAGAGATTGATCTTTCAAATACTAGCATTTCTCAGCAAGTTGGAGATTCTAATCGTCATATTTCTGGGTTGTTTGCGAGTCAAGGCAGAGGAGCCTCCTGTATGCCTCTGAGCACAATGTGAACTGCAGCATGACACCAGGTGTGAATATTCTACTATTATGTTAATTAAACTGTAACTTTGGATAGCTGCATTTTTAAACTTGTGATTTTCTTAGGAATATTTCAACAACTGCAAATGTATTTAGCAGAAATGTTTTAACTCCCTATTTGCCAATAGCATCAAAGATAATAGAAACAAATCTATGCAGATACTGTATGCTACAGTAGATAAGTTATTTTTCACTGTAACAATAGATAAAAGCTTGTGCATTGAAGTGCAGCTAGAAATTATTTGTAATTGGTATGAAAGTGAAAGAATCCTTAAATCTGTATGCTGATTTTAACATTTTGGGCTTAAATTACAGTTAATAGTACTCATAGAAGAGGTAAGAGGGGAAATAGTAAAATTCAGAACTCTTTAACATTAAAATACGGTCTAGATTTCCAGCCTCACCATCGTCTCTAATGGCTTTACCATCAAAAAACAAAAGCAAGAAGTTGTTTACATGAACACAAGAGGAACAAACTTGTGGTAAAGGTTGGCAGCAGTGCTCTGAAAAGTGCTGTCCATGTGTGTGTCTGAGGGACAATACTTTGAGTGTGAGGGAAGGTGGGATGTGACACCAGCTCTGGTCCATACAGATCTCCCTGTACGTCTGACTCAGCCAGTGCTATCTAGGTTGTTCTGGTACGACAGCACTCTACACACTTTTCATAGCTGCTATGCAAAAATCAGGAAAATTTTCATAGAAAATAAGTATCCATTCAGCAGCCGGAACCTAATGCATGTATGGAACATCCTGCCGAGAAACTTGCTGTCCTCAGCACTTTGCATTCCATGAGTGGTAGCTTGCCAGGAGACTGCATCTGGAGACAGCTTTGCTGACTGACGCTGGGCAGCACTTTACATCATCTCTGAAACCAAAGACTGGCACCTATTTAGAAAAAAAGTGTAAAGCCAAAGATTTCTGTCCTAAGCTGGCTGGCCCCTGATGGGGAGCTAGAACAAGCCCCACCATGAGTAATCAGCCATTCCCATGGGAGGCCAGAGGTCAGGTAATAGCTTGAAGGTTGCTTGGTCTCCGTAGAAGCCAGACAGTTGCTAACTTGGGATTTGGTGCTAATCTGGTTTAGGAGTTGGTAGACATGGCTGGGGCACCTGCTGTGTAGGTGGCACCAGAAGCCCTCTGAGAAGAGGCCTTAGCACAGGCCAGGTGATAGAACCTAGTGTACCTGTTTTGATTGATGTTGTTCAAACACAAACATGGTTCAACAGGTGTATCCTTGGGGGTAGAGCAAGAAACAATGAGGTTAGGAGAGCTTTACTCATGCACCTGCTGCCTAACAGGAGAGTGGGTAAACTGAGGCAAGTCTGACACTGGCACAGCTCCTTTCTAGAGTGAGTGCAGCATATCTTACCTGTGTTTTCCACAGTAGGGTTTGGTTTGGGTGTCAGTGACTGTCCCAGTAGAAGAAGGAAGTTTTGCCAGTGTCATGCTTATGGGAAGTGAGCTGTTACCTAAGAACGCTGAGCAGTCTAGAAACTAGTACAATATCAACTAAAGGAGCATCTGAACCAACGCAGTGCTGCCAACCAGTCAACGGACATTAACAATGCTGTTCTGAGAAATGACTGAGTCAGGCCCCTATATCCTTATGTACAGTGGTTAAAGTATAATTTGATGGGCCCCGGAACCCTCCTAATCTCTGGGCCCCCTTCCCGTATTGTCTGGGCCCCCTTCATACATGTGCGGGCCCCAACCCAGGTAGGCATTTGCAATCACTTCTCAGTACCACATGCATCAGTTATAGCTCCCTAAAAATATTTATAATTTTATATGGCGTTTATGTCTATAGCAATTATTGTCACAAACTAGCAAATGCTGCATAACACAATAAGTGTTGTGATTAACAACAGTGGGGCGTAGGACCTGCCAGCAGCCAGGGCAAGGTGGAACATGCGTTCCGCTGGATTTTTCTATTTTTACGGGCCCTGGAACTCTGGACCTTCAAATTTGTGGGCCCCAGAACTGTGTTCCGGTGCATTCCCCCTTACTTTAACCACTGCTTATGTAGGCACCTATGTAAGTGAAAGCTGCTAGGTGCTCATTGCTTTTTTTAAAAAGGCCACTGCATTTAGACAACACATTTTAGCCCTCAATATCTTCACCACAGCACATGCAGCAGCACTTTGGGTGTTCAGAGGGAACAGATTGTCACAAATGACAGGCCTCTACAGGCCTTTGTAGCCTTAGTGCATTGCTGAGGCCCCAAAGCATTTGCAGAATATGTTTTATTGCCTTATTTTTGAGTTGCAACTAATAGAACTATTATGAGCCAAACAGTGACTAGAGAGATCTGAGAGCAACAGACTAGCACATGCCTGGAGCAACAAGCACTTCTTGCGTTTTCTGCTTAGTGTTTTTAATCATCCATCTCTGGAGTGTCTGTCAGTGATGAATGATGTGACAAAAGAATCCTCATTAAATTCCAAATTCTGAACACTAATTGCCCAAATTTCCCCTGACTTTAACTTCCATAGACCAGCAGTCCACTGTGTTGGGACCCATTACTGTATTGCCACACAGCAGTGAGTGTGTTGCAGAAAGCTGGGGGATGGGGCTGGATTCAGCCTGGGCCAGTGTGGTCCTGTAGAGTCGTGCATGCCACCCAGCATGTCACGACCTGAAAAGGGTTGAGAACCACTGCCGTAGTCCATTCAAAAAAATCAAAGAAAATTAGAGTTGGGAGGGACCTCAGAAGGTCATCTAGTCCACCCCTCTGCTCAAAGCAGGACCAACCCTAACTAAATCATCCAGTTGATGCCTTGGCTATCCTATAGCAGTCTGCCGTGTAGTGATAGATTTGGTTTTTGTCAGAGACACTAGTGCCCTGCATGGAAACACGTTGCGGTGATGCATGCAGAGAGGGTATGGTACTGACTCCATTACATCTGTGCTTGACTCTTTCTTTTCTCCTTTATGGATAAAATTTAACTGGTGGTGATCACTGGCAATTCAAATTTCTCTGTGCTCATCAAGGAATCTTCAAGTTTACCCAAGGAATGTTCTGTGACTTTAAGAGCTCCTCAGTGCCAACTAGCAAAGGGCTTATATCGGCAATTCCTATCAGGCCTGACACACTTGGATACCTAACACATTGGTGTCATAATATTTATCTGTCAAGAAGATTGTGTGCGATCTTATATAAAAGCTTATATCATTCTGGGCATCAGAAGCATTGTAAACTGCATGTATGGCTGTTATTCAAGACATTTTATGAAGGAACTGAAAAAATGTTTAAACTAGGTAAACCAGGTAGGTTGGTAAAACAAGGTTCTCCCAGACAGAGGAATGTTGACTTACCTATCTGCTTGGTCACTTACGTAAATTAAGCAGGGAAGCCCAAAACAATGGGAATTACATTTGCATCTATAGTAACAGGATGAACAAATTCCAAAGGGGTAGCCGTGTTAGTCTATTGTAGAAAGACAACAGAGTCTTGTGGCACTTTTAAAGACTAACAGATTTATTAATCGCATGAGCTTTCGTGGGAGAAAATCCCACTTCGTCAGACGCTTTGAAGATAGGGTTAACAGAAGGAGAGCAGGGTGCAACACATGTCGTCAGCTCTGTGTAGAACAAGCTGCAGGAGAGGAGAACTTTGTCTAGAGATACACTTCAGAAGGATACATTCCACAGGTTTTCTGGACTGTACGAAGAGGGGAAAGGACCCATTTCTTATATATCACTGAGGGGAAAAAAAAGAAATTGCTTTTTGCATCCCTGAAAGTTGGATCCAAGGCCTGGGGGGTGATGATGCTGAAGGTTTGATTTAGGTGAAAAGCTTAGCTTCAATAAAGGACTTAACCTATTAAAAATTATGATTAGTCTCTCAGAAGCATCTTATACTTTTGGTTTATTTGTAACCGTGTCCGTCTCCATTATCTTTGCTATATAGCCCTTAAATCTTTATCTTTGCTAATGAACTTCTTGTTTTTATCCTAAGTACATTTCTGTGCTGTAAGATCAAGGGAAGTGTGAATCCATAACTGAATGTGTGGCTGTCTCTTTAGAGCTAGTGACCTCTGAGTGTCCAGTGAAAAGAGCTGGACACTCTGGTGGAACACTCTCCCAGGGGACTTGGAAGCTGGAGCACACTGAGTATCAGCTGCAGGGGAAAGTAAAGACTGGCAGAGCTTTGGAAGTGGTTGAGTGGGCGGATAACGGACTGGGAGGGACCTGACACACAGCAGAGGAGGAACTTGCTGAAGTTTAAGGCAGAGGGGTAACAAAGTGGTTCAGTTCTGAGGAGCCTGAGAAAATGGCACAGGCTCTCATTGCTCTCTGGAGTTCTAGCTGGCCAGCTTCTTTAAGCATTTATTTCCAGAGGGGTAGCCATGTTAGTCTGTGTATAGCAAAAATCAACGAGAGTCCTGTAGCACCTTCTAGACCATCAGACTTTCTTCGGCATAAGCTTTCGTGGGCTATAACCCACTTCATCAGATGCATCTGACGAAGTGGGTTATAGCCCATGAAAGCTTATGCCAAAGAAAATCTGTTAGTCTAGAAGGTGCCACAGGACTCTCGTTGTTTTTTAAGCCTTTATGTTTTCAGTTTTGCTACTTTGTTTTATTTATGCCCATCTATCCTGCATCACTCAGTTTCCTGCCCACTCAACCCAGTAATGAAGGTTAAAGGGGTAGAGTAGAAAAAGATAATCAAATATGAGGTTATTTAATTGGCAAATCCCATAGTCGTTACTGTCATCTATTCTATCTAAAGGGTTCATAAGTGTGAATAGAAATGTCAAAAAAGTGCACTTCTCTTCCGGTTTATTTATCTGATGTATAAAGATCAAATATACATTGAGAACAGACATCAGCTGGAACCAGGAAATAAGGAAATGATATACAGTAAATACCTAAATTACAAACCACACTGGCTGAAACACAATGAAACTTGGCAGGTCCCAGTGGAATATTTACTCACAATCTACACAAACAGCTCCACATTCTTAAAAATTCTTAAGGCTGCCACAAACAATGCACTTTTCTGTGGAGCTCTCTGAAAGTATTTATAGCTTTATAAATATTATGCACCAGCTATGGTTTACCATAGTTTTCTCTGCTCCCAATTCATAACAATCCAATCAAAATGAAATATATCAAAGGGAGCTGATCAAGCAAAAATGAGTTTGCAATTGTCCACCAAATGAAGTTTCTTTTCCCCCACAGAAACAGATGTCCAGGACTTTGCCAATACTTTCCTGGGTTCTCTGTGCTGTTGTCAAAAATATTTTTTTGCTTTACCGTGGGACACTCTCTGGCATCTGTGGTTTCTGAGGGGAAAAAATACATCTATTTCTGCATGGAAAAACTGCTTGTCACATAGCAGGTGAGATTGAAAGGCACAAACGGGATCCTCCGTATTTCAGAACACACTAGGAAAAAGGAGATGGCTTGAACAAGTTCCATCATTTTTGAAGAATTTCTCTATGGTCTGTGGTCAGGCATCTCCCTAGAATGTTCCGAATCTGAGCTTTTCTTTTCTCAGTGATCTCGTAGCAGCAGTGACACCCAATACTGTGCTTCCCTGTCCCCAACTTGTGGAGCTTATGGGAGCACTGTCTGCATGCTTCCAGCTAGTTCAGAATGCAGCAGCAAGTTTGCTTTGGCTCACTGCTGAGCAGCCGTGCACAGAACACACCCAGCCTATGCTCTCTGCCATGGCTGCCTACAAAGCCATGGATTTGCTTCCAGCTGGCATTGTTCGTTTTCAAGTCTTTTCAGAGTGCCCTCCTTGGTTATATTGAAGAGCCTTCCCTGAGCTCATCCAGGTTGTGGGACTCCTCTGAAAATTTCTGTTTCCAAGGGAATGTTTCATCTCTGCTACCCTATTTGTGTCTGCACTCCCTTCTGCCATTGCACAACTCTCTCTCTCTCTTTGGCTATGTCTACACTAGAAAAGTTGAGTCGACTTTGTGAAGTTGACTTAATAAGGTCGACTTTAAGTCGACTTAAAATTGACCTTATTAAGTCGACTTAACAAAAGTCGACTTAACTTTTCTAGTGTAGACATAGCCCCTTTTTTACCTTATTAAGTCGACATAACACTTTAAGTCGACTTAAGGTTCACTTAGGCGCTAATCCCCATCCACAGTGGTTTAAATCGACTTAAGGAATCGACTTAAGCCTTAAGTCGACTTAAAACTAGGTGTTATTAAGTTGACTTAAATTTTCCTTAAGTTGACTTAAGGAACAGCTTAAGTCGATTTAATAAAAGCCCAGTGTGGACAGGCAGTAAGTTAGGTTATGATTAGCCTATTTTGGAAATGGACTGATATTTGGCTACATGTGGTGGATTTACAAGTGGCCTAAGAGGGGAGAGTACATGGGGTGGGTTCTGAGTTATTAGAGAGAATTGTTTCTTGTGTAACTGGCTGTTGAGACTTGCCCACGTGCTCAGCGTTTAACTGATCGCCATATTTGGGGTCGGGAAGGAATTTTCCCCTAGGGGGCTGATTGGCCTGGGCTCTGGGGGTTTTTCGCCTTCCTCTGTAGCACAGGGCATGGTTCACCTACCGGTGAATTCTCTGTATCTTAAAGTCCTTAAATCATGATTTAAGGAGGTAAATAACTCAGTCATAGGTTGGTGGCCTATTGCGGGAGTGGGTGGGTGATGTCTTGAGGCCTGCATTTTGCAGGAGGTCAGACTAGATGATCGTACTGGTCCCTTCTGACCTTAAAGTCTATGAGTCTACGAGGTCGACCTAACTTGTAAGTGTAGACGCACCCTTTGTGCTTTAGCTGAGGGTTTTATGTTAATTGCTAGATAGGTTATTTTTGTAATGCTTTAGTTATAGTTAATTGCTGTATGACACCCTGAGTGTTGGGGCCAGAGGGATGTGTAAGATTGATAAACATCATAATCATTAGAGAAATGAGGCTATTGGCCAGGTGTCAGCTTTCCCCAGGTGATGGGTCACTCTGTCTCCATTCAAAGCATCTGTATAGCATTTGCCAGCTGCCAGGTTTGGTCATGAACAATTTGATTTTGACACCTCTTGCCTGACGTTCCTGCATGCACTCTTCTAGCTCGAGGTAAAGCTACAAGGGAGCATTGGAGCTATGACATGGTACCACACGTCCTATTTAGTTCACTGGAATTTACATAAAGCCAGCATTTTCTATTTCTTGACAGCACAGCGAGTCTTCCCATTGACTCTTGTACATTTTTTCAGATATCCATGAGGAAAGGTAACCATTATTTTACATCATTTTCTTGCTGTGAACCAAACAATCCATCATATTGCACAGCGAGTCCACAAGAAGACCAGTGTTAATCCATTTGCTGTGAGGCTTCCCCTTTTTAGCAGAGAGATTCTTTTCACTAAGAATTCGCTCCGAGTAGAATCCTTTGTTTGTGAGAATTCCAAGATTCCTGAGATCCTTTCGTATTGAATGCATGAGCTGATATACATGCCATGTGTTGCTGCTCAGTCTGAGGTTTGTAGTCAGAGAGCTAGTTTTAAGTATATGCGTCTTGTACTTACATAAAGTCAACAATGTATACTAGCCACTGAGTAAAAGATAACATCTGCATTCAGGCAAATAGAAGACTTTCCATAATGCCAAAATTATATTTTTCTGATTTTAAAAGAATGTTGTTGACTATACTGGGAACTGTGTAGCTGAATCTTATTTATAGTGCTTTTCTGTCTGGTTCATTTCCTCTAACTTTGCTACAGAATGTTATGAATGAAAATGACACTATTGACTATATGGGTAACAATAAAAGACCTTATAGAAATAAGATTTTTATACTTTCAGGACTGAGGGAATCAAAAGCCTAAGAGTTATGGGTCTACAGAATAGGGAAAGAATCAGGCTGTGCTAGTTGAAGAGGTCCCAGAGGTGGATCTTCTGTTTTTAACAAAAACCACAAAATACAAACTCATAAATAAAATGATTGCCTAGAAAGACTTACATAGGCATAGAAACTTCAGGTCAGATGACTATAAATCTAGGTATTGTCTACTGCTGAGCTGACAGCATTCAGCTTTTTTAAAAGATTCTTTTTTTAAAGAGGAAATGTTATTTTTTTAAATATCCTTAATTTTTCACTGCTTATATGTAAGGAAGTGCACTGCAGAATATTTAGACAATCCCCCCCATGCAGCCAGTAAGGGGGGGGGTCTCATCTGAAGATGTCAGAAGAAACACTGTATTATTATTACATGAAGTCAGAAATAAAAAAGGAGACAAATGAAAACCAACTCTTTTTCCAAAAAGCCATGCTCCAAGGTGTAGTGTCATGACAAGGGCCAGGGTACAGGCCACTGAGTCAGGCAAGTTAATTTTTTTGCTGATAGCAGCCAGAACATGCTGGCCATTGTCTAAACATACAGAAGACATGGCCTTCCCCAGAGAGTTTACTGTATGAGCTTTGGGATGAAAGTTCAAGAGTTCAGCTTTAGACAAGATGAGTTTAAGTCCATGGCAAGAAATCTAGAAGAGCAGGGAGAGGGACAGCCCCCACTACCTGCCTGCATTCTAAGAAACAGATGGATGGGCCCCCCTGGAGCTCCTCGCACAGACAGTGAGAAAGACAGCTGTGGGGCCCTGTATAAACAGACACACCTGTAGTTGCTCCACATATGGAACACCCATTGCTGCTGCCATTATTATTTATTTTGCATTCATGCCCAAAGGCCTTGCTGTGCTAGGCGCTGCACAAACATGTGAACTGACTGCTGCGGGAGCACCGTACACAGAGGCCTGCAGGTTAGGGTCCTATCTGTATTTTTTTTGAATCACAAGAGCATCTGTTTTTTAAAGTAGAATTTACTCTCTATGAGTGGGTAGCACGACACCTAGACACCACTGAAATGTAACAAACACAGTCAGAAATAGACAAACAGTAAAACAAAAGAGGAGTCTTGTGGCACTTTAAAGACTAGCAAATTTATTTTTCTCATGAGCTTTCATGGGACTTTGCCCACAAATGCTCATGCGAAAAATAAATTTGTTAGTCTTTAAAGTGCCACAGACTCCTCTTTTGTTTTGCTGAACTAGACCAACACAACTACCCCTTTGAAACATCACTAAGCTTCTGATAAAATTTCAAATTAAGCATAAAATTGGCGACAGTGTATGATAACTTATAGGTAAAATTACATACAAACATGTATTGTCCAAGATGTACATTCAGTGTTAATCACCATTAATAAGGGCTAGCTTATGGCTAGTTAGTTTCTGCTGCCCTGGTCATTAACAACATACAGACACACAAATGAATGCTTGAAGAAAAGTCCTTGACAGACAAACACAAAAGAAGAATTACTCCAGCAATAAGGTGAGTCTAGCAAATGGCAAAGAAAGGAACCATAGAATTCTCATGCAATATAACGAGATGCTGTCAATAAGAAAACAATCTGCATAACATCAAAAATTCAGTTATTATTGCTTATAACAAATAAATGTTTTACAGGTACTAGAGCATTCTACTTGAGAAGCTGCATTTCTGACAGTGTCTTTGAGAAGCAGCTGAGCGGAGATAAGAGAGAGGGATCGGGGCTTTTTCAGTGCTTCTGTGTGTGTGCGGCTTTACAATTTTAATTCAACCACTTCTTATTACTGAACTGTAATGCAAATGGTTGTAAATTCTATACATTATAATGATCAGAAATTAAATGAAGCTAAAAAAATATTTAGGAGTGTGGATCAATAGCCCACAGTGACACAGGCTGCCTGTCTATTCTAAGCCTAGGTCTGAATTTAGTCTCACTAAACAAGGCAGTACTGGGATCTCAGAATTCACACTGACTGAAGCCGTGAGTTTATAGATCTTGATTACACTCAGCAGGATATCCTTCTTTGTGATGAGAGAAAAAATATTCAACAGCCTGGCTTTTCCATATACTGTCATACTGTAAGGGTAGATAGAAAGACACGTTTCTCTCTCTCTCTCTCTTTGTGTATATAAATATATATATATTTCTTCTCTGTGCTTGAAAACTTTGGCTCCTCTTTTAATTCTATTTTTCTTTAATTTTGAACTGTATGATAAAATCATGGTAGCCCTGCAATAATTATGTCTAAGGAAGTACTTTCCATATAAAGCCCTATTTTTAGACACACATTTCTGGGTGTGTGACACTGCAATTATTCCCAGCCCACAGGTGATTTTTATATATGTGCCATGTTTACTCCAGTTCTGTTTAACCATTCTTGAGTGGAGCTCTCCATTCTTTAAAACATTTCTAGATTCTTTCCCATACTGGTACCTAATAAATGGTTTTGTTTTAAATTTGTAGCTGGGATCAACACAGTCCGAATGAGGAACAGCCATTTGGCTAAACTTGAACCAATTAACTGAGCTGTGAGTGGGCAGCACAGTATATATGGGTGCGTCTACACTTAGAAATTAAGTTGATTTAAGGAGGCTTAAGTCAACTTAATTTACTCCGCGTCTACACTGGGCTTTCCTTAATTCGACTTAAGCTGAACCTCATTTTAATTCGAACTAGCGCTTAAGTCTACTTTAGGAAGTCAACTTAAGCCAGTGGAGACGCAGAGTAGTGTCTAGTTGGACCTTTTTAAGTCGACTTAATAAGGCCAAAAAGGGGCCACGTCTACACTTGAAAAGTTAAGTTGACTTTTGTTAAGTCGACTTAATAAGGTCCACTTTAAGTTGACTTAAAGTTGACCTTATTAAGTCGACTTCATAAAGTCGACCTAACTTTTCAAGTGTAGACATAGCCTATGAGAGATGCAAAAAATATGGGATATCAGAGTATCAGCTCAATGAAATAAATAACTGTATATTAGTTATTTCACATTCAAATAAATACAGTTGCCTGTATTTCATTTTGCAGTCATTCAATGGACTTTTTTCTTGTTTTTCAAACCAAGGAAATTAAACCAAAAACCGACATTCCTGTAACATTGTGGCTGAGTTTCTTCAATTTGGGGGTATATCATTCTCAGAGAGAGGGCTCCCACAGTTACCATAACTTTGCAAACATTCTGATAGAAAGTTATACAGTAGAAGTTAAAGATGAAAAAGACCTATTAAGTCCTCCAATTTATTTCCCAGGAGTCAATGCAGGATTATTCTTCCCATTCTGTTCAGTAGTGCCTTGTCCAGTCTAGTTTTAAATGTCTCCTGGGATCGAATTTCAACCTAGTATAATCATACGCAGTCATAGGCACGAGTAACCAGGGCTCCATTGCTGAGTTAGTTACTCTGGGAATCATAACTTTGAAATTCGTGTGTGTGTGTGTGTGTGTGTGTGTGTGTGTGTGTGTGTGTGTGTGTGTGTAAAATTGGAGGAATAATATGTTCAGAATAAAGTTACAAACTGGGGAAAATGTATCAGTACATGACATTGAAAAATTAATCAAATAGACCTCACACCATCCCTCTAGTAGCTCTGTAGATCAGAACACAAGCGGATGTCTACATAGGACTGAATTTAACACCGCTAACCGAGGCAGTGCTGGGATACCAGCATTCACGCTGACAGAAGCCTCAAGTTTATGGATCTTGATTACACCCAGCAGGGAATCCTTCTTAGTGATGAGAGAAAAAATATTCAACAGCCTGTCTCTCCACTGTGTCTGTTGGACACACTTCCCTGATTTTGAATTAGACATATGCAAGTTGTGGGAGTAAGACTCCTTGTCACTAGTCCAGAAATCTTTTAGACATTACCAATGTCAGACAGTACTGCAGACATAAAAGTCTAATGATGTCATAAGCCTGGAAGAAGTAAAAGAGAGAAAGTGACTAAAAACACTGCTGCAGTTCTTGCCCCTTCTCTGGTGACACCCTCTCTCCTTTCCTTGTCATTTGTGCGGATCGTAAAGGCACAAATCTACTAATAAGAACTCAATCATCATTCCAAGACTTAGCTTCATGTTAACGTTGCGTTTGTTTCAGAATTGCATTCCTCTCAGGGTATCTAAGTTTCACAGAACAGAAGGAGTAAAAGATCTTGTGCTATATCCAGAATGGTTTAAAATGATAGTTTGTAGTTTATTACACTGCAGAAACTATGTTACAGTCCCGGTAAATCTGTGACTTATATCCATCAAAACCAAGTTTCTTCAGAGTTACATCTGATCATCTATTCTGCAATAAAGTCAATGCATCCAACTCAGGCATCAAAGCCCATTCTAGGGCCCATTCTGTCATCCACATCTGATGGGTCTATTGTTGCATATTGGGATTTTCAAACAAGCAAGAGAACAGAGGGATTTGAGATATTCTTAAAGGACAGACAAATCAATCAGAATGCAAGGTTATTTGAAGGTGTACACAATTTTGAAGTAAAATTTGGGTCATTTTCTCAGCAGAGAACCTGGGTGTCAAAAACTCACAATTCAAACCATAGTTGTTTTGTTTTAAAGTGCTAATAAAGCAAAATCCTGGGCATTGTAAAACTGTGGAAAACAAGTGAAAATTTGAGTGTGAAAGTCCAGTGACAAAAATTGTGAATTTCATACATCTCTGTCACATCCCTGACAGTAGCCACAAAACAGCCACCCGGCTCCCGGCTCCCCTTGCCTATGACTGCATATGAGGATACAAGGTATATGTTCAGTCCCAGAAGATATTTAAAACTAGACTGGACAAGGCACTATGGGATGGAGTGGAAGGAATAATCCTGCATCGACTCCTGGGGAATAAATTGGAGGACTTAATAGGTCTTTTTCATCTCTAGCATCTATGGAAGTGGTTTTCAACCAGTGTGCCGTGGCAACTGTCCAAGCATGCCATGAAATTTTGTACAAAGGTAATGAAAATCAATGTAAAACAAGCGTTGTTTCATCTTAAACACTATTCTAGCCAACCAAAATTACAACTCATAAAACTTGTGAAAATTAATCATCAAATTAAAAGCAAAGTATTGGTCTTTCGATTCTAAAATGTGAACTTTCTAAACGCAGGTGGCCAAAGGGCAAAATTGAGATGATGTGTATTTTTTACCAGTGGATTTGAAACATTGATGTATTTGATCCTTCTTTAGCTTGTTGTATGCACTATGCTGCAAACCTCTTTAGTAAGACCCTAACTATAGTAAATGTAAGTAAATGTGATGTTTATGAGCAATCAATTCAACTGAAAAAAGTGGGTGTGCCATGGAATTGTTTGTCTCATTGAAGTGTGCCGTGTTACTGAAAAGGTTGGGAACCACTGATCTACAGTATAACCTCCTATCAGAATGTTTGTAAAATTATGGTAGCTGTGGATGCCCCCTTGCTGAGAATTATACAATCCAAAATTCAAGAAACTCATCCATAATTTTACAGGAATATTGGGGGGAGGGCAGCAGGTGAGGGGTCTATTTAATTTCCTTGGTTTAAAAACCAAAAAGAAAACTCACTCAATGACTGCAAAGTGAAACACAGGCAACTGCATTTCTTTGAATGTGCAATACCTGAAATACAATGACACATTTCAGTGAGCTGATGTCCTGACGACACTGCAGCCAAAGGAGTGCTCAGTCTCTGAGAAGGTCAGCCCTGACCCTCTCACTAGCTCCAACGTCACCTTAGAGGGCAGATTTCATTCTTCAGTCCTGCTGGGCAAGAGGCGTCAGGAATGGTACATCAGCCATTTTGTTCTGAGCCCCTCGTGAGTCAGGAGCAACTTCATGGAAGTCAGTGAAGTGACATGGTGTGAAATTGGTGGCCAAATTGTTCTTCTCTGTTCTGGTCCTTACACTGCACTCAGAGCCGGTGCTAGCCCATTGGGGCCCTAAGCAGGAATATTCCCCCCACCACCACCGCCCCTACTAAAACAGGCAAGTGCTTATAATAAAAAGCCACGGGGGCGGGGGGGCCTCCTTGAGCTGCTCAGGACCTTAAGCAATTGCTTTGTCTGCTTATGACCCTAGCTCCAGCTCTGCTTGCACTCTTCCCTGTGGTGTCAGGGCATCAGAATTGGGCCCCAGGTCTGAAATGCAAACCTGTAAGAATGTTTAGCTGTAGAAGTGCTAAAGGACCTTGCTGAGAGGGGCTTGGTTTTATGGCCGAACATACCCATATTGTGAGTGAGTGGAACCACAGGTTGTATACAAGTTGCCTGAGACACTATGGTGATCAGCACAGAATAAGAGCCCCCGTAGACTAGAGTTGTCATAGAAGTTATATGGATTATTCTTTATATGCAAATAACTCATGGCTGAATGTGTCATAACACTGTTTCACCATTTCTAATCATTACAGCAAGAATAACGATTATAATTGCCATAGTGAGATTTTGGTTCCAGTGCATTATCTAATGGCTTTAGAAGGAATACATTTGGCTGAATACGCTAGTAGAGAGAAAGCTGCGTTGCTGCTTTCTTTACGTCTTGCATTCTCTCTGCATTTTAAGAAAGAGTGTCAGCTACCTATGCTGCAGCTCTCTGATTTGCCAAGGGGAGGGGAAAAACCAGATATTTATTATATCACAGTCTCTCTAGCAATGGCCAGTTGCTGTTTAGCCCTGTAAGCATTCATTTTCATAGAGTAATGGTTAGTATTAAAATGGCTAAAGGTATGTTTGACAGACTACCTCTGTGTTCACTCCTTTTACAAGATGATGATAAATTTCATTCAAACTATGCCTTGTGAGGAACCAGTTGAAAACTCATAATTTACTGATAATTACTGTCCTGGTAAAATATGTGTGGCAACATTGTACATAAAGTTACAAGATTCTACTGTATGGTATTACTAAAGACATGTTCTGAGTCTGCAGAAGAGTTACAAACCAGTTCCCCAAAGACAAACGGTTAGGTGATGTCTCGGGCGAGGTGGCAACAAAATCCAATGGTCTATCACCTGGTGAAGTGACTATTCTTTAGCAGGAAAGAGGATGTGGGCAAAAATACACATCTTCATAAAAGGAAGAGCTGGGATTCCCATCCACACAGACTTTGTCTCCTGAACCTCTGTGGGAGATGATGGAAGAGAAGTGATCGTAGGCACCCCAAAATATTCCTTCTTTTCTGTCTACTGACAGCATCCACACCTGAGGAACAAAGGAAACAACATTGAGGAGGAATCTTGACTGAGAAATTCAGCCAGTAGGACTGCAGTAATGTGGTGAGAGAGACCTTTGCTTTGAATTTCCTTAGCTTGTTACAGTAGGCAGTAGTTGCGATTTACTTTTTTTTTTTTTTGCAATCAATTCTGACTTTTATGCTTCATTACTTGTAATCACTTAAAACCTATCTATCTGCAGTTAACAAGCTTCTTTTATTATTTTATTTAGACCAGTGTGTGTGGACTGAGGTGTTATCCATTTGGGATAACAGGATTTGTTCATATCATTTTCTATTAAAATGATGGCCCTGTATGAGCTTGTATGTCCAGAAGAGAGCTGGGCAGTGCAGGATGCACATTTCTGGGGGAAAGTCTGGGACTGGGAATTTACTGGTGTTGCTCAGCAGTGTAATTCAAGGGTGGCTAGCTGGAACACTCTTGCAGTATATCTAGGAGTAATTTACATGCTGGAGGCAATGAGAGAACAGACCAGGATGGGTAGCTTTCAGGGCAAAGTATTGTACAAGGCATCCGAGGTGGGACAACTGAGGAGACACAGCTGTTCATTTGTCCAGACTGTACCTGGGAAATCTCACAATATCAATGTGTGTGGTTTTTCTTTAAGGACGGTTTAATATGGTCGTGGGCTGACCAGAACAATGCAGGCTCTTTGGGTGGGGCTGGCTGGATACTTGTTTGCATTGCCAATTAGTCGATATTTCTAAGGCTCCACATTGGCCATTGTCATTGATACAGCTCTCTAAGGCTATGTCTACAACTATAAATTTAGGTCAACTTTAGCTAAGTCGACATAACAAAGTCGACTTTAAGTCAACTTTGTTAAGTCGACTTAGCATGTTCACACCTAAATTTTAAGTCGACGTAGGGGGGACCCTACAAAGTCGACCTAGAGCGTCCACACTGAATGCCTAGGTCGACTTCTAGGGGCAGGGGGACCTTGGACAGGTCCACGGTGGCAGGGGGGCACCCCTTGCCAAGTGCCAGGGGGCTCAGCCTTTGCCCCATTGTACCTGAGTACGAATTAAGATAGTGTAGACATGGGGTAGCCCTAAGTCGACTTAGGGCTACCCCAGGACTACACCACTGCCCTCCCTGCTGGGGGGGGCACAGGGGGAGCCTGGCATGCCCCCCAGAGGGCAGGGCAGAGCCCTGTGTGTGATGCTGTCTGGATTTAGGGAAGCATTTATGATATTATTTTCAATGGATATCTCATAAATGCTCTATAATCCATAGGAACTATGTCATGTTTGGTATCAATAGAAAGGTAGTAATTTGCTGGGAATGATTATATAGTTTATGTCTAGGAATTCTATTTGGATTAGAAGTTAGGGATTGGGTATTCTATCTGTACTTTAATTTATGTTATTTTATTGAAATACCTGTGGGTGGGTGTGTCAAACCATTGTGTCCTTAATGTTTAGGAATGTACCAGGGATAATGGTCCCAGGGACTAAACTGATGAGCCATTAAGGACACAATGGGTGTATTCCTTATGTCCTTAATGGCTCATCAGGATACTCCCTGGGACCATTCTACCTGGAAAATTCCTAAACATTAAGGAGACAATGGTTGTTCACACCCTCCCGTCTAAGGCTTTCCTCCAGAATGACACAAGTTAAAGTATGGATATAACATCAAATTCCTAACTTCTAATCGAAATAGAATTCCTAGACATAAACTATATAATCATTCCCAGCAAATTATTACCTTTCTATTGATACCAAACATGACTCAGTTCCTATGGATTATAGCATTTATGAGATATCCATAGAAAATAATATCATAAATGCTTCCCTAAATCCAGACAGCATCACATACAGGGCTCTTCCCTGCCAGGATCCCTGTCCCCCTTTGCCCCATTGCACAAAAGGGGTGCCCCCCCACCACCGTGGACCTGCCCAAGGTCCCCCTAGCCCCACAAAGTCGATCTAGAGCATCCAGTGTGGAAGCTCTAGGTCGACTTTGTAAGTTCCCCTTTAAGTCGACTTTAATTTTAAGTGTAGACACACTAAGTCGACTTAACTAAGTCGACTTTAAATCGACTTAGTTAAGTCAACTTAGTTAAAGTCAACTTAAAAGTGCAAATGTAGACATAGCCCCGGTCTTTTGTCTTATTTCTGTATGTCCTGCTTAGTTTGTAAAATCTTTGGACCAGGAACTCTCTTTACTTCCTGTGTTGTGTGGTGCTGAACACATTCAACGGTGGCTGATAAAGTGATTCTAAGTGATACCCAGGATAAGAGCTACCTAATAAATTATAATAATATCTCTTATGCAGTGTTTTTCATCGGCCGATCTTTAAGCGCTCTGCATATGACGTCAGTATCATTATCCCCATTTAACAGATGTAAGGATTATATATTATTGTTTGTTTGTTTGTTTGTTTGTTTGTTTGTTTGTTTGTTTGTTTGTTTGTTATAGACGTGGATGAGTGGAAAGGTTAATGGACTCATGCTGGTGCCACAATTTGTGTCTGTGGCTTTTGCTGCTGTTTTGATTCGACTGTCTGCTAGCATCTTTTGGGAAGAGGGTTATGGTTGGTAAAGGGGTTTCCAGGACTGAGAATTGGGAGTCTACTTTTTTTATGTAAAGGTTTTCCTCTTACTTTTCCACTTCCTTCAAATTTACCTCAGAAGTGCTTCCTCTCAGGGGTGGTCATCAGAAAACCAATATTTCTTAACTTCCATCCTCTTCCACACCCTTGCTCATCTGCACCCTTTAGTGCTTCTTCCCAAGTGCACCCAACCCAGCGGTTAAAGTAAGGGAGAACGCACCAGAACGCAGTTCCAGGGCCCACAAATTTGAGGGGCCAGAGTTCCAGGGCCCCTAAAAATAGAAAAATCCGGCGGAACGCATGTTTCACTCTGTCCTGGCTGCTGGTAGGTCCTATGCCCCACCGTTGTTAATCACAATACTTATTGTGTTATGCAGTGTTTGCTAGTTTGTGACAATAATTGCTATAGACATAGACGCCATATAAAATTATAAATATTTTCATGGAGCGATAACTGATGCATGTGGTACTGAGAAGTGGTTGCAAATGCCTACCTGGGTTGGGGCCCACACATGCATGAAGGGGGCCCAGACAATACAGGAAGGGGGCCCGGAGATTAGGAGGGTTCCGGGGCCCGTCAAATTATACTTTAACCACTGACCCAACCTATGGCTGCTTCCTCTCTGAATCCACAATATGTTCAGCCCCTTCTGATCTTCCTCATTCAGACCCTTGCAGTCTTCCCCCATGGTGACAATGAGTGGAAGAAGACAAATGTCTCTCTTCCCCCCCCCCTTTTGGCCTGGGAAGGAATCGGCTTACTGCTCAGCTGTTCTTCACACTTTTCCCAAATGCTTCCCCGTTAAACGCTGTGATAAGCACATGCAGTAACACTTTAAATGAAGTGTCTTGTATCTGTGCTTTGGTTTGGGCTAAAAAAAGGAGTTGGAGCCTGTTGTCTAATGCTATTTGCTTAATAAAACACATTGGTGGAAGACTGAGACAATCTGCAATGCACCTGGCTTGGCTAGGCCTTCGCATCTCCATAAGAACGTTACAATAAAGTGGGGGTGCCCTGGCTACATAAATGACTGGGTTGCTGTTTATGGCCCTGAATCAAAAGTGACACTGCCTCTCACTGACGAAAGTTCATGCAAATACCCCTAGCTAAGACCTACTTCTGCCTGTCTGCCCACTTGCCTGCCAGCCTGAAACACTGGTCAGTATCTAGACCATGTGCTGAATGGAGTACCCAACTCTCCCAGAACTGCTGAGTCCACTGCACAGTCACAGGAATAAATCTCTAGGAAGTGGGCCCCGCAGGAGAGATGTGACTTCCCATCTCTGCTCACATCAGGTCAGATGAAGGAGGCTCTTGTTCCACCAAAGGGGAAAGCAGAAGAAAGAAATGAGCTTAGGTAGGGAGGAGACTCTCCTATGACTGGAGGGAAAGAACATGAGAGGGTGGCTTGCTCCTCGTGGGAAGGGACAGATGGTAGCCCTGAGTCCACAGGCGCTGGCTGAGCCCCTGCAATCTTCACCTGCAATCCTCATGAGAAGAACCTCCTCATTCCGAGCTGCTACTTGAGGGCCAAGGAATGCAGGAGAGCAGGCTGGAAGGAGAGGGTGGCAGACTATATAGACAGGTTGGAGACAGTGCAACCCCCATATAGCCCCTCTTCCACGCGCATCCATACACACTCCCCAATGCCTGTCCGTCTGTCCTATTGGGACAAATGGGAACAGAGTTACTACTGGGTTAGGTAGGCTATAACGCTCTGTCCATGAGTATCCCTACAACATGGTACCCCAGACGTTATGGTGAGAGGTACCTTGTTGTTGCAATAGTGGTATTAATATGTGAGTGGGATTTACATGCACCGCTTCTTCCTTCACCTCCTGAGCTAGAACCCCTGGCATCTTGGTGACAGTTAGGAGATTGTTTGGCTGTACACTGCACATAAGTTGACCATTATGGGCCTGATATCCTCCTCACTTAATACATCCAGCACAAGTCCAATCAGCAACGTTCCTCGTGACTTATAAAAACGTAAATGAGAGCAGAATCAGACACTGTCTTCCATGGATGTGAACTCCAGGGTTTCACTAGACACTATGTTTAGTATTGCAATTATTAATGCCCAGTAGCTAAATCATTCATAAAACATAGACACCCTTATACTGAGCAAAAACTAATGATATGCAACAAAAAAAAAACTGGCCCTAATTTCCCTTCTGCTCTTTCAGGCACACGTATATCATGTTGTTGTGTATAGTATATTGGATGTAGTATATTGTTAGGCCATTTTTCCCTCATCAAGACTGTTCTGAAAACTATTTCAATTGGGATTTTTCTTGGGTTTTAAACCAGCATCGCCCTGGTTAATACTGAGAGAGGCTCAGATGCTAAGAACTTCAGAGCAGGGTTGATTCATTTTATTTTCATTGCAGTGCTGGTATTTTTCATGGACCAGATTAGGGACAGCTCCTAGGATAAGTCCACAGTTACTATACTGTCAAAAATGCTCTTCCAGCATCCTGAGTGTGACCCCCGCCTCAGATGTGGATGATTTTTTCAGAGAAGTGGGCATATAGTTCTTGTGGTGGAACGTGAAGGGTATAGGAGTTTGAAGAGACATCACAGGATAATAAAGCTGTTCACTGTCCAGAGAAGCTCAGCAAGGTCTGATTTAACAGTGGTTATGGCAGTGGAGAAGAAGTGGGATTTCTTTGTTTCTCCCATAGAGTGTGGGCTGTTTTTAAGAGTCTTTGTGGCCACGTGTGTACATGCGTGTGCCTGCAGGATCTCCTGCAACTCATGCTCAAATTTCCTTATTTCCACTTTCTTGTCTTCATTTGGGAGGGAGTCCTGGAACTCTGGGAGGGCGATGGAGCGTTTCTATTTGTTACCATTTCATGTGTGAAATCACACAGCCGGCATTGTTATCTCTGTGATTCGTTTCCCTCAAATTCCCTTGAAATGGTAACTGTTCACCAGCCCAAATTCTCCTGCCCTGTGCCAAAGTGCTACTGTACACTTAGGGTCCCTTTTCTCTACAGAAGTGAGCTTTTCCTATTGACCTTTTGAATCTAGCCCCTTCCCCCATTAGTGCTATAAATCTAAACAGCTCAGCTGCATGCTTTTGTTGTTCTCTCTTATTCAGCCAGTCTGTGTAACAGAGCAGTCTTCTCTAGGAGACCGTTTAAACCAGGTTGAATTGCCGTAATGAATGTATATGTGACATGAAGAAAACCAGAGGGTAAAAGATTCTAATCAACCTTTGTTCTTTTCAGGCAGCACAAATATACAGGACCTGAAGTATAGATTTTGTATGGAGAGAGAGAAATTTTAATTAAACATCTTAATAGAGAATGCCTTCTTGTTTTTTCAGAATAAATTAAGGAAGTAACTTTGATGCACTATCATTTTCATCTAATCAGTAACATTCCAAAATTACCATGTTGTTTTCCATTAGAAATACCATCATCCAACAAATCAGATAACATTATTTAACAAAGCTGTAATGTAGTCTCAGCTAATATTAGCCTGGGCATGTGTACACACAAAATAGCAGATGGAGCCTGAATTGACAAATGTTTATGGGGGGAAAAGGGCAGACAGTATCAACAATTTTATATACTCCTTGGAATAAGATGCCCAGATCTGCTCAAGATTTACTAATCATCAGATAAAGGGCTAATCAGGTTCTTTTCTGCATACAGAAAATCTTGATTACTGACACCAATAAAAGACAAAGGGGCATTGGCCTTTACTCAGACAATACAAACATCACGATGAAGAATTTTGGCATCATATTTGGGATGAATCCTGAATTTCCGGTTGGACAGAAAACTGCTGTGTTGGCTTTGTGGCATTTCCATTAGCTTTTACCATAATGTTTGACTTTCATAATGTACAAAATTAAGTGGAGAAAGAGAGATCACCTTACAAACTTGGAACTATGCATATAATTCTGAGAGAACGTGAGAAATGGCGTTCTGTAATTGTATTCTTGTGTCTGTTAGGTGAGTATATTGGGTGGTGATTTCACACCAGTGGGGACACTTTGGACACACAGCTACACATTTTATGTTAGTGGAAGTGGATGGAGTTAAAAGATGAGTGTTAAACTCTCGCCTACCAGCCACTCCAATTATTATAGTGTCTAAAAACCATGGTCAGGGCCTCCTTGTGCTGAGCGCTGGACTCTGTACAAAATGAAAGCCAAATCCCTGTCCCAAATAGCTGGACATGACAGCCAAAGGATGTGGGAAAGGAAGTTGTAGTCTTTCCATTGTTTCAATGGGGCTATGAGGTAAAGAGATTCAGTGTATTGCACATGGTCACATAGGACAACAAGGGCAGAGCAGAAAAGTAAACCCAGGTGTCCCAAGCCTCAGGCCTGCATGGTAACTATGAGACCATGCATTCTCTCCAGCGTGATCCTTCGTGCTCATTAAACAGTCATAGCAAAATGGTAAACCAAGGGAGGCTGGGGAAGTGTGAGCCTTTGGGCCTTCCTATTTGATCAATTCTTGTATTTTATCAACGAATCAAAGAGAAAAGAAAGGTCTAAGTTAATCAAGAAAAATCAAGGAAGTCAGAAATTAGGATACACTCCATTTTCCCCATTGGGCAAAGGAGTAGCTGCCCAGAAATTTTAACACACATCCTCATCGAGTTTGCTGAGGCCCTGGTGGTTCCTGGCTAGCGAGGCAAGCATTGCGGATGGACTGTGCACTCTAAATCTGAAGGCAGACGCTGACCATTTGTAGTGGTTCATTTATTCATGACAGGGTTTATTTGATTTGTTTTGTTTGTGTTTTGACAATTCAATCAGCAGTAAAATTTAAAGTTGACAAAATGCTTTCATAATGAAGTGAAAGAGAGTTCAGCTATTATCCATCAGCATCCAGATACACATTGAAAATACTGCTCCATTCCATACCTCCAGTGCTGGATTGCTATTTTCATTCAGTAAGATTTTTTGGTACACTCTTTTTCAGGCTAATTGTACAGTATATGGCTTCTATCATTCAGCTGTGGGAAATGGCTGTGTAGGGGGAAACCCTGAAATGCACATTTGCCTAACAATTAATAACAAAATACACTCCTTGCCTGGTCCTTTCAGCTTACAGCATGTGTAATGGTATCAAGCTGCTTGTCTCAAATCCTGGCAGCCTCTCAGCATGGTGTCAAATTGCTCTTGTTCCTTCCCTCAGCTGGCCTGCCAGGACCTGCACTGGGCTAGTTTCAGCTAAGCTCCGGTGCTCCTGGGGCACTTACAAGGGTCAAACCACCACAGGCTCTATTGGTCCTGTTCTTTCTGGAGACCGGGACACTAAATTCCCAACATTTGCAAGGCGGCATCCCTATACATAATCCCAACTCTGCTCAACATATAAAATCTGTCATATTATTACTATTCAGTTCTCCTGCTTTGCTTCTAAAGACAAATAGCAGCTTAACCTAATGAGAAGTCAGAGGAAAAACCCTAAAAAGATGGTATGAGTCAAGGACAGATGGGGAAAGCGAGGCTCATGTGTGAATTTCAAACGCTCAGCAGTGTGTGCTTCATTTCCTACTGTCTCTCCTACTGTCAAAGACTGAATTATGTTTTGCACCTCAACAGGGGATACCCCATTGTAGGCAAGAGCTTTTAATGATCTTCAGCCTCACTCGTGCTGTTCTGGAAACCAGCTCTCAAGAAAAAGGAAAAATTTGCAACAAATTATCTCCATAAATAAGAACGAAACTCTCCAGGAATTCATATTTAAATATTCTTCCATATTTTAAGGCTTTTTTCTTTTCTGAGTAAGTATTGCTCCCTGTGCATGTTTTTTTTAGGTTTTTCAGATATCCCCCTAGTTCATGAGTCTGGATAAACAGTGAGTAGTGAGAGTGGAATTTTAGTGCCTTGCATTGTCTGCAGACGCCTTCTAGGTTTTGTCTACCTATGAATCAAGTTGTAATAAGAAGATTCCAGCCTGCAACTGAATTTGTGTAAATGGTGTCTTTTTAGTAAAAACTTAATAGCGGCCATGTCCCATGTGCCAACACCAGGAGCATTCCCAGCGGGTTTTTGCAGACATGTGACAGATCAGAGAGGTGTGGGGATGCGGGACAGGGGAGAGGCAGGGGAGGGGAGAAAGAGAGAGAAACCTTCCTAAATGATGGTTTGGGGAGTAGACCTGGCATTTTTCTTTTTTTAAATGGCATAGTTTAGAATACAGCCATGCAGAGCTGGGGAAAGGGGACAGCAGGACAGATTCCTCAATGCAATCTAGAACCAATACATAGGGTGGCCAGCCACATGTGAAACCTTGGCTACTGATGAATCTAGCTCTGATTGTAACTGGACACAGATGCTGCAGTTTGACATCCCAAAGGGAAATTCACATAGCATTTGCTCTGGAATGAGAGTCAATCTGTTGGTTCCCTAGAAACATAGATTTATATGTTTATCTCAGTTTGATGGGTATGTAACTTTAGATGGCAGGTAAAGTATAACGGTTATTTTGGGCTGCCACACAGATGTTTACACATGAAGAGGCAGTATGCCAAAGCCACAGTCAGCATTGTAGAGTATCATTTTATAATACCTGATTTGCTTTAATTTCCTGGGGGGAGGGAGGGGGAGTGGTGATGCCTGTGGACTAGCAGGTTTTAAATGTACCATTGTGTGTTGTAGTTACCGAAGTGGAACTGTGAGAATGTTGTAGAAAGGATGGATAGTGTTATTGGAGCAAGTGAACTCAGCTTCTAAAGAGGTTATATATTAAAATATTAGCTATTAGATATTAGCAAGAATAAAATTACAGAGGCAATCAACCCTCTATATTTAGGGTACACGTAGATTGCTGGCAGGGCTCCAAAGTGAATTTCCCTTCTAGTCCTACGGGGTTGGAGCCCTTATTCGGCTTTCGCCACTTTGGCATCTGACATTCCAGGTAAACAGGACTGCTGGTGTGTTCCAGAGTTCTCCTGTACACAAATTGTAGCGTCAGGAAGGGCGCATCTACACTTACAAATTAAGTCGATTTAAGCTTGCTTAAATCAATTTAATTTAATCTGCATCCACACTACATTTTCCTTAAATCGACTTAAGCAGCTGCTTAAGCTGACTTAAGGAAAATTAAAGTTGACTTTACTAAACCTAGTTTTAAGTCGACTTTTCTGGCTAAGAAAGAAAGAAAGAAAGAAAGAAAGAAAGTCGACTTGGCCAGTGTGGACGCAGAGTAGCCCTAAGTCGACTTTAAGTCGACTTAGGGGGCTTCAGGGCTCCCCCACTCCCCTCCCTGCCAGGGTGGCTGGCACTGCCACAGCCTGCCATGCCCCCCCCCCCCACAGGGCAGGACAGAGCCCTGCCCACCCTGCTCCTATGCCCTACCAGGGTCCCTGTCCCCCTCAGCCCCCATTGTACCAAAGACTGAGCCCCCTGGCACTTAGCAAGGGGTGCCCCCCCTGCCACCATGGACCTGTCCCAGGTCCACCTAGCCCCTACAAGTCGACCTAGGTGTCCAGTGTGGACGCTCTAGGTCAATTTGGCAAGGTCCCCTCTAAGTCGACTTAATTTTTGAGTGGGGACACACTAAATCGACTTAAATTAACAAGTGTAGACATAGCCTATGTTTGGTTGGTTTCTTTGTCATGTGATTTAGAACCAGATGCCTGTCTTGCAGAAGGAAGAGGATAAACGTTAAATAAAGTCACTCCAGCCTAAGGAGTGCAGTGTTGGCTATAGATACCTATCTGTCCAGGCTCTCTCCTGGCATATCAGTGGATCAGCTGCCCTGTTTGAAGTGCCAGATTTTATGTAAGGTAAAAGTTTGCAGCAGAGAGAAGCTGATTTGGTAGAGCTGCAGTTTCAATTTGAGTTTGAGTTGTGTCTCTGATAACATGTAGGTCACCTACACCGTGACTGTGCTCATTGGCCCTGCCCAGTAGTAGCTAGTCTAAGAGAATAACATGCAATTAAAGGGTATTAGTGTTTAGAAAACAGTAACAGCGAATATTATCAATGCTTAAATTACAGGTGTTATAACACACCTATTTATCCACAGAACATAATAATAGGGATGCATTGAGATGGACAGTGCTAATCATTAGGTAACAGTGTCTGTTAAAACACGCGTCTTTTAAGAGAATACACTTTTGTTCACCAAACCCATGCTTTGGTAGAGACAGAGTGAGTTGCTTGTAGCTGAATCTTTGCTACAGGAATAAAGCTGTTAAAAGAATTGATTCCGAGGTCGCCAAATGACATAAAATTCAACAGAAAGTCAACCTGATAAAAGAATTGATCAGTTCACTGAACACATTTTCAGAGCATCAAACTGAAATATGTGTTCGAAAAGAGCAAAACCTCTGAACTGGAGACCTATGAAAGTAACAGATCTGCTAAAAGAATAATATTTTGGTGCAACAAGCTCATCTATTTAACAGCTCTCCACTGCAGTTACGGTATACAGTAAATATACTCATTTAATATGACATTCTACTCAAATAACCCTCTTTTAGAAGTGAGATTATATAATTTGCAAATACTGTATTCGGGTAACATTGAGATTAAAATAACTATTTTCCCCATTTCTCCAAAATGCCAGCAGCAACCTAGTACTCCAGCCTTTCATCTGGACAGTTGACTTGCAAGTGATCTCCATAGAACAGAGAATCTGTCATTCTTTAAATTAATGTTCCACCCAAGAACTACACTCATATTGGGACAGTCAGCTGGAACATGGGAAAGGGAAGTGAAAGGAAACCATAAAATGAAATTCATATAGACCAGCACCAATTCTTAGAGAGTTTAGCTGAGCCCCCAGGCACTTTTAAAGGGGTGCCCCCCCCTTCTACCATGGACCACTCCCAGGTCCACCTAGCCCCTAGAAGTCACCTTAGGCGTCCAGTGTCCAGTCGATTTGTCAAGGTCGACTTTAAGTCAACCTAATTTTATAGTGTGGACATGCTAAATCGACTTATTTGGCCAAGTGTAGACATAGCCAAGTGTCTGCATTCCTTCTCATCTCCCCCATGGCCCCTCTCTCTCTGGCTATGTCTACACTGGCAGTTTAAGTCAACTTAAGGAGGCTTCAGTTGACTTAAATTAAGCCATGTCCACACTAGGCTTTCATTAAGTTGACTTAAGAAATTCCTTAAATCAACTTAATGGAAGCTTAAGTCGACTTAATAAGAACCACCCATTAGGTCAACTTAAGCCTGCTTAAATCACCCTAACCCTTCATTAAGTCAACCTAAGCCCAGTGTGGATGTTTAAATCCACATTGTTAAGTTGACTTAAGGGTGGTTAGGTCGACTTAACAAAGTGGACTTAATTTCAAGTTGACTTTATTAAGTCGACTTAACAAAGTCGACCTAACTTTTCCTAGTGTAGACATAGCCTTTGTGCTACTGTGTGATTTCCTGTCTTCTACCTGAGCCAGGAAGGAAGATGTGCATTGTCTTTGTTGTGTAATTCTCCTGACTCTGTGCTAGAGCTGAGATTCTGTGCATTGTAATATGCTTCACATCTGTACACATACATGATGCTGCAGGGAACATGATACCATAACCATGCGGTAGGGCATTCAAAAGGGAACCTTGCATGGCATAACTGGCTTCAAACCATACAAGTGCATTGCAAAAGTGAACAAAAAAATAGATCATAGCCCAGGGGGTGAAAGGACGTACATCCCATGACACTTGGGTTAGTGGATCTCCTGTAAAGCAGGTATGGGTAAGCAATTAGCACAATTATCTTAAAAGAGCTCCATCCATTCACATGAGAAACAATCCCATAGCTGAGAGCTGACTGGGGTAGGTATAATGGACTAAGTGAGCAGAAGGTGGTTCACAGCTCCTGTGCAGTGACCGTCTGTAGTGCAGAAGTTTTTGCTGTGCATGTGTAGGCTCTGTCACTGCCTGCATATCGGGAGCAGGATCGAACCTCAACTCACTTATTGCTGCAAACAGACTTGTACTGTGCAAAGTGTAGAGAGTTTTAACTGCCTGGTGCCCACCAGTTACCGACCTTCCACAGTTATAGTGTCAGAGCCGCCCCAACTTCAGTCTCACCCCAGCCACCTTATCTAGTGCCTGGGGTCCTCACCTTCACTCTTCCTGACAACCTTTCAAAAAATAGGTAAACAACTTTGGGTACATCCACACTGGAGCCTTAGATTGACTTAAGGACGGTTAAGTTGACCTACAGACTGCTGCGTCCACACTGGGCACTTATTAAGTTGACTTAACAGCTTCCTTAAGTCGACTTAATAACACCATCTCTAAAAGTCGACCTAAGGCTTAAATTTACCTTATTAAGTCAACTTAATCCAGCGTGGAGGGGGAAAGCCCTTAAATCGACCTAATTGGCCTCCAGGCCCCCTCGTAGAGTTCCTGACCCCTCCTCCGTCAACCTAGCACCTGCCAGTGTGGACACAGGGCCATGAAGTCTCTAAGTCGACTTAACAAGGTCCACTTTAAATCAACTTAAAGTCGACCTTGGTTAAGTTGACTTAACAGACCCTCCAGTGTAGACGTACCCTTGAAAATCTACTTTTGTGAACAGTCACAACTTACAAAGAAAAAGAATTTGACCTTGTCCATTAGCTCTTCTCTCACACATGAATGAAAAGGACCCACTGAGAGAATGTGAGCTAGCAGGGAAGGAACTGGTCGGCAGGGAGACATCAGAACACTCAAAGGATGACATATCATGTCAGTTTGTGGTGGGGAGAACTGTCTGCACCTCTGATGGCTGGGGAAAGACAGTGAGACCCAGAAACAAATGGAAAATAAAATCCCAAAAGAAACTCTCTGTGGAAATAAACTGCTCCCTGCAGCTGCTCACTGGATCAAGCAAAGCACAAAACAGATTACGCTTCTACCCTGAGTGCTCTCAGAGATGATTCAGAGTCATAGTCACAGTTGTGGTGCTAACTGCCAACCTCTCACACCACTGATCTGAGAGACAAGTTCCAGCTTGAGTTAAAATTAGGGCTGCGATAAATGCATTTCCTCTTCCTGCAAGTGAAGCAGGTTTTGCTGGGGCTGATGAAGGAAGAAATTAGGGTAATTGCAGCATGGCCAGTGGCTTCTATTGCAAGAGGAGTCACAATGGCCATTAACTAGTTCCAGTATCCATTTATCTCTGTAGACAAGTTCCAGAGAGGTACCCATGTTAGTCTAGTTCAGCAAATCAAACAAGGAGTCCTGTGGCACTTTTAAAGACTAACAAATTTATTTATCGCATGAGTTTTCATGGGTGTAATCCCACTTCGTCAAGCATCTGACTAAATTTGTTAGTCTTTAAAAGTGCCATAGGACTCCTTGTTTATTTATCTTTGTAGTTGATCTTGACTCTCCATCCTGAAAACAGCTTTTGTGTAGTAGGTTTCAGTAGCGGCCACATCCATTAGAGAAGGAAGTGCTCACTACAGGCTTCAGCACCAGCAGCTGCTGCATGTTCAAAAATTAGGTGCTAGCCTGAGCAGCCAGAGGCACCAGCGACTTCAGGGTATTATTACGTTAATAGTCAGAAAAGCAGCTGGTTTAACCCCTGGTTAAAATGATTGTGGGGTCAGTCTTGCTCCCACTGAAGTGAGAGGCTGCAGGATCCATCTAGTGCATTCGTGCGCATTCTAAAATCTTCTCTTTGCATGCACATATGACGGGGTCGGCAACCCAAAAGAGAAGAGGAGCCATTTAAAAAAATTCCTTCAACAACAACCAAGTGTTTTGAGAGCCACAATGGGAGTATCCTCCTGGTGGGGGTGGGGAGAGCTGGGCCAGGGTGCCTGCTGCAGGTCCCCTGGCAGGGGGAGCCCAGAATCAGGTGCAGGCCTCCCACAGGGTCCCTTGGTAGCAGGGGGGAGCCCAGAGCCACAAGGGGGCACCCAAAGAACCGCGTACAGCTCTGGAGCTTCAGTTGCAGACCCCTGACATATGACATCCACACCTCACCGAACCATCAGCCTTGCAGTGCGCTTTGGAGAGAGCTGTTGAGTGTTCTTGCAAGAGAGGAGCTGCAGATTAGCTTGGAAAACAGGATGAGACCTCTCTTCCGCAATTGTTTGCAGGGGATTTTCCTATATATTCTGCTGAGTTGGGGCCCTACGGACTCTGAACATTGAATGTGTTCCAGTGGTATTTACCATAGGAACAAGAAGCATGTGATGATAGTAAATAACTATTCTGCTTTTTAGTTAACAGGGGCTCAGTCCTGCATGAGGCAAGAAAGCACTTGCCTATATTTTCAGCATAATTGCTTTCCCTCTCACCTGAAGATATTCTCAGTATTAAAACATTGCTAAATATTTACAAATGTCCTGAAATGAATTCAGCCAGAAGAGCTTCAGAGATATGTTAAAAAATTATCCTTGTAGCTGGGAGCCCTCAACAAGACTGGAAATGAAATGATACCATAAATTGCTGCCCAAGGGGCTGTGGTTGAGCTCTCATTGCAGCTAGCTGAATTGAGAATACTTAACCACACTAATTATTAATTAATTTGTGGACTGTGAAGCTATGATTGCAACAATGGAATTCTGGGCTGTGGCAAGACACTGGGAAGGAAAGTGAACTAGCTTTCCTATATGGCCTTGGAATATGTTTTTATCTCAGAGTTTATGGACAGTAGAAAAGCCTGCAATGCGTTGTGTGCCAATGGCTAATGCCTGCTAATATTCAGGAAAGCTCTGTGGGGGGTAGTTGGCTTTTAGGTGGATTATAAAATTTTAAGGGCATGAGAGGCTCCTCAAACATTTGTACCCTACCGCGCAGGGAGCACGGACAGGGAAATGATGGTGCAGGAAGCCTGCCCTGCTTGAGTAGAATATGTTGGGAAGTGAATATAACTAGTGAGCAACTGTTTGCATCCAGCTGCTTGTAAGCAGTGCAATTCCCCACTTCGGGATGGTGCAAGAGTGAGGGTCTGTGCAGCAGGCACAGCTCCATCTGCTTTGCCATGCAATGGCGGGGTCAGGGCAGGAGTTGTGGGTCGCTGCTACGTGAAGCTGAGAACATGGTTGTGAACTTGGGAAGGATCAGGGAAAGTGACCCAGTTGGGTTCTGAGCCTTTCTTTCACTCAAGCCAGGTGGTGGGCCTTTGCTCTTGCTCAGCCTGGAGATGGCAGGACCTTTGTATTAAACATCTCCGAGGAGTGATTATAAAAACTCGAGAGAATTCAGTGTCTGTGCCTCGTCTGGGATTTTCTCTGGGCTATTCTTGAAGACCTCTGACATGCCAGGAAAGCTTCTAATGGTTTCCCAAGAGAAAATCTAAGTTTGGCGCATTGCATTCTGAAATGTGCAGGAGGCAGTCTTTCTTCAAAGGGGATTTGGCAGTCACAGTGGGACCATCACCCATTTTAAATTCAAGAACAAAAAGCTTTCTTTCAGCCTGGCCTTTGTTGTGCTGCGTGTGTGCAAATGGGTGTCTGGAGAACACAGAAAAAAGCTATTGCTATGAGTGAAGGGACTGAGTGAGCAACCAGAGAATTTGTTCCGAGGCATGATCGACACTAGAAAATTAAATTAGCTTAACTTCATCGCTCAGGTGTAAATCCACATCCCTGAACAACGTAGTTAAGATGACTTAGCTCTCAGTGAAGACCAGTGCTAGGTTGACGGAAGTATTTATTGACCTAACTACCACATCTCAGGGAGACAGGGCAGGGAGTGTCTTCACTGAGGCGTTACAGCAGTGCAACTGCAGTATTTTAAGTGCAGACAACCCTATGTCCCCTATTCCCCATATCTAACAATAGACTGACCTCCTAACTGGCAGTCACCGTTCCCTGGGGAGCACAAGGCACCTCTACCTGAACAATGCTGCTCATGTTAGATATTGAACTTGCTAATTGTTTAGGCTTGGGCCCCCTGCTTTCCCTCGGCTATGCTGAACATTCAGTTGATGAGTGACACATTCTCCATGCCATTTGTATGATTATTAGTCTCTTCTCTGTGTGCTATTCAGCGGACAGCACTGCTCATAAAAAGCAGATAGGAGCAAGTTTGGCTGGTGCCCCTGGTGAGTAGGACAGCGAATGGGCTGATTGATGACACCTAGCTGTTTTCTGATGCTGCAGTTGTTTTTTATGATGTCATTAGGAGGCTATAGTCACATTAAGGAATCCCTCATGACATCATAAAGGACTTGATATTTCGCTAATGTTATTTCTGCAGAGCGAAGCTCTGACATTTTATAGTCCTTGCTTTCCCCAAAGAATTAGGAGTTGTCTAACTACAACCTGGAAGAAATGCAAAACTACTCAAATGCCGACTCCAGAAGTTATGGCTGGAGAATGCTAACGTATGTGGTGCGTGCTGAGCACACAGCACCTTTAGGTGGAGTACATGACGTGTTTATAAAAGAAGCCATCATTGAGCACAAATCCTCACACAGAGAAAGGACAAAGAGCTCCTTTCACTTCTGTTGTTGCATAGCCAAAAATGAAGCTTGTTGGGCCTTTTTCTCCATAATTGAATTATAGAACCATATAATATTAGGGTTGAAAGAAACCTCAGGAGGTCATCTACTGCAACCCCAACTGTTTGTATCCCAAAGGAAAATTGTAGGGAAAGAGGCATTGTATCCCAAAGAGAAATTGGCTGTTAGCTTTTGAGTCCCAGAGTGCCATATTCCTCTCATACTTGGGCCTGGCATAAGGGTTTGGGCAAGGAAACTTTGGCAGGGAAGGCAAATACTGAAGTTTCTGAATGCAGAAATAAGAGAAGAATGCTAAAAACGGTGTCCTGAAAAGATGCAGCATTTGCAGACACTGGGTGTCAGTGGGAGAAAGGCACAGTGGTCCATAGGGTCCGGTGACTGCATTGCTGGAGAGGGGTGCACCAAAGCGAGTGTGTAGTGTGACTGCATGGGGAGACTTGCACACCTGCTGAGAATGTTGTTACTGAAGGGAGGAAAAGGATGCCTGCTGGAGGAAATGGAGTTGGAGGGAACCAGGGCTATGTCCACACTTGGTAATTTAAGTCGATTTAGTGTGTCCACACTGAAAAATAAAGTCGACTTAAAGGGGAACTTAAAAAGTCGACCTAGAGCGTCCACACTAGATGCCTAGGTCGACTTCTAGGGGCTTAGGGGGACCTAGGGCAGGTCCACAGGGGCAGGGGGGCACTCCTTGCCCAGTGCCAGGGGGCTCAGCCTTTGCCCCATTGTACCTAGGTACAATGGGGCAAAGGGGGACAGGGACCCTGGCAGGGCATAGGGGTAGGGTGGGCAGGGCTCTGCCCTGCCAGGTGGGGGAGGCATGCCAGTCTACCCCGTGCCCCCCCCCCGGGCAGGGAGGGCATTGGTGTAGCCCTGGGGTAGCCCTAAATCAACTAAGGGCTACACCACGTCTACACTGGCTTAAGTCGACTCTAGGGAGTCGACTTAAGCCTTAGGTCTACTAAGAAGGTGGTTTTATAAAGTTGACTTAATTTTAATTAAGTCGACTTTATTTTCCTTAAGTCGACTTAAGCAAGCTGCTTAAGTCGACTTAAGGAAACAGTAGTGTAGACGCAGGGTAAATTACCAGTGTAGACGCAGCCCAGGGGACTTAAGGGGCTGCTCTGGGAGATGGTTTGCACGGGGATCCCTGTGCTGGAGTGTTCCTGGAAAATGCTTTCATTTCTCATCCCAAAGGCCCTGTCTATTGCCTAAGAGACATTTTTGTCAAGACATCAGACATTTGTATTTTCTGAGATACAGTCTGGATTTCTGAGGGGTAGCCGGTTTAGTCCGTTTTCAGCAAATTTCTGGCTCATTGAGGCTTGTGGTGGGTTGGGCAGATGCTGTTGTGTCAGCTGAACCCACTTCACCAAGACTCTGATGCCGTAATAGAAAGCAGAATCACAGCCCCTGCAGTGCAACCACAGATATCACTGAGCCAGGGAGACCCCGTGTGAGCCTTCATTAATCCCAATGAGATTATTTGCACTTTAGTTGAGGGGTGGGGAAACCAAGGAAGGAAGAGGGAATTTTCACACAATGTAAAGAACTAAGCTGGGTTATAGGATGATGTCCTGTGCCAATAGTGACCTCTGCAGCTGTCTACTCCAGGATTTGTACTGATACCCAACTCCGTAATACCTGAGCACTGTTCGCATTCACCTGCTGCTCTGAGCATGAGCACCATCTGTCCTGTTTTCACAATGCAAATACAGCTTTGCATGAAGTTTCTTCTGGTCATCAGACAATTCCCAATTTAAAACCATATTTCTGTAGGTGTTGCTCTTCTCACCTTTGCCTGACCAATATTGTTGTGATAAACTGTCGTAATGGCAGTCAATAAAAAGCACTTCTCTCTGGCTCTTGTCACCTGTGAGGTGTCACCTGAGTGGTGAATCCCTTGGAGTAATATTTTCAAAAGGACCTAAGTGATTTAGAACCCTAAATTCTACTGACTTTCATTCACCTAACCTGCTCAGGCACTTTTGAAAATCCTGCCCTGAGGCTCCAAAGTCACTTCTGAAAATGACACTTGGGCTCCTAAGCCATTTAGATGCTTTAGAAAATTTTACCCCTTATAAAAACAGAGAGCTCTTGGGCATTCTGAATGAGTCATGCTACGTGAACTTTCTGTTGACACAAACACTGACTCATTCAATATTAGAATCACCCCAAATAATAAGCACATTCTGGAGACCAAATAGATTTCTTATAGACCTTAGTAAGTGCCTGTGCCTGCATTCATATCAGAAAAAGATCAATGGAATTTAAATACTTTTTATCTGCACAGAAGCAGCTTCAAAAGCTATTATTTAACTTACCAAATTTATTTTCTTTAAAAATAAACTGCTCAAAGGGGGATCCATGAGATGGTAGGTGGTAGAATTCAGGATCTTGATCAAAGGAGGAAAGGAAAGAAGCAGAACACACACCCTGGAATTCAGAAAAGCAGATTTTGGCTCTCTCGGGGAACTGATGGGCAGGATCTCTTGGGAGGCTAATCTGAAGGGGAAAGGCATCCAAGAGAGCTGGCTGTATTTTAAAGAAACCCTGCTAAGGGCACAGGATATACAGAGAGAACAGCAAATATGGAAGGCGCCCAGCGTGGCTTAGCAGAGAACTCTGTGGTAAGCGGAAACATAAAAGGGAAACTTACAAGAAGTGGAAGCTTGGACAGATGACTAGGGAGGCGTATAAACATATTGCTCGGGCCTGCAGGGATAAAGTCAGACAGGCCAAAGGGCAATTAGAGTTGCAGCTAGCAAGGAATGTGAAGGATAAGAGGAAGGGGTTGTACAAGTATGTCAGTAACAAGAAGAGGATCAGGAATGATGTAGGTCCCTTACTGAATGGGGCAGGTATCCTCATGGTGGATGATGCGGAAAAGGCTGAAGTACTCAATGCTTTTTTTACCTCAGTCTTCACAGGGAGGGCCAGCTCCCAGGCTACTACACTGGGTAACGCAGAATGGAGAGAAGGAGAGCAGCCCTTGGTGATGGAAGGTCAAGTTAGGGACTACTTAGAGAAGTTGGATATGCACAAGTCTATGGGACCAGATGATCTGCATCTAAGGGTGCTGAGGGAGTTGGCTGATGTGATTGCAAATCCACTGACCATTATCTTTGAAAACTTGTAGAGAACCGGGGAGGTCCCAGATGATTGGAAAAAGGCAAATAGCACCTATCTTCAAGAAAAGGAAAAGGGAGGATCCAGGGAACTACAGACCGGTCAGCCTCACCTCAATCCCTGGAACAATCATGGAGCAGGTCCTCAAAGAATCCATCCTGAAACACTTAGAAGAAAATAGAGTGATCAGGAACAGTCAGCATGGATTCACCAAGGGCAAATCACCAAGGGCAAAGACCAACCTGATTGCCTTCTATGATGAGATGACTGGATTTGTGGATGCGATAATAGCCGTTCACGTGATATACCTTGACTTTAGCAAAGCTTTTGATATGGTTTCCACAGCATTCTTGTCAGCAAGTTAAGTATAGGTTGGATGAATGGACTGTAAGGTAGATAGAAAACTGGCTAGCTCATCGGGCTCAGCATGTTGGAATCAATGGCTCAATGTCTAGTTGGCAACCAGTAATGAGTGGAGTGCCCCAGGAGTCGGTCCTGTGGCCGGTTCTGTTCAACATCTTCATTAATGATCTGGATGATGGGATAGATTGCACATTCAAGAAGTACGTGGATGATATCAAGCTGGGGGGAATAGTAGACATGCTGGAGGGCAGGGACAGGATTCAGGGAAACCTAGACAAATTTGAGCATTGGGCCAAAAGAAATTTCATAAGGTTCAACAAGGACAAGTGCAAAGTCCTGCACTTAGGATGGAAAAATACCATGTACTGCTACAGGCTGGGGACCGATCGGCTAAGTAACAGCACTGTAGAAAAGGACCTGGGGGTTATGGTGGACAGGAAGCTGGATATGAGCCAAAAGTGTGTTCTTGTTGCCAAAAGGGCCAATAGCATATTGGGCTGCAACAGTAGGAGTGTTGCCAGGAGATCGAGGGATGTGATTATTCCCCTCTATTCGGCACTGGTGAGGCCACATCTGGAATACTGTGTCCAGTTTTGGGCTCCCCACTACAGAAATGATATGGACAAATTAGAAAAAGTCCAGTGGAGGGCAACAAAAATGATCAGGGGGCTGGGGCACATGACTTATGAGGAGAGACTGAAGGAACTAGGCTTATTTAGTCTGCAGAACAGAAGACTTAGGGGGCATTTGATAGCAACCTTCAACTACTTGAAGGGGTGCTCCAAAGAAGAGGGAGCTAGGCTGTTCTCAAAAGTAACAGAGGATGGAACAAGGAGCAATGGTTTCAAGTTATAGCTGGGGAGGTCGACGTTGGATATTAGGAGAAACTTTCTCACTGGGAGGGTGGTGAAGCATTGGAATGGGCTATCTAGGGAGGTGGTGGAATCTCCATCTTTGGAGATATTTAAGGTCCGGTTAGACAAAACCCTGGCTGGGATGATTTAGTGGGAGTGGTCCTGATTTTAGCAGGGGGTTGGACTAGATGACCTCATGAGGTCCCTTCCAGCCCTATTCTTCTATGATTCAGCATCAGCCAGAGAGACCATGGTCTGAAGTACACAGGAACAAAGGAGGACGGCAGAATGTTAGTGTGAGAAATAGATTTTAACATACCTGTAACATAATAAAAGGTCTGTGGAACGGAAGTTGTTGGAAAACAACACTAGCTGCTAGAGCAATCAATGACTGTGCTTATGCTTTCAGCTTGTGTTGTAGATTGGACGTGAAGTGGATAAAAGGGGCTGGTACTTTTTCCTGAAATGCATCATAAGAGAATGAATTTTAAAAGCACACACATCATTACAGAAAGCTTGGGGGAGGAAAGGAGAGCTCTAGCCATTGAGGACGCAAATGGGAGAGCTGGAAGAGCAGAGGGATTCTCAGCTCTTAGCCTCAGCCCCACTAACTAACCCAACAGGAAATGTCTTTGTTTCTCGCTGGAGAAGATGCAGGAGAGGCTACCCTACAAATAAAGGAAAGTGGGAGTGAACCTGAGCACCTGACTGGGCCAAGCTTAGCTCAGGTCAAGGGGTAGGGCTGGCTGCAGCTCTCCAGCTAATGCTTCAGCTATTGTAACTTTCACCTTAACAGAAAAGGCCTGAGAGAGGACAGAGAGAGACAGCAGGCAGATGCCCCGATGTCCAGGCAACTAGGTTACCCTGATCCGGACAATAGAGTTACTTTGCCTGCACACGCTGTAGAAAATAATGACTCTTCTCCTTCCTGCTTAGGGATGCTGAGCAATAGATGAGGCAGGGTAAAAGGAAAGAGGACAGGCCTGTGATAAGGCACAGTCCTGAGTGCCCAGGCCAGCTCAGGATCCCAGGGCCAGGTTTACCCCAAACTCCTGGTATGACCTTGAAAGAATTGCTGTCCTACTCTGTGTGTCCGTTACTCTGGCTACAGAATGGGGTGAAATTAATTCAGGTCTGTAAGTGCTTTGAAATCCAAAGTGCTTGAGTGATTGTTGGTTTTCTTTTCAATGACCCTACAACTAATGGTCAGTGCAGCTCTACAAAGAAAAGGCATTTCTACAGCTATGTTTTACTGCTTTTCTTTCTCCTCCTCCTCCTCCTCTTTTCATTTCCTTTTTTTTTAAAGGGCTTTTGAATCCTTCCTAAAGACTATCTTCTTCTCTCTCCCAGGCATTCTCATTTCCACATTTTAGGCCAATATCTCTCATTAGTTTTAGCAGATTATGGAAAGGCAATTTTGATTCTACAGTAGCAAGAAGTTTAAGATCATGACACATAAGCAGCCATAGTGTCTACACCAACCACAGCTGCCAGCCCCATGATCTCTTCTCTGTGTGTACATGTAAGTACCTGCTTCTAAAAACTCCATTCTGAAAAGTTGCCCGCTAATTCCTCTTGCACTGGAAGACTGGCTGTTCCTCATGCCCACTACTGGCTTAAGAGAACTCTACTTCACTGCTGCTGTGTGCTTCCTCCTTTCTACTATTGAAGAAATCAGTGTGTTCTGTGCAGGCATGCCCAGAATTATTTTGGAAGATAAGCCCATGTCAGCTGCATCCAAATTCCAGAGTGCATCATGGCAATGCATGATTCAACCATTCGAGGGGATAGTAATTAGATGAATTGATTAGCTTGGAATATATCCACATCCAGGGCTATTCCTTTACTTCTCTAGTTAAAAGTTCTACTTTCCACCTTTCTGTATATGTTTGAAGCTTTAATTCTGCTTTTCTTAGCTAGTGTGTTCCACCTCCTATGTTCAAAATATTCAGGAGATTAATAAAATTCACATCGCCTTTGCAGCTCACTGAAGCCACATATTTCTTGCCTTTTCTTGCAAATCCCTCCTTCTCCTGGTATATGGGGATGGGGAGGACATTAAGCAACATTAAATCAAAGATAATTATCAGCTGTCAGTCAGGGAATGGCACAGAGCCAGGGAAGCACTCAGTTGGGGACTCTGTCCGTTCATCCCTGCTTCCTTTCGCAGTTTGCAAAAAGTGCAATATTTGTCTTTAAACAGCATAATTCATCATCAGAGGAATTAAGGACTCTTTAGGATTCTAATAGACCACTCCATTCTGAGAATGAAAATGTCTTTGAATAGAACAGTACCTCTGGCAATTCACCATTCAACTTTACCTGGCCTGAGTATCCCCAATTGTGACACTTCTTATCTTCCCTTGTTTGCCAAGGAAAATATTCCGGTCATTTAGAAGGAATTGTGAGCACTGGCATTAGTAATAAGACCAAACTATGAAATTATCTTTTCTACATTGTATAGAACAATATTTAGCCTTTCACAAGTGTCAGCCACAGAAAGTGTTTAAGAACAGAGATTCTAAGAAGGACCTGCAGATTTGCCATCTGCACTGCTTGCTCATATATATTTAACAGCAGCAAAATAACTAAAATGGATTCTGAGACCTTCTGGGGTTTTCCCAAAAACGGCCTCATAAAAAGTCCCAGTAATCACATCTCACTGGCTTCTGTCAGTTACTTTCCATGAAGTTATGGGACCTGAAAGAGCATGGCTGATGCAACGTGGGGTGATGTCGCTGCTGCTTGCAACCCACCACCTGAACACCACAAAGCAGGCTTTCTGAAACCTATGGGCCCATAGATAATGTTGGCTTCTACCACTCGGTCCCAAACATTCACAGACTGGGAGGCTCTTCACTTGCTAAGTCTCTGCAGAGGTAAGATCGTGTATCCCAGCGCACATGTTCCTAGCAGAACCAGAGCAATATCAGAGACTACATTTCCTTCAGGCCGTCCTGCCTCCCGCTGTAGATTTGCGGTCGGATGAAGATGAGTTTGGCATTCCAGCCATTACAAGAATGTGGGAGATTTGCTATTTTAGGTCACTGCCTGACCATGCCTGGAGTAGTGCCAGGCGGTGATGAGGACATGGCTGTTTCATGTTAATTCAGACTGTTCCTAAGAATTAACGAGTCATACTTCTGTTTCAGAGAACACCTTTGGGTTCTGCCCCCCAGTTCAGAGGGGATTTGGGAGTGGGGCAGGCAGAGTGTGTGAGGGTGTTTCGGAAATACAGAAGGAACACAAGCCACCTGAAATCTTGCAGGATAAAATGCTGCCGTTGTGGACCTGTAGCCATGTCCTCCTGCCTCTCCGACTAAATGTCCTAGTAATTGCTGTGGTACTGAGCCTGTGGCCCCAGCTCCCTTTGACTGCAGTGAACCTGTAACAGTGCATGTATTCATCTGTCAAGGACACATTGGGGCCCCTTTGGGAGCCTCCACTCTCTTTCCTCCCTCAATAGCTGCACTTCTGGCTGCTGACCTGCAGATGCCTGGGAACAGTTGGGGCTCGGTGAAAGTTGCCTTTGAGTGACACAGACACATTCTGATCCTTTGTTCCTTGTGGCTAAGACAAGGGATTTTGCCTCAGAAGTGAAAGGACCCAAGAGACCAGCTGACACTGCCTGTGAAACTCGGAGCGCCCCAGTCCTGCCTCTGACCCCCTTTTCTATATTTCTCTCTTTAATCTCTGCAAAGATTTGCCTGCAAAAAAGCTGAATGTTTCTTAGCACTAATCACGAGCTCCTGTTGCTGCCACCGTCTGAAGCCAGCATCCTGCGTGTGATGTCACAGTCACTTCTGCAGCAGCTAACCGTGATGCCACAAATAGACTGTGACTTCAGATGAGGGCTGAACAGCAGGGGGACATGAGCCCTTGAGAAACAAAAGATCTGCTTTTCATGCAGTTACACGGTGTTCTGAAGGAAGAGTGATGCAGACAGTCGCTCCTAAGGAAGCTCTGCCATCCACAGTTTCCAGGGACATGAGTGGCTCATTTAGTTGCTGTTTATATATAACATTGTCTGTGCGTGTGCCTAGCTACACCGTCCTGGATGTGCCTGGATTTGGACTGATGGGAGATAGGATCTTTAGGTGGGTCAAGATCATTATCTATGTGCTTTGAACATAGCGACTGATCTAGCTTACAGGTTTTGTTTTCGCACAGATTCATCCAGTTCACCTACTTACACTTAGCCTGTTATTAATAGCATTGTTAGCAGACTCATTCCACAGCTTGTGGGAAAATGTGCACATGGATGGCAGCTGAAGACAAAAAATATCTGATTATATCTAGCACTTCTTTTTCCCAGATGTGCTTTTCTACCAAATGATAACCCAAGCAACTTCCCAGGAAGGGATAGGCACACTCTTGCTGTGTTCTTGGGCTGGGGCCTAGGCTGGACTCCAATTCAGGGGCTGGCAGAGGGTTTTAAGGCCATGCCAAGCAAGGAACAGTCAGCAGCACTGAGTCCTGAAGAGGCAGTGTGAACTAGTGGATAGGTTACAGGCCTGGGACTCAGGCTACCCAGCTCTGCCAAGGGCTCAAAAGAGAAGAATCAATGTCACATGAAGCTGCGAGTTTTCCAATTTGGAAACTCCGTGTCTGAGAGAAGCAGCATGATCATTCTTTATCTGCTCCCTCCTCCTGTGTGGGCCGGAGATGTAAGCAATAGCTAAGGCTGAGACTGAGAAGAGGGGTCCAGCAAAGTATCTGTGGAAGCTGGGGAAGGACAGAGAGCAAGGGGAGGAGGGAAAGAGTTGGGCCTCTCTCCCACCCTAGGTTGTGCAGTTTGGTGGAAGGAATTCCTAGGGTGGATTCCATGTCCAACCTGTTCTCCCCCTTTGCAGGATCTTAAGATGACATCATTAGAATTTTCATTGCAAAATTTGCAGATGAAAAAAATCTGGCTTCCAGCACCGTGAATGTCTCAGTTCCCTATGTTTTTCGCCTGTGTTCAGGGCGAGTGAGAATTTCTTCTCAGCAGTGATCGTGTCAACTCGGCTTTTGTTACCTCACCTCTATTCCTGGCAAACTAGCTCTTAGTCAGTTTGGCAATATAAATGTGCTGTATTTTTCTATGTGGTATCAGCTATTAACGCCTCTGCTATTACATTCTCTTCAGTTTGTACAAAAGGAAACATGTACTTCTCCTCTCCAAATGCAATGAGGAGCCACACTGCTTAACAACGAGGCAGACGACAGCTGGGTGTTTGCTGATCTCGCCCTAGGAAGCATAAAAGTGGTGGGCCGGTTTCTGAGGGTCTAGCCTTCGTGTGCCTGACAACCATGTACCGCCAGCTATGGAGTGCCTCTGGTTTGGGGCGGGGAGAGTGGCATAGGAGATGTTACAACAGCTCTGCAAATTCTTGCCATAGTATCGATTTACGGCCATGGAGAGGAGACGCAACTGTGATTGAGATGATAATGCACATTGAAGTGCTGCATGAGGAGAGAAGGAAACGAACAGGTCACATAGCTGTCATTTAATTCTGGGAGCTGCTCAGAACCTAGGTGCAGATGGAGCAATGGCTCTTTAGCTGCACATGAGAGTCCCATGGAGAATGTCTAGATGGAGCACTGCCCTCTGGATGCTACATCTAGGAAGTACTGTACACTGGATTCAGTGAGCTTGCACATCAGGAGCACTTGGGAGTCCAGGCAGAGCAAATGCCTCAGTAAGTGCGTCCGGGTCCCTAGTAGCTGTGTTCTGTAAAAGGCAGGAACTCATCCAGATAAACTTTCAAATAAAACTAATATTAAAGCCTTATTTATAGGACCACACTCTCCTTTCTGTTTATGCAACCGTGACATATTTATCTTTTATTTAGGAATTATTATTCCCAAACTGGGCTCAGATGCCTCATTCGCTTTTTAGCTATGAGCAAGGAAAAATAGTGGAGTGATTATGCCTCCTAACTGATGGCTTCACCTCTGCGATCTAATTAATTTACAGGCATTTCCAGGGGGTTGCTCATAGCTCTGAGCCCCTAAAAGTCCCACGTCTCCATAGTTTTCCATGTTGATATTTCAATTTCTCTCTGTATGGAGCTCATCATTCCCAGCACTGCATGGTCTTGTGTTTAGAGGAGCACTGTGAATTGTAATTATAACAGTGACACTGCACATTCTTATGTACACCACAGACCCAAAGTTAGTTAATTTCTTTTTTCTTTTTGCTTATTCTATTCTGGTGCTGAAACCACAGACACCAGTCAGAGCTGTTCATTCCATGGCTTCTGTGGTGTTTAAGGGACAGACGTGAGCAGCCATCTCTTTCATCTTGTGGCAGAAATAGATAACTATGTAAGTTTGTTTCCTTTGTATCCCAAGTTTCAAGGAGGACTATTCAGGACTAGTTTTCTGCCTGGCTGTTTTTCCCTCCTCTCTTTGGTTTCTACGCAATGACTTTGCTTCTTTTTAGGTTTCCTGACAGTCCGTGGTACACCATGATGATGATGGTGGCTGCTGAAGATTTCAGATCTGAAACAGGTTCCTTTTCCCTCCGACATGTGGAAATAAAGAGGGAGCTCCTAGATTAGCATTTGCTATTTGTCAGGGAAATGAAGAACTTCGTTCCCTGCCAGAATCAGTCTCTTATTGTTTTTTCTTTCCCCTTCCCCTTAATTAAATTGGTTTTCACTGAGCAGGAGGCTCTGCTGCTGTGGAGCTGATTTCCCAGTCTTTTTTGATGGGTCTCCTGAGAGGGGTGGGGCGGGGACACCCTAGAGAAACTCAGCAGAAAGACCTGCTCTTCTTTGTTTTCTTCCTTCCCAGGGCAGACCTCTTCTCTGTCCTCTAGACTTATGTTTGCTCTTTTTAAGCAGTAGCAACATTGTCTCAATAAACCTGATGTTTACAGGTGTTCCAAGCTGTGGGAGGCCTCCTTACCCAAACAGGCTCACGTGCTGCATGCTCCAAGATTATTTGCAGTGCAGATCGAAGACCAGGTCAGCAAAGTGACAGGAAAGGCAGAGTTTTGGGGCTGGATATTCAGAGGTGCTGAGCACCCACAGGTCCAGAAGAAGCTCTTACTTGAGAGGTGTTATGTTATTTTCCTGTCAGTCCCCTCTAGCCCACCAGGCATGGACCAGTGCAGGAATATTTGCTGTTGAGCATTTACTAGTGTTTTGTTCAGTCTAGATTTAAATGCTTGAACACTGGTGAGTCCAGTCCTCCTTTTGAGAGTTGATTCCAGCACCTAGTACTGCCAAGGAGGTTTTCTGGCTGTTGAGACTAAGTTTGTCATTTCTTCACTTCACTTCTTCTCATTTTAATTGCTTCCTTGAAGTATCACCCCCTTCAAATATTTGCAAGCTGCTGTTATGTCTCCCTTTTGTCATCCTCTGGCCAAGGATGCCAGACTTAGCATCTGCAGCCTTCCTTCAAGCCCCCACTCATCTTTTTGTCTGCTCAAAACTCTCCATTGGTCAATCTTTTCCTGGGAGTGAGGTGCCCCGCCCAGAACTAACCGCAATAATTCCAGGCGCAGTTACACCAACGCTATAAAGAGTGGCTTGAGGCTCTTTGTTATAAAATGTCTGCGAAATAAAATGGCACTGTTCAATCCAATGACTGGCAAGGACACCTCCATCTCCCAAACAAACTCCCAGCAGCAATCAGAGAGTGGATAAGAATCTGGAGCAGGTAGTTGCAAGGTACCAATGGCTCCTCTCCAAGCCACACAGAAGCAACTGCTAGTCATTTACACTACAGGGTGAGAGAACTGGGGGAGAAGCGGGGAGTGAGTCAATCAGGAATAGCTGTGCTCTCAGCTCAAGCATTAAGCTTATTATGGAGGGGTATATGTATAATTACTGCCAGGGGCCACAGACAAGTCTGCCTCTTCAGTGCTCTCACTATCTGCTGTCTCACTGGAGCATCTGACCAAAAATCTGGCTGCTAATGTTAGTGAACACATACATTTAAATATATCTGCATCTGTGTGTCCACCTCTCTTGTATGTATGCACCATTGCAGAGCCAATGCTTGTTAAGGATCTACATCTTCATTACAGCGGAGTGAATAATTGCTGACAGGTCACTTTTTGCTAAATTTCTCTTCCTTTTTATATTTATTAGAATATTCCCAAGTAAATAGCAAAAATCTCAGATGTATTCATTATTGAGAATTATTCACAAAATTCTCCACTCAGTGTTTTCCCCTCTACGTGAACAACCTGTGGATAGTTTGATGTGAACGTTTGAACGTTGAAATTCATCTTGCACTGGTTGGTTTCCTAAGTCTTGTTTCTGTCCCCTGCTTGGATATGTGCAACTCAGCACGAAATACCAATTCCAAATATTAGTCAAGTATACAAATCAGAACTCAATGGTGGTGTTTTGAGTGAATTCCCATACTGATGTGTTCACATTTACAATTTGTTAGAAGCTCTACTTGCAAAGCATGTCTGCAGAAAGCAAATACAAAAGAGAGAATTGCAGAGTCAGTCGCATTGAAATTTATTTTTAAATTCAAGCAAGCAGTGACCAAATGTTTTCTCACTATTCGCTGAGCTCTAACCTTTACTTGGGATGGAAACTCCTAAGAACAGGAGAGGGTTAGGGTTAGCTGAATTCAGCTGAGGAGTAGAAGAGGAGAAATTTGGGGAAGCTGAAATTGAAAGAATGAACTGTCGTTCCTTGTCACTAAAGTCTAGTAATAAATGGCAGCTTGTTGGAGTGAAAACAATGGAACTTTCAGTTTAAAATATCTATTTCGCCAGGAAAAGAATAGGCCTCCTTTCATCACCGTAACATCATCTTCCAAACCCAGCCAGCTCTGCACTAACACAGCTGTTGCCTATTTGTTGGAATTCTGAGCTCATAATCACTTTTTCTGTAATCCCACCAACATTTCACAACTTTACATTTTACATAGGCAGTATTTGTAGTTGTCCTACAATTCCCACACTTGATTTATATGCTGCTTGTTTCAGTCCAGCTTTCACACCCTGATATGGCAAGAAGCCAAATTAGCGCTTGTAGCAGTCTGACTTCCATGTTGGCCCAGGAAATTAGTGCTGCAACTCTGTCTACACTGAGAGTTGGGTATGTGATTCCCAGCTCAAGGAGCCCGACATGCTATCATCAAGCTAGCCTGCATGTATTCAGGCTGCCCTGAGTACATGTCTGTGGTCTCAGACAGCCACATACTCAGGACAGCTAGACCCTCCTGCCTCTTGTGCTATGTCAGATACATTCTATTTTTAGTGGTGTTACCACGACTATGGGTCCCTTGAGCTGAGAATCATCCCCAGCTCCAAGTGGAGATGTACCCTCTGTGCAGCATGACTTCTACAGCAAAAGAAAACAAACTTTTTCTTCTTGGAGGCAAAGTCATACATCTTTTCCAGCTCCTGCCTCCAACCTACCCACAGCAGTGGGGCATGGACAGGACAGGGAATGCAGTGGGTAGGGCAGAGCTGAGTTCATCTATGGCTGATGTAAGGTCCCTGAGCGAGCTGCCGCTGTGGCCCTGCACTCCCCAGATCTCAGCCTTGCTAGAGTACAGTTCTCAGGCCATGGAACTTTATGACAAGAGGCTTTGTCCCAAGTAGGGGGAGGGAATAACTCCTGCTTCCCCCTACTGGGAGAGCTCAGTGTGAGTCCCATCCAGCTCCTGTAACAGAAAGGGAGGTAAGCGCAATTTGGGGTTTCCAGCCTGGAAAAGGGAGAAGTGGTGGTCTGGAGACGGAGTGTTTTCTGAGACTTTGGCTGAAGTGCAGATTCCCTACAAAGCCATTGAAACAAATGTTGCAACACACAAACGTTTGAGAATTAGTAAATCGATGCTTCTAATGGAGGGAAAGGAGGAAGCCGAGTCCGTGTATGGAGTAGGCTTGGTGCGAGGACGCTGAGTGCATGGAGAGCATTTATCCTGCTGTAGCTTTGGGGTGGCTTTAAAGAGGTTTTTACAGCATCTAATAGGCCAAACCTAATTAAATGCCTTTATGACTCAGTAAAGCTGGAGAAGTCCATGGCCACAGGTAGGCCAGAATCATGTTTTGTCAACTAAGCAGATGTTTTCTGAACATAGTTTTTGAAATACTGCTAATTGCTGCTTCTGTGTGTTGCTTTTCCATTCCTTCTCCATTGTGTCCTCTTGGTATCATGGTCCAATTAGCCCCAAAACATGTGAGGGATTGTGAGATGTGTGTGGAAGTTGTTGAAGTTCCTACAGAGGTTTTTTAAAAAACATTTGTCTGGGCCCCATGAATTTGAACATTGCCAGGTGTGTAATTCAGGACAGAGGGGCAAATGAAGCAAAGTACTGTGAGAGCAAGCATTGAAGGGCAGCATTCCCTAGAAATTACTTTTCTCATGGCAGGAAACCTCTTTTATTGGAGGCTCTCTGAGGCCAAGCTGCACTCACCAAATGCCACATTACAGCAAGAACTGCCTAGTTGCCCAGCTCTGCCATGGTCAGACTCTAGATAGAGAGCTGGAGAGCGCATCATTTTGTCCTCTCCTCAGGACCTTGTATGGTTTCTAGAGTTTCCTATTAGTCACATGGATCGAGGTGTTGGAGCTGCTCTCACAAACTGACCCAACCCATCATCTTCTCCACACTACCGATGACCATGTGACGAAGTTGCCCTTCAGTGACCAGCTAATGAGGGCATTTGTATCTAAGAAGGTGCTTGTGCTAGGCAGCACTGCCCCTTGAGGGGAGCGGGGCCCAGGGCCAACTGGCCTAGGCTGGGCCCTGCCCCCTGCCCCCCCATGCTGGAGGGCAGGCGGGCAGCTCCACCCTCCCCCCCCGGGGGAGCCAGCCCAGGCGAGGAGGCTGAGGACAGCTCTGGGCACGGCCCCGGAAGCGGGAGCTGCCTGTGGAGGGAGCCAGCCACAGCCGGGACCCCAGGCTGCTGTGGCCGGTGCCCCAGCCCAGGACCCGAGCCACCACCGCAGAGGCAGGCCCTGGCCACCTGCTCTGCCCTGGGGGTGGGGAGGGCTAGTCCAGAGGCTGGGCTTAGTGCTCCCAGCCCGCAGAGCATGGAAGAGTGTGGCCATGGGGGGGCCGCGGGGCCCGCGTAACCGCGGGGCTTGGGGCGATCGCCCCATTCGCCTGCCCCAGAGATGGCCCTGGTGCTAGGTGTGTGATGGGACTGGCTGCTGTGACAACATTGCTCACCATAATTACATGCTCTGGTTCATGTTAGTGCACAAGGTAAAATGCCTGACGGGTGTTTCATCTTATACGTGCACTCTCTCTTTAAAGTTGAATTGCCAGTTATATATGTGGGAGAAAGGAGCTAGAGCTGAACAAGCCACTAAACTGATAAAGGAACATCGTCTCTATCTATGTGTACACTTACTAAAGTTAGTTCGAATTAGTTAATTCGAAATAACTAATTTGAACTAATTTTAGTTAGTTCGAATTAACTTAATTCGAACTAGAAAAATTTAGTTCAAACTAAGCAAGTGCCATTCATGGCACTTGCTTAGTTCTGATTAGCGAATTGCATTGAGTTCAATGGGCCGGTTTGTTCGAACTAAGCAATTAGTTCGAACTAACATGGCCACATTGGTTAATTCGAACTAACTAGTTCGAATTAACCCTTAGTTCGAATGGTATATAGTAGCCATGGCTTAAATTAGTTCGAATTAAGCTTCCTTAATTCGAACTAACTTGCCAGTGTAGACATAGCCTATGTGTCCCATTCACTAATTCAGTTATCTCCGCAGCCCTTTCTGACTCTCTGTGTTCATAGGGTTCCAGAATTCATAGTGCCCAAGGACCAGTCTCTTTCTGTCTGCCGTTTCCTTAGGCCTGTTTAGCTATGAGGACCCTCTCCTTCTTAACACCGGATATTAACCCAACATTCCTTTCCCTGACATTCTCATGACTAGCCTCGCCAGTGAACAGATGCACTAAAAGCTCTGGATCCCTCCTCCTTCCAGTTTCAAATGTGCACCTGAAGCCAGTGCTTACATTGCATTAAAAAAAAAACAGGCTGCTGAATGCTATTGAATTATTGTTCCATTGAAATGAAAGCTCTCAGCCTAAACAGCTTTATTGAACTATCTCAGGAGCTGAGTGATGAGAGGGCACAACTATTCAAAATAAAAGGGTATCAGTTTCACTAATTGGTATGAATAGCTCTTTTGACCCTAATTAGCTGTTTATAATTTCCCTATTTGCATATCAGAAAAGAAACAAATTTGCATATTTGTAAATGATGAGTGTTTGCATCTCTGTGGGTTTTTGAGCAGTGTGCCAGAGAGTAGCAGCATGCTGTGGGTGGATGGCATTCCCTGGCAGACTGGCTGAGTGCCATTAAAACAGAGAGCACCCCTTCTCAGCCAGCCCAAGTGGCCACAGTCATCTCAGTCAGGTTAACCGAGAGCATCAGCTGGGCAACATTAATTGGTTAATTACAGCTCAGATTTAATCATGATATGTCTTAATGTTGCTATTTTGATACATAGTATCCAGGTTCTCTGTCCTGGCATATTCCTACAGTTCTACCTCTCAGAGGAAATCTGTAGACCTGGGATGCAATTCAGAAGGGTTGTATCAATAGATAGATGGATTTGTGGTGTGTGTATGAGTATAACGCATAGAACCTTGCTGTATATACACACAGCCACACTGTGCAAGGCATTGTGTTGCTTTATCTCTCACAAGCTATTAGGCTACTTTTTGTCAAAGTGTTGCCCAATGGGATGTCCACTCCCCTCTACTGTATATATAGTCTCAGGTTTGAAATCTGATGTCCAAACCAAACATTAAGTGAAATATACTGAGCAAAATGAGATGGCGCATATGCCCAGTCTGGTACAGCCTCCCATGCAGAATAGGGGGAGGGGGGCCTCCTCTCTGTAATTTACATTTATTCAACATTTTCCATCCAGAAGTCTAGCAACCTGATCCACAGACTGTACAGAGGAATCATCTGATCCTCCACCACTGAAATGCATCCACTTCTGTGGTGAAACACAGCCACTGTTTAACAGTGCACGGTGGCCAGCAAAATAGTTTAGGCCAGGAAGAACAGAATGTCTGATCCAGGGGTAATGGTTCTAGTCTTGCCAAAAAAGGCCTTTCTGTTCTCATAAAAATGAGAGGGTTAGGACCTTCCCTCTCTCTCAAGTGTGCCATGTATACTTTCCAAGTGCTCAGTTATCAAGTTGATGAGGACCACAGAAAAACTTAAAGGCACTATATGAGCCAACCAAATGAAAGCTCTTCCAGTTGCACAGCTTCCCCTGAAACAGTTCTGGGACACTAGCTCAGGAAAGAAGATGTCACCTGCTGAATCACTACCCTTTCTCTACAATCTCTCCATTTCCCTTTGTGCAGTGTTAACACTTGTGTCACTAAAATGCCTTCTGATCACTTCATAAATGCAGAGCCTCTTGCTTCTGTATGGCTCTTGTTAAAATGGACATTTTAAAATAAAACAGATGAGTATTTATACGTTAAATATAGCATATCGCAGCATTACTACTCAGATAGTAAGTAAGAGAAAGAAAGAGTGACAGAGTCTGGCTAGTACAGATTGCGTGAGTCATGAATATTCATCATTAAAATGAGAACTGGAGTTTGCATAACAGCTCCACCCACCCAGCTGAAATAAATGTTGCAGTTTTTGCCAATAAAGTGCCAAACAAAATGGGTAGATACTGCAGGCTAGATTGTGCCAAGCTTCCAAGTTCCACTCAGTGAATTTTCACAGGCAGGTAGAGCACTCTGCCCGCCAAAAACAACTCTTGGTTTCACAGGGAATCCAAAAAGAGAGGGGAAAATGTTCTGCAGCAAATCTAGACATGGGAGGGCAGCTCAAACCTTCCCTCTCCATAGACATCCTTGATACCAGAAACACTGGACTGATCCCAGTGGCAGCAATGTGCCTTAGCACAGACGTTCTCCAGGCTTGATTGTTTTATTCAGCTGTGACAATCCTCACATCCTAGTTCCTCTTGCTTCCCGCTTTGATTCTTTTGTATAAAGGCACCTACAAATGCTTCATTGTTGGTGCTGTTGGATTTAATTACAAGTGCGTTAGCCTCTTCTCTCCACGTAATTACTAAAATGAATGGAAAAAGCAGAGATCAGAGAGTGTAAGTTCTCTCCACACAGAAATGCAATTAGGGCTGTGGGCGTCTTTCCAGCTGCTGCTTATGTTATGTAAAGGTTTGTATACGTATGTATGAGTTAATGGGGATATTTATGTTTTCTCTCCTTACCTTCACAATTTGTTAATTTCAAACATGTTTTGTAAGGTAGCTGTGATTATGTTCCAATGCAACCTAGGTTAATTAAGCAGCCGGGAACAATCCCTCATCCAGGTGCAGTCAAAGCTGCCTTTAAAAAGCAAAGAAAAGGGATTCACACGATTACTCCGGCATCACTGCCTGGGACAGTCCTTGAGATGGTTGGCAGGTATCTGTCATGGTAGCAGCATTTTCCAGTTAATGCCATGTATCTTTGGCCAAAAGCAAATTAACCTTTGGAAGAACAAAAAGGGTATGTGGGTGTGCACACTAACATGGGAGAAAGAGCTATGTGTCTAATGATTCCAGCTAATACCACTTGGCAACTATTTGCCCCTTACTTACTCCACATTTACACCATTGTAACACCACTGATGTCAGCAGTATTACTCTGTAATCACACTGGGAGAGCAGAATCAGGCCTTGTATATCGTGTAGCGGATCTGTCACAGAAGTGTGGCTGGCACTTCACAGGTGATCTGTCTATATTCCAGGGGTCCTCAAACTGGGGTGTCATGACCCCTCAGGGGATTGCGAAGTTATTATGGGAGGGTCACAAGTTGTCAGCCCCCATGCATGCCAGTAAGGGTGGTCTGGTATGGGAGGGGTCATCACAGCAAAAAACATTTGAGAACCCCTGTTGTGTGCTATAGAATTGGCAACGTGTACAGCAGAACCTAGGTAGGAAACTACAAATCGTTCCAAGAGCAAGGATTCATTGGGTGGACCATAGGATTTATGGACACAAAAACACATGCTATTTCCTCAAGCGTAGCCCTTCCCGGAAGTTTTATCTTTCTACATTCAAGTGATTTCTCTTCAGTTAGCCACGCTTGAATGAGAGAGGGAGCACTGCATGTCGCCTGGTTTTTTGTGCTCCAGTAAGCTGAGCCACTCTATAATTTTTTTTCTCCTGCCTGGGCACCCAGGGGGATTGTGGGAGGACACTTGAGGGCTAGCAGAATTGTTCCAATGGGCATGTTAACCTATTCATCTTGATTGGCCAGCCACCTGGAGTTCAAAGCATGCTCAAGTGAAGGACTTTTGTGTGTGGACAGAACTCTAGTTAGGGGCAGTAATCTAGCTAACTTTACAGGGAGGACAAACTCTTCTCTGTTGCTTTGAAACTGCCACTTTCTCATCACATCACAGCACTTCCTCTCTGCATCCATTACTGCCTGCTAAATCAAGCTGGGTATGAAGAGCAGGCAGTTAGGTGCTCCACCCATTTTGAAAGTCAGTGAGAGATGAGCTCTACCTCCCACTATACTTTTGAAAATACCCACCTACAGTAAAATGCTGTTGCCTTTCCTCAGGCCAGAACATGAGGGAGGACTACATAAAATACTTATCTCAGGTTTCAGCTTCATGCTGGGATGCATGAGAAAACATAGCCTAAAACATCCCTAAGGCTTTCCCAAACATACTTCTCATGTCAGATAGCTGGTAATAAGGTAAAACTGGGTTAAATGTATATTTAACAAAACACAATTCCTGTTCTGCACTGATTTATCAGGGGAATGGAGAGCTAGGAAGATACTGCACCCTAAAAATCTACAGGTATTTGTTAAAAAAATAGTTTTAGCTGTGCTTTCTGCATATTTTGTGCTATTGAGGATCATCATCTAGAAGCACTTATGCAGCTGAGTTTTGTTAGTAGGAATTCTTGCAGAAAGCGAATTTTAGGCACACACACTGAATACGCACAGAAACTGAATTTAACATATATTGGAGGGGTGGGGAGGTGTTCAAAAATGGAGCCTCATTCTGAGTTACTCTTATTCAATTAGTGAACAGAATTAATATCAAATGACTTAGGTGATCAAACATAATTAAGTAACAGAGCTTGAATTTCTATTAGCAAGTCAGAGAGTAAGTGCAAGTCACAGAAAATGGTTAATACCTTGAAATAAAGAATAAATAGGAGAAAATCACAATCTTTGCCCACAGTCCACCAATAGAAAAAGAAATAAAATTATCAGATAAATTATGCTATGAATCATTCACTTAGCTCTTAAAGAAATAGCAAGTGCCCTTTTGCTGAGCTGATTCACATATACTTGCACAGCTGGTGCCAAACTAAACCCCACATCTAGTTAGAATGAGTTAGCGAGGCTTGTGGAATCATGAGCTCTCTTGTTCACAAGGGGTAGAGAGTAAAATTCTAGCTAGCCTCAGTGACATCAGTGGTAAAATTCCCTTAATGGGCCCGTCTCTGGCCATCATCATGGTCAGACGAAGTGGGATTTTCTCCCACGAAAGCTCATGTGATAAATAAATTTGTTAGTCTTTAAAAGTGCCACAGGGCTCCTTGTTTGTTTTGCTGAACTAGACGAACACGGCTACCCCTTCGGAACTGAGTAAATATGTATATCAAGGAAAACTGTTTTCACTTTTTCAAATACAATATAAAATTCATTATAATGTATTAAAATGAACAAATTCCATTTAATAAACTATAATGATTTGTTAATATATTCTGAGCACTGTTGTCCATCAGACGCGCTATATACGCTGCCTCTGTTTTCCAGGTTCACAGTCTTCATTTGATATTTGCTATTTAATTTCAGGTTTATATCATGACTCCCCATAAGTATCAAGAGGGAGTTTTCATGCAAGACAGCAGTTTCTGAGATTTGTGTGACAAGCCTGGGTAAAATTCAAATGACTCTCTGTGATTTAATCCATTTGGAGCTATTGCACTAAATCAGTGCAGCTATTGCTGACATACCAGCCCACAGAAACCTGGAAGTTGATGATATAAGTTTATCTGCATATCTACAGGTGAAACCTCAGACAGCCTTTAATTGCAGTAAGAACTGTTTGCTTCTCTTCTGAATACATTTGGGGAATGAGCAGGATCTGATTCCCAGAGCATTCTGGGAAAATTCCAGTTCATTTTCTTGGAAACAAATGGTCCTCATGGTCGTATTATCTCCCAACTGTCCGCCTATAGGAATGTCCCCATTTAGCCTGGATAGTCCACGGCTCCACGCCATAATCCTATTAATGCAAATAATAATAATAATTAATAAAGAAGAACAGTCAGAAACTATCTACCAGTAAATAAATGCACACTGAAACAGATTGTAGCTGTCCAGAAACTGCCAGGTAGCAGTTGTGTTAGCATCTAAAGTTCCTTTTAAGCACTGAACCTCTATTCTTTAATCATTTTGCTAAAACTACTATACTATACTATACTAAAACTTAGGCTGACCTAGCTACATTGCTCAGTGCTGTGAAAATTGCTGTGCCCTGAACAACATGGCTAGGCAACCTAACCCTCAGTGTAGAGTCAACTGAGTCAACACCATCACTGTCATCTCTCAGAGAGGTGAATAACCACATCAATGGAAAACCTCTTCCAGTCATGTAGGTAGCATCAACCACAGTGCTGTGTCTGTTCCGCTGTTGTTACTACAGTGTAGAAATACCCAGAAAATCAATTTAGGGTCATATAGAGATTCTCCTCTTCCTCCTCCTCCTTTTATATGGCAAGATCCATGATTAACAACTTTCAAGATACCCAAAACCAGATGAGCGAGCTGTAGCTTCAGAAGTGACTTGATGTAAGTCTGGCATGGTGCTAGAAATGACAGAAAAAGGCCCTGATTTACAAAGTGGTCCATAGTTTTAGTCCATGGCTATGTTTTACATTGTCTCTCATCTTCCAGAGATAAAGATGACAGCAGCTGCCAAGGGATGTTCATTGTGGAGCACGGTTTCCAGGACAGGTTGAAGCCTGGAAGTTCTTTTGTAGGGTTAGCCACCAAGTTTTTGTTTGGGACATTTGTATTATCCCAGAATCCCTTCCATTGTTTCTCAGCATTGAATGGGGATGCATTAGCCAGATCCCTAAAAGGCCTGTGATATTTCATGCACATCTTTGGAAGGCTAGGGACAGCCTCAGGAACTGGTAACGTCCAGTTGGCCTTGGTTCAGTTGTACTAATGCGCTGTATGTTTGTTTCCCCAGCTTTTTTGAGGGGAGAGGGGGATATCTGCCAGTGTGAGTAACCTTGAACAAATGTTGATTTTAATGTTCCACTTACAATTATCATCATGCTTTGAGTAGGAATGAGGCTACACATCAGGGTGAAGATATGGTGAGAGAGATTTTAGTCACCTGTTAAAAAAACCCTTGTTTATGGGGTTTCTGTAAAGTGAACCAAGGCGCTAACTTTTCAGTGTGGTTAGGTTCTAATCTGACATTAGTTTATACATAAAACATTTGGGAGTCTCAGCAATCCCGTTATGACAAGTGTACACATTGCAAAACCATTGCAAGGTCAGCAGACTGTAGAAGTGCAAGCCAGAGAGTGACCTATGAGAGAAAAATTAGATAAAGTATGGGTTGTTCCTTTTAAGTGATGAAAGGGAGGTGAGAATTTTCCACTCCTGTTTTCCCTGCTCAAAAAGGATTTTTCTAACAAACGGTGAAAAAAAATAGATACAAGATTCTGGTTAATAGTTCATGAGGACTTGCACAATAATAAATTATCAGCCCTATTTTGCTACATGGATGCTGTTTAATGCACTGATGGGGAAAGGATATAAACACAGGCAGGTCATCCAGACACACGTTATTCTCGATAAGGTGCAATCTCAAACATCCTTTATTTTATTTGCCTTGTACTAAGGGATATCTCATTTGTGTCTAGACTCAGGTTGTAACAGTAATATAGAATGAGCTATCTTTATTGAAAGAAATTGCCCTTCTTTTTGAAGGCAGTAGGGGGCACACAGTATTCCTCACAACCTTAATTGGCCCCTGGATTTGTAGTCTCAGCAGACTGTCCCAGGACAGGACGGAGCATGGAAAGTGTGCGCCCCTCTCTCAGCGTCAAGATGCGCTGGTGAAGGGACAGCATAGGTTGTTTTCACTGTTTCTGCCTATGCTATCCTTTGCCCTATGAGTGAACAGGATATTTCCATCTCCAGAGCTGACAGGATAGCACCTTTCAGCATTCACTAAATTCGTGTCAAATTTTATAAAAAGAAGCAAAGAGAAGAAACTCTGCTTTTCATCTCCAGCGTCTGCCAAGTGATGTTCAGTCTCCTGAAGGAATTCAGCTCTCCCTTTGCTTTGGGTTAGTCTCTGAAGGAGGGAACACATTGCATGGAGGATGTGAATAGGAAATAGAAGCTTCTGTGAGGGCTGTGTTAGTTACTAGATATGGATACAGGAATTTGACTTGCAGCAGTTACCTGCCAAGCAGAATTATACACAGGAAGCTTTTGACTGGAAAAAATATGGTTTAATGTTAAGGTTCTGTTCTATTTGTGACGGTATTCCTTCTGGCAGCTGCATTGAAGTGCCGCTATTGAGCTTCCCATCTCATGCCAGAATCTCAGCCGTTCCTCCCAGCACAGAAAAGAGGGCTGCAGACAGTTCTACTCATTAAACTTATTTTTCTCTTTAAATCCATTTTCATAATTTTATTTTTTGCATGAAGAGATAAATAATAAGGGATTCTATTATGATAAATGGGGCATTTGTAGCAGCTGTAATGCACAAATTAAAGACGAAGCAGGAGGTTTGAAAGGTCTCCATATTTCATAATGAGGACCTAGTCAAATCTATCATCACAGCACTGGGCCTGACAGCATGTCCAAGAAGAAGCAAACCAGAGGCTTCCATTTATGGTTGCAGTGTGGGGAATCTGAGCACTCAGTTATTGAAGTTAGAGTGCTCATGAGGCAGACTAGTCCTGTGGAGCAAAAGGGGAATCTCACAAGGCCCTGTGGGAGCTGGACATGGTTATTTTTGTTAGTGTGGGACTGTAGGTCGTGTGCTGGGGTGTTGCAGTGTACTGGGGGCATGTAGGTGAATGAAATTGATGTTATAGTACTTGGATTTGGGAGGATTTTCAAAGCAATGCCAAGCTCCTCTCTCCTTCCATCCTTCTCAACATCTCGCCCTCTGTGCCCAGGAAACACAAAGCCAGTGGAAAGGCTATAGCAAACGGTCAGAGGGAAGTGAAGCACCTGTTATGCAAAGAGGATATAGTGTCAAGTACAACCACTAACACAATGGTCTCAAAAGGAAAAGCCTTGATCCCTTTCCAGTCTCACTTCACACAGATTCCAAAAAAATCTTTGCAGCCCTACAGGTTAGTCTGCTTTGCTCTGTATTTTAGGAGTGTTAATTAAGCTTGGAGATACCCGCTTCTTGATTAGCCAAACAGCAATGGGGCAAGCCAGGAAGACCTCAGAGAGCGGGAACAAGCCAGCAGTGAGAGGTTGTAGGTTCCTCCCTGTGTGAAGTTGCTCCCCCGATGGTTCAGACAGGACCTCATGTAGTCCAGTGGGACTGGCTGGCATAGGGGCAAGGCATAAAACACCAGCTCTGCCTTGGTGTAGATGGACACCCCTACAAACCTGCACGCAAACTCTTTTATTAGGCTAGCTGTCTCCTTTCTGTTCAAGAGGTGTACGCTGTGCTGGATCATTGGGCATTATCCCACTGTTCCCACATTATCACACTGCTGTGTATGTCACAATGGTGAGACCCCAGCTCCCAGGAGCTCTGCTGAAGCTGAGCTACAATGGGGACTGGATAAACAATGGAAGAAATAGTTTTAACTGCTTTGTTAAATTTGAAAGTGAATTTTGCTTTGCCATGTTCCCTCCTTTTTTGTATCGCCTCCTCACAGGTGCTTGTACAACGGGTTTGTGTGACCGCTCAAGGGAATGCACTTCACACCCATTTCTGACACTTGTTTCAGTAGGAAATTAACTTCATTGTGGGCAAGGGTAGAGATAATAGGCAGACTGCTTTTCCCAAGCCTAGAAGAGATCACTGGTGGTCTACGGCTAGAAGAGATCACTGGTGGTTTTGTGGCCATTCATGAGAGTCTGTGACTAGCAGAAATACTAGGCTGTGATGCCAAAGCTATGCTAGTGGCTTTTATGTTACCTGGAGCTGGAGGAGCCAGTGCAGACCAGCCACTGGTATGTTATCCAGAAAGTCTCTGACACTGCTCAGCTCTGTACTGGTGGGAAACTAATAAAAATGCGAGTGTACTCAAGGCTGAAGAGTTGGTGATGTTCATCAGATAATACCTGGAAAAGATCTGGCATCTCTGCTGCTGACAGGTTTAGTGGGTGAAGGTGGCATGCATTAGAAGAAATTTTTGAGCTAATGAGAGCTCAGAGCTTTGACACCCCAGGTGCTGATTAATTTCTGCCAGTTCAAATAGGCATCCTCCCTAGGGTGGTTTTGATCCACACAGCACCTGAAATACAAACCCAGCATCGCTGTACGTTGGAGATGAAAGGGAGAGTCTATTGTGAAGTGCTAAGTGGAAGAACAGAAGGCAGGATACATGTTGCTACTGTACCTTTCATTAGATGACAGGAAGCATGAGGTCCACGGGAGCTGTCTCAGCATCCTCAGCCACATGGGAAGCAGCCACTCTGCTAGACCTGCTAGTCCCAGTCTAAGATAGTCCCCTCTCCCTTCTGTCAAGGTCAGGAAAATAAGGAGAGTGGGTGGGTGAAGTTCGGTGGCCTGCATTGTGCAGGAGGTCAGACATGATCATATTAGTCTCATCTGACCTTAGAGTCTATGGCTATGTCTACACTCAGAAAGTTGTCGACTTTATCAAGTCACCTTTTAGGCGACCTTATTAAGTCGACTTAGAGAGTCTACACTAGATACTCTAATTTGACTGGATATGTCGAGGGAGAGCCGAGTCTCCAAAGGAGCCTTGGATCCCCAGACTAGGGGAGCCATGGCTCCCTGCCAGAAGGGAGAGTCGGCTTCCCCGGTGAGAGCCAGCTGCGCAGCTGCTAGCAGTTTCCCAGGAAGAAGGGAGCTGCTGGGGCTCCAATGGGCTCCCTTGTCAGCCCCCCTCCCCACCTCCTTGTCCCTCCCCGTCCAGCATCCACACTGGCTTAAGTCGACATAAGAAGTCGACTTAAGCCTTAAGTCGACCTAAAACTAGGCGTTATTAAGTCGACTTAACCTTTCCTTAAGGTGACTTAAAGAGCAGTTTAAGTCAACTTAAGGAAAGCCCAGTGTGGACAGGGAGTAAGTTAAGTCGACTTAAGCCTTCTTATGTCGACCTAACTTGTAAGAGTAGATGCACCCTATGGCTATGCCTACATTTAAAAAGTTAGGTTGACTTTCTTAAATTGACTTTAAGTCGACCTTATTAAGTCGACTTAGAAAGTCTACACAAGACTCTTAAGTTGATTTAAAGGTGCCCCTATTAAGGCGACTTAGAGAGTCTACACCAGACTCTCTAAGTTGACTGGATAGGTGGAGGGAGAGCCAGCCTTGCAGGGCTGCCTCTCCCCGGACTGCGAAGCCGCTCGCTGCTCATCCTGGCGAGAGCCAGCCCTGCCAGGCTGTCTCTCCAGCCCTGCAAGTCTGGCTCTCCCGGGAGGAGCCACCTGTAGCTTCTCGTCCCAGGGAGAGCCAGCCATGCGCCTCCTGGCTCTCCCCCGGATGAGCCACCCATGGCTTCCTGGGGAGAAGGGAGCCTCCAAGGCTCTCCAGTCAGGGTTCCAGTGAGGGATTCCCTCAAGCTGGAGCCCTGGCTGGGGAGCAATTCTCCCCAGGACCGTGGCTCCTCTTGCAGGGAAGCCGCAGGTCTGGGGAGAAGGGAGCAGGGGCTACCCTGGGGACAAGGGAGCCACCGTGGCTCCCTTCTGCCAGGTTGCCATGCGGGGCTCCCTTGTCCCCCCACCCTAGGTCGACTTATATCATAAATCGACTTAGGGCATCCACACTGGCTTAAGTCGACTTACAAAGTCGACTTAATCCTTAACTCGACCTAAAACGAGGTGTTATTAGGTTGAATTAAACTTTCCTTAAGTCGACATAAGGAACAACTTAAGTCAACTTAAGGGAAGCCCAGTGTGGACGTGGAGTAAGTTAAGTCAACTTAAGCCTCCTTAAGTCAACTTAACTTGTACGTGTAGACGTACCCTATGAGAGTGGAAACTGCCTGCTGAGTCCTCCGCCTGGGTCCCCAGGAAATTTCATGATGTTTGGAGTCGTTATTTTGTCTCTAGCTCAGAGGTCTCAATCTTGGGGGCAGGGAGCATGGAGAACCATTGGGTGCATTTACACTTAAAAGTTAAGTCAACTTAAGGAGGCTTAAGTAGACTTAATTTACTCCACGTCTACACTGGGCTTTCCTTAATTCAACTTAAGCTGCTCCTTAAGTCGAATTAAGGAAAAGTTAGTTTGAATTAATAACACCTCGTTTTAATTCAAACTAGCGCTTAAGTCGAGTTTATTAAGTTGACTTAAGCCAGTGGAGACATGGAATAGTGCCTAGTTGGACCTTTTTAAGTCGACTTAATAAGGCCAAAAAGGGGCCACGTCTACACTTGAAAAGTTAAGTTGACTTTTGTTAAGTCGACTTAATAAGGTCCACTTTAAGTCGACTTGAAGTTGACCTTATTAAGTTGACTTCATAAAGTCAACCTAACTTTTCAAGTGTAGATATAGCCATTGGGAGCACGTGGTAGGGCCTGAGTCAGCCCCCATGTGAGGGAGCTATCCTCAAGCTGTGCTTTGACCCCATCCCATAAGCCCTCTGCTTCAGCCTTGGCTCATGGCCTCAGCCCCTGGCTTCACTCCCATCTGCCACCCCAGCAGCCCCAGCCTTCCTTTGCTCCCAGCCACTGTTCTTGACTCAGCGCCCAGCTGCTGCAGTCCCATTCCCAGCCCCAGCTGGTAGTGTGAAGGCTGGGGGCCAGGGGGCACGAACAGGAATAAGGGGAGGGCACAACCTGAAATATTTAGAGACCACTGCTTTAGCTAACCAAATCTCTCTGAAGTCTTAGACAGCAGAATGGAGAGAGGTGTGCTAACCTGTCTCCATATCAAGGTTCAGGAAGGCTCCTGCCCTGTCTGCTCATAGTCTGTTAGGAAAACCATGTGTTCCTCATCTCAGTGAGGCTACATTTTAAAAAATACTTTTAATTACAAATGAAACACACTAGATGGGTGGAATTCAGCTCATTCCCTCCCCCTCTCTTCCCCAGGAGTCGGGTGGTGTTTGCATGGTTGATCTGGTGTTTTTGCTCCTCACACATAAGAAATTTTTTCCCTTCAGCTTTACCTGCCAAGATATTTGCGCTAAACAAGTGAAATAAAGCCCCCTTTGAAATGCATGAAACCCTTTATTTCAAAGGGGAAGTGAGGAGCGCGGCATGTTGACAGCATACTTGGCTTGAGTTTGTCTTGAAATGCTGAGACGTTTTTGTGTTTCATAATTACATCATTAGCACCTTTAAATTTATTTCACTATCTTCTAAATGAGCAAGGTAGAAATTCACAGAGAAGGGCATCCCTGAATGCACAGGAGAAAATCGGATCCACTTTGTGAGCAAAATACTTGAGCCAGTTGCCCCTACGTACTGTAACGCAGCATGCAATCTCTCCGGCACCCAGCCATGAGCAAAAGGTCTGCCAATCTGATCCATCCCAAGTACCCTCATGCTTTCTCCCAGGTAACTTATCATGCATGGGGAAACTCCCTGAAAAAAGCCACTACCTTAACCTTTGTTAGGACCTGTCAAAGGGCCCTTTGGAGTCTGCCCAGATGCCTGAAAATCACTGGCAGCTGGCAATGCCTAGGTAGGTGCTGAACAAGAACTCCACTTAGTCTGTACAAACATGCTCACCTTTCTCCTCCCTACTCTTCCCTCCTTCGTCTTTGTCTCAGCCACCAGTTACACCTCATCCTAACCTAGATAGTGGCTGAGCCTTTGGGGCCAGGGACTGTGTTATTTACATTACAGTATGTCTGTACAGCCTCTAGCACAGTGGAGGGACTGACCTTTGACTGGTGACCTGAAGCATGGCTGCAGCACAGACAAATACAACACAGTGAAAGTCATTTCACACTGTGCCGCAGCTTAAGGAAAGCTCCAGAGCATATTCTAAAAATGGAATAGTTTCCTCCATATTTGTGGAGGAAATTCTGATTATTAGCTGCCCCTGTAACATTGATTACGATTTATCATATGTATGACCGTAGTGTCTGGGAGACCCAATCTTGGTGAAGGTCGCATTGTATCAGGCTCTAACTAAATTGGTGCTGGTACTCCAATGTGCTAGGCCTACTCTGAAGGTTGAGAATTTTTCTGCAAAACCTTCTGAGTTACAGGTGATTTAAAAGTTAGCCTGATTTGAGATTCTGACTTGGGTCTAGCATTTCTGTGTATCTTTTTGCTTAAAAGTGACTTGATAGTGCCCTTTCAAACATGCCATATGCTGAAATCTTTTTGAAAACTATGCCTAGGTGATAACTGAAGAAAACAAGCTGCAAATAAATAAATTTGCCAGAATCTTCTTGTAGCATGGGTATGAGCTGGTTGCACTCATGTGGCTAGTTGCAGCTCAGAGAGAAAATAAAGGTCCTTTCATATTTCACTAATGTAACTGATGTTTTTGGAGTTTGTGTCCATGGGTGCGTCTACACTTACAAATTAAGTCGACTTAAGCTTGCTTAAGTCGACTTAATTTACTCTGCATCTACACTACACTTTCCTTAAGTTGACTTAAGCAGCTGCTTAAGTCGACTTAAGGAAAAATTAAGTCGACGTTATAAAACTTAGTTTTAAGTCGACTTTGCTGGCTAAGTCGACTTTAGAAAGTCGACTTAGCCAGTGTGGACGTGGAGTAGACCTACGTCGACTTTAAGTCGACTTAGGGGGCTCCAGGGCTTCCCCACTGCCCTCCCTGCCAGGGTGGCTGGCACAGCCACAGCCTGGCATGCCCCCCGAAAGGGCAGGGCTCTGCCCTTATGCCCTGCCAGGGTCCCTTTCCCCCTTTGCTCCATTGTCCCAGGTCCACCTAGCCCCTACAAGTCGACCTAGGCATCCAGTGTGGACGCTCTAGGTCAATTTTGTAGCGTCCCCTTTAAGTCGACTTAAAATTTGAGTGTGGACATGCTAAGTCAACTTAACAAAGTCGAGTTTGTCAACTTTGTTAAATCGACTTAGCTAAATCAACTTAAATTAACAAGTGTAGACATAGCCCATGTAACTCCAACTGCAGGTCACCTGTGCCTCATGCCTGGGAGACTGGAGAGTTTGAACAGTGTCTGTTGTGTCTGTGCATTTGCCTTCTGCTTCCTGTGCAGACATATAAGGCAGAGCAGCTGCGACCTTCTCTCAGCCTCTCCTACCACACAAAGCAGTGGGACAGAAGCTGGCAAGTGGCTGACCTGCTGCTCTCTTTGACTATGTCTACACTTGAAAGTTAGTCTGAATTAAGGAAGCTTAATTCGAACTAACTTAAGCCATGGCTACACTAGGCTTTCATTGGTTCGAATTAAGAGCTTCCTTAATTCGAACTAATAAATCCGAGTGCTTAGTTCAAACTAACCCTTAATTCAAAATAGTTAGTTTGAATTAAGTCAATGTGGCCATATTAGTTCGAACTAACTGCTTAGTTCGAGCTAACTGGCAGATTGACCTTCCTGCAACTGACTAATTCGAACTAAGCAAGTGCCCTGCATGGCCATGGCTAGTTCAAACTAGCATTCTAGTGGGGCCATGCTAGTTCAAATTAAATTAATTCAAACTAACTAAAATTCATTCAAATTAGTTAGTTCAAATTAACTAATTCGAACTATCTTTTGTAAGTGTAGACATAGCCTTTGAGTTCAATTTCTAAAACTATTTTTAAGAAGAAATCCTTCATCTCTTTCACTTTGTTAATATTTCATTTTAGTGTGTGCGGGAGCCAAACTGACAACAACATCTGGAAGAGCTACCATTATGGTAGGGTCTGTAACTGTTCATTTTCATGAGGGCAAGAGAGGCCTGGGCTTGTATTTAGGTATCATTATCATTGCAACTGTGTTCAGTTCATCTAATGACTGTGTCACTGGTCTGTAGCCACTGGTTCTCATCAGAAAATCATTTGCTTTCTGCCGAGTCTGAAGACAATTGCTCAATGGGTGAATGGGATCTCCAGGCTACATAGGGAGAGTAGATACGGTCATCTGAATTTTCTGCTTTTTACCAGGATCATGAATGGGGAGCTCTCGTGTCTGGAGAACAAGATATGAGATATCGATATCGCTTGGCCGCAGTGGCTAGTTGGAATGGGCAAGGGCTGAGTCTAGGTAAGAGGCTAAGAGGCAAGATGTTGCTGTGTTTAATAATGGGTTGGTGGCCTCAAGTAGGGACTGGGCCTGTGAGTTCTGGGTGTGGGGATTAGGGATGGGGTGTGAGAATGTGTAGCTCACGTGGCCAGTGTCTATAATACGAATTGGGTGGGAACAAGAGGGCTTCTGTGTTACAGGCTGAGGTGCAGTTGTTACTGAAGTCAAAGTATTTTGTCTGCAAATAGATTTTTCTATGAATTTAAGGCCCCTGGAACTGAGTCAGCACGCCGGGACACTGAGATCTCATTACTGTCGTTCACATAAATCACACAACAGTCTGAGAAGTATCACTGAAACCAAAAACTTCAACCTCCTTAAATAAAAGGTTACAGACTTCTCTGGGTCCTGATGGCTTAGGGCAGGGTCCTTCAGACAGTAGGCATGACAGAGAGACTGGAGACTAATATGGTGAGGCTCTTTATGGGAACAGGAATAAGCATCAGCCTCTGTCCATAGCGTGATGTGACCGGTGGCTTCCAGGATGTTTGGTTTCCTGTCAGCCCAGCAGTGAATGGGGAATGCCACCTTTGGATTCTTGGGGCCCGATGGTACAGGCAGGCAGGAGGTGCAGGAACTGAACTGTCTGCACAGAGGCTGATTCAGCTGGCGGAGATGACAAGGTCTGACTGCAATAACAATCAAAAAGTGAATCAGGAGTGTGAGCTCTATGCAGACCGGGACTTGTCAATCTTCTGGCCACTCAAAGAATTCCACAGCAGATTCATGGCTTGGAGTTCCCTGTTGTGTCCAGCGACGTGTTTATGACCACTGCACCAAACCACCGAAGGCATAGTCTGCAGTCTGATGAAGGCTGCCTCAGCATGACACAATGTCTGTGTTATTAAAGCTTGCTGTGACAAAGTGTCACAGAAGGACAACCTGTGAGCAACAAACCCTTGGACAGATCTGGGCAGCATCAGCCACAGCTCCACTGAGTGTCACTGCAAACAGCCTCCATCTCGGTGACTGACAGAAATGGTCCCCAAGACTTGCATCTTATCCTCCATGAAAATAATACGGCAACCAACATCCTGTCCGAGTTTCAGGAACAAATCATTGTCTGTAATAGATGTGAGAGATGATCGGTCCATACACACAAATCTGATTCCATTCTTCCCTTGGAAAACACCATAAGTATGATAACTGGAGGGGAGAAAAGACAGAGACAGTCAAAGTTAAAATAGGCAATGCCATGAGATGTAACTGTATGGGGTGTATAGCCTGGGAAATGCTAGAGAGCCATCCATGTAATAGAAACTCATCTTCAAACACTCAGAAGGACTTGGAGTCTGGGAACCTGAGTGCCTAGAGAAGGAAGCCCCATGGAGATATGCTTTGGAGCCGCTGATATTAACCTCCTCTGCCATGCACTGAAAACCTAATAGCAAGGGCTGGGAAGCAAGCAGATGCTTTGTGCACTAAATCTGACTTCCTGCCAGGTTATTTTCATGTATAAAACCTCCTCCCACTCCATCTTACTTAATTTTAGACTCACATCGAATAGGGAAGCAGAAGCACATGGCCAGAACGATATGCCAGGAAGCCTTTTCTGGTAAGTGACAGAGAGAGACCAGCTAGGAACCTTTTTCATCCTGTGTCCTCTCTGGCATTATAAACTTCTGCCACAGCTTTGGCACTGAACCTGAGCAGCAAGGGGATGTTTTTCTGAGTGCCCAAGGCAGCTGGGAAGTTCCCTTAGCCCGAACTTGCTGCTGGTATCTTGCAGGAAGAACTCTTCCAAAAGCAAAAGGGGAAATCCCTTCATGAGCTGGTTTGGGAAATTATGTAAGTGTGAGTTTGCTTGGACTAGCCTTTCTGGAAGCATTTGCAATGCAACTGGAAATATTTTGCTAACTGATACATGAGTTTTGATGGCTGAGAGTGAGCAACAGTGGGCCTTCGCAAAGCCAATACAAAGAATGTACGTATGTCCAGCTGAGACTGCTGCTATCCCTATTGCAAATAAAGAGCATCCCCCAAGACAGTGAACACAGCCATATGCATGCCTGCTAGAGAAGTCATATATGCTCGCAGTGCTGTGTTGCATGTTGAACCCAACTGCACGTGTGGATTGCATGCAGTGATGCATACAAAGTACATATAATCCCTCTTCCCCAGTGCCCTTAAGGTCTGGTTCAGAACTGTTCCTGGTATTTCCTACTTCTTTGCACAAATTATTTTTGGGCATCTCAAGCAATTGGGCATCTACCAATTCCTCTGGGAGAGCTTCCCTTTGCCAGAATAGTATTTGGGGTGCCTTGGATGACAGCTTGCATGAGAGGATAATTGCCTGAGTAATTCTTTCAGCTCAAGTTAAAGTTTGTACAAAACCTAACCTTCCCTCTAGAAACCTGCATAAAACTGCTGAAGGACGAGTCCCAAGTCACAGGCCTGTTTGTCAATGTTTTAGAAGCATCTTTTTAAGAAGTAAAAATCTGGCAAGGAGAGCAATGCGTGCAAGTCATCCTTCACCTTTAGCTGCACCTCTCTTTTTGGTCCATGCATCCTACAGGAGAATGGCCACTGGTTGTGAATAAAATGGCATTAATAAATACTACACACTTTTTTCTGATGGAAGAACAGTCACTCTAGATCAGTGGTGTGAAAAATTGCTGTGAACACAGATCCCAGCAGCAAAAGCCAGTCTTAGTGACTGGCTAATGATCAATCAATTTAGCGAGATTACTATCATTGTTATTAGCAAGGAAAATCACCTGCTAAAGGACTATCATGTTAAATTAATAACAGTCATCTAATTGACTAAATATTAGGGTCATGGTGTGAGTTACGTGTATTATATGCTGCTGGATCCTTTCCTTTTCCTGCTTAGTGGTAACGATTTCTAGACAGGCACAAGTGTTATTCAGCAGATGTAACTGTTATAAGACCTTTGTTTATCTTAAACTGCTGTTTCCAAAATGCTGCTACAATATGGTGTTTGCTGGGCAATTCCTGCCGTGCAGGGATTGTTCGGTGCTTGGCATTTGGGTTTTATTTTAAGTCAGATTCTATTGTAGTCATGATGGCTCTTTGTTGTTACTAGATTTTTGGGAAGCCCAGTGATATAGTCATGCCAGAAAACACTGGGTATGCGCAGCTATGAGGAGAAAATACAGCTGAAACTCAGCTGGGTGTAACATGCCATGGACATAACCTTGAACAAAGATATGAAAGCATAAATTTTAAAGACAATTTTGGATCTTGCTGAGCTATTCTGTAAACATAAGATTAAGATTAAATGAAAAGTGGACAGAGGTTGTGTTAACACTAAAGACTCTGGTCCTGATTCTCTTCTGTCTTGCAGCTTGTGTCATCCTTTCCCCTTGTCCAAAGTGGATGTAAAATGCTACCATTCTCATCTGATAATTACATTCTCTTTCCAAGCACTCATGTATCAGAGACAGACAAGAACATAGGTGTTTTCTGCCTGCTTTCTAGCTATTTGTCTAGGGCTACCACACAAATAACCATCTCTTTCTCTGACTTCTGGTTTTTGTTATGGGTAAATGAAAGCCAAGGCAACACTGGTTCCTTCGTCCTCATTTCACTCAAAAGAGTTGCCACGCTCCTTTATATTTTGTATCTGGGTTTGGAAAATCCTGGCTTCCTGATCTGTACTTTTCACTCACACTGAAGGGCAAACCGTTCTCAAAAGCAACATGATTTCTGCTGCTGTGTGAGGAACTTTCCTGACTAAGGAGGACTCCTCCCTCTGTTTTGCCTTTCTTTTTTTGAAAAACAAACCTGGTTTCTTCAAATGATGAAAAGATGACACTTGTGCTTCCAATTCCACCCACCTCTTGGCCTGGAGTTTGCAAGTATAAGTGTGGATTATGAATGCATGCACAATGTCTGATGTTTCTAGGAAGAATACTTTATAACTGAAATCTCTCTTCTCCTGGGGATGAAAGCAAAACAAATTTAAGGATTAAATCACACAAAGGTATAATCCCCAAGGGAAACTTACTTTAGTTATTATGATTATATTACGATGTACGCCTCAGTACAGCAGAAGCAATGTGAATACCATTTCAGTGGGGAGTAATTTTTAGTCTTACCGCCTATAGTACATTCTAATGCATTTCTGGAAGCTTGATGAATAACAACTGCAGTGCTTAGATTTTTTTTTTTTTTTTTTGCTTTCTTCAGTTTATGTTGGTGTTCCTAACCCAGTCCCCTTTGTTTTGATTTGGATTTGGTTTTAAGACGAGGTTATCCTTAAGACCAAGAAGCTCTAACCAAATGTTAATCCTCCATGGTGTGCTTCACATAGATGTAGGATTGAAACAATAAATAGATATGAAGCATTTTGAATACCATAATTCTGACTTTTCAGTGTGTAGTCATTGACACTTGCTCTAAGGGAGTGTCAAACACAATCATTCTGATTTGGGAATGTTTTACATACACTTAAATTGGGTTTGACAACCCAAGGGGCAAGGCAGTGGAGAATCAGGACCAATATTTGTTTAACTCACATACTGGGTAGGTCTACACTGAGAAATTTAGGTCGACTTTACCAAGTCGACTTTACTAAGTTGACTTTAAGTTGACCTTATTAAGTCGATTTAGAGAGTCCACACAGGATTCTTAAGTCGACTTAAACCTGGGCTTACTAAGTCGACTTGTTAGGGGGAGGCGAGGCTCCTTTAGAGCCTCACTCCCCAGGCTAGGGGGGCTTGTCCTGGGGAGAGTCAGCCCCGCACAGGGCTGGATCTCCCGGAGGCAGCAAGCCCCAGAGCGGTCTTGGGGGAGAAGGGAGCACAGAGCAGCGGCTTAAGTCGACTTAAGGAAACTCCAGTGTGGACGCAGAGTCAATTAACTCAACTTAATTTACTAATGTAGATGCACCCATTGATACGAGGTACTTGGTCCCATAATGTACCATACTGGTACAGTAGGTCAGTCCCCCAGGACAGATTGTGGTACTGGTATTTGGTAGCAGTGTCTTGTGGAATTAATACTAATACTATGTAGCACACCCATAGTGTTTTCCATTCTCTGAATGCTGTACCGGAAAGGGAAACTTTTAAAATCCACTAGTCAGGAATGTAGCTGTGGATTCCTAAAAAACACTATCTGTAGTGAATGTACAGCAGACAACACTCCTGATGTTTGAACAGCTAGAATGTGAGACAGTTTATTTTTTTAAAGTTTCTTTTATCAGTTTTCAGCATGTTGCCTTTTAATTTTATTGGATGCTCCTTTCTTCCTGTATTCCGAGAAGGAGCTTTTCTCTGCTATCCATTGTTCTATGTACTTTTAGCATTGTCATCTCCATTTGTCTCTTTTCTCAATCAGTACACCTTATCTTTTTGATCTCTCCTCCTATGGACCTCTGTCGATTCCTCTAATCCTTGTCATTGTCCATCTGCAGAGGTTTTCTAGCACTTTTTCCTTTCTGAGATGGGGTGACCAGAACTGAGTTTAGGATTCCAGTAGAAGGTTCTCATTGATTTATATAATGACATACTGTTTCCGTATGCACTGTTGTTATTGCCATGTTGGTCCCAGGATATTAGAGACAAGGTAGGAGATAATCCGAGAAGTACATGATTGAAGTAACTCAGTAGGACATTTAGTCCAGTTATAGACTCATAGGCTATGTCTACACTGGCAAGTTAGTTCGAATTAAGGAGGCTTAATTCAAACTAACTAAAGCCATGGCTACACTAGCCTTTGGTTAGTTTGAATTAAGGGCTTCCTTAATTCGAACTAATAACTTCGAATAGGGTATTCGAACTAAAGGGTTAATTCGAACTAACTAGTTCGAATTAGCCCATGTGGCCATGTTAATTCAAACTAACTTCTTAGTTCGAACTAACTGGCCATTGAAATGAATGGGGATCGCTAATTCGAAGTAAGCAAGTGCCATGAATGGCACTTGCTTAGTTTGAACTAACTTTTTCTAGTTCGAATTAAGCTAATTTGAACTAACTAAAATTAGTTCAAATTAGTTAGTTCAAACTAATTAATTCGAACTAATTTTAGCAAGTGTAGACTTAGCCATAGACTCATAGGGCTTTTATTAAGTCAACGTAAGCAGTTCCTTAAGTCAACTTAAGGAAAACTTAAGTCGACTTAATAACACCTGGTTTTAGGTTGATTTAAGGCTTAAATTGACTTAAGCCAGTGTGGACGGGGATTAGCGTCTAAATTGGCCTTATTAAATTGACTTAAAGTGTTAAGTCGACTTAATAAGGTCAACAATGGGTATGTCTACACTATAAAAAGTTAAATCAACTTTGTTAAGTCGACTTAATAAGGTTGACTTTAAGTCAACTTAAAGTCGATCTTATTAAGTTGACTTAAGAAAGTCGACTTAACTTTTCTAGTGTAGACATAGCCATAGACTCCAAGGTCAGAAGGGACCAATAATATCATCATGTAGTCTGACCTCCCGCACAATACAGGCCACAAAAACCTCACCCACCCACTCCTGTAATGAACCTCTATCCTATGACTGAATTATTAAAGTCCTCAAATCATAATTTAAAGACATTAAAATGCAAAGAATCAACTATCAAGTGAGCCATCTCCAATGCTACAGAAGAAGGCAAAAAAACCGCAGCTCCCAAGCCAATCAGTCCTGGGGGAAAATTCCTTCCTGACCCCAAATATGGCAATCAGTTAAACCCTGAGTATGTGGGCACTCAAAGCAGGACTAAGGTAATAACTAGACCTTTCCAGACAAGTGTTTTTCTAATCTGCTCTTTAAAACCTTTAATGATGGATATTCCACAGTGTGGCTAGGCAATTTGCTCCAGTGCTTAACTACCCTGGCAGGAAGTTTTTCCAACATCCAACCTAAACCTCCCTTGCTTCTATTTAAGCCCATTGCTTCCTGTCCTTCTTGTCCTATCCTCAGAGGTTGAGCACAATTTTTCATCCTACTCTTTGTAGCAGTCATTTATGTACTTCAAAACTGTGATCAAGTCATAGAATCATAGAAACTGGAAGGGACTATGAGAGGTCATCGAGTCCAGTCCCCTGCACTCATGGCAGGACCAAATACCATCTTAAACCATCTCTGACAGGTGTTTGTCTAACCTGCTCTTAAAATCTTCCAGTGATGGAGATTCCACAACCTGCCTAGGCAACTTATTTTAGTGGTTAATCACCCTGGCTATGTCTACACTTGTTCAAATAAGTCAACTTTGCTAAGTCGACTTAACAAAGTTGACTTTAAGTAGACCTTGTTAAGTCGATTTAGCATGTCTACACTGTAAATTTAGGTCGACTTAAAGTTGACCTTGCCAAATCAACTTAGAGCATCCACACTGGACATCTAAGTCGACTTGCAGGGGCTAGGTGGACCTGGGAATGGTGCATGGTGGGAAGGGGGGCACCCAAAAGGTAACCCCTTCCCCGGGCACCCCTTTAAAAGTGCCAGGGAGCTCAACATCTTCCCCATTGTACTAGGGCACATGGGGGCTGAGCACGACAGGGACAGGAGCAGGGTACAGGAGCAGGGTGGGCAGGGCTGTGTCCTGCCCTGTGGGTGGGCACCCCAGGCTCTGCCTGTGCCAGGCACCCTGGCAGGGAAGTCAGTGGGGGAGCCCTGGGGACCCATTAGGTCGATTTAGGGCTAATCCACATTTACACTGGCTTAAGTTGATTTAATAAAGTCAACAACTAGTAAGTCGACTTAAAACCAGGTCTTATTAAGTCGACTTAAAATTTGCTTAAGTCGACTTAAGCTGTAGCTTAAGTCGACTTAAGGAAACAGTAGTGTAGATGCAGAGTAAATTAAGTCGACTTAAGCCTGCTTAAGTCAACTTAATTTACTAGTGTAGACACACCCCCTAACAGTTAGGAATTTTTTCCTGATGTCCAACCTAAATCTCCCTTGCCATAATTTAAGCTCCTTGCTTCTTGTCCTAACAAAGAGAGTTAAGGAGAATAATTTTTCTCCTTCCTCCTCGTAACAGTCTTTTAGGTACTTGAAAACTGTTATCATGTCCACGCTCGGTCTCCTCTTTTCAGACTAAACAAACCCAACTCTTTCAATCTTCCCTCAAAAGTCAAGTGTTCCAGACCTTTAAGCATTCTTATTGCTCTTCTCTGGACTTTCTCCAATTTCTTCACATCTTTCCTGAAATGAGGCTCCCTGGAGTCAGAACTGGACACAATACTCCAGTTGAGGCCTAATCAGCGTGGAGTAGAGCAGAAGAATACTTCTGCCCCTGCTCCCTTCTCCCCAGACCCGTGGCTTCCCTGCAAGGGGAGCCTTGGTCCTTGGGAGAATTGCTCCCCAGCCAGGAATCCAGCCCAAGGGAAACCCTCACTGGAACTCTGGCTGGAGAGCCCTGGAGGCTCCCTTCTCCTCAGGAAGCCCCTTTTATTCCTACTCAGAGACTTTCAATGAGTTTGTTTCCTATTACTATCTCAACCTAGGTGCAAGTGTATATACATCTTGGAGATACTAGGAAACACCTCTTCCATTTTTTCCCTTCCTGTCTTCCCTGAGCAAGCTGCACCCTTCTATACCGGTATTCCATATGTCTTATTCCACCAATTCTCTGTGATGCCATCTGTCATAATTATGATTATTTACTAGAATTTCTTGTTTTTCTTGTTTATTCCAAATACTTTTTGCAATAGAAGTTGGTCCAAGAAAAAAAAATATGACCTCACCCACCTTCTCTCTATAATATTTCAGTTTTATTCTGCACTTTTCCACTCTTCTTTAATAACATAAAATATCTTGCCTACTTTTAATGACTACTGCCTGCCCATTGAGCTGTCTATAATGAGCCCTAGATCTAGAACAGATTAAATTAGGCAGATAGGGCATTGCTTCATAATAGTCATGAAGAACTGGGGAGGTAGAAAAAGCAGGGGAAAAACAGCCTGCAAAATAGGGAAGGGTAATATTGACAGTTACCATCCTCTAATATTATTGGGTGCATTGAGTAATCCTTATGAGCCCCCATCATGCTAGTGCTGTACAAATACAGAATGCAGACAGTCCCTGTCCCAAAGAGCTTCCAAACTAAATAAAAATAGCTTTTTTTTCCTTAATAATGAAACAGATATATAGAGGAAGGAAAAAAATCACTAAACAAAACATCTATAAAGCATGGGGCAGTGTCCACACTGTGTTTAAGTCGACCTAAGGAGTTGACTTAAGGGTTAGGTCGACCTAACCGGCAGTTCTTACTTAAGGAATTTCTAAAGTCAACTTAATGAAAGCCTGGTATGGACCTGGACTAAGTTAGGTCGACTTAAGCTTCCTTAAGTCGACCTAACTTGCAAGTGTAGACACACCCTTAGAGTCTTACCTGGCCCCCACTGCACTGACACACCTACCAAACTTTTATGTAGTATTCCTCACAACACCGCTCTAAAGTAGGGAAGTTCTGTTATTCCCATTTTACAGACAGAGAAAGGAGGTACAGAAAGGATACATGTTATGACAAAGTCACGCTGGAAGTCTTTCACAGAACAGAGACAGAACTCAGGTCTCTTAAATCTAAAGTTGGCATCCTAACCACAAGATCATCTTTCTTTTCCAGTCTTAAAATCTATAGTGGTTGCATAGATGTACTGTTTATAGTTCCAGAGCAACTGCCCCAGAGTGGTGTGCTCAGTGCAGAGCACTTCATTACCAGGCAGATATTGATTGACATATTGGAGGGAGTTCAGAGAAGAGCAACAAAAATAATTAAGGAGTGGAGAGATTGACTTGAGAGAGTGATTTATGAGGAAAGATTAAGCGAGATAAATATGTAGAACTTGGCTCAACAGCAGCTAAGGAGGGGACCTGATAAGTCTGCAGATATTGAAAGGGTGTAAATAATCAGGAAGGAGAAGAATTACCTGTGCTGGTCTGTTCTGATTTATAATTTCATGACTCTACGTGCTGCTGTTGTGAGATACTATGTCACAGCCTGTCTCGGCCCCAGAGCCTATCTGAGAGCTTGCTGTAGAAAAGGCACCTGGTCTCCGCTGCCTTGCCGGATGGATGGGAGAAATGCAAGCTACGTACTGTAAAATGCATATCTCCCATCGACTTACTTAAGCTCCCTTACCACAGCATCTTTACTTCATTATGCCAGTGGGAAATGCCCTCTGGTCAACACAGCATTATTTTCTTCCAGGGTGGAGTCACTGCATTGAAAGTGAGTGCTTCTGGGATCCATTGAGCAGGTCTCCACTGGCCGTTCAGTCGATCCTGGTGAGTCGATCCATGAAGTCCAATGCAGCAGATTCAGTCTAGACATGCCCTCAGTGTTGTTGTATGAAGGGGGAATTCATGGGGCTGGTACACAAGAGAGCAGCAGAGCACTAGTGCTTGTCGGATGAGCCAGCCGCACAACGAAGACAGTGGATGCATTGTTTCATCCTTGAGCCTGTGTAGCAGGAGAATGAATCTAATATTTATAAATGCAACATTAAACCTCATTGCACAGCCCTAAACAACCAGAGGTCTTTCCCTTGGATTTCAGGAGCCTGGGGACCACTCCCACTGCTCCATCTGCAATCCCAGCCTTCACCGTGGGCTGCTCCCTACTCAAGGTGGAGAAATGGCATGTTTGCACTGGAGAACCACTTCAAAGAATAAAATCGAAGACTCTCAGCAGTCTGCGCTCCCCCAGCTGTCCCCTCACTGATGGTTATAAATCCCCAATGGTGAAGGCAGCAGCACTGCATTTCCATGGCTGCACTGAGCTGGAGACAACCTGCGACTCAGGGGTGTTAGCAGTTTAACTTTGTAAAGTCACTCACTCTCCTCCCCTACAGCCAGGTATCTGAAGTGGATTCCTGACCTGGAGCATCAGGACCTAAACTCAGATTCAAAAACAAAGTGTGAGCACGCTGTGGAACGAAAGAAGACACTTCTTTTAACATCACTTACATCACTTGCCGTAGTGATTATGGTACTTAATGTTTTATGGACTAACAGAGCAAATAGCCACATAAAGCTTGCGGACATTCTCAGTAAATTGGAACCTGGAATGTAGAACGGGTTGGAAAATTTGAATTTTGAAATTTTTCAACGAGAAAATTTTTTGCAAAGATTTGTACAAAAATGGTTCCCGTTTTTCAAGCAGCATTTGAGACAAGGGGAATTCAGCCCATTACCCTTCTACTTCCAACAGTTACAACAGCTATGATGGCGGTTCACCAGCTCTGCCCTGAATTCACGTCATCTTCAGGGCATACCAGACTGTCTCCCCGGCTCGGTTCTGTGAATTGACAGGCAAATTTTTAATCTTCAGCACAGTGGTTCTCAGGAAATGCCACCACACAGGAGGGTCAGTCCAGCTCCTCAATGCTGTGTGGTTAAACTGCAGTCTCATTGGAATTCTGTACCTAGACTGGCTGCCTTCAGTTCCACGCACCTCACTACCAAGGAGATGTTGACAAACTGGAGAGGGTTCAGATGAGAACACCGGAAATGCTGAAGGGTTGGAAGGATGGATCCACAAAGCGAGATGAGGAGAGGGAAATACAGTATGCGTGCCAATATGGCAACGAAAGGGGAGAAAGTAGGAGCATGGCTTGCAAATATTTGAAGGTTGTGAACAGCAAAGGTGTCTCTAAAGCTTCTGACTACATCGGGGTATAATCCTTCCTGGGGTGCAGGAATGAGTACAAGCAGGCAGCTGGATTTGATGGCCTAGGAGGTCTTCTCCACATCTCATCTCTATGGCTATGTCTACACTGGCAAGTTAGTTCGAATTAAGGAGGCTTAACTCGAACTAACTAAAGCCATGGCTACACTAGGCTTTAGTTAGTACGAATTAAGAGCTTCCTTAATTCGAACTAATAAGTTCAAATAGGGCTTCAGAAGTAAGGCTTTAATTCAAACTAACTAGTTCGAATTAACCAATGTGGCCATGTTAATTCAAACTAATTTCTTAGTTCGAACTAACCGGCCATTGAAATGAATGGGGATCGCTCATTTGAACTAAGCAAGTGCCATGAATGGCACTTGCTTAGTTCAAACTAACTTCTTCTAGTTCGAATTAAGCTAATTCAAACTAACTAAAATTAATTTGAATTAGTTAGTTTGATCTAACTAATTCAAACTAATTTTAGCAAGTGTAGACATAGCCTATGATGCTGCAACAACATCCAGCTAGTCTCTTTGAAGATGAGACACTGATCCATCCTCCTCCTAGCCTTCTGAGTCCAAGAGAATCCCTGAACCCTCCCCACTCAACAATGCAGGCTGCTGTCCAACCCCTGTGGGCACAGGAGACGTGTCATCATGAGCAGCGGTCAAATAAAGAATTCACTATTGCACTGTCACTCTGTCTGGGGGCCAGCAAAGGCAAGAGCCTGGAGGCCTGCAACCATGACGAGGAAAACATCTCCTGCCCTCACTGGGGAAAGGGGGTCGGTTAATTCACTTTTAAAACAGAAATGGACAAACTTCTCTTTTGTAAAACAAAAAAAATTTCTTCAGGGTTTCAGAAAATGTGTGTGCTCCTCCATGGGAGGGCCAGGAGTGTTCTCAGGGCTATGCTCAGCATGAAAATGGTGATAACACGTGTATGACATTCAGAAGTACATAGTAAATGGTCACATTTCTAGGTTTTTAAACTATCCTATAGCATTGATGAATCTGCTGTAGAATGCTCTAGTGCAAAAAAATCTATAGAAATAATCCCATTTTTTCTATAATTTTGTAGGATAATTTCTATAGGATCCCACTGGTTTCTTCCCTAACAAATTCTGTAGGGCTTTTCCAAGAGGAGCTCTGTATCCTTTAAGTGCTTTACGAAGTTTACTTAGCCTGGATCCTCTGTCCATTCTTTACAGCTGTTGTATGCACAAAGGTCTCAGTAATGGCAACAACAATGGCTTGTGCTGGGGCTGTCGAGGAGAATATCAGTTCATTGGCCCCAGACCAGGTGCACCAAGTTCATCAGGTCACTTGTAAAACCTGAGGCACTCATGGCTGTTGGGTCAAAGTCATTGGTACTGTAGATGTGTAAAACTCCACTGATGTCAGTAGAGCTTCATCCCTTTATGCCAGAAGAGAATTTGTCCCACCCTAAGTCCTAAAGGGTGCAACAAGATATATGTGGTGCATATGCGGTGTTCACAGGAGAAGTTGGCCCTGCCAAGCCCCTTTTCCATAACTGTGTTTGGAATTTAATAGATCAGTTCTTCTGTGGATGTGGGCTGGGAGATGAACACAGGTGGGTTTAGTGTGTGGATTGGGGACTGATGTCTTAGGGTGAAAAGCAACTTTATCGTTTGATCGTTCTCTCCTCGGTGAGTCTAGAATGAATGGGTGTGCAGATCTCTGAACATGTGTGCAGAAAAAATAAGTAGACCTACAACAAACTTATACTGATGTCTTCAGCTGCAAGAGAGAAAGGTAATAATATAGAGCAGCATGTGCTGAGCTTCTTGGGAGAGTGCACTTGCCTCCTTCACCTCATCCTCTTGTGCATATGAAAGGAAGGGCAACAGTCTGTGCTCCCATTCCAGCTACTGACTTGTGCATTCCCATTTTCTTTTCATTGCTAGCTCCGTTTGTAGTTATAGTCAGGTCTCCACAGAGTAATTTACTGGCAGAATCTCTCCCAGAATCCAGCTTGAAACCAAGCTGTAAAAACAGCTGAGAGTGTAAATAATTCATGCAGACAATATGACTTTTTTATGTAAATTCGGTGCATTAACCCTCTATTATAATGATGGACGACAGATATGGGCGACGTTGCCTTGGTAAGAGCTAATGGATGGCCGCCATAAATTCACTGCACATTTTATTGTGTTGCTGGAAATTGTGCCTTCAGGCAATGCTGTTTACTTTTATGTAAAACTCAGGGTTCCCTAAATATTACAAATATTTTACATCCGACTCCTCAGCATTTGGGCACAGCGCACAAATCAAGCTTTCTTCATGTGAGTTGTAATTAAAGGTTTGTTATTTTTTTCAGGAACAATTATCTAAAACTATAAAGAGAAATATTTTTCCCTTTAGATGCTCAGTCATTGACTTATTAGCAAATCCTTTGAAGAAAGAGATATTAAGTAACTGCAACATATAATTTTACATTAGAGGCTGTATATCCTGTGCATAACAAATTCAAAAATAGTTTCTTGTTACTCATTTTTATTTTTACCATTCTTTGTGCTTATTTACACATATAATGCTCTTTTTTCTCCTTGTATATATTTTTCTCTATAATTCATATCCACTTTATCAGGGTAATTCTTTGAACCATGTCCTGGAGGAATTCAGTCTCCGTAAACATGGAAACTTGAGTTCATTTGGTGGAGTTTCAAATAAGGATTTTGTTTTGTCAGTTTTCAGTTCCATTTGTGACTAGTCTGCACAAGTCTAGAAAGATAAATTGGGCTCAGACCTGGGTGATGGATTTGCTCAGACAAAGAATTTTCAGCAAAGTATGTATCTCATTTGCTGAATTTCAAAATTTTTCTGTTTTTTTAAATATAGAATTAATATTGTAAATATATAATTAATTCACCCTAAGCATGTCTGGTATTTTACTTTTCAATAAAATGCAGTTGTGAAGAACAAAACAAGCAATAGTCATTCATCAAAAAGTAATATCACGGCTTCTTATAGTATCAAGTAATAGTTTGTAACAAAGGCAATTAGCATCTGGAACAACAGCATGCTTGTTATGGACCAATTACTAGCCCTGAAAAACATATGGACCAAAGTATTCTCACTAAACACCTGTATAAAATCTATGGATCAGTTTATGGAGCATGCATTAGAATTAATGCAAAAATTTGGATTAATAATTGTAAATCCCAGATTTTTTAAACAATCATAAAAAATCTGTGTTGTTCTTTCTGAGTCCTGGATCCAAAAAGTGGTCTTTCCATGACAGATTTTGTTTTCTTATATATGTGGAAAAATATACTGCGCAAAGTTGAATTGAGTATTTTCAATTAAGCTAGCTCCAGTAGTAATGTATTAGTCTGTTCAGAAGACCTTAATTTCCTGACACGAATTAGAAGGCATGTTGTAATGGAAATGGGGGGAAAAAAACACTTACTGAATAAGAGTGGGATGCAAAGAAAAAATCTACTAATGAAATCACAATCTTGTGAATCACATGTGGTAATAAGAGAAAGACTAACAGTTTAATTGCATGTAAACATATTTAATAATTGGACTTATTTGGTTTCTTGGCTGTACATGTAGCTTTCAACTATATTAGCAGTGTCAGAGGGTAAAAGTGCATGAGCTATAACCAGAGGCATTGACTCATTTTGTTCAGTTTTTAGTATTGACTGAGATTCCGAAATTTGGACTTTCAGATTTTGCATCTTATTCTTCTGACGTGTTTTACTGCCCTGAAGCCACTTTGCAAAATTCATAGCAGCTTTCACATGCTCTGATGCTTCTTGGGACCAATTCAATCTTGAACAATAGATGTATGCAGTAGAGCCAGGAAATGTCACGCTGGAGATCATGGGCTTATTCCCCAATAACATTTTGATTTGTAAAGTATTCCGCTATATAAAACTCACACAGGAGACTGCATTAAAAACATTAGATTCCCATATCTAGTAAGAGAAAAAGGTGACAGCGTGGCCTGGGATATAAGCAGGAAGTGCTAAGTATTCAATGGAAATGTTATGACAAAATATTTTCAATATCTTTTTTTTACAGACTTCTAGCATCTCTCTCCCGAGACTGCCTTTTGCCTTCAAAAACTATTCAGTTTGTAACTATACAGCTGAAACTTTCCTTCCTATTACTTAAGATAAATGTATTCTTTCTAGTTCCCACATTCATACAACATCAACTTTCCAACTTTGTTTCCTTAACGTACTTTCTCAGTGCAGAATACAGTAGAGGTCGGGGAGAGACAAGGGATTTGCTTTTTCTCCCCAAACTCGCTGAGTCTATTTCAAGTGGATCCGTTCTATAACCCAGGATTTACACATCATTCAGCAGGATCAGGTTTCCCTGCTCTCTTTGTAGGGTAGCAAAACATTCATGATACTGCAGTTCAGGATTGTACTCCGCTAAATGACATGTAGAGCAGAAAGTAGCATGCTGTTCAGGTGCTCAGTCTGTTTTGGACCCTTGAACAATCACACAAATGCCTATCCCACTGCTTGGGCCAATGGGATTTAGTGTCATTTGTTACAAGACTTTTGGCAACACTGGAAAAGAAGCTCCTCCCTTCTTTCATTGCCGTTGAACCAGATGTGTTGGATTGCAGAGCACACTGCAGGGAAGATGAAGAGCCTTGTGTTCGGAGATGAAAAGGAGGCATGAGAGCCAGCAGGCTGCCTTGTGTTTGTGTGATCGTTGTGGAGAACGCTTCCCCTGTCTGAGCAATGAACTCACCCCTGGGTCAGTCCAAATGCAGTCTGCAACTACAGAATGCGCCAGATGGGCTCATCTAGGGAAACTGCAAGAGCCTTTTTTTATAATTGGTCCCAAACACGGTCTCTTTGTATGTTCTTATAAGCTGATTCCTCTCAGCCTAGCATGTCATGCACTAGTGAATCCACACTCCCGGGCATTTGGGGCAGAGCTTGAAGAGAAAATGTAGCCCTCCAGGCATGCAGCAGAGCTGTAGCTGTGTGGCCCTGTTACAGCACCAGCTAAATCATTGGTGTGGGAGCGGAAAGACAGGAGGCTCCAGCATTGCAGCAATTGGTGTTGCCAACAAGGCAGCAGCATCCATCCATGAGTAAGAAGTGACAATGGGTGGGAGCTCTGGGATGACACGTCTGTAGCCGGAGCACGTTTGCGGCATGATACTATGCGGTATTTGTTATATTTGCCAATACGCTGTTTAAGAACTCTCGATGGAAGTGAAGCAGTTAGCCCTAAGAGGGCAGGAAAAACAGATGAGATAAGAGAGAGGAGTGAGGGGACAGGTGAGCTGAAGAACCCCGGGACAAAGTTGGGGTGTTTTAGAAGGTATGGCAGCTGGGAGGCTGGGAGAATTCAATGCCCAAATGACTATGCCTCGTACACTCAGGATCAGACCCATGTTTCCACTGTGCCAGCAAAGAACCATCCTGAACAGTCTCTTGAAGCTGACCATTCCTCAACTGCGCTGCAGCCTGAGTTCACATGTCTGGGGGCATGTTAATTGCACTCCTAATCTGGCCTGACATCCATTATCTCAGTCAGAGATCCCTGCCCTACCCTCTTGGGAGTGAACTAGTGAGTCCATGCTGCCCCATGGAGTCCTGGGACCAGTGAACTGCCAAAACTGTGTGGTAAAAATGCTCCCTAGCCACAGGCTCTGGTCAAGCCATACAGCGGTCTACTATCCATGACCTTTTCCTGCTGCTGTGAATAGTAGGCAGGCAATCTCCTTCTTCACCTCACACCCTACCTCAGACCCTGGCAGCTCTCAGATAGCCTGAGACTCCTTTTGAGGTTGAACGAAATGCCTTGCCATTATCTGAGAGGAGAACAAAACTCCTGCTCTCTCCTGCCAAATAGAGAGTTGACTGTCCACCCACAAGGCCCTCCCAAACGACAGGCCCAAGTGTCTCAGATGCAAAGAGCTCTTGCCAGACTTCTCTGTGTTTGTGATGCAGAGCTGGGCTTTATAGAGGGTCCCAAGGGAAGAGAGTTAGAGAAAAGGGCATCCCTACCCAAACCCACTGAGATTTGGTTCATTAAGTGTTTGTGGGGTGGCTGTAGCCTGGGCTGGCTCACCCAGCTCTAATCTCTAAATGCAGCTCTGTCAATATAGAGTAGAGATTTTCCAGGGACTCCCCTTCTCAATTTAATACATCTAAGTAGTGCACTCTGCATATGAAGAATAGCTATGTTATCAGAAAGCATTCAAAAACATATGTTTTAATGAAATGTGTTGACAACTGCTGAAGTAAAGTTTTTGTTAAGTCTCAAGAGTTTAGCCATGACAAGCAGTATTAATGAATTGAATTAATTAAAAAGCATTTCAAGATGAAACGGGGTCTGCTCTATGTAAAATGCTCTATACATTAGACAAGCATTATGGAAATCACTGCTTTGTACTACACTGTAATGCAGCCATTTATAAAAGCTTCTCCAGATCCATGGATAGCAGTAATTTGGGTTTAGCGTGTCTTTGAAATTCATTGAATACAGCATGTGCTATTTAAAAGCATGAAATCTGGATAGTTCCACTTCTTTCAAAGCTCTTCTGCCTGGAAGATTGAAACTCAGAGCTCGACATTACTGGAACGAGTAACATTGTGCATGAAGGCAAAATCAGCCAAACAGCAGCAGGCTGGCATGGGCAGAGGTCAGGGCAGGTGTGGGTGACACATGGCTTTAAATGGTGGGGCTTCTGATTAGCATGGGTTCCAGCATTGTTGTGAATTGGAAGGTGAGTGATTGTGCTAAAAGAGACATTTCCCCTCCCTGCTGCACAGTGGTCTCTTTCCTTTCCTGCTACAGATTCACTCCTCTCCTCCACTGATGTAGAATCCCTGTTCTCCTCCAATCTTTTCCCTAACCTCAGTCTTTGATTTCACTCCCTCCCAAAAATAATGCTAATTAATAAATAGGGGAGAAGTCTGTCGCAGAGAAGAAATCCAATGGTTCCACAAGGCAAGATGGCCCATACACTGTGCAGGTTGTCCATTTAAAGCAATATTCACTTGGGATTTTCTGCCTTAGAACACTAGCTAATTAGCTTGTGAGTGATCACAGTGACATCCAGTACCTGGCCATAAACGCATGCAAACAAGAATCCATGGGGTAAAGCACGAAGTGAGCTTGCTGTAACAGACCGTCCGGGAAAGTCTTGAACGCTGCCTGAAGCTAAAGGGCAGTTTCAGCGGTTTCGGCTAGACAAAATTCCATCAGTTTTCAAAAACTTAGTTTAGGCAAAAAATTGAAATGTAATTTCAAATACAAAAATTGTTTTGAAAGGTTTTTCCCCCTGATTTTTATATTACTTTAAAATTATTTCATTACATATCAGTAGTGGTTGGGCCAAACAAGACATACTGTATCCTATTATGGCATGACTGTAAATAATGTGACTTGTCCTGTTGGCCCAACCACGACTGTCATGTCATATTATGATGTAACATAATGGTTGAAATAGTCAATTTATTTAGATTTTACTTTTTAAATCATTAAGGTAGCTCCTAATTAGTAGTAAGTGAAACATCTAACATTATTTTCTAAATGCAAGTGTCTCCTGTCTGTGTTGTAATGAAACAATTTAACATTTCAGTAGTGAGTGGCTATCTTAATGTTCTTTTACAAAATGATGTGTCATTCTGCACTACTACTACTGACATGTTATGAAATAATATAAGAACAATATACAAAGAAAAATAACAGAAAATTCAAAAGGAAAAATTTATTATGAAATGCAATGTCAAAATTTATCCAATACAAAATTTTATTTAAAAAAAATTCAAAATTTATATTGAATACAATTTCTTAAAGCTTTTTGGAACAAAAATTAAGTTTGAAATGTCAAAATTTTTCAAAATGGATGCTTTCAGTTTCAGCCTGCTCTGCTGGCAACTTTTTTGCCTGGGAAATAGGTGATAGGATGGGGAAGTGATATGGGCTAGTGTTAGCCCTAACTACCTCAAAGAAGTGAACCTTGATTTGACAGTGAGGAGCCAAACCTTGATTTCTAGCACATGAAGAGATGTCTTTAAGATATTCTTTCTATAGTACCTTACATCAGCATAGTTAAATCCATATCCAGACAGGATTAGGGTACATGTTGGAGAAACCATGTGGGGAAGAGGTACATTTATATGTATATGCAGAGCATGTTCCATTTTTAAAGAGTATTGGGATGTGACTCATGGCAAATATTACAAATGGTTCAGCATTTATTACCAAATCATCTGGTAACCCTTTAGCGGTCTCATTCAAGGAAGTCATTAAATCTCTCAATAGTGACTAGCTAGTAGAGAATTACTTCTCATTGCAAAAGGAGAAAATGTTATAGAATCAGAGGACTGGAAGGGATCTCAGGAAGTCATCTAGTCCAGCCTCCTGCTCTTTTGACAGGACTAAATATAGACTCTTCCTGACAGGTGTTTGTCTAACCTGCTCTTAAAAATCTCCCAGTGATGGAGATAATACAGCCTCCATAGACAATTTATTCCAGTGCTTAACTACTGTGACAGTTAGGAAGATTTTTCTAATGTCCAACCTAAACTCCCCTTTCAGCAATTTAAGCCCATTGCTTCTTGTCCTATCTTCAGAGGTAAAAGAGAACAATTTTTCTCCCTTCTTCTTGTAATAACTTTTTACATACTTGAAAACTGTTATCATGTCTCCTCTCAGTCTTCTTTTCTCCAGTCTAAACAAACCCAGGTTTTCCAGTTTTCCCTCATAGGTCATGTTTTCTAGCCCTTTAATCATTTTTGTCGCTCTTCTCTTGACTTTTTCTAGTCTGTCCACATCTATTCTGAACGTTGGCACCCAGAACTGGACACAATACTCCAGATGAGACCTAATCAGTGCAGAGTTAGAGTGGTTCCAATACATGACATGATATGGTTGTGGGAAAATTACAACATCAGGTGTGCATGGAGCAAAATAGACAAGTGGAAATTTAGATATCTGATTTATTCAATATGGAGACAAAGTACACTTGCCAACAAAAACAAGCATTTGGCAAATTTCTTAAACTTTTAATAAGTATAATAGGCTTAGTTTGGCTTGTCAGGATTAGTGAAGACCTATTTTAATTCAATATATTGAGAAAGCACATAGAAATAACATGGCCTAAGAGCCATAGAGAGGATCCCTGGGTTATAAGGTGTTACCCTGCTATACAGAAAAAGGGGATGGCTGTATCCCTGATAATATGTGAATCTTAAAAAAAAGCAATACATTTGTTGTTGCCATGGTTACTGCTGGATTTTTTTTTGGGGGGGGGGGTGGCTGTCTAGTGAGGATTTGTAAAATTGTTGGTGCCTCCTCAACAAACAACTCCAAAGTCTATTTATGGCCAGCGCAGGGGAGTGCTGAGCCCAGCTGGCTGGCCTCTGTGGCAGGCATGTGGTCTAATCCGTTGGAATGAGGTTTAGTACTGCAGACTCTGTCACATCTCTTCGTGCTGTGGGACTGAGGTGCCAGAACCTGAAGGGGATGCAGGGCACTTCTGCTGAGTCACTCTAGGCTTGGGTGCTAAAAAGCTTCAGTCAGGTTCAGGGTAATTAGTGATGAGTCATGTTGGCAAGTGTGTCCAGTTAACACCAAGCAGGATATAAAGAAGGGTGAGGGCTTAGTGTGAAGCCTTGGGATGAGCTATGTTCAGGGTGGGAGTGAGTTACCAGGAAAGCTGAGAGGCAGGGCTAGATGCTGACTCTGGGTTTGTGTGTGATGGGGGGGAGGTTTAAATGCTCTGCTGTTAGAATTGCAAACACCGATGGAGAGACTGGCTCTCACTAGGGAATATGTAACAGATTGGAGAAATAAGGCAGTCTCTGAGAACAGCTGCAGTGAGGGTGTTTGGCCCATTAGGCCTTGTTGCTGCTTTCTGCTTTTCCCAAGTGGAAGGATGGTTGCTAGGACCTGGAGACTCTGGGGCCAGGGTAGAAGCATGAGGATCCTGACCAAAGATGTGAACTGCATATTCCTCTGCGTTATTGTGCTTGGTTATTAGCTATAAAAATAGCACAGGTGCAGGCATTGCTGCATGGTTTCAGCAGTGTCTGGTGCCACTGCTGCTTCAGGGAATTGCTGCAGTTCTGCTTCAGCCCTCGTGCTGAAGGGAAATGAGCCTTTAAATGATATAACTGTCTTCCACTAACAGCTGCTCATGCTTCTCTGGCACCTTTGAGTGCCACCATGTCCCAGACTGAACACAGGCAGGGATCACTTCCCCTATGAGGGAAATGCAGCCAGCCCTGGGTAAACAAGCACAAGCCACCAGACTACTGGTCCACCGTGTAATGGTGAGGTCGGTGAGACTGAGACACATTTCAGGGCTCACAAACACCAAGGGATGTAAGAGCCACGTGCAGTAAACTCTCTGCTCTAGAGGGGTGAAGTGCTGACTAGAACCAGGGCATCTTAACCTGATAACTGCACCACTAAGTGCTCTGCTCTGTTCCAGCCTGGGTTTATCAGCTAATGCTCTGAAGGTGATAGAAACACTGCGGATTTATTTTATGGCTATTCTCCATATACAACTTTTAAATGACTGCAGTTAACAGGCCATTTCCATTCTGCCTGTGACTCCATTGGCTTTGGAGGGGTACGGCTGAGTTGAATGTGGGCCAGTGTATTTAGTTTAAAAAAAAACTCAGCTGTCTCAGAGATTCATAGTGTCTAAGGCCAAAAGAAACCAATATGATCATCTAGTCTGACCTCCTGCACAATGCAGGCCACAGAACCTCACCCACCCACTCCTGCAATAGACATTTAACCTATGATTGAGTCACTGAAGTCCCCAGATCATGCTTTAAAAACTTCAAGTACAGAGAAACCACCACCAAGTGATCCATGCCCTATGCTACAGGAGAAGACAAACCCCCATGCCCCCACCACCAATTTGACCTGTAGGAAAATCTCCTCTTGACCCCATTTATGATGATCAGCTAATCCCTGAGCATGTGGGCAAGACTCACCAGCCAGACACCCAAAAGAGAATTCTCTGCACCAACTCAGAACCCACCCATCTAACATCCCATCACAGGTCACTGGCATATTCACCATCAGTAGTCAAAGACCACTCCCATTACTAAGCTTGAGATATAGCACTTTTAGAATTAAAGATGCATTGGGTCCTCCCTCTTTATGGTCTCACCAGGACCCTAGGATGGAATTGCAGCCCCACTGGAGGCAGCTGGATGGACACAATTCCTGACGTTGTTTTAATGTAAAGTGAAGCAGGAAGAGTAATCTATGAAGTTGTTATTTCCTGTGATGCTTGAGAAGGATGGGCTGCCCTGAAACAGCTTCTAAAGCACAAATGGGGGAACAGAGTTATAATACACTTGATTTTTTGTTCACTCACTCACAGCCAAGAATAGCAGCTGTAGTAGTTAAATGAACATGAACATTAATCACTTCGAATGATGTAACTTATCCAGTGTATGTATCAGCCACTATTTGGGTTCTATTATACAAGGGAGTGATAGTGACAGAATGAGATTCCAGGCCTGATCTTCAGGAATGCTCTCTGTAACCCCAAATTAAGTCATTTTGTATTCTTGGCTCACCATACAGTCGAACACTAATCAGCATTGCAATGGCACCACTGAACAGCTTGCAAGACCCTGGAATGTAATGAGCATTCCACCAAAATATCCTTGTAGTCTTCTCCAAGGAGAGAGTTGTCTCTGTATAGTAAGGAGGTGGTGCAGCTTCAAAACCCAGGACACAAGCCAATCTTGCATGCTTGAAAAAAGACAAATGACACAACTTCTCAATCCTCCGAACACGCTTCTGTTCTCGGGGCGAGGGGTGGATTTGGAGCCCTTCTTAAAATAATCTCTAGCTGGTTTTCTCCAAGGACCTCTAGCCCTGTCATGCTGCTTGCTGTGTGTTGATTCAAAGAGCGAATAAGCAGCCTGTCTCCTTGGCTATCTCTACACTTACTAAAATTAGTTCGAATTAGTTAGTTCGAACTAACTAATTCGAACTAATTTTAGTTAGTTCGAATTAACTTAATTCGAACTAGAAAAAATTAGTTCGAACTAACTAATTCGAACTAATTTTAGTAAGTGTAGACATAGCCAAGGAGACAGGCTGCTTATTCGCTCTTCGAGTAGGGCACTTGCTTAGTTCGAATTCACGATCTCCGTTGATTTCAATGGCCGGTTAGTTCGAACTAAGAAATTAGTTTGAATTAACATGGCCACATTGGTTAATTCGAACTAGTTAGTTTGAATTAACCCTTACTTCTAATACCCTATTCGAAGTTATTAGTTCGAATTAAGGAAGCCCTTAATTCGAACTAATGAAAGCCGAGTGTAGCCATGGCTTTAGTTAGTTCGAATTAAGCCTCCTTAATTCGAACTAACTTGCCAGTGTGGACATAGCTCTTGAGACTTGGAAACAAAACACAGCTGTCCTCGCACCAAGCAGCTACCACACCAACATGAAAGCCCAGCCAGCAGCACCCAACACAAGAGGGCGTTAATCAGAGCTCAGGCACTCCCTATTAATTAGGGTGGTTGAGTGTGAGTTACACATGTGTTACTATTACCATTTGGAGGGCTAACTAACAACCCTAATGGGGCCACTTCTGCAAGATGTTAATTGGATATGGCAATTCTACATACTAGCCAGCCTGGGCTCACTACCACCGCACATCAATATTTAATTTAATTACTGATGTGGTGGTGCGAGTCACATCTGATTTAAGAGCGAAATATGCTGATTTAGTAATGAGATAAAACACATACAGTGTGCCACCGTTTGTCACTGGGGCTTCATTAGGTGCATTCAGAAAAGGCAAATGCCACAGCTCCACCTCTTTGTGCGATCCTTGTTCTTCAGGTTACATGGACTTCTGCTGGATTCTAAATAATACAGAGAGCTGGCGAGTGGGCAGGATACCATTTTTCTCTATAAAAATGCACAATGTTTTAAATCATATATCATTTACATTGTTTTGTTGCATGGAAAAAATGGCCATCAATCTAGCATACCATGTACAGGAAGTGCTGGCCAGAAAGAAATTAAGGTTCAATTTATTCTTTTCTATGCCTGGGATCGTACGCAGTATCTACACAGGGTTATTTTATTGTGGCTATTATTGCTGCCTTCTGATTTGGGGTAGGGGTACAGAGGTCAGATGTGTGAGAAGTTGGGTGTGACAGAGGGAAAGGGGCATTGTTTTTGGTAATTAGCAACATTTCCATCTGCACTGTATATGACAAACCCAGTGCTTCCCACAGGATGCTAATGAAAAGGGCAGGGGCTGCTGGAACACAGTCTCTGAACACCCAGATATAATGCTGGAAAGGGCATAGGCAGAAGGATTGGTGGTAACTGTATGCTATGCCAAGGGGAAGCATGGATAAGATCATTAGGCATGTAGGCTACTTTATGATTAATTGTATTAAGGACGCTCCCAGGCCAGGCTGGTGTCCCAGCACACTAGGTTCTGTACGGACACAAGACTAACAATTTCTGCCCACAAGATAATGCGCACTCTGCCCAACTGATGGACAAGTAACGTAGAATCAAACCAAGTAGGACTGTTCCTGTGTAAGTGGATGCAGGAGCTAGGCCTCAGGGGGTTGCCTGCACCTACAGGATATCCTTTAGAGGCGTCTGTTCCTAGGGTTCTCACAAGCTAGCTGGAACCATTTGCTTGTGCTGAAACTCTCTATCCAGAGTTTCTGCCGAGGAGAGATTTTGTTCCACAAACTTGTAAGAGATCTTAAATTCCAGACATGCCAAACAAACTAACGAATGGGATCTAGGAAAACTTTTCCCAGCAAGGAAAATTTCCCTGGACCCTAAATCTCGTCAGCAATTCTGAAGAACCCAGTGCTGTAGACTTGCTGGAGGATAGCACAAGTTTTTAAGACGTCTGACTTTCAGGCCTCCCCATAAGAGTTTTCTAGGCTAAAGACAATGGCTTACTATTTATATTTTATATTAAAATGAAATGAAATAATTGGCAGATATAATGGGAACCTCCCAAACATTCAGGGCTCTGGTGCATGGATGTAACATGTCAGAGAAGAAACAATTTGAGTTTTGTTTTGCTATGCTTAGGGAGACAAAACTAGTCAGATCTGTGCCACTATTATGTAACTGTGGTGTGTGGGAACACCCAAGAGCTAGGACTTGGGAACAGATCTACAACTGCCCACTCCCCAGGAAAGAAGGACTAACTGGGGACAGTGGTGGCTGGGGGCAGTGAGCATCCCGATGCTTCTCCAGTAAGAGAAAGTGTCTTTCAGTCAGAACTGGGATTATGGGTGGTCCCCAGAGCTCAACACCCTGCTCAACTGGTGTGATTTGTTCACTGTAGTGTTTCCAAGGGCGTGTGCGAGGTGTAGGTGGGAGTCTGGGAGGGGGCGGTGTGGAATTCAGCAGCACTGAGCTCACACCTTCCTCTGTTGCCAAAATGGGAGAGGCATTCTGGGAACAGCTCCTTCTAATTATATTCCCCATCTGGTCCTGACAAGTGTGTTCATCCAGAAGCAAAGAGGGGGGGAGAGGAAGGGTGGAATTTAGGTTCTGCAATATCCCCACCACCCATCAGCTTAAAATCAACCGGAGAACTGATGCGCTAGGGATGCTCTGTCCAGAAGACTCAAAGTCTGGGTGTTTGGGGCTGGGACAGTAAGAGAGCAAAGAAATCGTCTTCATCACTGAGCTGAATTCATTCTTGTTCCCTTTCAAAGAGAAGCTGTACTGTGGCTAGAAAGGGTGGCTGGCAGCATCACTGCCTACCCCTGTGTCTAAACTCATTGCAAATGTGCAATTTGCATGGGAGTCTCTGGGCCAAATTCCACAGTGATGTTGTGTGCATAGAAAAGGTTCTATTATGGAATATAGCATGCCTTGCAGTGTTTTCAGCTTTAGTGGGTGTGCAAAGCTGGTGTAACTTACACACCAAGGGTGTGTGTCTGGGAGACAGAAGGCGTGGAGTGCACCAGGAAAAGCAGCTACAATGAGAATGAAGCATAAAGTAGACCCTTTTCTTTGGTGGAGTTGTACAGGTTCGCTGAGGCCAGAGCTTTAACCCTGCACTTGGATTTTAGGTATAGTTTGGTTGGCAGGTGAGCCAGAACACAGGCCTACCTGTACTGGCTCAGCCACGCTAACAGGAATAAAAAGGAGGAATGCATATGTGTGTCACTGCTTGAGTGCTGATTGCATAGGCCCTCCAGCGAGGAATGGCACACAAGGGCTGTGAATTTGGAGCGGGTTTTGCAAATCCTCTCTTTGCTGCGGCACTCATGAGGGGTGTGTCTACACTTACAAGTTAGGTCAACCTAAGGAGGCTTAAGTTGTCGACTTTTGTTAAGTGTCGTTAATAGTGTCGACTTAACTTTTCTAGTGTAGTCATAGCCCATGACTCTTGCACAATCAGGGCCTCTTGTGTAGAATGCAGTCTTCGTATGCTGCAGACAGCACTGCACTCTGGCAGAGACTGAAGGCACATTGACCAGCCCTTGTCTGAAGTGGTGTGGAAAGCATGGAAGAGAAATTCCTTTTATCCCCGCATCTCCACTTTGCACACTGAGAGAGGCTAGATATTCTGTTCCCGAGTGACGATTCACACGAGCAGGCAGATACTATGGTACTTATATTTGTGAAATCCCCAAACGCTCCACTCTGGAGCACATCCTGGGTTGACCCTTATGATTCAGAAAGAGGCAGCAGCAGCCGCAGAGGTGCAGCCAGCAGCATATGACTCTTCATCTCAGCCTGGCTGCTGTTCCAAGCCTGAAAGAGAGGAACCCAATCCTTCACTCTCACCTCTTCTCAACCTTGCCAGAGACCTAGTTCTGCACGGTGGGGACTGAACTTGACCCCAGGATTCCAGGGGAAGCCATCATACCATTGATTAATAATAGCAGTAATTTAATTCCAAGCATGCACCCACCTGAGACACTGCACCACAGGACAAAGCAGATTAAAATATAATCATTTTATAGTAATGGAATAGCACTCACCATCCCCTTCTCAAAACAGCCTGACTTTTCCTTCCTTCCACAGTTGCTGCCATGTACATTTCCAACAGACACGCTCCTGGTACTCGCTGCACTGATGCCTGGATCTCTAATTCAGAATCCATTAGTGTGTATTAGTTTAAATGGTTCCTTCCAATTGTGCATTGCTTTGCACTTCTCTACGCTGGTGTCTAATGGAGTCATGCTGCCGAAGATTCACAGCTGGATATAACAGTCAGAACCAGATGTTCACACCGTAGGCCAGACACAGCTGTCTCTCTGTAGCTGGCAAGGGCTATGCAACACGTAAGAGCAGAGACAGTAGTCTGAAAGAAAGTCTCAGGTAATCAGGTTGGCTATGACTGGAGATTTAGGCCATCTGGAATATAGCCAGAGGGCAATTTATTTTGATCTCCACACCTGCTGCATGGGAGTGCTGTGTGTGAACTCAGTCTCGAGTGATACCACATCGCTCACTTTCTCTGCTCTCTACTCCCTGGAGGCAGCATTGATTGTTTGATATCATTCTGCTCTCTAACTTCTGAAAAAACCCTGAGCTTGTGCCCGCCCTTGGCTGCAGAGTGCAAGTGAGAGATCCAGCAAAGAGAAGCAGAAACACAATGGGGGGCCCTGTGTGGATGGGCAATTTGGTTTGTACCAGAAAATCAGCCCTTTGGCCATCAGAGCATTATAGGGCTGCAGCTCCCTGGCATGCACTGCCTGTGCTCCCAGAAGGGCTTGTCTGCTTAAGGCTGTGGCAGAGGCAGCAGAGACAGCATGGGGAGGAAACCAAGCACATCTGGGGGAGGGGATTGGTGACCTTTAAATGAGTGCAGGGAGAGGGAATGGGTCATGACAATGATGTGTTGAAGGGCGGGAAATGGAATGTGTCTGAGCAGTCACTGAAGGGTAACAGTCACAGGCCGTCCTCTGCTGGATAAACTCTGAGCTATGAGCCATCAGGGAAACAGGCAGAAAACTTGCTTCCTCCAGAGTGTCTCCTGGGAGCTCTGAACTTCCCATGTGCTCAGTGCCCTCCGCATCCCATCCAATGCCTGATAGATACAGTGCCCCCTCCCTGTGCTCCGTGTGACGGATGCTTCCTGCCTTGTCCTCTCTTGGCTCAGTGCTTGGCAGGCTCCACACCCCCTTGCGCACTGCAACCCAGGACCGCTTGGTGCCAGCTAGCTGAGAACACCTGGGTGCATAAGGGTTACTGGGATCAGCTGGTTCTGGTATCTACATCCTATTCCCCCAAGTGTGCCACAGGAGGTCTCTAACGAAAGCCTGTGTCATGCCAGTCCTCATAAACAGTGTAAATGGCTGGCTGGATGCAAGGCATCGAAGGAGTTATGTACACATTCTGAAAATTAGGTTCTTAAGAGCTGTGACTTGGAGCTGGTCATCAGAGAAGATGAGAAACGGCTTCATCTCAGGCTAGAGACAGTTGACTGTCTGCCTATATGTAAAATGAGTATTGTATCATTCACAATGGGCACCCATTTATGGTCTGAGCAAAATGCTGATCAAGTGACTGTAAAATCTCCAGAGCAGACCCTAGACAGGAGAAGACAAGTGTGTATGCTGTGAGGGGTTTACAGGGGCCAACAATAGATTTTTGGACTAGACAAGAGATAAATGCTGCATTTCTTTTTCTTAACCTAGAAAGTAAGCCAGCAGTGGGATTGCCTCTTGACCAGAACATAACCACCAAGCTGGCTGTAATGTGCTGGAAGAAGTCAGGTGACCTTTTGCTCTGATGATCTGACAATGTCTTTATGACCTAAGCTTAGGCTCTAGCGTGCTGGTCACGACTTAGATTTATATGTTATCCTTTTTTCCCAAGATTTCTGCTTGCTGTCATTTGAATCTCTCTTCTGTGCTGAGTAAACTTCCACTTGCTCTCTGGTGAAGCAACTGTAAATGGTGTGTGTTACGCAGCACTGTGTTCTGTAGCTGGTACACTGTGGTGGACTGTTCCAGTGGGAACAGAGGATCTGGGGATTCTGAGAGAGTCCAGGGATCAGGGATTGGCCATTTCAGGCTGTTGCTCAGAGGACCGGGGTGGGATGGGATGGCGCACACCTGTGATTAACCTGTAAAGAGTGAGCAGGGCCTGCACAAACCTGGAAGGAAGCGCCTCTGTTTAGGAGCTGATTCACACAGGCTTAGACCTGACTCCCTCAAGCTAAAGGTAGGTAGTAGCAAGTTGCCTCACAGCTCTGGGTACCCCTTGGAAGCATCATACACAGTCAGTGCACTGAGCACCCCCTGCACACTTGACGCCTATCCCTCACACGCTCAGTGCCCCCTTGTGACCCGGTCTTTGCTTGTCTAGCTCCATCTCTATGCACTAGAATGCGGCTGCTGCAATGGCTGACTCACGAAATAAGCCTGCTCTGTTCCTGAAATACCACAGCCTCTGGAACAAAGGTCCACTGATTCGCTGTGTGTCCAGGGGACAATATGGTGAGGCGACTGGCAAATCATTTTGTTGACACTGATTATCACTAAAAAAAAAAAAATTAACTCCAAAGCAGAGGGGCTGTGGGTGCCCTGGACGGGACTCAGATACTTACAAACATAAAGGGCCCCTGCTGTGACCAGACTGGGGTGTCTGGGAAGATATTTCAACCATTGCAGAAATACTGGCCTGCTAGGGCTTTATCATCCATGCAGTAAATGCCAGCGGCTGGACCCCAGCGCTGCTGTAAAGTGGAACTGGGAGTTGGACAGGCAATAGCACAACTGCTGGTCGGGCACCGTGCCTCTGCTGAAATAGCAAAGCCATCTGAGCGTGTTAATACCTGAGCCTCCTTCTCTGCCCTGGACTGTTCTTCACATTTTTCCCGGTCACAGGTCAGATGTATTGCAGTCTTCACTGATTCCTCATGACTCACTGACCTCGCTATCTTTCTCTCCGCTCTGCTCTCAGCAGCTGGTCATGCAGATTGCACCACCTCCCTCCACGTGTGGGAGCAATAGCCCCGTTGGAGTCGACATGGTGCATCTGCAGCTGCACAGATTGCCACTGTGCTCACGGCCTTCTGCCCCACTTCCAGGTTCTTAGACATGCAGCAAACAAGCATTTTAACTTCCTGTTCAGGAAAGAGACTCCTTTGAATACTAATTATTTGTTTTCTCAAGGCCACTGTAAATCCAGTGGTTATCTGGAAAAATACCATAATTCCTTCCTCTAATTCCCCGCCTTCACACAGATGCAATGGCTTTCTATCCTCCTTTATTGCTTGGATGATGACTGGTTCTTAATCCAGTCCGAATACTTGGGGTGAATGGTACTTTTCTCTCCTGTTTGCTAAAAATGACCATAAAGTACCGTCTCCCCTTGAGTCTTTGTCATGGCTTCTAATAGCACAAAGGAGAATTCCAGCACAAAGCCGCTAGTGACACCTTTGAAGGACACCACACTTGATAACAAATAAAAGAAGATCTGCTGTGTGTTATAAGTAATAATCAATAATTAAAAGCCTTGTTAAAGTATTGCTGGAGTGTATTTCAGAACAAAAGTAGTTATACTGCATTTCATGGTTAATTCAATCTCAATTAGTGGATTGCCAACTTCCCTCCAGCTAAATCTTGTTCAGTGCAGAGAAGAAAAATCAAAAGCATTCTAGCTTTAACAAGCCTGGTGTTTCAATCATTCATCTCTGGCCACAGGCTCAAAATCAGTGTCAACAGATGTTTCATTGCAATTTTATCAGCCATTTCTGCATGTCACTGTTTTCTCAGCTGCCCCTGATTGTCCCTGAAAACTTCAGTGAGAATCAGAATTCATTTCATACAGAAATCCAAGCAGATATCACTTACTCTCCCCTTTTATCTAGATAATAGCTAGTGATGGTGTAAAACTGAATTCCTAGGACACCCAGGTAATTTTAATCACCATCAAAATGTCCAAAGGAAATGGAGTAACTCAGCAACCTCGCCAGTTTCCAAAAACCGTCTCCCAATCAGCTCCCCTATCCTGCCGAATAACTTGGCAATTAGATATCCATGGTCGCATCAGCCATTGTCTTATATAACTTCAGCACCATGGCCAGAGCACAGAGGCCAAAGTCTGGAACAGGACAGGCAGAGAAAAAATTAAGAGAAAGAAAATGCTTTCAGGACCTGACGCCCTTCCCACTTTGGGCAGAACCCTGAACATCTTGGCAACCCCCTCAGACATCCTTTAGACAGAAGGTATTGAAAAGCCGAAATGACTGTTACAGTTCAGGCCTAGAGAATTTCCGGCTCTCTTACTGTCCCCGTTCCAAGTTTCAGGCTTACCACCTTGGGGTGGAACGTCATAATTCTTCCACTCTCTGACAAGGTGCTGGGCTGTGTTTGCTCAGCAGCCTGTGAGTCTTCCCTTTAGGAGTTGTGAGCAGTGTGAGTAATGAGCCCAAAGTGCCTTTTCGAAGTATTGTGTAATCTCAACAGTAGGAACAAAATACAACAGGATAAAGGGGTTTTAACACAATTTCATCTACATGCCTAACCGTTTTACCTAACGCCTAGTAGGCTTAGCTAAGCCCAGGTGCTGTCACTTCTGGGGACTGCTTCCCCATCTGCGTCCCCATAGCCTCTCTCTCTATTTTCCCTATGTTCTGGGGGTCAGTTTAACCATGCTAACGTTCTTGGTTTTCAGTTTCCTGGCTACTAGCCTCCTGAGGTAGAAATAGGCATAGGTGCTGGAGGTGTGGCAGCACCTCTTGGCATGCAGTGGTTTCCATCATATACATAGTTTACAGTTTTGTTCAGTGGCTTTCGGTGCCCCCACTATACACATTGTTCCAACATCTCTGCAAATAGGAACCTTCCCTGACCCTGGACTCCACCCCACCAGGTCACCAGCCATCCAGTTGGTCCCAGTGTTGTTGTTTCCATTTTTACAAATGAGGGATTTAGGCATGGAGAGACTAAGTGACTTGCCCAAGGTACCGTAACTGTGTCCACAAGTTCTGTACTCTCTCGTCTATGGCTGATGAGGTGGTTCTGTGGGAGACTGTGACCTGCTCTTATAGGAAAACATGCCTTTGTCACCTGGCTGGGCTGCACGGTTGCAAAAGGCCTGGGCACAAAGCCATCTCTAGAAATGCCAAATAGTGCAAAATGCTACAGTCCATCTCCACAGCATATCAGGCTACAATAGCCGCACTAGTCCTGTCCTCTGCTCTCTACATGGCCCTCCCATAGATTACAGTGTCACGTTCAGTGTCCTCAGGCCATCAAGACCCCAGTGGGTTTGGGCCTGGCGTACCTAAAGTTCTAGATAGAGGATCACAGTTGACTGCGCTGCTCCTTGCTCATGGTGCAGGAAGCAGAGGTTTCTGGGAGGCTGACCCCCAGACCATGGGGTGAATTCCTGCAGACGCTAACAACCACCACATACCTCACCACCTTTTGCTCCAAGCGCAAGGTGTGCCTTTTCAATCTGCCTTTGCTAAGAGAGATACAGAGCACAGGTGATCTACTAAATTAAAAAACAACACAATTTCCCTCCAGGGCGAAGTTAGGAGAAAGAATGAATTACTCATGACAGCTGTTAGCTCTGTTGCTTAATGCGCTCCTGGAAAGTGCTCCAGTGCTCTGGGGATGGGGCAATATCAGAAGCTGTAGCAGAGCTAGGCATTGAATGCAGCTCGCCTGACTCCCAGGTGTCTTGCCTTACCCACAAGACAGTCCTGCCTACACCAGAAGTGGACAAGGAATGTACTGAAGACAGTTCCACGCACTTAAGTGATTATTCATGCTGTGTTTTTGGTGCCTTTAAACAGGCAAAGCCAGATTCTCTCACCACCACTTGGAAACAGTCTTAGCAAAGTGCCCATCTCCCTGCAAATGCCTTGCCATGGCCACTAAAGCCTTCTTCAGAAAGGCTTCGGTGTCACTTGTTTCCAATGCTCTAGGTGCTGCTTTCCAGGAGAGGTGCAGAGCAAATATGGCATACTGACATGGCTGTATTTCCCTTCCTTCATCTTTCATGTAATGGGTAGAATGTCCTCCATTCTTTGTTGCAACAAGCTTTTCTTCATTTAAATCCCTCCTGAAAACTCTCTGCACCTTTGACACCCACAATGATGAAGTCAGTAGCACCATCTTATCTATAGCCTGATTTTTAAAAAAATTGACAAACCACCAAGTTGTGACCATGTCTGAACATGTGGTGCTATAACGCTTGCCCTCCCCACACTCACTGTGTCATGACCCATATTTAGTTGGGTGCTCTTTGGCACAAGAACGACGTATGCCGTGAAGTTCTCAGCCAACCTTCAGACCAGCAATCTTTCCTGACACGAGACCTGGGTTACCTGAGGTGGGGTGGACCTCACTGTATGGCTTCTGCTCATCGCATGCACAAGGCGTTTTTTTTAGCCAATTTTAATCACATCAGTAGCATCATGAATTTCAGTTGCATTACTTTGATGTGTTCTAAAAATAAATTTCTTCCAGAGTTGTGTTATAAAGTAGAGAAGCTTGAACAAAACTCTGTGGAGTTACTGCTCCCTGAAATGGTCTCTGATTTACAGTCACCCAGAGACCTGATTTTCAGTACTACTTGGGCTTGTATTTTAGCCTGAAAAGTCTATTCCTAGGCCTAGAGAAGAAATAATGAATATTGAGGGTTCAGTTACTCCTACACATGGAGTTGTTTTGGTGGCTGATTAATGATTTGGCAGAGGAGAAATGCAGGAGATGAAAGTAGCACCAATGCATTGCATATAAATATGAAGAACTGTAGGAAATTTGCAGTGGAGGACAAATCTTTCCTTTAATAACAGAGATTTTCCTTCTCTCCTATCACCTTCTGTTGATTTTTGTTTGTTCTTCTCTGCAAACAGAAGTTCCTTCCATTAAAAACATCTATCAAGTGACCCAGAAAAAAATGGATTTTTGGCCTAGAATTGACCTACAGACAGCTCACTATTCAGCTGCCTGTACGATTCTGTGTCAAGAGGCAAGAAAGATTTACTGTGAATAATAAGTTGACACTACAGAGTACAATGTCCTCACTGTCTCTCTGGTATCTTTGCCCAGTCCAGTTCTCACACTAGAAGGCACCTGACTTGCTTTTGGGGACTATGCTTTTGACGCCTTGCTTCAGAAGCAGTATATACTAAGTCAGCTCTTGGTGGGATATCAAGCCTCAAGCTCCACTGGTGTGACCCAGCCCTTGTCCCCTCCATTATCCTCATCCACCTTGGACAGAAAGATTTAGTGAAATGATGTGATCTAAATCTCCTCACCAAGGTCAGGAGAAACTTGGCATCTCTCCAGATAGCATCATTTGGTCAATGTTGCTACCAAAGTAGATTGGAGACAAGCCAGCAAAGTTGTGGCTATTTCCTGGGCTTCTAGTGGGGTCATGAGAGATGTGAACGATGCTTCTGGATCAGGTTTTACAGACTATTATGCATTTCCATTGCAGCACAAGATATAACTGCAAGTAATTGCCCTGGCTTGTTTCATTCTGGTGGGTGTGCCATGCCTGAAGGTTATGTAGCACACAATGAGAGGCAAGTTAAAATAACCCACACACAGTCATAATGTCTGAATCTAAAGAAGTGAGCTTGACTTGAATTTATGACAACACCAACCATATTCCCTTTAGTCACTATCAATGATTCCCTGGCTCCTGCTTTTTCCCCTTTTCTCTACTGCTTTTGTGAACTTGTTATGCTAATTTTCTCTTCTTTTTCCTTGTTGCTTGTAGACAAAGACCCTTAAAAACGAAATGATGCTCAGGGGAAGTCCAATATCATGTACCTGCTACCCAGCAGGTCATTCATCATGAAGTTAGTGGGTTTTGAAAAGAAAAGAAAAGAAAAGAAAAGAAAAGAAAAGAAAAGAAAAGAAAAGAAAAGCTTTTTCTGTTCTTCTTTTCACTGTAATATAGACTTTTGTTACCACAGTAAAGCTTTGCTTTAGCCCGGTCTAACCCAGATCTCCTTTGCTTTGTTTTTGGATGATTCTTTTGCTTGTCTTACTGCTTTGCTAAACCTCCCTTTTGGATGTCCTTGTCCTTTTTTCCTTTGTTGGAACCTGAAATAAGTATATACCATGAGACGTCTAGGGCAGAGAAACGTTCTGGCTTCATAATGCATGATATGCAAATGTACATCCCAGCAAGTGATCCTAGGGTCAAACAGGAATTCAGAACAGGAAATAGGAAACAGGATTCTGAATGCCTCCATTCAGGGAGAGTCCTTTGTAGAAGAAGCATCGTATTTAGTTATCATTAAGGAGCCAAGTTAAAGTGTGACATGTCACATTGACTGCTGTTAGCATGTTAGAGCTACTGCGAAGTCCTCAACATTCCCAGTGACACATTCAGCAGGATGCCAGTTCTTAGCCAGACTGCTGAAACCCCATACTTTGTCCTGCACCCTGTAATGCTGCTTTAGATTGCACAGCGCACACACGCCACGCCATAACAGTGTCTGACTGGTGAGCTCTGCACTCCCCAAGTGCAATGAGAAGAGGGAAAGCGAGGTGACTCAGAGGCTGCAATTTCCTTTATTAGATTATGCTAAGACACCTTAAAGTACCCTTTGCATGGCAATAAGACACAAACACTGGTCTCCTTCACCTGGAGAACTCCCTTACAAAACTCTTCTGTTTATTGCCCGGGGTCGCTAGCTGCAGCTATCCATATACAATGATGGGGTCTAAATTAGCTGCTACCACTAAGAAAGAGATCTAGGAGTCATTGTGGCTAGATCTCCGAAAACATCCACTCAATGTGCAGTGGCTGTCACAGAAGCTAACAGAATGTTGGGAATCATTAGGGAAGGAAGAGACAATAAAACAGAAAATATCATAATGCCCCTTTATAATCCATGGCATGAGCACAACTTGACTACTGCATGCAGATCTGGTCACTCCATCTCAAAAAGTACATACTCGAATTGGAAAAGGTACAGAAAAGTGCATTTAAATTGATTAAGGGTATGGAAAAGCTTCCATCTGAGGAGGGATTAAGAAGAGTGGGACTTTTCAGATTTGAAAAGAGACAATTAAGGGGGAATATGATAGAGGTCTGGTGTGGAGGAAGTAAATAAGGAAGTATTATTTTTTCCCCATAATACAAAAACTAGGACTCACCAAATGAAGTTAATAGGCAATGGGTTTAAAACAAACAAAAGGAAGTATTTCTTCACAAAACACACAGTCAACCCATGGAACTCTTTGCCAGTGGATGTTGTGAAGGTCAGGACTATAATGGAGTTCAAAAAGGAACTAGTTATGTTCATGGACGATAGGTTCATCAATGGTATGAGTCAGGATTGGCAAAAATTGCTGTTTGCCGGAGGCTGGGAATGGCCAACAGGACAGATCACTTGATGATTACTCGTTCTAGTAAGCACCTGGATTGGCCACAAATGAAGTCAGTATTTGGAAGAGCCAGAAGATGACTCTATGTGATCAAAGGAGTGGAGGAGATGAGAGAAGGTGGAGAAGATAAATTGACTGATACTGTTGCATGTCCAGGGTTGTGGTAGTCTGTCTCCCATTACAGATTGTGAATATATTTTAGGTCAGGGACCAGCAACTCAAAAGATAAGAAGAGACATTTTTTTAAAAATTCCTTCAATAGTCAAATGTTTAGAGACCTGCAAAGGGTGTTGCCTCCTGGTGGGGAGTGGGGGGAGCTGGACCAGGGCACCTACTACAGTGTCCCCTGGGAAGGGGAGAGGGAGGCACCCGGACCCAGGAGCAGGCCCTCCCAAAGGGTCCCCCAGTGGCGGGGAGGAGCCACAGAGCCTGGCACAGGCTGCCCGCAGGGTCCCCTGGTGGAGGGCGGAGCCTGGATCCACAAGGGGGCAGCTAAAGAGCCAAACGCAACTCTGGAGCCACAGGTTGCAGACTCTTATTTCAGGTCACGGTATAAGTGTTCCTTGTTTGTAATGCTGCCACCCTGTTCTGGACTCACTTGTGTATTTGTTTCACCCATTACTGCATCTTGATTCAAACTAAGGTTGTCAACTCTTTGGGGCTGGAGCTCCTTGTTGCTCTAGACTTGTGCACCACCCCGCACACTGGGGCCTGGGTAGGTCGGCGTCCCCAAGAGCTGACATAATACATATAATAATGATGCAATAGTGGGTGAACCCCATGGAGACATGGCTTAGATAAGCACTGAGAAGCTTGAGACTGTGCTGGTACAAAGATGACCTGAATTATTTGACTGAGAAATCTTATTTGATCAGGGTCCCTGCTCCAATTTCCGATTCTCCCTGGTTCTCTCTGGACCCTAGAAATGCCCAATATCAGACTCTCTCATGGCAGCTTAGGCAAGTAAAACCAGAAAGTGGTACAATGCGCAAAGAAAGTTAAAAGTTAAGAGGCTTCTCCAAGCCTCAAGTGGTTCTGTTCAGACAAAGATTCACCTTAATTCTTCTGTCAGAACCAGCAGTTCTGTCCCCAACCTGCTGCAGAACTGCCCTTCTCTCACACAACAGATCCATATCTTTATACAAGTATATCAACATGAATATTTATTTTTACCATATAAACTTTTTAAAAGAAAGACACAGTCTCCCATGGAAGGATGTTCCTGTGAGTTGACAAGACCCATCCTGCCCGTTGAGATTTAAGAGGTGACGTTTTCAGTACAGGAAGGCAGCTCTTGTCCCAATGGACCCTCTTTCTCTTAGGGCTGCAGGAACAACAGCTGATTCTTTTTAACTTAAATCAGTTCAGGATAAAAAGAGTGAAACATCCTGGGAAAAAATCTGGAGGGAAACAAAGAGGAAAAAATCTTCAGTTGTTAAAGATTAGAACTTTTCAGGATAAAAATTTGCCATTTAGATTTTCCTGCTTCTAGGATAGCAGGCCAATAAATCAGTGTCTTATTTTCATTAGGAAATTTCTTTTCATTTTCCTGCAATGATTGAATGGAGTTTTGTTTCTAATGACACAAAAACTTCAGTGCAACGGCTGAAGAGATTGAGCGGGATCTGACTATCAGTGCCTCTCTAGCTAAATGTGATTTGAGATGCAGTTTCCTTTTCTGTATCTCAGATCTCAGGGCTAAACCACAAACTGTACATGACACAACTAAATTAATATTTAAAAATAATTACTTGCTGCCTGAAGGTAAACAGAAAAAAGGGTAAATAATTGATAGCACTGGGACTGCCACACTGTAAGTCTGCTGAGCGTTTATGATGTGCTATGAAGGTTCAAAGGGATTGTTCGTCTGTTGCCTCTGAAGGAGGTTTTTAGCTAATCATTCCAGGCTTGTTTTGTCAGCCAGAAATGGTTTCAGAGTTGATGCACTAGAAGAGAATGCCAGCTTAATTTAGGCGATTCTCTAACTTCATTTACTAACTTTCTTTCCACAATTTGCATTGTAAATTATATGGTGATTTTTTTTTTTTTTTAATTTACCCTATCACCACCTGAAAGAAGATTTCCTGTGGTCTTCATTCAAAAATGTAGAATAATGTCTACTTAAAGGGAGCTTCTATAACATGCCACCTTATGACAATATAGCTCTGCGAAGCTTCAGGATGTACTGACTCTTGGAAATTATTCACATCTAGTAGTAAGTATCCCCACCTCTGTTTGCCACTTGATGGTTCAGAATCAGAGTAACCAGGGAGAAAGGCAGTGCATGAATCAATGGGAAATAATTTCCTTCTGTGGCCAGAAAAGTACTTGCACTGGTTATTATACTGGCAATAAAAAAGGATCTCTCTCTAAAAAGGGCTTTGCAATTTACTGGACGTAAGCACAGCAAGGAACTGGAGGCTGGCAGAAAACGGTAGGGCTAATAGCTCTAGGTTTAGAATACGCATTTAAATACCACGAAACTCACACCTGTGGCAGCATCGCCCTTATAGGTTTAAGACAAATGTTACAAACAGGAGCTTCTAATTGCCAAAAGCCATCAGTGGCCCTAGCAGGTGACGCTCACCAGTCTGGGGTATGCCTGCGATGTCTCTCTCACCCACACTAGAGACTGGTGTTTGGGCTGTCGTCCAGCTCTTGGCCCAAGCAGTCCAACAGTTACACTAATGCTTAGCACTGCATCACACACCATATCTGGAAAGTGCAGCAGAAACAGAGATTGAACCTTGCAGCTTGAGGTTTTTTTAACATAAGTTTTCAGCCCCGAGGTTTCAGAGAAAACCCAGAAAGTGTGCCTTGAGTGAAAAACAACCACTCGGAAACTAGAGGATGGAGAGAGAGAGAATCCCAAATGAATGATTTGGGGGAAGGCCCAACTCGATTTTTGAATGCTTTGGGTTCCTGTTCCAGGAGAAAGCAAACAGGAATCTCCTTCGACCTGTGATGCAACATGCAGGATTTCTTCCCTAAGCACCCACAAAACATACGTGCCCATGCATACCTGCACACATGATCTGAGATGGAAGACATCAATCAAGAGGTTCTTGGCAGGCCAAAGGGATGCTGCTGATGCTGTCCTTGTCCCATTGCTCCTTCCGTGCAGTTACCAGCTGCAGGATGGAAAAGGCAGATTAGAGGCAGCTTGGAAACAGATAAGCAGAGAGCACATAAGTAAGAAACAAACTGTCTGGGGCGTGAAATGGTTGCTCAGCCCAGAGGGAATCATTTGCTGATGTTTTCCCTCTCAGTTTCTCTGTAGGAGATAAGTTGTAGGCTCCGGTGTTAGGGGCACAGAGGTCCACATCGCCCAGGCCCACAGGGAGCAATGAAGGTATTTCCATCAGTTTATCAAAAAGGTAAAGCACAAACTGAATGAGACAGAAAGGCACAAACCAACACAGCAAGAACTGAGCTGTTCCCACAAGCCATTCCCTAGCCTGAATCACAAATAGAGCTTGCAGAGCACAAACATGGATGCTTGCATTTCTGAGGTGTCTTGGGACACAGGCGGGGTAAAATGACAACATACACTATTGGGGGAGATAGTGCCATGAAGGACAGGCTCCATGAATGCAGTAAAATAGGGCTTTGCTCTTTAATCTACTTGAGAATGATGGAGACAGACAAAAGCTGCCTGGAAAAATCTTACAAGGAAGTTACCCTGCAACAGGGCCAATGCTAAATGGATGGAGCTGCTCCTTCACCCTCCAGAATGGCTAGGGACCTACAAATGGCTGCTGTTGTAGTTTGTTGTATCATTCTTGCACAGATAATACCTGAAGATAGTGCAAAGACCCAAGCTTCATTTGAAATATAACTAGATGTTAACTCAGAGACAGTAACATGCCTTCCTACCAGCAGCAGAAAACCTGCTTTCCTGAAGCATACACTTCAAACTGGACACACACAATGAGATTTTCCCACTTATATGTTGTGGTGTGTATAGGAGCTGGCCCTGGAGGAATTCCCAGTGTAAACAGCCTGTCAAGCTGAAAGAGCAGCCTGTTGAGATCTCTTCCGTGTGTGCAGGTCTCCAGTACAGAGTCACGTCTGGCTCCCCTCCTATCTCACTCTGCAATCCTTTTGGCAAAGAAATTCAGTATTAAGTATTAAAGTGACACTACTGAGTTGCAGAACGACCAAATCAAAGACGCTTAACTTTCAATCTGTTCCCGCAGGCCCATTTCCTGTGTTGTGTCAAGGTAGAGCCCTTTGGCAGAGGGCTCCGGCCCACCTTGGATTAATGTTATACAGGGTGGGGAAAATGATGAGGTTTTTAAAGGGGGGATTTTCCAAAAGCACAAATAGCAATGAGGTGCCCACATCCCATTGTAACCCCCTGCCTCCATGCCTGGAAAAACTCCTCCTGGTTTTGTTAAACTATTTATTCCAATCCAAAAAAACCAAAATGTAAACCCATCCTGATTGTGTCTTGGGGCTCATTGTGTGATTTGCCCCACGTCAATGTCTCTGAAGGGGAATTAACTGACACTGCTAGGAACAGAGGCATCGCTCAAATTGGTGTCATTTGGTCAGGGTTTGCTACATTACTGGTACGTCTGTGAACAGAGTTCAGTCCTATGGAAAGGACAATGGGTAAAGCAGCTACTTTAAGTTTACTGAACAGCAAACTGAAAACACCACCTTGGAGAGAAGTTCCCATGAAAACAGCAGCATTTTCCTAAGTGAATACAATTGCCTGTGGAGCTAGCTAGTGTGGGTTAAGTTCCCAGGCTAATGCAGTAACACATGCAGTAGAGAGATTTTGCTAGTGAAATATCCACTTGTGAACTGTTCATGGGTATAAGAAAAATGGAGTCGAGGCTTTGCCACCTGAATTCCCTTCCTCTCCTTCAGTGGGTTATCAGCATGAAAACAGGAAATGAATTGGACCCCATTAATAATACATGAAGCTCCGTGTTCAGGCTGCGTGCTCTATCGTCCAAGTGTATGAGACACTGTGTGAGGAGGGAACACGAGACAAGTTAAACCCACAAGGTTGTTTGCTCTTTCTAACCATACAGCAAACTTTGGGCTTATGCTTGGTTTTAGGGTTTCTTTTCTCCCTCTGAACTTTCTGCAAAGCTGCTACTCTCTCCTATATAAAGCCTGAAGGTGTGTTACTGAGGAGTGAGAAATAGTTCCCCAGAACCTAAAGATTTTGCTTTATAAAGTCCATAAATAATTAAATGCTACATGTCATCTTTTACTCAAACATGGCCTTTTTCATTAGATTTTAGACCGTCAGCCAAAGTTGTCCCATGATAGTCTGCGGTAGCCATAGTGAGAGACCTGGGGCAGCCCTAATGAAGTCTATGGATGGCAGAACACCCCTGCTGTGGTGTTGACCCTGCCAATATGTTCCCCCAGTGAGTAAATGTTCCGACACCTGATCCTGGGGTAACATGCTGAGACTGATGGTCTCCAACACAAATGTCTGTGTGATTGCAGATGACTCCACTTACCATAGACCATATTATATGGGCTCTATAAATGTACCAGACTATATTACTGTGCATGAGTCACTTCAATACTTGCTATGTAAGGAACTCTCTGAATTGTCCCTTGTTATTGAGGATAGCCTCTGGTTTATGCCTGGGTGTTCCTCTGTCTCCCATGGCCCTGGCATGATTGTAGTTTTGGTCACTTGTAATGTGTAATCATTCCTCACTTGCAAGGTCTGCCTGAGAAAGCCAAGGCCAGGTGTGGATGCCGCACACACCCCTCTCTTTCCATCTGCTCACACCTTTTGAGACTATTTCTTGTGTCTATATTTTGGATCTAAATTCCTGTGACTATTCTTGCTCTGTATCAGGCTTATTCAAAAGGGCCTCCTTGCCGGTCCTGTCTCTCGCTTCATTCCTGCAACATAGATGTAAAGCCTCAGACAGGGTGAGAAACTTGGACAGCTCTGAAATTCCATGGCCAGCAAAACTGCAAATTCCGAGTCATAATTCAATCCAATTAAACAGAATCGTGTTGGCTGCCTTCTCCAGGTTGATAGGAAATTGGATTTGGCTCATTATGATACAAGAGGGCAGTTTGGCAAATGCATGCTTTCAGCCAAAACCATTAATCAACTATCAAGCAGAATTATGTTTTCATTGGAGTTTACATTACCATTTGGTTTACTTGTTCTTGCCGTCTGGCTCCATCCATAACAAGCGCAGCCAACTTCTAATTCCTAACTGTTTAAAGATGCTCATTCAGTCTTATTAATATAAGTGAAATGCCAGACAATTAATCAATATCCACAGTATTAGTAAGGAGCAGTCTGTGTGCAGAAGAATCTATATTACCATCTCAATTTCAGGACACTTAATTTTACTCTTGTTTTTTTAGATTATGAATGTAGGCTTTGGAAATAATCACATTTACAGTGCCAAAGTGCATAAATATTAAATCTACAGGTTAGCTGTAAATCTACTCTCCGAAACTTTATTGAGCAGTATGCCTGTAGAGGAAAAGATGGTAGATGGGTAGTGTTGCACCCTGGGCAATATGTCACACGTGTGCCTATGCTATTAGGTATCTGCTATAACAATGCCCCTGTGCAATTCTCACAGCAATGTCATTGCCCAGCAGATACCATATATGTTGTTTGTTTTCCTGTGAGTGCTTTACAGCCCATGCAAGGAAAAATCGCACTTTGCCCATGTTCCCTTAAAATACTGAGAATGTTAACAGTGCAGGATCATATTCTCCTGCTTTCTTGGAGCCTTTAGCACTAAACCTTCAGCATAACCGTGGCATTTAGCAGCAGCAGTTCCTTCTTTTGAATGCTGCATATAAAATTTGTAAACCCTGAGCATCCCCCCTTGTGGATGTGCAAGTCAAATTGATTATACAGAAGATCAGGTGCCGGAAGCATTAGAAATGTTAGAAATGGTTGCATAAGCATTACAGAGATCTCAAACACTTAATGTAACCATTTTTTGGTGGAGGGGGGTCAAGAGGATGAAGAGCACTGTCATATGGTGCTCTTACTGCACAGGAGCCCCTTAGCTAGCTCTCTGCCTCAGAGCCACTCTCAGCTGCATAGCTGCTCAAGCCCTACCAAGATCCTAGTATGAAGCTGTGTATTGTCAGAGGCTGCATAGACGCCGTATTGCACAAAGAAATCAGGTGCAAAATGACAGCCCCAAAGAACTCACCCATCTAGTCCTGTGTCCTGCTTACAGTAGAAGCCAGTGGCTGATGCTTCAGAGGAAATATATCCTAATAATGTATGCACGTCTCAGACCTGAAGGCCTGCAGTCTTCAACCCCACCAATAATTCACTTGGTCAGTTGTGAAAATGCCATAGCAATGCAAGTGACCCTAGAAGAAGGCTGGCTGAGGCCATGAAGTGTCATGTTTGAGATTCACATGTAGTTGGATAAACAGAGCCATTGTCTCTTGCAGGCTGCATAAGAGCTTCTAAGTCTATACATTGCCTTACTACCACCATTTGTCTGAGGTCTACACCCTTGCACAGCCCAATGTGTCAGGGAGAAATCCTGACTCTTAGATGAAAGGGGAATAACTAGAGGACAAGAGGTACTCTTTCCTAGCCCGGAATCACCTTCCCCATTCAGAGTTTAAGGTTATTGAAAATGGCTGAAAGAGGAGTGAAAAGTAATGCAGAGGGAGTCTTGCTGTGTATGATCAATTGAGTGGCAGTCTGACTGAATATGCTCACTGAGAGGGTGAATGCCATAATATGATTGAGGGGATGTGGGCCTGAACATGATTTATTGGGTATAACTGAGTATTCCGTATTGGAGTAGGAACAGGAGTCACTTAACTTAGATTAAAACACAACAGCACCTGGTGCTTGCTGCCAAAATATATTCCAAGGAAACACGGGTTTCTAGAAAAAGGTTTTTTTATTTGTTTTCTTTTCAGATGGTTTGCAAATAAAGTTCTTCTTCTATTTTGGAGGGGCGTATGGTGAATGGGGGAAGTGTTATTACATTGAGAGGTGTCACTGTCACCCAAGAGTCTCCAGCCATCATCCCTTAGCCAGTGGGCGTCAGCTGGCTATACCCTCCAAGCAGAGCTAAGACTGCTTGCCCACCACAAAGGTGCCCTGCCCCTCATCAGACTTACTTCGTATGATGTCTTATCCGAGCCCTTTTCAAGGCTTTCCTGTAAATGTGCCATCGGCACCGCCCTGTGGGGGGATCTGTTCTGCTGCCAATTGCTCCTCACTGTCTAGCCTGAACTTTTCCTTCCTTCAGGCCACCACTTCTCACGCTACTCTCTTCTGTGAATACTCCTACCCATTCATTCACAGGGTTAACTGGAAAGTAACTGGAGACACTGATCCTGTCTCCTTGAATTGTCACTGCTCCAGGCTGTGGCTGGAATCCTGTCCCCTTATGGCAGACCCCATAGAGATGTTCAGGCCTGGGACAGGTCCTCCTGCGGCTGTTCTTTGCTTTTCCATCAAGGGCTTTATATGCAATTCTTTAGATGTTACTAACAGGCGACCTTGGTTAAGTGTGAACAGCACAGAGGCCCCACTCCCCACACTGAGCCCCCTGGGTCTGGAGGTTTCACTGGCCACAGTCCAGTCTTGCAGCTTCACAATTTCTTTGTCTTGTACAACAGCAGGAAGCTAGATGGCAGTTCTTATGGCTCCAGCATCCCAAGCCCTGGCCTGGCCTCTGCACAGCAGCCAAGGAGAGAAAAACCTTTATAACGGTCTTTGCCTAGCAAAGCACAGCTGCCCACTTCTCTCTGCTTTGGGAAGGTGCCCAGCTGGAACTCTGAAACTCTGACCCCACACTGCTGTCTGTCTGGGCCAGCCCTCCTCCTGGCTGGACATGGGACAGCACACAAGGCCTCGTCACAGAGCCCTGCCATGAACATGGAGTCAGCTTCCTCGTTCCCAGCCAGCTATTACGCCATCCTGTGCATTGTGGTCTTGCCTCGGTTAGCATTTATTTGCTTTCCTTATGATTATTATGCACCATGATACCAGCTGTTTTACTGAAATCTAAATATACACTAGCAGCTGCAGTCCCTTTATCTGCAAACTCCATGACTCTGGCAGAGAAGGCTACTAGATTTGTTTGGCATGACCTATTTTGAATAAGTTCCTGCTGCATGGCACTTGTTAGACCTTATTCCCAAATGTTTGCTCGCTGCCTCCCTTGTTGTTGGTGCCAGTATATTCCCTGGAACAGGTGTCAGGCTGCTTGGACAGGAATGTCCTGCTTTGCTCTTCTCCTAGCCAGGCCAAAGCGCAGCATAGTGACTGTTCTATGCATGCTCCAGGACTCAGGCAGAAATCTACAAAGGCACTAGGATTTCTCCAGCTCTGGGTGGACTTATAACGTCTGGTCTGCTGTCCCTTGCAGTTCATTACAATGATCAGTAAGCCTCGGCAGTGAAAGACTCTGGACACATGGCCTCGCTGTAGGGCTTGGGCAAGCAGTGGCAGAGCATAGCTCCCAGCCAGTGGGCCTCAGCCCTGCTCCACATCCATTCAGTCTGTCCTGGGCTTTTCTGCAAAGATTGTCAGCAGGAGGGGACAGGGCAGGGAACAACCATCTCTGCCTGGAGGATTTATTTCCTTTGAACCAGTAAATGCCAGAAATAGGGAGGGAACAAAACTGAAGAGATCTCAGAGCCAAAACAGATTGTCCAGAATGGGCTTTAGAGGTTGCAAGGGTCCCAGATTGGGTGGAGAAGAGATCATTTTTAGGGAGCCTGGCAGGAAATGACCTTGAAGATGGCAGCCCTTTCTTTTCCTGACCCCAGCAGATTAGGAATGCATCAGGGAAGAGCCAGTGAATCCTTACCCCCAGGAGAATGGGACATCTTGTAACACTCATGTCATAAGATGCGCCATGATCAGTGATCCGTTCTTCTAGCCAATGTGCTCTGCTTCATTTGCCATGTGAGACGGTATGGACTGATCTCCATTGCAAAGGGAAATCATGCTGTGGTGACTTGCTTGCTTCTATAATATGGACCTCAAGGAATACTGGCCCATCACCATGAAGCTTGGGAACAGTGATGACCTGATGGGCAGCTGGCCATCTGCGGAGGGTGCAGGCAATGGGAGCAGCACATCAGACCATGCTTCTTGGTACATTTGGTCTGCGCTCTCCCAGTGCCTGAGTCAGGAACAAAAGAGCATCTCCCTCATTATCCTCTTTTTGTTTGGTTGGTTGTATGAGTGTCAGTGAAAAGTTTGGGCCCTCTAACAGGGCAGATTCTGGGTGTTTTCTGCTTATAAAAGCTTTTGTAATTCTCAAACATGGCACCTGGGGCTGACTTGCAGATGTCAGGTGGCACTGCAGTCACTGAGGGCAGGGAAAGATGGGCCCCAGTGTTTGGGGTCTTGGGTAGCAGCGTAGGGCCAATCTGAGAAGGGCTCTGTTCCAAGTATCGGTAGTTTTGTAACACTTACACCCTCTTCACTCTGATTGCTGCTCATTGATCTTTTCATTTAAACTTCTAGATCACATTAAAAGCCCGTAGGTACTTCGCACCCCATCCCACCCCCAGTGTTCAAGATGATGAGATAAACCTCCCTCAGTGGGACCAACTAGCGCTGAGTGCAGTAGCTCTTGCCGTGACATCAGAGGCGGCTTTTGGGGTAGGCGAGGCAGGTGACCGCCTAGGGCCCCTAGCAGTAAGGGGCCCCATCAGGGGTGGTCGCCTGTGTCTCCTAACAGGGGTTAGCGACCCCTGGCACACGCGGGGCTGGCGCAGGGGCCAGCTAGGGCCTGGGGGCTAGCTTGGAGGCCGACTTGGAGCCCGGGGCCCTGCTCGGGGTGCAGGGGCTGGCACGGAGCCTGGGGACCTGTTCAGGGCATGGGGGGGGAGGGCAACATGGCCAGGGCCAGCTAGAGGCCCGGGGGCTGGCTCAGGGTCCGACTCGGGGCCAGCACAATGGCCAGCTGGGGGCCCGGGGGCAGGCGTGGCCTGGCTCGGGGGCCAGCTGGGAGCCCCGGGGCCGGTGTGGGGGCCAGATGGTGACGCAGGGGCTGGCGTGGCCCAGCTCAGCACTCGAGGGCCAGGCTCAGAGGCTGTAGTGGCCGGACACGGGGCTGGGGGGGCCGGTTCAGGATTTAGTCCCTCTAGGGGGCCCCACAATGGGCCTTTGCCTAGGGCCCCAGATAGCCTAAGGCCACCTCTGCGTGACATGCACACTTGACTGAGAACCACCAACAGAAAGGTTCCCAGTGCCTACTGTCTGGCCTAGAGTCAGCAGCAGTAACCTACGGGTGGAAACCTCTGCAGCGCATCACCTGCCCTGGAGCCTTCAGCCCCTTGGAGCAGCACCCAGGGTGTCTCAGCCCAGTGGAACCTGTCCTACAAATAACCTGAAGTGTATGAGGCTACTGGAGCCTGTGTTCAGAGCTGCTCTAGAGTGGCCGGATCTGTTCCTAGCCTGTCATGTATTCAAACCAAAGAAGCCAAGTTCTCACTGGGCAATAGTCCCTTGTGCAACCAGGCCTCAGGTGCTAGCATTAAAGGACATTGGCCTCTGCTCCTACTCAGCATCCGGACGCCATTTGACCCAGCTCCTGCCCCAGGCTTGACAGAGACAGACCCTGCACCTCAATATACATGTGGATAGCTACTGGCATCGTCTTGGCCATGTTGTTCCAGGGCTGCTGGAGAGAGAGGGTGGGGGATGGAGATGTCTGTGCAAGTGGCTCCTGGGTTCGTTTGTGTTTGTAAGGACTGGCGCTGGGGTTTGGGTCAGCCTTGCCACTGGCTGACAAGCCTCTGCTAAGCAGGCAGCCTGTGAAACCAACAAAACTAAAGGCCCCAAAAGAGTGCGAAAATGCATTGAAAATGCTGCTAAAAATAGCACATTGAAAAGCTTCATTGTCCTTGGTCCATGCAGCAAATCAGCTGACTGACCCTGGTAGGGTGCAGACAGCATTAGGCGGTCGAAAAAAATAGCCTAGAGCGGTGGTAAATCCTAGACTAAGTCAAGCTTGTCTGACCATTACCTGAGCCCAACTACCTGGTACAAGCTTGGTGCTACTGGAACAGAAGGCTGAGGCTGCAGCCTCAGTCCAGAAACTAAAATGCTCTGAAAAACCACAATTGAATCTTTAGGCCAGCCCATCCCCCAGTGCACTTGGCCAGCCCCAGGGGGCTAGTGGCAGTCACGCTTGAATCGGGACATGGGGAGGCAGGGATAGGAGTGAGCAGCCCAGCTCTGAGCCTTGCGGAGCACCTGGGGATGGGTGGGAGACTGTCTGAACAAGCTGTCTGAAACAAAGCCTGCTGCAGCTCCTGCCACGGTGAGCCCAGCCCATCAGCGCTCAGATTCTTTGGAAACAGAAGTAGAGTATACAACCACAGATTCTGCCCAGGGCAGGGGTATTAAAGTGGGGATGCAGCACAGAGGGGCAAGAAATAAGAGCAGGCAAATTACCCAGCAGGGAGAATCAGCCATTAGTGCTGGGAAATAGGGGCAGCAAAATTCCTCTGACTATGTGTGGTTTCTACCAGCCCCACAGAGACTTTTGGTGCCTGGCGGGCTGCTGGGTGTCTATAGTGCTAACTGACCACTGCCGAGGGAAGGGATGAGGACAGCTGAGGCTGGTGGGATCTGAAGTCAGAGTAGATGAAAGCGATGGGCGATGGTGAGGTCAGTGTGAATGCACAGCAATAGGGATTGGCGGTGTTGCCATTGCACGGCCTTATAGCGGTGCCTAGAGATCCATATGAGACTGGGACTCCCTGGCGATGGGTGCTGTACTTCGACCGAGAGTCAGAGAACGTCCATGCCCCAAACAGCTCAGTCTAAGGATCCCCAAGGGCCTGAGGGTGAAGGGGAAACCCAGGCCCAGAGAAGGGAGGGATCATGCCCATGTCAGTGGCAATTAAAGCACTCTGCACCTGATACCCCGTGGGCATCGCTGGAGTCAGTATCAACATGAATCCACTCACAAAATAAGTCCCTCCTCCTCCCAAATTTCCAGCCACTTCGGTGGAAGAACAAACAAGGAGTCCGGTAGCACTTTTAAAGACTAACAAATTTATTTATCGCATGAGCTTTCGTGGGGGAAAATCCCCATCTTCAAGCATCTGACGAAGTGGGATTTGCTTCCACAAAAGCTCATGCAATAAATACATTTGTTAGTCTTTAAAAGTGCCACAGGACTCCTTGTTTGCTCTGCTGAAATAAATTAACACGGCTCCCCCCCTGGAACTCAGTGGAATCAAAAAAAGATGGGAGAGAAGGTCACAGGAAATGAAGGTGACCCTGCCAGTACAAAAGCTAATGTTGGGGACAAGAAGAGCAAAGCCAATAAACCAGGGAAAATCAGGCCCTTTAAGAATCTTGGTATAAGAGAGACAGGACTGCCCGGCTTAGTGCTTAAAACCAGTAACTCGGTGTCACCAGTTGGTCAGCTCCACCTGGCTGTATTTTGCTGTGTTCTAATTCTGCATTGGCTTTTTAATTATAGTTAAGTGTTAATCCCGGAAACAGACTCTTAACAAAGAATTGGAGAAAGTTGATCCAATTTAAATGAAGGCTTTACTGGTTCCACTGACCAGAGGAGATGCGTAAGCTGTGATTGGCTAAATGTCAGGTGAGCTGCAGTTGAGAGTGTACTTGTACAGAGTCATTGCCAACACAAATCTTTTAATAGCCTTTCAGTGCCTCTAAGGCCTTCAAATCAATCAAAGGATTAACTGCGCAAGCTGGTTTTATGCTACATGATCTTGCTTTATGCCATTGGATCTAAATTTGCTTAGGTGCCTAATTATGATCAGGCTTGCTCATGTTTTTGTGGTTCAAGGAGCCTTTCAGAAGAAATACCAGCAAATCCCCCAGGGTTGGGGGGGTTACCCCTCCCCAAAGCACTGAGCTGCAAAGGGGGGCCTGAAGGCAGCTCCAAGTGTCCACAGTTACAGGCTTAATCAGCTTAGAGCAAGATCCCGAGAGCAGCAGTTCTGAAAGGAAATGGGGAAGGCAGTGTTGGACAGAGAGCATTTATGGCAGTTTCCATAGTAGGATCCTTAATGCTCTGCATTCATCTAAAGCCACTCACTTTCCAACCAGCCAAGAATGTCGTTTGATTGAGCCTTTCACAGGCCATGCTAGCTAGCCGGGAATGCATAGCTGGCATGCTGCACAGTCTGGGTCTGTTCCAGAGGATGGCAGTGAAGGATGCATTGCCCAGCATCAGTAGTGGCTGAGTTGCCCTACCAGGGCAAATTGTACAAAAAGGACACTCCCCTTGGAGAAGTGGCTCTACTGAAATGTAACCATGGCATTAAATGGATCTCCCGTCCCTCAGGCACCTGAGCAGGGATTGTGTTGGCCAGATGATAAAGATCTCTGGGCAGGGGCCATGTCTCTGCCATGTGCAGTACTGATTATGTTGCTCGCACTTAAATAATATTAACACAAATATTGTTTAGTGAGTGTTAAGGGGGCATCAGGATCTGCGTCACCAACCCAAAGCCTTAAACACATGGAAATCAGAAGTTAAGGGAGCAGGATACATGTATTTTCTCTGTAGTAAAGCAATGAAAGAAACACAGTGCACCATCAGGAGCAGTGGTTCCCAACCTTTTTGGCTCGAGGGTCACAAATATGATGTTTATAACCCTGAAGGGCCACCAGTCCCTGCCAGTCCCTTTTCCTTTCCCCCTCTTGCTGCAGCCAGCAGGAAGGAGTTCAACAAGGAAGATCTCCCATTTCCCTGGCAATAGCAAGGAACCCTATGCTCCGCCCGAGCTAAGCCAGGCAGCAGTCACCTGTGGCTTGCCTGTGTCCTGTGGTCACCCCAGTGGCAGCCTGCTGTGCCCCAGCTCAAAGTCAGGAGTTGGGGTACAGCCTCCCATGCCTCAGCTCAAAGTCAGATCACCGCCTCTTGGCTGCATGCTGGGACCAGGCAGGAGGCTGGAGGCTGCAGCCTGCTTCCCAGCCAGTGGAAGGGGAGCATGGGCCACTTTGAAAGGCCCCACAGACCACGGGTTGGGACACTGTTCTGGAGCGTTGAATTATTCAGCTGGCAGAGGTGTTATATAGTCCACGTGCACAGGGATTCCAGGGACAAAGGGGCTGACTGGGTGCATTGCCAAGGTGGCTGTTTCCAGCCTACGTGTTCTGCAGTGTGACCGGCAATCTTGGGAATACCGTCACCCAGAATACAATCTAATCAGGAGCTCCAAAAAGGTTTTCCATTTGGAAAATTCTGAACGGTTTCCCAATCCTTTTCCTATTCCCATACATGATGACTCCTCATGACAAACTTGACAATGGTTAGCTGTTGGTGTGCAGGGATCATCACCTATTCTGCTGATTAATACTGTCTCTTTGGTTCCTTGTACTCCCCCTTCTGCCTGTATCCATCTGTGGCCTCTTGTCTTATACCGTATTTACATTATACGCTCTTGAGGCAAGGACTGTTTGTAGAGCACCTAGCACAATGATGTCCTGATCCTTGATGGGGGCTCCCAGGTGCTGTGACAAGATGGACAATAAGTGGCAATAACTCTCTGTCCCTCATTTTCTCATTATAGAGAGAAAGTTAATTTGTCCATTACAACAAAAGTGGTATGTGCTGTTTGGGGCATTTTTGCACTAGTTGCATTGCTTTTAACCTTCAAATTTGTCTTTTGTCCCTTAGTTTCTTGCTTGGGGGTTCCTTCTGCTTCTCTCAGAGGATTTTCATTCATTGCCTGTTTTCCTCTCTCTTTTTCATGGCATTATTTGCTCTTCTGTTTTAAAACTTTTATTCTCTTTGATTTTTCAGCATTTTCTTTCTCATAGATGTTTTTCTTTTAGCTTTAACCTGTATTCTTTTTAAAATACTTTTTATATTTGGTTTGCTTAATAATATGTGGGCGGCTGCATGTATACATTTTTTTATTACATGTTCAGTACCTGGCTTTTTCACTCCATGGTTATAGGTTCTCCCTGTATTCATAATTTATTTTTCCCACTGCAGGTGTATCACATTGGCTACACTGCAGTTAGAGGAACACATGAATTGCCAGAGGGGTCTTGTCAATCTAGCCCCATGTCCTATATCTGACAGTGACCAATAGCAGGTGCTTCAAAGGGAGGCGTAAGATCCCTGCAGTGGTAGATGTGGGTTAAGCTCCCCCCACATTAGAGTCATAGAAGATGAAGGTTAGAAGGGACCTCAGGAGATCATCTACTCCAATCCCCTGCTCAAAGCACGGCCAACCCCAACTATATCATTCCAGCCAGGGCTTTGTCGATGTCTCATCCTGGTCACAAATAATTAGAGATTAGAAGCAAGATATTTATTATCCCTCTGCCATAAAATTTGTTATAAGTAATTATTATAATCCTGTATATTATTGTCCATATCAATATCCAATCTTGTTTGACTCGTTTAATTCCTTGCCTTGGCAGTTTCCTTTGGCATTCAGCACTGCAATCTAATTACACTTTGTGTAAAAAGCATTTCCTTTGATCAGTTTAGTATTTCCTATCTTTTAATCACTGCCTATTCCCTTGCTTATATATATTGTGGGCCAGAGAGAGCAAAAGTTCCCACTACTTTTATTATGTCCCCTCTTATTCATCTCCTTTTTAAAGTATCCAGTCCCAAACTTTTGAATTTCTCTTCCTACAAGAGATTGTCATCCCTTTGATCAGTCTTGTCACTCTTCACTTAGATGGGATGACCAATATTTTAGACTGTGCCACTGATTGATCTAATGGTGTTAGACTAGTTTCCATATTATTCTCCATCCTATTCAATATGCAACTTAACATCTTGTTGGCTTTTTTGGCTACAGCAGCACATTTCAGGAGCCCTCAGTGAGTGATCTACAGCATGCTCAGGCCCCTTTTCTGAGTTGGTACAGTTAATTTAGAATCTAGTATGAGTAGTTAAATGTTTCCCTCCAATATGCATTACTTTACATTTATTGACATTGAATACTATCCTGTTGGTCATTCATCTAGCTTGATGGGTCTCTCTGATGTTCCTCATATTTGAATGGCTGTGTTCATATTGCCGAGAAGTGCCAGGGAAAAGACAAAAAAATGACACATAATTGCAACTAATATTTTAACCTTCACCTGTGTTTAATCATTCTGAAAAGAGCGAAATGCCTGATGTATGAATGGAAATGCCTGTATATCTATCTTGCTTTTTGGTGACTATTTCTATATTAATAAAAGTTAGCATTAGTTAAGAAAATCCAGGTTAGTGATTTGTGATTCTTCAGTGCAATTAACAACTTATTCTGTTTAAATTAAACTTGGTTCTCAGTTAAATATAGTTTTACATTTTCTCTTTTGAACTTCTCCATGTCAATCTCCCCACACCTTCTCCAGACTATAACCACCACGTACCATTGCCACAAATTAGAGAGCTAAAGCAGGAAGTTTCTGGAAATATTTATGTTTGCTGATAAAAATATTTCTAAGGAACTAGGTTCAGGGCTCTGCCAAGGAATCCGATCAATGTGCAATTATAACCTCAGCCCAGTTGGGAGGAAAAATGAGACTCTGTCTGCACAGATCAATCCCTTATAGTTGTGACTATTTAGATTTGGGTGGCTTGAGCTCGCTAATCCTTGCAAAATAGTTTTTTTTATGGTTATCTGACTCACGGTGCTTAGTTAAGCAGTGATTGAAACTCTTGCTTAGGCTATAACATAACATATTCCTCCAGGATTTTCTGCTCTTCAACTGAATTTAAAGATTAGTGAATGGAGACCGAATAGCTCTGTGGAGCTCACATTTGAAATCTGTGATCGTTTGTTTACTACGGAAAATTTAGAAAATCAGCATCAATAAGAAATTTTATTGCTACAGAAGTCATAGCTGGCAACAGCCCAAGAGGCATGGACAACAGCTGGATGTTTGCCAATGGTTATTTTCCTAGGGGTATAGTAACTTCTTCAGCAGTGTTAAAAGTGCTGTTTGCCTGCAACATTAATCTGGGATGAATTTACGTTCCAAGCTTCCAAGACCAAAATGTATTCTTTATTTACTGCTGAATGCTTTAGAATAATGACTGCAAAAAAAATGACTTAACGGAATCCTGATTAGTTTCTGTTGTGAAATCAAGATTCAGTTAAAGTTGAAAGGTTACATGTAAATCTGCTTACATTTCTGGGTGCAGGGTAAGTTTCCACAGTGCAAGAAAGAAAATGCCTTACTCTGAAACAGGTGGTCCTTTCAAACGTAGTGTGCAACACTTGTGTCTGCCTGAGGCAAGACAGACTAGCAGGGAATGGCAGAAATCTAGCATCACATAGGGTGTGTCTACACTAGCAACTTAGGTAGACTTAAGGAAGCTTAAGTAGACCTACACAAAGCTGCGTCCACACTGGGCTTTTATTAAGTCAACTTAATAACACCACCTGAAGGTCGACTTAAGCCTTAAATTGACTTCTTAAGTCGACTTAAAGCCCATGTGGACGGGGAATAGCACTAAATTGACCTTATTAAGTCAACTTAAAGTGTGGATGGCTACTGTTAAGTCGACTTAACAAGTTCGACTTAAGTCAACTTAAAATGTAGCCACTTTGTTAAGTTGATTTAACAAGGTCGCCTTTAAGTCGACCTTGTTAAGTCGACTTAACAGAGTCGACTTAACTTTAGAAGTGTGGACATAGCCGTAAAGAGAGTGTATAAAACCCCTGGGCTAACGAGTAGTTCTGGCTACAAACGGCTTGTTGGGAGTGAGAAGGCCTGTTACAGATCAGTTTCACTGGACATTTCAAGTCTGATCCTAAGAGGAGCCATAGAAGCACATTTCAGTCCTGAGAGTGGCAGGGGAGTTGGCAGAAGGAGCTAGTGGCTGGGAGTACTTGCAACAGGCCAATGGGTTATATTTTGGCCCAGGGAGCTGCTTAGGAAGTTAGTCATTCCTCTCCCACACCATTCTGTCCACAACTCAATATTTCTTCTTACCGACACTCAATGGTGATTAATCATTTACACCTGACTGTTGACTGGCAGCAGGCTGCCTATGAAATCTCCTTGCCCTTTTGCCCCATAAGCCCCTGAAGCAATGGCCTCTCTCTCCACTGAGCTGAATTTTAAACTCTTTTCCCTGAGTGAGGGCCAAGGGAACTCTCGAGCATTTAAATGCTTTTTTCCCTCTTTCCCAGGGCTGAGCTGACGTCCAGTAGCAGTCAATCCTGGCACCAATGGGAACTTCTGTGGTATGAGCCCATAGGCATTTGCCCCCTGGAGACTGCAGGTTTTGAGGTGCTGCCAGCCAGCAAAGGAACTGGGGAAAGTCTCCATTAAGCATATGCTGCTGATGTTCTGACAGATGCACATTTATATTTTATTTGATGACAACAGGAAAAGATTCACCCAGCTGACATGCAACAGCTTCTTGGTTTCAAATCAGGTGTAGGAGTGTTTAGCTTTTCCAAAGGCAGTTTGCTTTCCCTCAGCCTGAAAGACATGTCATTGCTGGAAGTTACTCCTAGTGACAATGTCGAAATGAGAGATGCTGCCAGGGCTCTGACAGGAGTCTGGATCCCTCTAAACACAGTGAAGAGAGACAGTTTACAAGTAAGCTAGAGATGTTTATTCTCTGTCTGCTAAGGTGAAATGAGGAATAGCTGGCTTTCCCCACCAGAACAGAGTCAAAGGCAATGGATAATGGACGGGTATTTGTTTCTGTTAAATTCCACATACCTTTAACAGGCTCTCTGGGGAAAGGATCCTCTGCCCCTTTTCCAACCTCTTCCCTGGGGTTTGAGGTCTGGCTGGTACAGTCTAGCAGGTCACACTGTGTGAGTCCGTGAGGTAATGTAACACAAGATGATGTCTAGCTGCTAAATTACCCTACCCTCCAGTATCTGAACTGACGTGTGAGCCGCTCAGCTTAAGGCTTGTCAGCCACCAGGCGCTCATCTATGCAAATCTACTACAAGAAATGAGATCTATAAATAATAGACACCTTGGGCCTGCACGTCTGTACAAGGTAATCCATTGTCTTGCCTGAAATTCATCCAGTTATATTTCATGCTTCTGGGTGAAAGTTACAAGGAAAGAAAAATACCCACGAGACAATCCAACCTTCAGTCACCTTTTGACCTAGAAAAAGAGTTAGGGTTTTGAGATGGAGACACTCAAACTGATCCTGTTTGCCTGGACCCTACCTGTGGAAAGCAGACAGCAAGCCAGTCCTTCGACATTTCTTTCTGGGAGAAAGGATTTTAAGAGCCGTTCCAGCTCCTTCGCTCCTTCTTCTTCACAGTTTTCATTCCATCTCCAGTTATTGCCCATCAGATTTTATATAAATAAGGTTTATTTACAGCTTTGTCTTGGATTACATAGTATATACCGCCCCTAGCTAGAACTGTGACACAAGACTCCCAGCCTTCAAACACCTGACAACACACCTGCATACCCTGACCCCTCTATTGGTATGTAGTTTCTTCTTGTGTAGGATTGTAAATGTGGTGCTTCTCCACTGGGGGCTGCCTAAGCTCTTTACTCAATGTGGAAAGACTAAGAAAAGTTAGTTCCTGCATTTGGGTACATCTTTTCCAAAAGACAGCCTCTCTTGTTCACCTTACGCTCGCAAAAGGAAGTGGGGTGGTAACTGTGAGCACACTTTTTCCCTGTCTGCCCCTTTGTCTGTCTTTATGAGAACTATATTGGCGCTGGAAAATGCATTAACAAATAGCAATAATGCCAATGTAATGTATTTGTATCTGAGACAGAATTTTTCATCTTCAAAGCACCTTGCAAATCCTAATTAAACAAAAGAATCCCAGAATGCATTGCATTGTAATGATTATATAGAATCCACACATGTAGGGGAAAAAAGCTGGAAATCCCATATTCAACAAGTGAGAGCAACCTGTCACATTTTAGCCAAAGCACAGGGAGTGTGCTGAGAGGAGAGGGGAATATCGGGCAAGATGCTCTCTTCCTGAGCCTAGAATACCTCTTCTATAGGTAGTCTATATGTCGACTGATGAAAGCTGGTGCCACAACCTCTTTCCATCCGGATGCTGTTTATTAAACCAGTACACCTGAGGTCATTGGTCCAGTTCTGAAAGGCTTTCTGCCCCTAGAGAAGAGACAACATCGCAGTCTAATTGTACGAGTTATTAAATCAAAACCATAGCTCATGTGTTCAATGGAAATGGTACTTACTGCAGGAGACAGAGATTTGTAGCAACTCTTCTGAGCTATGGCAGCCACTAATGCCATTCCACCTCTGCACATTACATGGCAAGTTGAGACCAGATGGTAGGGGCAGGAATTGGAAAATTACATGACGAATGAAGAGCCAACATCAAAGGGTGTTTTCAGTGCCTGATGCTAAAAGGGAGTTCCCCTATGAATCTTGTCTGATTGTTGTTTTCCCCTAGCCAATTAAATTTGTAATTGCAAGGGTTACCATTTAACTGGCCATCATGTTTCACCCAAATTTTTAAAAAAAATCTGCACATAGCGCTGGCCACACGTGCAGAGCCAACTGTAGGGTCTCAGACAGTTTGGTTTGGACTTGTAACAACTGGCAGGCACGTGCCATAATGATTATAATTAATCCTTTTAGGAAATGTAGTCTCTGTGTTTCCAGGAAAGAACAGGGCCCACTAATCCTACCTGTTCAACCATTATCCATGTTACATTTGGGGAAGAATGTATTTCCATTACCAGCTTTGAACACTAACCAACAATTCTACTAATACTTTATCTTAAAGAGGTGGTTGCCAGGTTAAGACACATGCAAATTCTAACTTACTGAAGAAAGAAGCAAACACACCCCTTAGTTTTATTTTAATTTCAATTAAAATTAGAGTGAGAGTAACCCTAGCAGTGGACAACGTCTTGGTTCCACAAGCGGATCCTGAATCACAACCAGCACTGAATACTGAAATTAAAATAATGTTACATTTTCTGATCAGATCAGGTGAGGGTGTCTTCCAAAAATATCTCAGCTATAAGATAGTCTCATTGATCAAACATCTCTTCTATCGCTGCTGTACGTGGCCTCTGGGCATCTGACCATCTTTCCCAACTTAACCTGTTCTTGTCTCTCTCTCTCTCTCTCCCTGGTTCTCAGCTTGTTTTCTCTGCTTCTTTCCTCTCACTACTTGCACTCAGATTCTCTGTGTTTACTGCATCTTACAGCCACTCTTCTTCATGACTTGCTGGCCTTCTCTTTTTCAGTAAGTGCAACCAGCCAACCCTACACTGTCACACTTCCTAGCAATGCATTTCTTGCTGTCCCATTTCATTAGTCTGTCAGAGCAGTATGTAACCTCTATGCCTAAATCAGGCTGTCTCTTTAAGAGACCCATTGAGGGTGGGTTACTGTTGCTGGGAGGATTTGCTGCCCAGAACCAGAAACTTCTGAAAACAGGGAGTGGTAGCATTTGAGTATGCTCCACAGGATTCCCACTGGTGTGGTCAGACCACATGAGAGCAGCAGACTGTGCAGACAGCTGGAAGGAGCTGCAGTGAGAAGAGCCCATGTGCTCAGTGTTCGTGAGAGAAGCTGAGCCAGGAATGAAGGGCAAGATGTTTTCTCCCTCCAATGGAGTGTTCTGCAGCAGAGTTTGTGCACATGCATATGGGACTGAGAGCTGGTTAACCAATAAGCTGACAAAATGGTGCTGGTTCCAAAGGAGAAAGAAAAGCCTGCATGGAATTCTATTGAAAATTCCTGCAACCAAAGGAGAAGAGGATAGTCCTTCTTTCCACTCAAGCCTTTGGACTTGATCAAAGACTGTAGCTGAGAGTTGGGTGAACGCCACCTGGACTTTGGGACTCTTGGGGATCTTTCTCATGGTGTTTCTGTGGGGACTGTTCTGTTTAAATTCATTTTGCTTTCTTAGGATAAGATTTATTTAGTTAGTAGTTAAAGTTCATTGTTATGTTTGTACTTAGTAGTATTTTAATGTGGGGTGGTAACTCAGCAATCTTTGTTGTGAGTCCCATACAGACTGGATCCTGGGTCTCCAGCTGCTTTCTCCATAAGAGTTGGGGTTTATGTCTGTTAGGCACTGGAGAGGGGCAATTGAATGAATTTTAACCCACCTAAAGGTTACAAGTGCACTCCCACCAGAGAGACAGAAAAGAACACAGGCCTTTGGTATGCTAATTGGTCTCCTCTCACACGCACACGATTACATAGTAGCTTGGGTTCAGTCCTCCTCTACAGCCATACTAGGAAGAGGGGATTGCTAAACTGTGCATGAGTTCCTTACACAGCTGAATGTTAAGAGAGACATTTCCAGAAGGTAGCCTCTATTTGTGCACATGAAACTTGGCACATATAATCGCTTGTGAGCACAATTTTTGAGCATTGGCACTAGAGCATGGGCATGACAGAACTGGAAATCAAATACAAATGTGTTTTGTACATGTCAGTTTTTATCTGCCAGCTCAAAGTTTTGCACAAACAACAAAAGCTGAGCTGACACCTTTGGAAATCTGACTTTGAATCTCACACAACCCTCCTGCAGTGTTTTACTTCACCAAGAGTTTAAACAGTTCTTGAAAAGCCAGACCATGGTATCATAGTACAGAATTTGTCACAAAAAGATGGATGGAAAAAAGAAATAAATATGAAAAGTAGTGACTGTTTAACATTGTATTTCTCTTCAATACAGATTTTATGGAGTCTTCTCGGACTTCTTTACCCAGCCTTTTAACCAGGACAATAGGCCATTGTCTGGCCAGTGTCCTAGTTAGGAACAGTGTGCTCTGCTGTATTTTTACATCATTCTTCAATGACTGAAGCACTGTCTGTGCCAGAGGTCTGCAGGCTCCATCCGCTCCTGAACCAATGAAACTTTGTTGGGAGAGAAAGAGGTGGATGTGGATGGACAAACAGGTTTTTGTACAAACTCCCAGGTTTCTATCAAAGAAAGCATCATTTTCCCAGATGAGAATGGTGAAGTAAGTCCTGCTGATAGAAACCCTGCTTTCTAGGTTCTAGGAAATGCAGCCCCCAAATCTGCAAGACAACAAAGAGAAATATTTATTCAGCTTATTAATAAGAGCAGCAAGTTAACACATCACCATAGCCTGACTGAAGAGAAAAGGCCAACTCCTGAGGGCCTTTCGACTGCTGTGGGAGTTGGTAGCACGCAATGACACTAAACAAAGTACAAGAAATACAAGCTGTGGAACAACTCAAAAGTTCTGATGAGTCAGTCCTGCAACCTGTCTGAAAAGTGCTGGCCCTTAGCCAACGAGCTACTTGCAACCCACACGGAACAAAGACAAGAATAAGACTTTGAAGTAGATCCACACTGTCCTGTATCCCAAAGGATTCTGGTCTCTTTAGAGCATACTACCTAGCACATGCATATTTATCGGGGCATCACAATTCTGCACAAAATCCCTGGTACCCGCAGTGACAAAAACACCGCAGTTGCGGCCTTTACAGGGCCTACGGTAACACATGGGCTGCACTTGTATATAGGACAACACTGCACCATGCACCAGAGGCGGCTTTTGGGGTAGGCCAAGCAGGTGCACACCTCGGGCCCCATCACCTGCTTTGCCTACCCCAAAAGCCGTATCTGCTTCAGTCAGCAGCAGGAGGAGGAGCTAGCCCCTGGGGCCGGGGCCAGGGCCAGTGGCAGGGAGCTAAGGCTGGAGGATGGGGAGCTGGGGCCACAGAGGGAGGCCCCTGTGGGCCTATGAAGGCCCCACAATGGCCCTATAGGGGGTCCCACAATGGGCCTTCACCTAGGGCCCCCATAGGCAGAGGCCGCCTCTGCCATGTACTCCTTTTTTATCTGTGTACTACAGCATCACCACTAAAACTTCAAAGCGTCTGATGAAGTGGGATTTTCTCCCTTAAAAGCTCATGCGATAAATAAATGTGATAGTCTTTAAAAGTGCCACTGGAATCCTTGTTTGTTTCGCTAAACCCTGGGCATTAACTGCTGACTTACTTACAAAGACAGAGAGCTTCAGGAAAGGGGTCTGAAGAAGTGGCTTTCCCTGGGATTTGCCCACTGTTTCAGGAAAACTGGTGGCATGGAATAGTCTGGAACCTGCGGTCCGTAAGTGACTGGAGTGCAGGCAGCGATTTGGAGGAGTCCTCTCCTCAGCGGTAACAGTACTCTCCCCTGCAGTCAAGTGAGGAGCGCAGGCTTGGCGCAATCTCAGGGACGTGCAGCATCTGGCATTGTCTGACCATGGATTTAATTAATTTGTTTTATAAATTAAACACAGACTGTTTAAGATGGGAGGTTACGGTTTCCTTAGAGGGACGCAGGAAAGTGTGTTAATTCTAGCTAGCAGCAGCAGAATGTATGCCGAGAGTGGATCAGGGAACGAATTCAGTGACTGCACCAGCTAAGGGTCTGCTGGGGCCTGAGGCAGCTTTTGGGGGAGGCGAGGCAAGTGCACACCTAGGGCCCCGAGCAGTAAGGGGCCCCGTTACCTGCTTCACTTACCCCAAAAGCTGCATCTGCTTGGTCAGCAGCAGGAGGAGGAGCTGGCCTTGGATGGTGGGAGCTGGGGCCACAGGGGGCCTATAGGAGGCCCTACAATGGGCCATTGCCTACGGCCACCTCTGACTGGGGCTAGCTCTGGAGTGGCATGGCATGGCTCAGGGCAGTAACAGCAATACACCAAAGAGACTCACTCGTAGCCTGAAATACACAGACATACCCACCCTTGCCACACGTACCCATTCCAGCACCCCACGATTTATGGCATGATGGCCAGCAGCGCCCTCTCCTGGAAGGAGAAGGCAGATGGCAGGAAAGTGCCACGGCTGGTGCTAGTCAATGTTGTGATTGATTTGCCAGCAGCCCAGAGTTGCTCCAGCCTTGTTTCTCTGCCCTGACCCACCTACCAGTGTGTCATTTGGGCCAGTGTTGCAAAGCTGGTGACATAGCTCCCTTGCAGCAGCACAGAGTTGCATTTTCATGTGGACAAGATCCAGAGGGGTAGCCATGTTAGTCTAGTTCAGCAAAAAAGTGCCACAGGCCTTCTTCTTTATTTTCATGCATAGTGTATCTCAGTGTGTGTGGGCGGGGGGTGTCCAGTGGTGCTGCCTGGACCAGTGAAGGCATTTGTATAGCTTTTAATTGTGCCCACTGTAAGTCGGCTTCCACAAGATCTTCCAGAGGGCCCACCCTCACTCTGGACTAGCAGAGATGGCCTCGTTTTGACATCATCACCTCTGTGGGTGATTAGGCACTCTCTGTATCTAGGAGGGACAACAGCCTGGAGGTGGACTGAGGGATGACAACTGCTCTCATCCCAGACTGAGAATCTTGCGCTGACTTCAGTGGCAGTAGGACCCAAAAGTCTGTGGGGTCCTCCCCTGAGACCTACAGGAAATTGATGGAATTGAGTCTAAGGCATCAAGAATTGACTCCTGCTTCTCCTGCAGGAAAGAGTTAATAAAGACAGAGTTTGTCTGGCTGGCGCAACTCCAGTGTACATGCCCTGGCCCTGCTCAGTAGAGCTGTGATTCAGAGGCACTGAGCATCCTGCCAGAGCATGGGGCGGAATCCTGGTTCTCAGACCCTCTTCTCCAAACAGCCTTTGGGGAACAGTAAATATTGGTCCAGCATCACATATGGCAGGATTTGTGCCTCACAACATCTGCCCCTCTCAATCAATTCAGCAATACTTGCTTAAATAACAAAGCTACTTGCAGCTCTGGCAGGCTGCTTGGCAGGGTCTGGATTGTGCCCTACCCATCTACAAAGAGAAGGGGCGATCTATGCTTTCTGCAGTGCCCCCCTGCAGGCCCTACACAGGGGCTCTATAGTCCATGTCACAGGAGGAGTCAAGGACAGGAGGGGGCAGACTGGAGGGGAATGTACCTCCTTCATTCCTCTCCTTCCTGCAGCTGCTGGTCTTAAAAATCCTGAGAAGATATTAGACAGTGGGGCTCCCTTATCACTCTCCAGACCCCCACTCCCTCCCAGGAGCAGCTGCCACCAGGAAAGCTCCAGGAACTAGGATTCAGCTGAGGACCTGGACTAGTGAGGAGGTGGCATGGAGACTCCATACAGAGCTCCCAGATCCATCAGGCTGCATTGGGTGGTGGGCCCGTGTCATATTCTGTGAGTGACCCTCTTTTCCCTTCCCTCAAGAGAATGACGAGGGAGAAAGTCCATAAGCAGACACCCCTCCCTTTGCTGCTGGCACTCTCCTCAAAATCTAACACACTGAACAAAATCCACTTTCTAGTGATGTAAACACGTCGTCTGCTCCCCTGTTTGGTGAGGCTGACGTAAAACTTGCCCTCGGTGATGGAAAGTCAGGTTAGGGACTACTTAAAGAAATTGGATGTGCACAAGTCCATGGGGCCGGATGAACTGCATCCAAGGGTGCTGAGGGAGTTGGCGGAAGTGATTGCAGAGCCACTGGCCATTATCTTTGAGAACTCGTGGCAAACACGGGAGGTCCCAGAGGATTGGAAAAAGGCAAATATAGTACCTATCTTCAAGAAAGGGAAAAAGGAGGATCCGGGGAACTACAGACCGGTCAGCCTCACCTCAATCCCTGGGAAAATCATGGAGCAGGTCCTCAAAGAATCCATCCTGAAACACTTGGAGGAAAATAGAGTGCTCAGGAACAGTCAACATGGATTCACCAAGGGCAAATCGTGCCTGACCAACCTGATTTCCTTCTATGATGAGATGACTGGATTTGTGGATGCGGGAAGTGCCATTGACGTGGTATACCTCGACTTTAGCAAGGCTTTTGATACGGTTTCCCACAGTATTCTCGTCGGCAAGTTAAGGAACTATAGGTTGGATGAGTGGACTGTAAGGTGGATAGAAAACTGGCTAGATCAACGGGCTCAGTGGGTAGGAATCAATGGCTCGATGTCTAGTTGGCAACCGGTAACGAGTGGAGTGCCCCAGGGGTCGGTCCTGGGGCCGGTTCTGTTCAACATCTTCATTAATGATCTTGATGATGGGATAGACTGCGTGCTTAGTAAGTTCACAGATGACACTAAGCTGGGGGGAATGGTAGATACTCTGGAGGGCAGGGACAGGATCCAGGGAGACTTGGACAAACTGGAACACTGGGCCAAAAGAAACCTCATGAGGTTCAACAAAGACAAGTGCAAAGTCCTACACTTAGGATGGAAAAATCCCATGCACTGCTACAGGCTGGGGACCGATCGGCTAAGTAGCAGCGCTGTAGAAAAGGACTTGGGGGTTATGGTGGACGGGAAGATGAATATGATCCAACAGTGTGCCCTTGTTGCCAAAAAGGCCAATGGCATATTAGGCTGCATCAGTAGGAGTATTGCCAGCAGATCGAGAGATGTGATAATTCCCCTCTATTCGACACTGGTCAGGCCGCATCTGGAATACTGTGTCCAGTTTTGGGCTCCCCACTACAGAAAGGATGTGGACAAATTAGAAAGAGTACAGCGGAGGGCAACAAAAATGATTAGAGGGCTGGGGCACATGACTTATGAGGAGAGACTGAAGGAACTAGGCTTCTTCGTCTACAGAAGAGAAGACTGAGGGGAGATTTGATAGCAACCTTCAACTACTTGAAGGGGTGCTCCAAAGAGGAGGGAGCTAGGCTGTTCTTGATGGTAACAGAGGACAGAACAAGGAGCAATGGTTTCAAATTACAGCTGGGGAGGTCGAGGTTGGATATTAGGAAAAACTTTCTCACTAGGAGGGTGGTGAAGCATTGGAACGAGCTACCTAGGGAGGTGGGGGAATCTCAGTCTTTGGAGATTTTTAAGGCCCGATTAGACAAAACCCTGGCTGGGGTGATTTAGTGGGAGTGGTCCTGCTTTTTAGCAGGGGGTTGGACTAGATGACCTCATGAGGTTCCTTCCATCCCTATGATTCTAAGAGGCAGAGATCTAAACACCTATATTTCATGCCTGCTGTAGATTCCCCCAAGGAATGAAACCCCCCTGGGCAGTGAGTTACACTAGAACCTGCCAATTTTCTTCCCTCTGAGCCATTACTCTCTGCCTGAATTGTTACAAACTCTCTGCCCACTAGCCACTGTGGATCACAAAAAGGACAGAAATGGTAGTTCAGCTACAGGCCAGAAGGGAGCGAGAGCGCGAATAGTGGGACTGTGATCTGAGAAACACCACTGTCAATCTGAAACATCTCCGATCAGGCGTGTGGCGATGTTTTGGATTTGGCAACAATGTAACAGACATTAAAATCCTCAGCAAATCAATGGGCATGTGGGGTGTTGATTAATTCATTGTACCCATGAGTTCAACTCAGAGGGAATCATCTTTTCCTGTTTCTACGGTTATTGTGCATTTTCTAAACCTTTCAAACTGAATGAATTTTGGTAGCCAAGTGACAAAGATTAACCTGGAAATGTAGGTAAGGATCATGTCAAAGCTGAAAGGCTCCCATTGAAATCATGCCTGGTTAGAATAACCCGGATAGCTTGGGGACGATATGGAAATTTACATGTCCCGTGCCAAGTCTCTTCAGAGAATGAAAATAAAATAGCACTTGCTGCATTTCGAGTTCCTCGACAATCCAGCTCTGCAGTTTGCTAAGCTCCAGCTGCAATCTCTGCCTAGTCAGTGTGGGAGATAATTCTGTGCATGCTGATGAGTTTTGGCAAACTCCTGAGTGTGGTGATTCCTGAGTATCCTGTCATTCATCCCGCCCGGGTGTAATAATGGCTTCTTCTCCTTCTTAGAGTGAGTGTTAGATTGACAAGATCAAGTGACAGTGCGATTGTAGAGACACTTCTATTTGCTCTGTGCATAATCCTCCCCGCTGAACACCAGCCAAACTCATCCTCAGGTCTTATCTTTTCAAGACTCAGTATTTATTCATGTGGTTGTTTTATGTAAACTGTAAAGATCCTCATTAAATGGAAACCTTAACTCATGAACTTCCTTATTAAGGTGGAACTGAGTTCAGGCCACCCAGTGCTGCTTTGTGAAATGACTAGCCTTTTGTGTTCTGTTTGCGAGCAGTGGAGGTTAGTGCCCTAATGGCCTGATCCAGTGCACCACTGAGCACCCTCTGCTCCTGCAGTGTGGAGGCCTCACCATCACTCTGGATGCACTGAGCATGATGCAGAGCGAGGTCCCATTCTAGTTACATAACCTGGTCCCGCTCACATCAGAGTTAGTAGCAAAATGCCTGCCAGGTTCAGTGGTGGAGAACTGGGCCTTTTTTCACTCAAAACCAGACTGGGTGGAACCAAAAGACTCTGCAAACTGCCAATAAGGAGACTCGCTGACTGCGGTGGAGGACCCCCAGCACAAGTGCTACGATGAAGCCTGAGCAGGGGCCTTATCACTTTGGAAACTCAGCCTGTTGATGCCCCATGCATTCGTTGAGGTTCCCATTCTAACTCCCACAGTGGTGCTGTTGTTTGAGGGTAGACACCAGCATTTCTACTATTCTGCCCTTGTTCAGCTGCAAAAAGCTGCTATGTTTTTAACTTTGTTAAATTAACACCAAAGAGCGGGAGTTAGAGGGAAGCGCCTCTCCTTTAAGGAAGTGCAGGGAGTGGACTTGTCTCTCTGGAAGGTGGAGTGATTCTTGCACCGTTCACGGGTCTGAGCACTCTCTGGCTGTTGTATCCAGCAAACAGAAACAGCTCAAGCTGGACTATATCCCTGACTGGAACAGTGTTTCACCATATAGGGGGCTACAAGAGTCACAGTATTTTGTTACTAAACAATGCAGCAGCCACTTATTCCATCTGGGATGAAATTAGACAAAAAAATCAGTACATCTGAAATTTGCATTTTTTCTTCCAACAACTGAGTTCTCGAGGACCAGACAGATATATTAGAGCTTGTTTTCCACAATAAAGAACAGCTTTTTGATCGAAACACTTTCAGGAACATTAACATGCTGAGTACAGATCTACACCCTGTCATAGTTCTTATCTCAAGGACAGCACCTCCGACAGCAAAATGCCCCATCCATCACCTGGGAATATTAACGAGTGTCCAGTGTGCTTGAGTATGAATAAAACCTGTGACCCACTGGCTTCATGCCAAGTCTGCTGTTGAGGAAACCAGCACCTCTCAGAACACTAATACAAATGGCTGCTTTGTGTATTACATCGGGGCGTGCACAGTTTAAGCAACTTTACATCTGTGACACTGACTAACAAAAGCCAAGGGCGGCGTGCTGGGTAATGTGACACTGCTGTATCAATCACTCATCCAAGATCACATCAACAGCAGGGCAGAGAGTGGGAGAGTTTAGCAGGCCGGGGTGTCATTCTTTACTGCCTTTTGAGGGTCTGTGTTATTCTTAACCTTGCTTTGTGTCTGCGACTTTCCTTTGTTTGATTGGGTATTTTTTAATTCCCTGTGGGACTAGCTCCAAAGTGAGACACTTTCAGCACTGATGTAGCTTTTTAAAGTGGGGGTTATGTAAATACATACTGTGGGGGTGGGGCTTTCATAAATGAGGATCATTTGCCAAGTGCATTTCACTGCACCCATTAAGGTCTGTTGTGTAAAGAGGAATTTAGTGACTGTTTATTCTGCATGCTGTTGATTCACTAATAGACCAGAACAGCAATTTTTGCATTTATTCTAGCCCCTGGTGCAAATATTTTTAGACAATTTTCAAATCATATGTTACTGTATGTAATTAAAAAAGCATGTTATAGCTATCCCTGCACATTCATATTAGCTACTTTCCAAAGTCAGTCTCACTGTCTAATTTGAGGGATGAATATCCTACCTTGTGGGCCAATAACTTGCTGATTTGTAAAGTTAAAGAGCATGTTTCAGTGTGTATATCAGCACCATAAAGAAAATATTTTACCAATCATTTCAAAATATTGTCCAGGATTATCTAAGAGGAGGCAGATTTTCTGGATGAGTGTGTATGAGATCTACTGTCCCGAATGCCAGTTTCCAGCTGAAGCAACAGTGGGCAAAGCACCTTTCAGTTGAGGATCTTGAGCTGTGAAGCCCAGCTTGCACTGGAAACAGTAGACTTTAGGATCACAGTGGACAGTATCTGTAGCATTCCCTACTGCAGACATGGTGCAAGGCCCCAGTTCTGATAGCTGAGCAAACTCTTTGGACTGGTGGAGCGATCACGCAAAATCCCATGGACGACATATCAGTAACATTGACTCCCTTCTCCTCTCTTCCCTCACAGTGTGCTCAGAACTCACAGACATCAATGGTAGTGACAGTATTGCAAAGAGTTTCCACTCCAGAAAGGGGATTTTTTTTTGTACTCGATGAAGATTACAAAGAAAATACGTACGTGCACAGATTGTAGGCTTGGCTTTCACAGCCCATCAGCAAGTGGAGCCCCATCCTCACCTTCCTCTGTTGTTCCTTTACAGAGACAGGAACCTCATGGACCCATCCTTTGCCCATTAGCAGAGCCTAGTTACATCCTTTCTTTTCTGCTTCCTTTTTGCTTTATCCTGGGGGCAGGGAGAGAGAAGTCCCAGTAACCTGTTGGGCGAAACAGTGGTATTTTCACTGACAGATACAGCATAAAAGAAGAGAGAGCCAAATCTGGTCCTCTTTACATCCTGTATAGCTAGCTCCACTCAAGTTGGGCTGAAGGCACGGGATCTCAGAACTGGCTCTAGTGGGTAAGAACTCAGGGATGCATTTGAATTGCAGTCCAGTCAATTAGCAGACATGGTACATGAAGTGACGTGGCCCAACGGCAGGCCATTGATTCCACTGACTAAACCTCCGTGCCACTTGTGATTTGGAACTAATGTGAATTTTGTTTCTTCCTGCTGCCCAAGGCAAGAGATTGCCAGTGAACAAGATACAGAAAGGAGCGCTAGAAAGGTCCAGTAATGATGGGAGTGGTTTCTAGGACAAAGGAAATCCTGCCCTGATGCACAGAAGAGTGTCCACCGACATGCTGCCAGCCCATGTGTGCCAAGCAAGTGGCATATGAGCAGGATGCTCATTGCACCACGATGGCATTTGGTTGATGAAGGGTAAAATTGCCAAAGCCAGCTCAGCCCACGTCTTCAACACAAGGGTACCCACTATGAGTGCAGGGGAACCCAGACCAACAAAGCTGGCCTGTGGAGTTAGTGGCGTGTGATACAGGCTTCGCTTTTATACACTGTGCTCACCTGGGCCATTTGATCATCCCGCCAACCCTCAGCCTGGCTACATAAGACAGGTTTGATGCTGTCACAAAAAAGGAATCATTTTGCACATTGCCCATGGGCTTGTCAATCGATCCATGCCAATATTCCAAGCATGACATCATGAAGGAACCCATTTGTGCTAGAAGACATGGATGTCCTCCTAAAAGAATTTGCTGGATGGCCTGGCTGTAAAAGAGTCGTGCATACATTTAAAAAGAAAAACTGTCAAGGTGCTGAAAAGGGGACAGGGACCTAGTGAACGACGCCTCCTTGGGACAAAGCCAGGCAGGTATATGGTCACTGGGGCATGAAAATGTAACACTTGAAATTAATGGTGTATATGCACAGATCTTCCCTTCCCTTGCAGCTTTCCTGCAACTCAATATGCTCCTTTGGTTTCATCTCCATCACAAGGTTTTCCAAATGAGCTAATTTGTAACCCAGCTCTCAGTTCTTAAGAGACAGGGTGTTCCTGATCTTTTCCTGTGTTTTGCTGCCTCTGTTCCATAAATTTAACTGATGCTAAGTTAGCCAGGATCACTGCAAACTTTTTGACTAATAACTCAGTTTGAAAATATCATTTAATCAGGCATAAACTCATCTAAGGGTCTAAAAAGCTGGTGATAGGGCTTACATTATCACAGATTCTGTTTTCTTCTTTGGTGCCTTTGGAAACCACACAGATAAAATTTGTACATGAAATCCCATCCTCAGCCTTTAGAAGTGATTAACTTCTATTAATGATATACTGATTTTCAGAGTGCTTATTTTTGCATAAAGTTAGAGCCAGGGACAGTCAGTCATGCAATTCCCCTAAAAATGGATATAAATATCAAAAGCAATTGGCCATCCAAAATTTGAATATTAAGCCACTGCATCATGGAACCTTGACATGAATATGAGACTGGATCAGAGGAAAAACTAGAGGAAATGATTATCCAACCACTAGGATATTTTACAGCATGTTACTGAGTCATCTGAACGGGTTCTATTCATTACAGATGTATGCAGCGTTTGCAAAGGATTCTTCGGGGAGAAAATAAAGAGAGCATTATTTGCCAAATGAAATACGTTCTGTTGTGATCTGTGAAGGCCGGCTGTCCCTTTGCACACTTCGGCCTCTTTCTGGGGCCAGGTGTGGGAGAGCCAGTGACCCAAACTAAACCCTCTATAATGGAAAGCACTTCAAGCCGGGGGTGGGGCTCAGGCGCTGAGCCCCTAAACCGGAGCTGGAGGGAATGAATTCCCGGCCATCCTGCAGTCAAAACTATACACGTTCCACCCACACTTGGCAGGAGGGGAGCGCGGCTGGAGCTGCCAGCAGTAAGGTGCGTGGCTTTGTGACCGTGTGTCCTGTCGAACTAGCGCCCCCGGCCATGGAGACGCTAGTCCGGGCCGCGCGCTCCAGAGCTGGCCCAGCCTACCCCGTTTCGGCCACGAGGGGACGGCCACGGCGGTGGTATCTGAGCCGGATGGGTCGCACTGAGAACCAGTTTCCAGACTGGAGCGATCCCCTCCCCTCTTAAAAGGGGCGCCCAGGGGCCAGCGAAGGAGCGCGCAAGTGGGCCGCGATCCGGATTGCGGAGCGCGCCGGCGCGTGCCCGAGAGACAGCGCCCCTGTTCACACCTGGCTGAGCCCCGTTTACAGCCTGGCCCCACGGTGCACACAAGGCGCTCAGTCCCCACTGCGGGAGCCCTGGTGTCACGCACCCTCTGGCAAAGGACGTGGAAGCGGGCGTGACCATCGCCACTTGGGCCAGCAGCATTTCCCGCAGGAGATGTGGAACTCCTCGCCACTGGACGGCTGCAGGGGTCCGGACAGAGCTGCGGCACTGGCTAGTCCTCTGCTGTGCTCTATGGGGCAGCTATAACGGGCAGGGACCCGGGCTGCGCTCCACGCGAACAGCTTTGCGGGGCAGGGTGCGGACGGTACCGGCTAGCCCCGGAGAGCGCCCTGTCTGGTGGGGCACGTCCAGGCCAGGGTCGTGTCAAGCCATAGTCACAAGCGGCTCCAGCAAAGAGAGACGCGACTAAACAAACCCGGGATCGTTCTCGGAACGTCGGCCCAGCGCGGACAGACTGACGCGCCCTTACGGACCAGAGGGAACCCACGGCTGGGGCTGGCAGCGGCTCAGCTGGTCCATGGGCGGCCGGCCCTGAGAGACAAAGGCGGGTTTGGGCCCCCGCGTCAAGATCAATGGGGCCCGAGTCGGCGAACACGCCACGACGCACCTGACAGCGCCCACACTCTTTGCACGCGGGCCATGTGTGCAGGCCCCTCCCCCCTTACACACTCCTCTGATCACTGACCATCCGCCCCAGCCCCGAAGGGCCGCGCGCTTGGCATATCCGAGTCAGAACTCAACCCCGATCTGCACTGCGCGGGGTCCAGGCGCTGTCCCTCAGGCCATGCCAGGTCTGAGCGGGGACCCACGTGCAATAGCAACCGAGCAGACAGCGTCTGCAGCGGCAGGCGAGAAGGACGGGACCCGAGCGGCAGCCCCGGCTGTCCGCACTCGGCACACGTGCTAAGGCAGCCGGCGGGGCGCAGCCCCAGTGCCCAGTGTGGCGCAGGCCCGAGGGCTCTTAGGCAGCAGCCTTGGTGGGCCACGCCTGTCCGGGCGTCTTCCCTGCAAACCGCGGGGGTTCAAGTCCCTGGCCTGCCTGGGGCGCTGGTTCTGCCGCCGGCTCCGGTTACACACCCCGGCGCGTGGCTGGAGGGCGTGCGGCAAAAATCTCGTTCCCACTGGAAATGAAGCCTCCCACGTCGAGCGGCCACCGGGCGCCTCACCCAGCCACGGCGGCGTGTCTCGGGGCCTAGCGCCAGGCCCGGCTCTGCTGCTGGGACCCACTGAGCCGCTCACACATCCCCAGGGCCGCACACAGCCGGGCCCGACCACGGCTCACCGGCACTGGCTCCGGCTTCCTGGTGCGCGGGGCAGGCGCGCTTATTTCAGCCAGAGCGCACCCGCGCAGGGCCCAGCTACCGGCTCGCTCGTGTTAAAGGCGCTCGGGAGCCCGGGGGGTGGGGGGAGCGGCGCTGGAGGCCTGCTGCCTCGGGGCGCAGAGGAGCCCAAGGGAAACGGGGCGGCATGGCCTAGCGCAGCGAGGGGCCTCCCCACTGCCCGGCACGGCCGCGCCTCCACCAAGCACCGTAGCAGCCCCGCCACCGGCACACTAAATCCCGCCGCTTGGCCTATCCCGGCCCCCGCGTATCAGCCCTTCCCGGCCTGCCGGGGTTGCGGGAGCAGCCGCACCGGGGTGGGGCGGTTCAGCGACCCAGCCTAGGCCAGGGTTACGTGGATCGCCTCTGCCAGGGGCCGCGATGCGCCGCGCGGGGAGGGAGACAGACAGACAGACAGGCCTTTCCCCGAAAGCGAGCCCTGCCCCTCAGCACCAGCTCCTCGCCACCTGCGCCCAACCCCTAATCAGAGCCCGGGGCCGCTATTCCTGCGGTGCTCGAGGGAAGGCCGGGCAGCCAGTGTGAGAAATGGGGGCCGCAGGGCCTGGGAGGACCCCACCAGCGAGGCTGGGCCCGTGAGGCCGGACACCCGGCCCCAGGCTCGCCCTGGGGGCTCCAGCCGGACTTCGGGACGGGTTTGGCCACACACCCGGGTGGGGCTTTCCGGGCCCGAAGCCGCCGGCTGCCCCCTGCCCTAGCCGGGCCTGCGCCTCGGTAGCCGTCGCGGGTACTGTCAGCAGAGGCCAGGCTCCAGAGGCTGCCGCGAGAACCGTCCGGCCAGGAGCGGAACCGGCCCGGCCCCGGGGAAGGCAGAGTCAGACGGGGGCTGAAATTCACCGGATCCCCCGGGAGCTGGGCCGGGCACGTCCCTAGAGCTAGCGGGTGAGCAGGCACGGTGGGACTCGGAGACTCTCCCGGCAGACGGCGGCCCGTGGGCAGGCCCGACGCCGGGAAAGTGGCGGCGGCGCCCGCGGAGCGGCTCCAGCTGACCGGGAGCTACCTGCCGAGGCCGCCCAGGACCCTGAGCCGAGCAGGGACCTTCTGAGCTCGCGTCGCCTCCCGCCCCGTCGCAGCCGCCCCTTCTCTGCGGCCGGGCCCGGCGAGAACCCCCCCGCGCCCAGCCGTGGGGAGAGGAGCGGGGAACCGCCAGGGTCCGTCCTGCTTCCTTTGACCCCGGCCCAGGATCTCCGCTGGGCCGGGTTCAGGTGTCCGGATCTCGCTGCTCCGGAGCCCCCAAACTCCTCAGTGGCTGGAGCCGGGCCGGGTCGGGCGCGCTGGGGGAGAGGGACAGAGCCCGACGTAGCCCGGCCACACTCCGCTGGCCCCTGCCCACGTGGTTAATGGCAAAGCCCCATGAATGAACAGCCTCCCGCCAATCAGCAGCCGTCCCGATGCCAACAGCACGCGGGCTCCCCAGCCCCAACGCGTCCCCTGGCCAATCCCTGGGAGCCGCCCGCCCCCCGTCCTCCAATCCGTGCGGGAGGCGTAAGGAAGTTCCCCGCGCCGGGGGCACCCTATGAAGGCGAGGAGCAGCCTGCCAGTCCCGGACAGGCGAGCCAATGGGGCGCGGGGGGGAGTGGCCGCGAGCCCGGCACCCACCGGCGCCCTGAAGCCTGGCTCTAAAGCGCCGCGCTCGCTCCAAGTGCCGCGCGCCAGCACGAGCGGGACGGACGGGACGGACGGACCATGGCCACCACCGCCCAGTACCTGCCCCGCGGCAGCCCCCTGCTGCACCCCGACTCGGACCGGCTGCACCAGGGAACCACCTACCGCGAGGTGCAGAAGATGATGCACCACGAGTACCTGCAGGGCCTGGCTACGGGCTCCGGCCACCCCATGAGCCTCAGCCACCACCAGTGGCTGCCCAGCGCCGGCTCGGACTGGGGCAGCGGCTCGCACCTAGGCCAGGCCGAGCACGGCAAGGGCGGCGTGCAGGGGCCTGGCCGCGAGGACCTGGCCGCCGGTTTCCACCACCGTTCCCACCTGGTGCACCAGCAGGCGCCGGCCAGCCACCCGGGCGCCTGGGCGCAGGGCAGCGGCCACCACCTGGCGCCCATGTCGCCCACGTCGGGCGGCCACCAGCCGCTGCTCTACTCGCAGGCCGCCTACACGAACCTGAACAGCATGCTGGGCCCCCAGGCCCCGGCGCTGCACCACGGCCTGCGGGACGCCCTGGCCCACGAGGAGGCGGCCGTCGTGCACGACCCGCAGCTGGAGGCCTCGCCGCAGCACCTCGGCCACCCGCAGGAGCACTCGGACGAGGACGCGCCCAGCTCCGACGACCTGGAGCAGTTCGCCAAGCAGTTCAAGCAGCGGCGGATCAAGCTGGGCTTCACCCAAGCGGACGTGGGGCTGGCGCTGGGCACCCTGTACGGGAACGTCTTCTCGCAGACCACCATCTGCCGCTTCGAGGCGCTGCAGCTCAGCTTCAAGAACATGTGCAAGCTCAAGCCGCTGCTCAACAAATGGCTGGAGGAGACCGACTCCAGCACGGGCAGCCCCACCAACCTGGACAAGATCGCGGCGCAGGGCCGGAAGCGCAAGAAGCGCACCTCCATCGAGGTGGGCGTCAAGGGCGCGCTGGAGAACCACTTCCTCAAATGCCCCAAGCCCTCGGCGCACGAGATCACCTCGCTGGCGGACTCCCTGCAGCTGGAGAAGGAGGTGGTGCGGGTCTGGTTCTGCAACCGGCGGCAGAAGGAGAAGCGCATGACGCCGGCCGGGGTCCCGCACCCGCCCATGGAGGACGTGTACGCGCAGGCCGACGGCTCGCCGCTGCACCACGCGCTGCAGAGCCCGGGGCAATGACTGGCCCGCAGGGCCGGGGGCTGAGGCGCCGGATTTTACCGCCGGGGGCTGCAGGCCGGCCCGCCCAGCGGCCCCGGGACGTGCCAGAGGCGGCGCTCGGCGGGCGCCCTTAATTTATTCCGCAGCCTGGCTCCCCGGGTCCGCCTCCCGGCCAGGGTTATTTATTGACTGCCGGAGCCGAGCCAAAGGTTTGAGATTCTATTTATTCTTCCTTCCCCGCGGGCCCGGGCCCCTCGGCTGCTGCTGGCTCCCGCCGCTCTCCCGGGGGCCCGGGGCGGGGCGCGGACCTGATCCGGGAGGTGTTTCCGCGAAGGAAGCCCGCCCCGTCCCTATTTCTGGTCTCTCCGCCGGGAGGGTCGGGGCGGGTGGGTTCTCTGGAGCCGAGGCTCCGTGTCTGTTCCAGTGACTCGATTCCTACATAAACCATTTACCCGGAACCGTCTCGTGTCTTCTTTGCAGCGGCCGGAGTCCGCCCGGACCTGCCCGGGAAGTTGGCGGGGGAGCGGGGAGGGGGGCCGGCCTCGCCCCTCGCAACACGCCCAGGGCGGGCGGATTGGTCTGAGGCCGAGCGAAAGTTTGGGGCGGCCGGGATTTCCCTTGGCAGGGGGCTCCGGTCAGACACGGCCCCCGTCCGGCCGAGAAACTCCGCTCGCTCGGCCTGACCCTTGTGGGGAGCAGCTGAGTCTGCGACTGGGATTTAACCCCGACCCACCAGTGCGGCTCTTCCCTTTGGTCCCGGGGGCCGTGGCTGAGTCGGTGTTCACTGGCTGCAGAGCTGGAAATCAGACCCTTAACTCCGGGCTGGGGTTGTCGGAATTCTCCCCTCGCCGGTGTCTGCTCTGTGCAACTTGCTGTAGGTGTTAACAGGCGCTGTGGGCTCCAGGACCAGTAGGTAAATGGAAAATCAAGATCTTTAAACAAATGTGTGGCAGCAGCTCTTGAACGGGTCTCTGGAAGAGAGAAGCTGTCCCGACAGGGTCTCAGGAAAAGTATAATGTTGTGCTACGATCTCTCTCATGCCCCCATCCTAGGGAACAGATCTGGTCGAATTTCTTCTTAGACTGCATTTTTCAATTCCATTTTTTCATTCCATACCCAGAAGGAAGAATTTTAAAAGCGTGTGTGTTCGCCCCCATCATATCTGCGGTTACTACAGTGCCTGATAATGTGCAGAAACATACTAACTGCCAGTGCACGTGTTATCTGATGGAGAAAGGGAAAACAGGTTTTTGAAGTCGACTATTCTAGTAATATACATTTGAACCGAAAAAGGAGAAAAAACACCTCCCTACTTTTCATTTATCATCCACTTAAATCCTAAAATACATTAATTTAATTTAGAGATAAAAGACCTGTAATTTTATTTTCAAATTAATCTTTCTGATTTTTTGTTGTTGTTGTATGATCTTTACTTTCAGGTAACTAAAAATCTATTACTCAAGTATGTTTACATTTGTCACAATTTCAGTTAATCAGCAGTCACTGTTCCTGTTAATTACACTTCTGGGAAACTCCAGCTTGACGGTTTAGGAATTTATATTGTGTGTCTGCATACACTTATATGTACACACTCCAGCTTTAACATTTATAACATTGATGAAACCGCATGCATTGTATTTGTGATGCTATGATAGACCATTGACACTAATATGCCTCTTTTGGAAGACAGAGTATAAGCAGAAAAAAAATTAAAAGAATTTTCTGACCTCATATTACAGAAAAGAATAAATATGCAACAATGTAATACAAGAAATTTTAGCAGGCAAGCAGTGTGTTCATGGTTTTTGATGTCACCAGATCCTTCTACATAGTATCCCACCCTAACATTTATGGCTAGCTGGAGAATCTAGATCTAGAGAATACTTCCTTATTTCATTCTCTGTATTTCTAGAAGGGTCAACTTGTATCTTTTAAAAGTCTGTTTTCTCTCAGAATTTATGAGGAAAAGTCACATAAGTGGATTCTTTTTACCTTCACAGATCTTTTGTTTCCAGCAGTATTTGTATGTTGAGAGAACTTTTGAAGCCTATGTCTATGTGGAACTCACACACTGGAGAAATGTTTAATCATGTAAAGTGGATAAAATGTCAAATACTTATTTCTTCTATGCTAAAAATCTTCCGATCTGCAGTCTATAATATTTGACATGTTGCTAACATTACTACTTTACTCTGGATACATTTTATACATTTTGTGAAACAGTGGGTGTAAAAGGGAATTTTTGTTGATGATCGGGCATTATTGTATGTCAGTTCACAGATTTATTTTTTTACATATGAATATTGCAGTTTACCCCCAAGATGAAAAATTTTCTGTTTTCCACAGAAATCTTCTGCTTGGTTTTATTGTGTTTTCGTGCCTTCAGTGTTTTGTTTGCAAATACGTTATTGCTCAGGCAAATGTCACAATCAGCCACGTTACTATACATTAATTATCCTATTTTCTCTGTCATTTAAAAAAATGTAGTTATTGTATATTGGCTAATTCAAAGGATATTAATAACTACAGCTTTCAAACTCTTATCAACTGTTTCTTTGGATTTTTTTCATTAAAAAAAGGCATGAGGGTGGACCATTATCACACTAAATATTGTTTGATACCCATAAATTAACACACCAGCAAATGGGTTCACCTTGCAGTACAAATAAGCTGGCAAACATTGCAGAAGGCAGCATTAATAACCCCTCTCTAGCGACAAAATATTGTTTGAACAATTTAGTGCATCCAATTAATAAAAGTATTTTGCCAGCTTTCATTACACACTTATGTTCTTAATTTCTTTTTATTTATGTGACTGTTTTACTAAAATTCAGGGACTTGTAGCTCAGCAACATGAAATGGGAGGTGGGATCCTGAACACAAAAAAGTTTGTGTTTATAAATTTAGAAATTGCTGAGCATATGCAGTGGATTGGCTAGCATACGCTCAACAGAAATAAAGTAACAGTAATTATAAAGAAATCCAAACCAGGTTATCATCCAAAATACATCAGGAAACTATGGAAACATTTCCAAATTTCTCTGTTTCACCCCCAAACACTTGCTTTTTTTTTTTTTTTTTTTGTATTCTAACGCTGAGGCCATTTTTAGAAACCTTTTGTTGATACCTAGGTTTTTTTAAAAGTCCTAAAGAATAGAAGGAAATAAGTAAAAGAGAGATGGTCTACTGTATGGCTTGCAGGAATTCCCTCCAGTTTGGATTTAGAGATTCATAGGACAGAATTGAAGCCATCGCCTGTGTGTATCAGGAGCCATAGCCTGGGTAGCAAACAGTATTACAGTGCTTTTTTAAAAAGGGGGTGAGTTTTCACATTTCATTCCCATAATGGATAAGATGTGACGTGAGTTCTGCTGAGGACGAACACCCTTGGGTTGTTTGGTTTGTCAGAATATATCAGGCGCTTGCAGCCCTGCTGCATTAGCGCTCTCATGCTATTGCACAGCAAAAATAAGACACTTATTTGTGCAATTCTATAATGCTCAGCCCTTTTAAAAACCAAATGCCCCATGGCTTTGCCTCAGCTAGAGCAGTTCTTTTTCTCAGGCAAGGAGTAAATAGCAATTATGGTATTGAGGGGGTTGTGGAGGTGTTTTTGTTTGGTTGTGTTTTAACCTAATGTGAGAGTTAATGTGAGCATTCGTGCTGGTGCACGGGACATAAATCAGATGAAGATGGGGAGGAGGCTTTAGTAGGTCAGAAAAGTCCAATTGTGAACACATGGTTCTGTACTAACAGGTATGGAGGGAATTTAAGATTGAGCTCCCCTAGACAGTGCTTGCACCATTGTATATGCTCCCTGAAACCAGAAATGTTTCCAGTGCACCTGCATTCCAATTCTGTTCCAATCTATGTAGGTCTTGATACTGTGCTCATCACTAGACTGTAGTCAGATTTTTAATTAACATGAAACTGCAGTATTAGGAATGCACCAAGGGAATGATCCTGGCTTTGAAGCTGCAGGTTATTTAGTTTCAGAGGAATAAAGTTCTAGTCCAGCCTGCCCAAGTAGGTGACAGCCAGTACCATGGGGCTCTAGGCAGGTGGGGCATGGTGAAGATGGAAGGAAAAATTCAGCCACTCCCCTGGGGACTGAAGTTGAAGCCACTTGCCCAGTAAACATATCCCTGTCACCAGCCAAGCTCTTCCCCAGCCTTCATGCTGCTCAATGTGCATTGATGCAGGGAGCACCCAAGCCAGAGGGAAACTTCACACAGGGAGAGAGAAGGGCTCTGGTCTGGAAGGCAGGAGTGATTTTCAGCAGCATGGTTCTTGTTTTCTCTTGTCTTTAATAAGGTAAGGTAGGAAACTGATGGTGACCATGATGCTCTGCCCTCCTACCTGTCTAGACAAAGGTCAGGGGGGCATCAAAAACAACATTTTCTTACTCAGGATTCCTGTTTAAGAATATTATGGTAGCAACCTGCAACAAGAGAAAGACCTTGTCTGTGAGGCTTAAAGCTGTCCTGTGCTAATTGCTTGCACACAGCTATGGAAGTGATTGGAGAACGTTGCAACATGAGGAAATTTGCCTTATTAGATGCTCTTAGTTATTGATGCCACAGCATCCTATTTTATCTTCACAACAGAGTTCTGTTACTTCACTAACTGTAGGTCATACCTAGACCCAATGTGCACTGGGGCTTGATCCTGCCAATCTGTTTGAGCTGCCTGTCAACAACTGGAAGCAGCAGCAGTAGCAACATAATCCTTGCTTGGGTAGATTCAGCCCAGATCTGAAATGTTAAAGCAGTCCTCAGTTGACCACTCCCGCTCCCATTAAATTCTCAGGCTATAGGTGATTAGAAACATGTTTAACTTGGTAGAGCATGGAATGGCTAATTTTAGAGGTCTTTCCCCATCAATAGATTCTGTGGCCTTACTCTTGCTCCCATTAAAGTCAATGGCAAAACTCCCACTGTTCAATAGGAACTGGATTGTATCCTGTAGTTGAGTCCTCATAACCTTCCAGGATTACCCTGGGCTCATGCATCAGAACCAAACCAGGACTTACAAAAATATTTTCTTTATCTGCATCATTTTTTACAATTATGTAAACTGAAAATAGCAAGTAACAGTAAGCAACATACTCAGTGCTTTTGCTTGTAGTGTGTTCTATGGGCTAGAGAAACAATACATGTCCAGCTGTGGTACTCGTGTGCGCCGCATCGCTTTACCACCACAGTGGTGCCTCTCTGCTGCCACAAGAATACAATATGGACTGACTGCCCTCTATTGGTCCTTGAAGGGGAAGAGACTACAGGCGATCAGATTATTCTGACACCTTAAACGGGAGCTTGTGCAGGAAAACAAATTAAAAGGTACACAGACAATTAGAATGTCTGGATTTGGTAACTTCTGTAAGTCTTCTCACAAAGGGCCTGACCCAATAAACAACCCAACTGAAGCTAACAGAAGGATTACCCTGGCTTTACCCCAGTGTAAATGATTTTTTTTTGTCATACATTTAAAAAAAAAAAAATCAGAACTACAAATCCCAAGCCTTTTATCCAGAGTCCCATTGAGTGTTTCAAAATTAGGGTATAGATCTAGGATCAAATTCTGTGCCTCAGGCTGACTTTTAACATCTATTGGGGTATATAATGTGTTCTCTCTCCCGCGCTCCTAAATTTAGCCAATTGCAGCTAATGAAATGTTTTCCTTTGTGAGTCATGTAAACTCTACCTGTGAAAGTTCCCAGTAGTTTCAATTAGAACTAATAAGACCAGGCTTCTTTGTATAAGTAATCATGCCAGGTCTGGGAATTAGGACGTTGCAAAGGCAGCAGTAAAGCATATGATACTGTACACAAGAAATAATGTTAATGTTAAATCAGACCGCATGAATAATTCATCGATCTTGATATCACATTATTTTTGGTGTTAGTCAAAATCAGTGTTAGGTCTTGGAAGCCCTGTTAATTACACTGGTGCTATAGGTTCACAAACTGCTGAGAATACTATTAGGAAGTGTGCTGCCTCTGTCATAACATTTTTAAAGAATCATATTTGCAAGATGGTTGCTTCATTTTTCTGTTCAGCGGCTTTATTTCAGAGGCCTCTGAGGAATAAAGATACCGATGTTCCAGCTCCAGCACCCAATTCATTTGCCTTTTTATGAACTCTCCTATTTTTTTCACTTTCACACAACCCTACAGATAGTGATTCACCACTGATAGCTTTCCCCATAGTATTCTTTCAAGTCCTGTAATTATTTAATCCCGGCAGAGTAGCTGCTCTGTTACCATTCTGTGGCTGCAGAGACTGTTGTATTTCTTGTATCATTTGGGAAACTGACCGTACTGTAAGTAATTTGGGTGAGATTAGGGTTAGTTCCTCAGCTTCCTATCCTGAGGGGCTGGAGGGAGCACCTTAATAATGCCGAGTGTGTTTGAAATATAGGAATGAGTAAATGCACAGAACTCTGTGTCTGGCTATCATTGTATTTGTATGTGTTTAAATACAACCTGGTCATCTGGAGCAGAGTTTGCTCCTGAGTAGGGGCTTGTGCCAAAGCCAGTGGAAGTTTTTCATATTGTTTCCATGGGAATTTGGCCTGTTTGTGGTGCTTCATCACCTCATGTTCATTTCTCTCTCACCCACTCAGGAGGACACACTTTTGGGAGCTGTGGCTGAATAACCCTCCTCCTTAGGGGCTAAGAATAAAGAGCCTTTTAGAAACGTCATTCAATTTGAATTGTGCAACTGGTCAATTTAAAAAGACAAACCCAGAAGCTGTAGACATGTACGTTTGCCTTCCTTTCTCCTGATATCAATAACAATGATCATTGTATTCATTTAAATGTCCTGCCCATTGCATTGGGCTTTTTATTTTTCTATTGAAAAAATATTAAAGATTTTATTTAAAAGAATTTGGCATTTTTTTCTGTTTTGTAAACACAATTATCAAGGAACAAACAGAGTCAAGACAAAACATGAGCGAGCTTTTAACATGCATCAGCGAAAATATGGAGCTCTGGAGGGAGAGTGGTCTGGAAAAGGTGTGCGATGTATTGCTTGGAACAAGGGTCCAGGAGTCTAGTTGAATTTTATATCAGCAGGGTTTCTGGATTCTATTCCTCATTTTGTTGTTAGCTTTCTGGGTGACTTTGGACAATCCACTTCTCCTCGCTTCCAAACCCCGCACTGAAATGGTATAATAATCCTTGTCCACGTCAGCTGGGAGGCGTAATATTTGTAAAGTGCTTTTCAGTCAAAGGTGCTCTGAAAGAACCAGGAATTGTTGTTAGCAATATGCACAATAAGGGTTTAGCACAATTAGGTACTCGGTAATACAGGGAGGACGCTTGCTCTCTGTATGTTGGACTCATGGAGAGCCGTGACAGGTACTGATGTATGGAATGGGAGCCAGGCGCAATGGAATTCCAGTGCCAGCTGTGCAGCCACATCCTGGTTACTTCTATTTCTGTGCTGCCCGTGGCCTCATCTGAATATGGGAGCAATGCGCCCAAGGAGCTGGGAGGAGCTGCTAGTGTTGTGATGTATGCTGAGGATGTAACACGCTACAGAAGCATCGCACCACAGATCTAAACAGGCTCCTTCATGCTGGGCTGTACTCCAGGCCACTAACATGGCCTAGCCCTATCTCACTGCCTGTTATCAAGCCTAACATTATGTATTACTGTTTACCTAGCATCTGTGGCATCTGTAAGCCCTACTGGCTGAGGACCTTTTGGAGAACCACTGGTATGTCCAAGCTCCATAGGGAACACCCTCAGGGACCGGAGCCAAGTGCAGGGTCCTCTGTGAGAACTCAGGGTCCAGAGGGGCTTTAATCCCAAGGTATCCCGTCTTTCCTCTGCCTGAGAACTGCCCCATTCTCTGGGGTTGTTGCACCATGCCAGCACCAGGTCTCCTGCCAGCACCAGCTGCCTTTGCCCAGAGTGGCCTTTACCCTGGGTCACTCTGAAGCAAAAGCAAATGGCTGGAAATGCTGCAGAATTAGCGTTTACTGGGTCACATCCATCACCTGTGTTGCATTCAGTCACCAGGAAGAGCACCCTGGCCCTGGGTCTGCTCAAAGCCCAGTGAAAGGAATGAGAGGCTTTCCTTGGACTTTGAAGGGTTTGATCCAAAACCTAGTGTGGCTCAATCATGCAGGTGAATGGACACCAGGTACCTAGCCAGATCTATTTCTGCCACAGGCGTGGGGTTATTAGTATTACTGATTTTGTATTGCAGTAGAAATGAGTAGTGGATGGGAGGATGATGTAGGGAAAAGGGATTTAGGAACTAGGTAGCCTTTTGGGAAAGGGGGAGCCCATACAGAAAGGTTGGGCTCCACCTACACTAAAACAGAACCAGATTGCTGGCATGTACAATTAAAAAGGTTAGAAACCTTCCATCTAAGGAGAGATTAAAAAGACTGGGACTGTTCAACTTGGTAATGAGATTACTGAGAGGACAGATGATAGAGGTCTATAAAATCATGAATGTTATGAAGAAAGTGAATAGGGAAGTATTAGTTATCCCTTCACATAACACAAGAACCAAGACTCACCCAATGAAATTAATAGGCAGCAGGTTTAAAACAAACATAAGGAAGTCCTCTTCACCCAGTACTCAGTCACACTGTGAAACTTATTGCTAGGGGATGGGGTGAAGGGCAAAAGTATAAGTGGGTTAAAAAACCCTAGGATAGGTTCATGGAGGACAGGGCCATAAGTGGGTATTAGCCAAGATAGTCAGGGACACAGCCCCATGCTCTGGGTGCCTCTGATCCTCTGACTGCAAGTAAGGGGCTGGATGACAAGGGCATGATGATTGCCCTGGTCTGTTCATGCCCTCTGAAGCATCTGGCACAGGCCACTGTCAGAAGACAGAAAACATCTTATGATATGTTCTTAGTGCCTGGGAACCCAGTCACGGGGCAGGATCCATTGTACTAGGCCAGTGATTCCCAGCCTTTTCAGTAACACGGCACTTCAATGAGACAAACAATTCCACAGCACACCCATTTTTTTCAACTGAATTGATTGCTCATAAACGTCACATCGACTTACATATACTACGGTTACAATCTTACCCGAGAGGTTTGCAACATAGTGCATACAACAAGCTAAAGAAGGATCAAATGCATTCATATTTCAAATCCACTGGAAAAAAAATCCACGTCAACTCAATTTTGCCCTTTGGCCACCTGTGTTTAGAACATTCACGTTTTAAAATGGAAAGACCGATACCTCGCTTTTAGTTTGATGATTAATTTTCACGAGTTTTATGAGTTGTAATTTTGGTTGGATCGAATAGTGTGTAAGATGAAACAATGTTTGTTTTACATTGATTTGCATTACCTTTGTACAAAATTTCATGGCACGCTTGGACAGTTGTGCTGTGGCACACACTAGGCACTGTACACACACACACACACACACAGAACAGACAGTTCTCTAGCTAACCAAACAATCCATCACAAATAAGCTCCTGTATAATACTGTACAAACCATCAGTGTTTTGGTAACTTCATCACCCATGAGAGGCAGCTGGAGTCACCAGAATTCCTCTGCTCAAAACAGCAACAACTCCCTTGGTGAACTCTATTAAAATCTATGGCAGGCACCCTGCCCTCCAGTCACCCTTCTTTATGAGGGATCCTTGATTCTTCAGCATAGGTGGGCAAGTAGGACATGCCATGGGTAAGTGCTGGGATTAATCATCACTGGCCCTTTGTTGCTGGGGCTGGGTTCCCGTGAGGCTCGCTCAGTGCTGCTGCCTGCTCATTCAGAAACGGAATGAAATATGAAGGGGATTTGCTCCAGCTAGGAGAGCTCTGAAACTCTTTGTTTTCCTGAAATTGCTGCATTTATTCTACTATGGAAACCACTTACCTCATCAGTTGCAGTGTCTGATGGCCATGCACTGCTGGCCTGTTTCTCCTGAAAGGTCCTGCGCTGGCATGTGGGAGGAACAGCATTTCCCCTGATTATATCAGCACACTGACCAACCCCTCAGTAATTCTCCTGATTCCTAGTTACTCCCTTTTCCACAGCCTAGCCTCCAAGCCTCTACACACACGAGTGGGGCAGAGTAGGGACTACAGTTCTGCTGTCACTCCAGCTTGGACTGCACACGTCTCTAAGGTCCTGGAGTAGAAGGTTCAGGAACACCCAGAGAATGGTCCAAGTTCCCCACTGGAATGAGACAGTGAAACTCTCCTGAAGTCACACTTCTCTATGCTTCTTGTGAATTTGATCTATCAGGGGTTCTGTACTCAGAGCACTAATTAGTGAGATCCAAGTCTGGTTCCCTCAAACAGCACTAGTTTAATGCAATGGCTCTCAACCTTTCCAGATGGCTGCACCCCTATCAGGAGTCTGGGCTTGTGTACCCCCAGGTTTCACCTCACTTAAAAGCTACTTGCTCACAAAAGCAGACATAAAAATACAAAAGTGTCACAACACCCAGTTACTGAAAAAAATTGCTGACTTGCTCACTGTCACCATAGACTTATGAAATAAACCAATTGGAATCTAAATATTGTTCTTGCATTTCAGGGTTTAGAATATACAAGTCAGTATCGATATGAAATTTTAGTTTGTACTGACTTTGCTAGTGCTTTTTCTGTAGCCTGCTGTAAAACTCGGCAAACACAGTATCCAGGTGAGCTGATGTACCCTGGAAGACTTCTGTATCACTAGAGCCCACAGGCGGATGTGCGGCCTGATGCTCAGCTGATGTTCTCCTGCCACCACCAACATCAGTCCCCTCTCAGCAGCTGTCACAGCTTGTATAGAGCCAGTGGGGATTACGGGGGTTACAGCTACAGAACTGGCCTTCTGGACCAGTGCAGGTCACTGGACACATCTGGTGCTGTAAGCCATCGTAGGGCATGCTGGCTGGCCCTTTAAGGCGGGAGGAGGGAGACTGGGAGGCCAGTCATCTCATTCCTGCTAGCCAGGGAAGGTGGATGTGGGGAGGGCCTGGGAGGGAGATAGCCCCGGGATGGTTAGTGTCAGGGAGTGGGGAGAAGAAGGAAAATCCAGGCCACTGTTCCTTTAAGAGCCCAGGATCATTGATCTTTGTAGAGAGGGTGTGGCAAGGTCCCCCTCACCCAGCCAGCCAGCCAAGTGTTTGGGGTTTTTAGACCACCAGCGGAGTGGTGAGGGGACTGGGCAGGTGAATCACAAAGGAGTCTGCAAGTCAAGCCACAGACAACTAGCTGAGAGCTCAGCCAGGTCGCAGGCCAAGGAGGAGGGCTATGGCAATCTTGAATTAAAGGGGCGGAGGGCAGTGGAGGAAGCCAAGACACAGTCCTGAGAAGGACTGTGAAGCCTGAACCCAACAGGGGAGATGGAAGGAGCTCTTTGGGCAGCCAGATGATCTTTGTAAAATAGCATTCAGGAGAGGGAGAATTGTGGTTAAAGACTTTGGGTGTGAAGAGATCGTTCCTGACACTTGGAGAGAAACTGAGGCAGGAACAGCAGTGGCACAAGGGGGTATTGCTCAGGGACTGCATCCCTCCTACAGCCACCTTTCTGCCGCCACCCTCTGCAGGCTGCTACAGGCTGGACAAACGAAAGGCGACAGGACTGCTGTAAACTGAGCTGTACCAGCAGCAAGGGAATGCCAGTGCCTGAGGGAGCCCGCCCATGCCCTCTTTCTACAGGCCAGCCAAGCAGCAAGGCCAGCCAGGGGTGTTGTATCCTCAGCAGAGCAGGTCTGCAGGCTTCCTGCTGGCACCACATGGAGTGGGCAAGTGGAGCCAAGGGCAAGCCCTGGCAGGGGTCTGGGAACAGTTCAAGGCACTGTCAGGCAGTCTGGGACTGATTAAGGTGAGAGCTGACTGACACCTTGTTCTGTCTTTCATGGAAGCACAGGGAGGTGATTTGGGAACTAAATTAGTTAACCCCTTCTATCCCGTAGGGTAAACTTAGGCCCCTACCACTTAGCCACTGTGCATGCTGAGTGGCAGGTTTCTTCTGAGCTAACCCAAGAAAAATCAGTGCCACCTGTGCCCACTTTAAGGACTGCCAGTCTGTTATCTAGCTCACCACCCAGGGCTCAAGGGACAGTCTCCTCTCATGGAGGTCTCAGCCTGAGCTAATAGCCTGGCTTTGGGGAGAAGTGTCCGGGCTGCAGCCTGGTTAAATAATGAGCCTGGAAAACCTTATGCAGAGAGATTTCTGTGCACGTTCCCCTCATACTTTCCTGCCTTCACTTTCCACCCTGCTTCATGACCCCAAACAAACCACTGTCTTGCTGGCTGGTTTCCTGTGGTGGTGTCTGAACACTGACCCCTGCAACATATTGTGTGAGAAGCTGTATTTCGGGGGCTGGGGGGGGATGGAGGTGGCTGCTCATCATTGTAGAACATCAGAGGTGAGAAACCCGTGCCTTGCCTCTAATGCAGGACAGACAGACATGTTGCTTGCACAGTTCAGAGTCATTAAATGGGAAGCTCTTGCATCTGTATTTTGAGTGTTTAATATTCTGCTTAGTGAAACATTCTTTGCATCTTTAATTACTATTTCTAAAAGCACCATGGATGGCAAGCCAAAGCCAGAAATAAACAGCAAAGGATGATCAATTGGGCATGAAACTCTTGTTATTGATCACCTTTAACCTCTTCTTAAACTAATGACAGCGCTACCATTTAACTGTCCCCAGGCACAAAGGACATCAATTGCACAAGTGCCACATAAATCATCATGGGTCACAGTGCATTGCTGAGGGAGTCTGCCCAGAAAAGGTGCAGGGCTTCCCTCGTGTACTGGGGAGAGGTCACATGCAAACACCAAATGATAGAGCTTTTTGATTCACCGGGTCAGGCTATGCTGGGTCCCTGCCACTGAAATACTATGAATTTATTTCCATTGGTAAATTAAACATTAGCCCCTCAGAGAAAGGTTTGCCACCAGAGAGATTCCCCAGGTGCAAGAATGTGTCACACCATTCTGGATTCTAATTGTTTAGTTTCTGGATTGTGGAAATGCCAGGTGCTTCCCTGGCATAGTCCCTGCCCCAAAGAGTTTATAGCCTAAACAATGCATTTGGCCCAGCAGGTCTATCTGTATCTGCTCCTGACATCCAAACCCTCTGATCAGGGCATCACAGTTGTGTGCTGGGGGTTATCAGCATAATATACCATAGCAGGAACCCATGGCACTTTAGAAGCAATAAAATGCCCATGTCTATGCAAGCATGTTCCAAAGGGGTAGCCGTGTTAGTCTACTTCAGCAACACAAACAAGAAGCCCTGTCTCCTATGGCACTTTTAAAGACTAACAAATGTATTTATCACATGAGCTTTCAGGGGAGAAAAATCCCACTTCATCAGAGGCTTTGAAGATGGGAAGCATCTGACGAAGTGGGATTTTGTCCCACAAATGCTCATGCAATAAATAAATTTTATAGTCTTTAAAAGTGCCACAGGACTCCTTGTTTGTTATGCAACCATTCTAAGCAATAAAATGCTACCAGAAATGGGCAGAAGAGGGCTCAGCATTTTCTACAAGAAGTCTGTTGCTTTTAAGAGAAAGAACACTGACACTTTCACCTTTTTCTGGAGTTGCCACTTTTCTTTACCATGAGAAAATCAACACATGCAATTGGCAGCAAAGCAAAGTCAGTGCAGCTTTCCCAACATCAATAATATTAATTAGCTTTCAATTTACAAATTATCCCTTAAACTCCAGCCTGGAGATTTGCTGATTTCCAACACAACACAATGCTGTCTACTAGATTTCCACCATGGTAACATCTAATAGGATGTGTCTGATGTGTGGCATCATACTCACTTATCTACTGTCCATCATGCCATGTAAGCAATAAGAGAAGACACACCCCTGCACTTTGAAGGAAATACATGTACTTAATTATAGAGGAATTGGCACATTGTTCTGTGCATTCCGCCCCATGAAAACCCAAGAGATGTTTTCCTCCTTTCAGCTCCTGATTTTTAACATGAAACTGTCAATCATCAGATGCCACCTAGAGCTAATAGATGCTGTTTATTTCCAGAAAGCATTTCCATACACAGTCACCATGGGCCCTGGGGAACAGAATCCCACAAACCTAGGAGAATTCTGTTGCACAACTTCTCTGTGTGCTCACCTTTCCCAGAAAGCTCATAGGATTCCTTCCTTCAGAGAAACTGGGGAACTCCCCTTCTACAGCTGGGTATAGAAGAGGGTGCTCTTTTCTAGAAGCTTCACCAGCTTGAATCTGTGCATGAAAATACCTGCAGCCAGAGAACTCGCAGGCAAAGACTCTGCACTTGGAGGGACAGCTTCAGCTCTAGAGACTATGGGTCAAATTCCTCCCTGCCCTGGAACAGGGCTTGATGCTTAGCAGTGTGGGGTGAAAGTGGCCTTCCCACCCCTGTTTCGGTGGCTGACAGGACCCGTTCAGTGCTCGGTGAAGGTTAAAGCTCCTGAAGACGGAGCTATCTTGCACCCAGATCAGATGCCTAAGGTCCCCCTGGACTGTTCTGGCAGGTAAAAATATCTGGGGCATAAGTCTATCTCCTCTTCCTTCCCCTGCACCTGGGCCTCCTACAGAGGGTGGAGCTGGGCCAGCAGTGCTGATATGGCCCTTGCTGAGGACTGTCCCTACAAAAGGGAAGACCCTGGCTCCTTCCCCATTCTGGGCCTATAGGGCCTTGCACTCAGACGCTCTTTCCATTCAGTGGCTTGGTACGGCAGGCCCCGTTGTCTTTCTGGGATGGACATGAGCCCTTTGGCAAGGTCTCAGGCCCCTACTAATGCGTTTCTAAAATGTTTTCAGTGTGACACCTCCTGGCCTCTTTCACAGCAATGGCCATTCTCATGGAGGGGGTCTCAGTGAGAGCCCCTGGATCAGTTTTAGAGCCAATATTCACATTGGTGTTTTAGCTCATACCGTAGTTGTCGCTCTCAATTTCAGTACACTGATCTCCATGGCATCTTGGCACCTATAGATCAGAGCATTTCCCTCTGAGAAGCTCCAAAGAGCTTCAGGAGTTTGAACTAGCCCCCCCTCCCACACCCACCCACCCGAACTGTGTTATCTGAAACACTCACTTGGCTTCTATTAAATGTACTGCCTCAAATGGGATGCTAAGCACATATTCTGCCTGCGGGTGGCATCGGCACGCCCAGCCCCAGAGGGACCGCCTCTGCAGGACTTGGATTAATGTACACTTTACCTCCCTCTCTGCCATTTGGAAGATTTCCACTGAAACTCTTAAAAATCATTTGGGTGTCCTCATTCATCAGCTATTGGAAGCTTTATTGATAATGCAATCATTCCTCCTCTGGTCCCTCCGTTTCCCTTTTTCTCTGCTGCAGACATCGTAATTTGTCACTGCCGTCCCCCCTGTAACATTGAGAGATTGGAATCTCGGCCCAGGTGGATTCCTGGAGCATTGTAAATGCAGCTCAGGGAGGCGTCCTGCATTAGTTACAGCTAACACTTGCGAACAGGGCAGTAAGATGCTGGAAATCACTCTGCTCCGGTACAACCCCACTCAAGCTGTGTCACAGACCCTGGGGAGACAAAGTAATGTCACTGTTTGTAAGTACACTCAGGCGCCACCAGTCATACTTGAGAATGAATGCCTACTTTGAATGGAGACATGGTGGAAATGTGGCTGGGCTTGTGTGGCTGGGGAAGTATCCCCTGAACATGGGAGATCTTCTGGTAACAAACAGAAAGGATTCAGAGTTCAGGGCAAATCTCCAAAAACTCTCAGCAGCAGCACAACAACCATCAGCCTGGAAACAGTAGAACTTGTTCAACTGGTGTGGCACTGTCCTAGAGAGTAGGGGCTGAACCTGGCACCCGCTCTCCTCTCCACCCCTAGAGTCCCAGCTAGGTACATTCTTGGTACCCCACTGCCAGTTTAATGGGGGCACTTTTCATCCCAGGGGCTGTGCTGGCTAGTGCATGCAAATAGCATGCAAACCACAGGGCCAGTTGCTGGTTTAAGTCTCTGGGCAGGAGCAAGGCCCGGCACTGACGCTGTGGTACAATTCTGGGGCACCAAGAACGCTAGGCTGACACAAGGAACAAGGTCCCTTCTGCCCATCTCTGGGGGAATGTTCTAGGAGGAAATCAAACTCAACAGGCCTGCACAACATCCCCCTTCTCAATAAGGCAGACTGCACCAACCAAAGCTGGGTCAGAGGGGCAACTGCTGAAGGCCGAGGAGCTGAGTCCTTTTACTTGTAGCTGATGTCTAAGCTAGTGCTTTGCAAAGCAGGTTCTCAGGCGGGCACCAGCTAGGAAAGCTGTCCTTGCCCTCTGGCACAGGGGGAGGAAGGACCAAATTTCTGCACTAAATCTAGACTCTTTGCTGCAGGGCAGGTTTAAATCAGGCCTTTCACTTTCAATGTTGCTTCTCACAATGGCTATGTCTACACTGGCAAGTTAGTTCGAATTAAGGAGGCTTAATTCGAACTAACTAAAGCCATGGCTACACTAGGCTTTAGTTAGTTCGAATTAAGGGCTTCCTTAATTCGAACTAAGAAATTCGAATAGGGTATTCGAACTAAGGGTTAATTCGAACTAACTACTTCAAATTAGCCAATGTGGCCATGTTAATTTGAACTAATTTCTTAGTTCGAATTAACCGGCCATTGAAATGAATGGAGATCACTAATTTGAACTAACATTCAAGTGTGGACATATTGCTCACAAACAGAGAAGAATTGATCGGGGAAGTAGAAGTAAATGGCACCCCGGGCAGCAGCGACCATGAGATGGTAGAGTTCAGGATCCTGATCAATGGAAGGAAGGAAAGAAGCAGAACACACACCCTGGACTTCAGAAAAGCAGATTTTGGCTCCCTTAGGGAGCTGATGGGCAGGGTCCCATGGGAGGCTGATCTGAAGGGGAAAGGTGTCCAAGACAGCTGGCTGTATTTTAAAGAAACCCTGTTAAAGGCACAGGAAGATAACATTCCAATGTGCAGAAAGAACAGCAAATGTGGACGGCGACCAGCGTGGCTTAGCAGGAAACTCTGCGGGGAGCTGAAACATAAAAGGGAAGCTTACAAGAAGTGGAAGCTTGGACAGATGACAAGAGAGGCGTATAAAGATATTGCTCGGGACTGCAGGGATCAAATCAGAAAGGCCAAAGGACAATTGGAGTTGCAGCTAGCAAGAGATGTGAAGGATAACAGAAAGGGGTTCTATAAGTATATCAGCAACAAGAAAAGGATCAGAGGTGGTGTAGGTCCCTTACTGAATGGGGCAGGCATCCTCATGGAGGATGATGCGGAAAAGGCTGAAGTACTCAATGCTTTTTTTACTTCAGTCTTCACAGGGTGGGCCAGCTCCCAAGCTACTACACGGGGTAACGCGGAATGGAGAGAAGAGCGGCCCTCAGTGATAGAAAGTCAGGTTAGGGAACACTTAATGAAATTGGATGTGCACAAGTCCATGGGACTGGATGAACTGCATCCGAGGGTGCTGAGGGAGTTGGGGGAAGTGATTGCAGAGCCACTGGCCATTATCTTTGAGAACTCGTGGCGAACGGGGGTGGTCCCGGAGGATTGGAAAAAGGCAAATATAGTACCTATCTTTAAGAAAGGGAAAAAGGAGGATCCGGGGAACTACAGATCGGTCAGCCTCACCTCAATCCCTGGGAAAATCATGGAGCAGGTCCTCAAGGAATCCATCCTGAAACACTTGGAGGAAAATAGAGTGATCAGGAACAGTCAACGTGGATTCACCAAGGGCAAATCGTGTCTGACCAACCTGATTTCCTTCTATGATGAGATGACTGGATTTGTGGATGCGGGAAGAGCCGTTGACGTGGTATACCTTGACTTTAGCAAGGCTTTTGATATGGTTTCCCACAGCATTCTCGTCGGCAAGTTAAGGAAGTATGGATTGGACGAGTGGACTGTAAGGTGGATCGAAAACTGGTTAGATCAACGGGCTCAGCGGGTAGGAATCAATGGGTCGATGTCTGGTTGGCAACCGGTAACGAGTGGAGTCCCCCAGGGGTCGGTCCTGGGGCCGGTTCTATTCAACATCTTCATTAATGATCTTGACGTTGGAATAGACTGCATGCTTAGTAAGTTTGCGGATGACACCAAGTTGGGGGGAATGCTATATACTCTGGAGGGCAGGGACAGGATCCAGGGAGACTTGGACAAATTGGAACACTGGGCTGAAAGAAACCTCATGAGGTTCAACAAAGACAAGTGCAAAGTCCTGCACTTAGGACGGAAAAATCCCATGCACTGCTACAGGCTGGGGACCGATCGGCTAAGTAGCAGCGCTGTAGAAAAGGACTTGGGGGTTATGGTGGATGGGAAGATGAATATGAGCCAACAGTGTGCCCTTGTTGCGAAAAAGGCCAATGGCATATTAGACTGCATCAGTAGGAGTATTGCCAGCAGACCGAGGGATGTGATAATTCCCCTCTATTTGACACTGGTCAGGCCGCATCTGGAATACTGTGTCCAGTTTTGGGCTCCCCATTACAGAAAGGATGTGGGCAAATTAGAAAGAGTCCAGCGGAGGGCAACAAAAATGATTAGAGGGCTGGGGCACATGACTTATGAGGAGCGACTGAAGGAACTAGGCTTCTTTAGTCTACAGAAAAGAAGACTGAGCGGAGATTTGATAGCAACCTTCAACTACTTTAAGGGTTGCTCCAAAGAGGAGGGAGCTAGACTGTTCTCGAGGGTAACAGAGGACAGAACAAGGAGCAATGGTTTCAAATTACAGCTGGGGAGGTCAAAGTTGGATATTAGGAAAAACTTTCTCACTAGGAGGGTGGTGAAGCATTGGAATGGGCTATCTAGGGAGGTGGTAGAATCTCCATCTTTGGAGATTTTTAAGGCTTGGTTAGACAAAACCCTGGCTGGGGTGATTCAGGGGGAGTGGTCCTGCTTTTTAGCAGGGGGTTGGACTAGATGACCTCGTGAGGTCCCTTCCAACCCTATGATTCTATGATTCTATGATAATTCGAACTAACTAAAATTAGTTTGAATTAGTTAGTTCGAACTAATTTTAGTAAGTGTAGACATAGCCTATGGTATTTACATTCACAATTGCTGAGACGCTGTGGGGCCTGGCACCTCTCCCAGCCAGTGGAGGCCAGCTGGCGTGCAGTGTACCGGAGTGGCCCCTGCTGGCCCCTTCATTATGCAGCCATCTCACCGTATCGATCCATAACACTCTGTAATCCGCTATGCTCCACTGCAAATAGAATCATAGGGCTGGAAGGGACCTAATAAGGTCATCTAGTCCAACCCCCTGCTAAAAGCAGGACCACTCCCAGTAATGCTGTCATGGGATGGCTCACTGGTTTCCCCAGATGAGGGCTCAACCAAAGCCTGCCCAGCCCTCAGACAGGGAAGGAATTTTAACAGCATGGCCATCGGGAGAGAAATTGAAGAGGTCCATCTGAGAAGCTTTTCCCAATTGCACCTGGGGCTGCTGTGAACTTCTCTGAGGACCTCTCTGAACATGACTGATGGCTCCATGCGAGGGCCATGAGCTAGAACATGGAAAGTCTTATGGGTTTCAGCAGAAGCCTCCCATGTGCTGGGACTAAAAGCAGCTTTCAATGCCATATGCCAGGTCCCCTTGACTCCTGCCACTCTACTTGCTAGCGCTATGTGGGTGTTTGTATAGTGCCCAGCACAGTGGGGCTCTGCTCTCTGACTGGGGCCCCTACATGCTCCTGGAAGAGAAAGAATAAGTCGGAATATGAGTCATGTTGCTTCAACTGAGTTTGGCCAAGCTCTGTGCGACATTGGGGTAACCATCTGGAGTTTGATGCGACCTGCCTCTGCAGACTCCCCTGTTATGGCTGCACCCTAGCTTTCTGCTGCAGTTTTCTATCTCAACAATCTACCTTGACAAAGGTTTCGGCCTGGGAATGATTCCTTCCCCAGTTTTCAGGGGATTCTCATGAGGGAATCTCATCGTGCACATTTGCTTTGGGATCCCATGTGTCTCTATTTTCACTGTTGAAATCAGCTAATCAGTGAGATAGCGATTCTGATCTTGCAGCTCCAGGCAGGCAGCACTCTCTCCAATGCCCTTCCCAGATGAGGATGAAATAAACCATAAGCATAACACGCTTTAAAAGTAAGCTCAAACTATTGACGGCTTCCAGTAGGGGTCTCTGTAACTCAGAGCCGAGGACTGGCCTCTGTATCATCCAGGAGATCTTGCTGCAGCCACTCTGTGACCATCTCAGCCTGTGGTCTGGCCCCGATGCGACACTCAGCCAGGCAGGGGATGGGGGACTTCCATAAGGAAGAAGACAGTGGTGAGATTCACCTTGGAAACTTGCTAAGCCAGGAGCCTGCTGGGTGGAATATTTAATGGAGGCTTTCGCTGTGCCCTGAATGGTTTCCGTGCATTGGAAGGAAAGTTTAAGCCCACAATAAAGTCCTCTGAGATGTCAGTGTGCAGGGGCAGCGTCTGTGCTGACGACAGCTGGGCACAGAGCTTGGCACAACTTTGCATAGATGAAATGATTTCTCCTGCCACTCATTCAGTCTCTCTGTCTCTCTGCGTCGCTGCTCCTCTTTGGAATCCAGAGTCCACACAGAAAGCATTCAGTTCCCGCCGAGCTCTTTGCTGTGGATTGCTTTACACAGATGTCCTCTAGCAATGCCATGAATTGCTGCTCTATAGTCACTAAGCTGTTTGGGAACCAGTTCAGATAACTGTCCTACGCACTGGGTGACTGAATTGATGGCATTTGAATGGTCAAAAAGATAGTGTGAATCGAAAACAATGCTGTCCCTGTGACAGCAGGCCCAGGAGAATTCCAGCTGGTATTTCACTGGTAGTGCCGGACGTTGGGAGGGTTCTGCACCCTGAATACCTTGGAAGGGGGTGGAGGAGTACAAGCCAGCCTGTCACTTTCCCTTCTGAACTCTGTAAATGCCAGGAAAGGAAGTTCTTTTCAAGTTGTGACTGACATTTCCACCAAGAGGAAAATCTTCCCCTTCCTGCTGCTCTGCCTCCAGGCTGGGGAAGAGAATGGACCCATGCCTGGGAGGTGGGCAGCCCAGGTGAGAACCAGTCAAGGAGCCTGGGGATTAATCTTCCTCTGGAAGAGGGCATGGGTGTGACTGTCTCCGTGTAGAGGGATGTGACTGCGAATTGTCTCAGGAGAATGTGGGGAGCCCATCCTGGGAGTGCTGGGGGTGGGGCTGTAAGTCAGGATTGAGGAGCAGTAGAGCCCTGGCCTGGCCTAGCTGTGGGTACAGTGGGTCTGGGCTAAGGTGCCTCAGCAGAACTGGGGGGGAAGGGGGGCGGGGACTGGCACTGCACCTGTTCACATGCCTGCCAGCACACCATCCCCTCCCTTGGAAAGGTTACCCAACTCCTGGGGTTAAAGCACCCAGCCAGTCCCCGGCCCCCTTGTCTGCCAGTAGGTGACTGGCACAAGGCAATGAGATTCCAGCAGTGTCCCCATGCATACCGAGAGGTGCTGCACCAGCTGGTGAGCACGTGACCCTAGTGACAGCCTGCGAGGTGGGGCCCATTAGGCAGCTGCCCCTGATTAGAGCCCTGAGCCTGGTGGTCTGCACTCCGAGGAGTCTTTGCTGCATTGGGCTCTGCAGAGCGCTGTGATCCCAGCCATACATCACCGGGGAGAAAGCGCGCTGGGGTAACACATTAGAATAATACATTATTAGAGCAGGGTTGCTATGGTGATGTATTAGGGCAATACATCATTAGATTCCTTTCCCTTGATGATGTATGGCTCCAAACATGGCTCCTGCCAGCACCGGCACAAGGGCCACTGGGAAAGGCTTTCCTTTTGCAGATTTTTCTCCCCTTCCCCCTAAGGAAAAAATCCAAATGTAATGGCTTCATTAAGGGGAGGCTGGAGCCCTGCATGTCCTTCCCAGGGCCTTAGAAAATGATATTTGCTCTGTGCTGAGCAGCCTGCTGTGGGATCTGGTGGGCTCAAAGGACATGCCTGGAAAAGATGGCAGTGTCTGTATGGCAGCATGACAATAAGAAGGGACCCCCTGCCCTCTGCTCTGGGGTACTGAGAGGGGCAGGGGATCTGGGAGACACTGTGTATCCACTGGACTCAGATAAATGAAGGTTCATTCAGACCCCTCACCAGAGTCTAAGGCCCAGCACTGGCCTCTGGCTCATGGAAGTCATGCCTTTGCCACCTACAGTTTCTCTGGCCCTGCTCTCTAGGTGAGTGATGAAAGGAGAGGCACTTCCCTTATTCCCAGGCCATTCCGGGCCTTGGTGTTTAAGACCAGGGCTGTGAATTGGTCCCAGAAGGTAACGGGGGACATGCAATGAGCACAGCACCCCAGAAAGCTGCCATGCTGAAGGAAAGGCTGGAGGCCCACAGGAAGGGTGTGAGTGGATAGTGGTTGCATATCAGAGAAGCCATAGGCAAAGGAGCGCCCTGCCCTGAGCACAGTCCAAGAAGGATATCATCCACTAGAGCTACTGGGGCATCTCTCTGCCATGGTGCTGCCTGCATCCCGGTTGCACAGGGGAGCAGGGACTGGGAGCAGTTAGATGCTCTGGAGCAATCTAGTCATTGCCTCTTTCTCAAGGACTTTGACTCTGTCCATTGTGGCATCTCGGCTTGGCTCCTGGAGACGCCACCATGCCCTCCTCGCCAGTTTCCCTGACCCAGGTGAGTGATGCCAGTCAGCTCTCAACCCACTTCACTGACACTCACCAGATGTCCTGGCCAATGCTGAGTCACTGGTAGTGACCCAGCTCTCCAGAGCTGCCTGTGCAAGTGAGATGCTCTCTGAGCACTCCTCCTGGCTGTCTTGCAGGTGCATTGTTCCATATTCAGGGGGGCATTTCTGCACGGAGACCGGGCGCTCTTGCAGAAAGTGCTGTTGCTTAGCTGGAAATATAAATTTGTTGACCTTTCCTCATTGCTTGGGTGGGCACCTGTATGTGCATGTGTGAGGCAGGGCACGTGCAAGTGTGTTTGGGAGGAGGTGACCCCTGGGATGGAGCTCCACATTTGTACAGGTCGCTGTCCAAATCCCTTTCTGTTACTTAGCCCCCAGCCAGCAGTTAAACTAAAGCAAATTAAACCTTGGCTCCTGAACTTCTTTCTTTGAGGCTCAGTGCCCTCCCTTCCCCTCTCACCCCACACAGCCAAGCCGCCACAGGGCTGGCTCATTCTCTGCTCTGCCTGGCTTTGGAGCCACATCAGCTCATTTTTCTCAGGCATGCAGCCATTATGTAAAATAAACATAATTGGACCTGATCATTCTTTCTGGCTACAGGACATGGAGAGATGTTAACATCATTTGCTACTTCATTTGTCAAATGCCATGCGCTGGTTCATTTGGCGATGGATGGAATGCTGCCTAAGTATCTGATCTGTGGTGAGATGGAACACGGGCCTGATAATAGACAGGGGGAGCTCTGCAGTGGGAAATTTAAAACCTTTCTTAGCAACCTTTTCCCTTGTTTCACATCCTCCATCCTGTTAATAAAACCCAGCTACCCAGAGCAGTGACTGTGTGAGCAGGACAATCAAAGTTAACAGCGCTTTGCATTTACACAGAACTTCCGGTGTTCAAAGCCAGGAACAGATACGAACTAAGGAACCCTCCCAGCGCTCTGGCACTAAGGACTGGAGCGGCAGAGCCCACTTGAGAGAGGAAGAAGCTGTGGTTTGGAGAGAGGCCCCAGGTCAGAGAGAAAGCCGGGGATGGAGCTAGTAGAGCTGAGCCCTGCTGACTCTCGGCCCTGTGCCCATTCCTCCAGGCCACGTTCTCGTCCGGCCGATGCTCCATAGTCCCATGAGGCCCAGCAGATGCAGGGCCCACTTTAAGCCTTGAGAAGAAACTGCTGCAGGTCATTTGTGCCGTTCATGATCAGCGGGCTACAGAGGGGACATACTAAGCTCCCGCATAGGCAGAGGGTGCCGTGAATGGGAGGGCACCTCCTGCAGTCCATGGTGACACCTCCAAACCTCCAGCTGGAAGCAATCACCGCTGTCTACCTCCTGGGCCAGTCATGCCCTGCTCAGAGGGACCAAGTAGGTTTCTCCAGGGGTTGATGGAGCACTGGGTAGACTACCCAGACTGGTGAGCTTGGCCCACACCCAGCGTCCAACCTTATCAGGTGCTCCAGCACTCAGTCTCAAGGGACTCTGACCAGTCAAGTTTCTGGCACTCAGTGACCTCAGCAAAAGAGCTGAGCCATCTTCAGTTCATCAGAGAGGGCTGCAGAGAGCAGAATGGGGAAGCATGTTGCTTAAGCTGCAGAGTATGCAACACACATCGGATGTAATTTGATTTTAATTAGCGAAGGAAAAAGGTAGCGGAGTTAACACATTATGCACTTCCTTCTGCAACCCTGTCATGCTGAACTCATAACGTATGCAACCAAGGCAGGAACACAGGCAGAAGGTGAACTGAGTCTGGCCTTGCACGGGCACTGCGGCAGCAAACTGCTACCGTGGGTGGGGGAGGCCTAGGCTCGAAGGAGCTACAGGTGTATCTTCACCCTCTGTGTGCACAACACGCACACACACTCTCGCTTGCTCTCTCAGTCACACGTGCTTTCTCACGCGCTCCCATAGGCAAAGCCACATTTTGTCACTTGGTGGGAGAGCCCTGGGAGGTTTGTCACCAGAGCTCGTCTCTGAGGCGGTCTGGGTCTGGCGCTGTCCTGGTGGCTTTTTACCAGGCTGACTGTGGATCCTGGACAGATAAAGGTTGGTTTTTCCAAACAGCCCTGGTTCCGTTTCAGGCACAGAAGTGTGAAGATTAATGCTGGGAATTTTCCACATTCCTCTCCCTGCGCCCTTCCCTAGTTGCTCCTCCCCTTTCCTGGGTCTGCACTACCAATGAAGGGACAGCAGTCAGAGACAGACGTAGCTCTTTGTGAGGACGCTGCTGGTCACCAGCTTTTGTCTGCCGCAGCAGTTCCTAGGGTGTGGCTGCTTGAAGAGGTCATGAACTCAATTGCTTGTGTGGGCTACTGGAATTGGAGTTTGGACTCTTCTACGTCCAGCTCTAGGAAGCAATGTGGGCTAGTATTTAGAGCATTGTAAAATGTGGGGCTCTGGCTTCCTGCTGTGGACAGAGACGGGCGAGAATATGAGCCTATTTGAAAGGATGTGGAATACAGCAAATCAAATTCTCACCCATGTCCCACGGGACAGAAATCCTCCTGTTTCCACTGGGCCCCATTCATAACCATGACATGCCAATATCTCAGGGCCATTGTACAGCTCTGCTCCCAAGCACTGGCTGCCGAGCACCCTGTCCAGGCTGCGTCTAGCTTTCCAATCAGCTGGAGCAAGTTAAGTAACGCCAATGCCGTGAGCCCCATGTGCAGAGAGTTTGCCATCTAACGCTCGTCACATCCCAGGCAGTCGGAGGGCAGAGATCTGATCGCCTGCACAAAGAACGCAGGATGTATTTGGACTCAGGTTGCTGAGCCCAGCCCTTCTCACTCAAGCTGACCTTGCCTCAGGGTAAAACTTGTGCCCAATGCGGCCAGGTCAGATGGCTTTGCTGTTAGCAAGACATCTCCAGGAGCTGAGGACTGAGTTCTTTACCTTCTGGCACAACCCTCTGAGCGGGGTTTTGGCTCTGTTCTGGCTCACAGAGGGCAGCCAAGGAGCTGGGAGCAGTAGCAGGGACTGTATTTAATTTCTCTCGCCACAGCCCACTTTCCACTGGAGGAGGGCGGGAGTGGCCCATGCAAAGCACCCTCACTCCCTTGGGCCCAGCCCCACCAGTCTCAGAGCTGTGAGCTCCTCCATGCACAGTGTCCTAAGTGGGGGACCTGCAATGGCGACCTGAAGAGCATTCAGGGACTGGGACTGGCAGGGGTGCCTTGAGTTCAGAGGCCAGCACTTGGCATTCACTCAATCCCCAGCTTTTGTTTCTCTACCGAACTTAGCATAAAGGCTGTTCTTCTTTCAAGGGCTGTAAGAGCAAGTCCTCAACTGGCACTTTCTCCGCCTGAGCCTGTGTCCCACTCCTGCCCTCTGAAGCTCTCCGTCTCTGCGATGGGTAGTGAACAAGACCAGGGTGGGAGGGGATGAGTCGGGTCGCCCCACTGCAGGACCACCACTGCCCTACATCTTAGGCCAGGGTTACCTGCTCCTGGGCACATGTCTCCTGACTTGTGCCCAGCCTCCCCTGAGGACTGCAGTTCTTTTTTCCTGCTATGGTGGACTCCTCAGCTTGGCAGATTCCTGCAGCAGCTCCTGTGGTGCCTGTCTGATTGTCCGATCCACTGGGGGCACATGTAATTTGCTTCCAGAGTTACTGGGAAATGGAAAGCCAATTCTGCAGTGGGTGGCCACCAGCAGGGATGTGCTGCTGCCTCCTCTCCAGAGAGTCCTGCCTGCCACCCCCTTAGACAGAAACTTGAAACCGTCAGCTCTGCCGTTCCCTTCCCAGCATACAATCAGCCTTACAATGCCCTGCCTGGGTCTGTGTCTTTGCCATTTGGAAGCTGCAGAGGAGTAAGGTGAAATCTGCGCAAGGAGCAGCTGCAGGTCCCTGGGCAACTCAAGTTCACCAGCACAGCTCCAGCTCTGGACCCACTCATATTATAACAGGTAACATCCAGTAGCTCATTCAGCCTGAGGAAAAATGCTGCACGCCTGGGGAGGTTTCCATGTGTTTATCTAAGTAGCAGGTAAAACAAGAGTGAGGGCTTGCTCTACCCCCACCCTCCACTCCAGGGCTTCTCAGTACAAGAGTGTGCATTGCTGTCCCCAGCCGGCAGGTCCGCTGTCCATCCCGATGCTGGCTCAGTCTGCAAGAGGCTGCAGCCATCCATAAGCATCAGCATCAAAAGGGACAGAAGAAAGGTTATGTATAAGAAAACAGCCGAAGACGTGCCAATGCGATGGGAAGTGACATGTGCTCCAGGCGTGAGTCCAGGGCTAAGAGGAGACCCTGGACTCAGATTCCAGCACTACGTCTCCTTGGAGCGTCAGGCTGGTCGTGACATGTCAGAAAGGCGTGCTATTCCACAGCTGCACGCAAGGTGTGACCTTGCACCAGCGGTGCGTGCAAGCTGCCAAGAACACCATTCGTAGAACAAAATGGCATTTTCCAGGCAATTTTGGAGCCGGAGAGACTCATCCCATGGGCACAGCAGTCACAGTCATGCTCAGGGCTCGCATGTGCCACATACAGAGCTAGCCCACTCCTGAGAGCCTGCAATGCCACACGGTGCCATTAGCACCAGCCACGCTCTCTTGCTCGCTCCAGGAAAGATGGGACCAGGTGTTGCACTCGCTCACCTGGTGTAACTCAACCAGCAGTCACTCCTCTGCAAATGTGGCATAAGGGAAGGGGACTGAATCCTCCTCAGCCGAGCACGGCCACCCCTTGTGGTGGGAGGCACTGATGTGTGCTCGGTGCTGCTCAGGGAGCAGGCCCCTTGTTTGTTTAGCTCAGGACCTGAGACTCAGCAGGAGAAAGCAGCAGCGCTTCCCATAGGGCCTTTGCTTTCCTTGGGCATCGCCTGATGGTGCATGCTGGGATAGCCCTTCAGTTCCTCTCTATCCTGCAGCAGCGGGGGCCAGGAGGTTTGTGGGCTGTGCTCTAGTGATGCCGGGCCAACAGATGGTCCCTCAGGAGCTCTCGGTGGCCATGAGCCCTGTGACTGCGCTGGCCTGGAGCCATGAGCTGGGAAGGCTGAAGAGCAGCAATCCCCCCCCCAGGTACACGTGAGAGTGGCTATGGGGCTGCATTGGTGCACATCTGTCTGCAGGCCCAGGACTCATCCCCCACAGCTGCTGTGCAGACAACCCACAGAGCCAGCTGTGCTTCACACCCCCAGCGGAGGGTTGAGCCTGTTTCTCTGCACAGCCTCTCTCACTCATTCCCTCCTCTGGGTGGTCAACAGGAGAACTGTGTCGTGTCGCCACCGCCAGCGTTTTCTTTTCCAGGACTTCCCTTTCCACTAACTTACCATAGTAACTTGTGCATTACCAACCCCCTGTAAACACTCCAGTGGCCATGGGGACCAGGGAACTCGCCCAGCACTGAGCAGAGACCAGGGTGAACGCAATGCAAGCTCGTTGCTGCATTTGAAGTGCACAAAGAAGTGAGCTGTAATAAATGTGGCAGGCATTCCCTCCGATGGGGAATCATCTGCAGGAGACCAAGACAATTACAGACCCTTGATGCCTCAGTGCTCTCTGCAGGGGCTGCGAGACCGGAGTGGCTGCACCTCCGCAGGGAGCTCTTTTCTGCACGCCTTCATCTCTGGAGAGGTGACTGGTCTCATGGCAGCATGCAGCCAGAGCTCAGGCAACCTGCTGCAGCACACAGCTGTTTTGCTCTGGAGAAGGGCCATGTGCCCTGCCACAGTCACAGCTCAGCAGGAGCCTCCTGTCTCCAGAGACATTACTTCTTTCTTCGAATGTGCAAGATGGGCCTCTAGTCTGCCGGTTCGGACCTCTGGGACAGCTCATTCCCGGCAAGAACAGGGCGAAAGGTGTTCTCCATGCTGTATTTACTGAACAACAGGGTTCAGAATTCAAGAGAGAGCCAGGAATACCTTGACCCTAAAAGCACAGGAATTAGTGGGAGAAATGACCCCGAGATTCCCAACAAGCACATACTCCCACCCGCCATAGCTGGTTCACCATCCCCCAACTCTGAGCCCATCCTGGGTGACACAGGGAAGCGGCCTGGGATTGGATCTATGTTCCTCAAGACTTTCAGGGGGGCAGGGAGTGAAGGGCTGGTCACCAGAAGGGACTTTGATGCTATCACAATATCCTCCTAGAGCTGTAAGTCCAAGTGCCCTGTCCATGGGGGAATCCCTGGGCTCCCTTCTGAATTCTTCACTGTGAAAACACAATTTCTCTTTAGAGCAAAAATAGTGAGATCTTCCCCTGCTGCCCACCCCTCTCCCAAGCAGCAAGAGCTGTCCCAACCCTAGGCTGACGGGAAATGAGCCCTGAACCAGAACAACTGACCCACTCCTCTCCAAGCCTGGCCAATGGGTGCTGCACAACAGGGTCCCCGATGCTGGGCCCTGGACACTCAGGGGGAATAACTCAGCTGGGGGAGCGCCAGGCTCACCAAAACTCCATGGCTCCTCACTGCCCTTGCCTGTAGCGAATCATGCCTTGCAGCACCAGCCCCTTGCCTGGGAGCAAGGGCTGAGCAGGAGGCCCCCACCCCATGTACTAGGGCCCTTCCAATGGCGGGAGAGGTGAGGTTGGCGTACCTTGCACACAGGCCAATTTACTGGCCTACTGACTCTACCATCCCTAGCAGGCAGTAGGGAAAGGGCTCACTTAGAATCATAGGGCTGCAAGGGACTTGAAGAGGGTGTCAGTCCAGCCAGGCGGGACCATATAATCCAGGACCATCCCTGACTGGCGTGTGGCCAACCTGTTCTCCAAATCCTCCAACAGAGGCGATTCCACAGCCTACGTTGGGTGTCTGTTCCCCTGTATGGCTGGTGGACCCTGGTGCTGGGGCAGGAAGGGAGCCCTGGAGAAGCCCCATCTGGTGACGGGGATCTGGTGTGAATCTGTCTTTGCTTTGAGGACATCTCCAGCCCTGTTTCCTGGAGGTTGGGCATCCCACCTCTGAGCCAGGCAGAAAGTCTGGAGACAGCATGTGGGCTGTGGGGCGCAGCTGAGCTCTTTGACCTGAGCGAGCAGAGCGGCAGGATTCAATCTCATGCTCAGCACTCCCGATGTGACACTTCAGTGCTGCTACTTTGGAAATAAATCCAGAGAGCACAAGTGTGATCTTCCCCCTCAGTCACCTGCCTCCAGTGAGAGTCCACAGAGCAAACCTGCTAGCTGCATTCCCAGGCTCTCACACCCACGCCAGCTCTCGCTCCTTTGCCTGTTCTAAATCACTGCAATTAAAACATTAGGAATGGGCCTTTGAGAGGCCAGGCCAGCAGACCCATGAACCCCATCCAGCCAGCCCTGCTTCCCACAGCACCCTTCCCTCATGTCCTGGCTTTTCATCTTCTCCCTCCCTCGGCACATCTTGCTACATGCAGTGTGCAAGGCCAGTCCTCAGGCTGGTGTCTGGCTATCTTCAAACCTGGCCTCTAGAAGGGGGTGTTAGGATTGTATTCGCAACTAAGGGCCAGCATTGTTTGAGGGAGCTCAGGGGACAGCAGAGGGTTTGGCAGAGCCGAGCAGTCAGCTCTTGGCCAGAAGCAAGGGACAGGAGTGGGGATTTGCTGAGGGCACCAGCCGCAGACAGCAGGCTGAGGCAGCGATGTCACGTAAATAAGATGAGAGTGAAGGGATCCAAGGAAAACAGCTGAGCAGAAGAGATGTGATGAAGTGGAGATACTTCGGAGATTTTCTCTGGGTGTAGTGTATGTGCCTGTGTGTTATTCATGTATGTCGGTGATGGGACCCTGGATGCGTGATCATTTCAGAGACCACTGGAGGGCGGCTGAACTCCCAGTCACTCGTAAGCAGACCTGGCCAAGGCCCCTGTCCAACCCAACCAGCTGTAACACTTTGGAGCAGGGGAAGATCACGAGAGTAGCCACCTAGCCTGGGAAGGAGACAAAGGAGTGGGAGGGGCTAGCCTAGAGCAGGGGTCTGGAGGTGGCTGGGAGGGGTGAGGCCAGAGCCCCATGAGGGCCTGACAGGGAGGGAGCCCGAAGGATGAGAATCCCCAAGTGGTCGCTGCTGTAACTTCTAAGTAGCTGCTAGCTAAGTCTTTCTACACTGTCATCCTGAGACCTAATAAACCCTTCTAACTTCAGCACTGGCTGGTAATCCCCCTGATTGCAGAGGCAGGGTGCATGGCCCTTTGGGGTGTGGAGGAACTCTCTGGGACCCAGCAAGGGGGGCTCCCGCCAGGTGGAACAGGAGTGCTGAACCTCCAGAGTCAGATAGAGAAGATGATTTTGCAGGTGCAGGGAGAGCCCGGGGTTGGCAGACACCCCCCCCCCCCGAGCTTTTGCCTCGCCTGGCTGGGCCAAGAGGAGTCCGGATCACATGAGTCCTGTGAGTATCTGTCACATGAGACCTGCTGCTGTTTATTCACTAACAGAATTCTGGGGGTCCCACAACGTGCCGGCGCTGTCCACATGCAGGGAGATGGCCTCTGCCCTGCAGAGCCACAAGCCAAGCAGCATATGGAGGGTGCAATAGAGGGTCCTGTCACATTCATGGCTTTCTTGGAATGACACACCCTTCTACTGCCCTCTCCGTGCACAGATCTCCAGGCCTGTCATAAATGTGGTGAGAGTCAGTATCCCCATGTCACAGATGGGGGCCCTGGCACAGTGAGTGGGCACAGCAGAGCTGGCTCAAACACAGGTCTCTCAAATGGGGGGAGGCAGAGTGGGCAGCGACGCTGGTGGCAGAAGCAGGTGAATGGATGTGGGAGGCTGGCTGAGCAGCAGTGGGGAGGCGGGGGTGATGCAATGAAAGAGGAGGGGCAAAGCAGATCTGTGGCGGTGCCGTGAGATAGTTCGGCCTGCTGCAGCAGAGGCCCTGGTCAGCGCAAAGGTTTAGTGGTGGCTGACTGTGCTGGGGGCACAGACAAAAGTCGCTGGGACGTAAGGAGGGGCCGGAGAGTTCCAGCTGCACAGGCAGAGGGGAAGAGGCGTTATGGAGAAAGGCAAGGCAGGATTTGGACTGAGCCCGGATGTGTGGGAGCGGGAGGCTGATGAGGGAGGTAGAGGTCAGGCACAAGCATGCCAGAGAGAAGGAGGATGCTATCTAGAGACTTGGCACCTACAGGAGGATCCGGCCAAGGCTTGGCAGAAGTCCTTGGCTGTCTGGGACCTGGGGTTCATTACCACAGCCACAGTTCCCCTGATTCTGCATGTATGGATGTCACCCCCATATCAGCTATGCACAGTGAATGCTGTGGGTCTCTGTAGGGAAAGAGCAGGAGGGCTGGAACAATGTGTACTGTCCAGTGCTGAGAGCCAGTGAACCAAACTGGAAACTGCGTCAGCCAGGGGATGCAGCCCCCTATGTCCAGCACCTGTGGGAGCAGGGAGATCTGCATTAGGAATTGCCACAGTGCTGAGTTAAGGGGTTGACACGTGTCTTCATTTCCAGGGTCCATGGCAGTCCTGGTGCTCTGGGATCTGTGAGCTCATCACGCACTGGTAGCTTGGGGATACAGAAGCCACCCAGCACAATCATGGAGAGAGGGCAGGCAGGCAGGACTCAGCGTGTTCAGCTCTCCTCGTCTCCAGCTCGCTCCAGCCGCTGCCTGCAGATCTCCATTGGGGGCTGGCCTGGCTCAGCAGGGGTCCTGCTTCCTCTCATCAACCTTTTCCAGACCTCGCCCAACACCCCACTGAGTTTGGGAGGTGCAACGTCATCTCCTGGGAACTCCCAGTCTGCTCTCAAGGAGCCATTTTTATTCTATTTAGCTGATTCCAGCAATTCCACCCCCCTAAATCACTGGTCCGGGGGAATTCCTGGAGGGCAGCTGGGATGTGCTGCTTGGCTCCCACCCTCTCATGCAGTACGCTACGGCCACACGTCTCCAGCTGGCCAGAGCACAAAGCCAGGATGCGCAGTGCGGACTCCAGGGAGTCGAGGGCCAGGTTTGTGGGGGGCAGGAACTGTGTAGACAGAAGAGCCCAGTGTTCAGGATTGCTTAGAAGAGCCCCTCACACGGTGACTAGCTCTGCTTCAGACTGGCCTCCAAGGGCCTTGCCCTGGGGAGTCCGGAGAGATTTCAGTGAACAGCTGGGACCCATTTTACGAGTTTAGCACCAGGCACCCATAGCAGCCAAAGGTCAGAGCTCCCCCCTGGGCTGCCCTCATTCGGTGCAGTACTTATCAAGTTCATACATTATCTGGGCTAGTTCCCACTGGCAGTAATGGATGAGCCCCGCTGGCTTCCATGAGCTTTGGATCAGGCATAGGGTGTCTGAGTGAACTGATCTCTGGTCTGCCTTAACCGTGTCCCTTTGCAGACTGCTGTAACGCTCCAGCATCTCTGACGCAGGGCCCACAGAACTGCAGCTTCCCAAGAGGGTTGCCAGAAATGCTGAGGGCTAATGACTTGCTTTCAAAGCCAGGCCTGCTTTGCAAGGGCTGGAAGGTGCGTCTGCCTGTGGGAACATCCTGGTTGATATAATGAGCAGAATGAGGGCAGCTGCTCTGAATCTAAAACTTGCTTATCTCCCTAATTATCCTCAAAGCCAAGATCTCCCACCCTGGCCCTTCCCACAGCAAATGAAAGAGAAAGAGTCCATCTGTGCCCTCGGGCCGGATCCTGGGAGGTACCGGATGCCACAGCTCCCATTGGAGCCAATGGCCCAAACCAGATCAATAGCTCAGTGGGAACAGGACTGCGCCCCCGGGAGATGGATAGCAGTGAGCTGGAAGAGCTGGTAGCAAACCATCAGAACCCAGGGAAACCCGTGAGAGGAGGCAGTAGGGTCCTGAACAGTTTCTATCCCTCTCTTTTCTGGAAGCGAATTTATCTCTAGCGATGGGTCCTGCCCCATCATGCCCTGTACTCCCCCTTCTGCCTTCACAGCAGTCAGGTTAGCACCCAACCCCCAGCCAGCCCATATGTCCAGGCTGTGTCAAGGCCTCCTGCAGCCAGGAGCAAAATCTTGAGTCATTTTTGTTCCCTTTTCAGTTATTTAATCTCACGCCCTGGATTTCGACAGTTGGATTCTGGAGTCGCTGGGGACAGGATGCAGGAATGTTCCTGGAGCCAACAGGCTTACAGGCAAAGGGGAAGGAAATGGGACCATCTTCAGTAACAGCTGTCACTTCATTTACAGGACTGCTATTGACAGAAATGTCCAACACATCTTTGGCTCTTGTTCAGTTCTTGGGCTCAGTGACATCCTGGGGAAGAGAGTTCCGTGGTTTATTTATGTGTTGCATAAAATGTGTTTCCTTATGTTTTGAATTTGCCACCATTCAATGTCACTGAATGTCTCCTTGTTCTTATCTTACGGGGTAGGAGAGCAGAAGCTATCATTCTAGATCAGTCATTATTTTGCAGACTTTTATCATGTTCCCTCTTGTTTGACTCCTTTCTATGGTAACAATCACTGGCACCCCGCATGGGGGGCTTCCAGGCCCCTATTCATCGTCATCGCCTGTCTCTGAACCCCCTCTCTTTCTGCCATTTCTCCCATGGGACTTAACTCCTGTCCCTTCCTCTGCTCTAACTCTCCGTCACAGACATCCAGCTTTGCTCCCAGGGCAGGAACCTTGGAGTCAGCTTCACCTTGGATTTTCTTTTAATCTCCCATTGTATTTCTGTAAATCACCTTTCCCCACCTACAGTGGGGGGCAGCAGAACATTCTCCATAGCTGGCAAGAATGTCCCTGTTACCCACCCCCCATCTTGTCCAGATGCTGTAGTTTAAGGGCCTGGTCTCTTAAACTTTGCAGCTGACCTAGGAGTCTCAGAACAAGTGGGGAAAAAAGCTTCTGTCTTTCCCTTGGTCTCTTCTCCAAAGGTGTTTGTGTTGGCAGTCATGTCTGTAGAGAAATTTGCACAGACTCATGAAAGGAGAATAACCGTGAGCTGCACCAGCTGCCCTTCGCCCCAGCCCCAAACTCCATGCATCTCCCCCCACCATAGCCTGTGCAGCTGGCCTCAGAATTTCAGTTCCTCTTGGTGGTATGTGCCTGGGTCCTTCAGGAACCTTCTGCATGTAAAACCATCCAAAGATCCAGCTCCAAAGCATGTGTCCAGCCACCCAACAAATATATCTGCAGCAGTGCAAAGAAGAGCAAAATGCTCCGCAGTGTCCTACATACCTCCCCATCCTTCACTTCCCATCTGCACAGTGAGATGTGAGCCCAGAACAATGACACTCCCAGCATTCTATTGCAACAGGGGAGCCAGTTCCCTGACTTGGGGGGAGATTCTCTGGGGTATCAGGCTAACAACTGTGGCCCTTGACACACACCCTCATCCCTGAGTCCCCAGCAGAGATGGCTCTGCTGCGCTGCTCCCAGCTCTCTGTACAGCTCCAGCTCAGACAACCCCAGTCCCTGCTCACGCTAGGCTTGTATTTTTCACCTTTTAATGAAAGCAGCTGAAATGTCTGAAGTTCTCTGGGGCCTGGGTTGCCAAGAAATGATTGACGCATTTAATAGAGGCTGTGGGTGCAGAGGAATTTGGCAGGATTCCAGCCTCATGATACACAAAGGACACTGCCGTTCCTGCTCAGGTTTTTAGAGCTCCTGACTTCTCTGAACAAGTTGTCCTGTGTCATAATATTTCAGTGCTCACTGGCCAGCTTTGTCTGGGGCCTCCAGAGAAGCTTTTGGAAAAGGGGAGACGCTAACATTTGCAGGGGGCACCATGTTCCATGTAACTGTTCCCAGGCCCGGTTGCACGGGACCCTCAGGCTGTATTGTAAATCACGGGGACTGGGAATGGAAGAAGCCAAGCTGCTATGAGCTTCCTTTGTCTTCTTTACATCCCTTGGGTTCATATGACTCTCTGTGTGTGTAAGGCATTTGAGTGTGGTTTTTTTTCATGGGTGTGCTCATGCATGTTTGTATGTGCATGTGTATTTTTCTTTTTCTTCCATTTCCTGGAAAGAAAATCCTGTTCCATGCATAAACTGGTCAGAGGAAAACAATCGGCTCCCATTAAATGCACGCATACACATCCTTACACACACAGCTATTGGCATATGCAAAACTTCACATACACTGCAAGCCCCAGCCCTGGAGTGAGTCAGTCCCTTACCAGTAAATAATAATTACATTAATGATATGTCAAATCAGCCCCGGTAACCTCCCTTTTGTAAAGAGACACTGTTGTGGCCAACTTCAGTATGGAGACCAATAAGAACGGATGTCGAGGGGTTTTTCCACCTTTCTAGGTGCTACCACTGAGTGAGCTGTTGCTGTTTGATAACCGCACAACCTTACCCCACTCCCTGGCCTCAGATTAGCTTTATTCTATGAAAAGGCTCCACCATCCCTGTGCTGGGAATTACCGATGGTGCTGTGCTGCAGCTGCCCTGTTTGTTTTCAAAGAAGAAGCTGTCTCCAGCCTCTCTAGGGCTGTGTCTACACTTGTAAATTAAGTCTAAGTCGACTTAATTTACCCTGCATCTACACTACACTTTCCTTAAGTCGACTTAAGCAACTTACTTAAGTTGACTTAAGGAAAATAAAGTCGACAATGAAAATTAAGTCGACTTTATAAAACCTAGATTTAGTTTGACTTAAGCCAGTGTAGACATGGGGTAGCCCTAAGTCGACTTAGGGCTACCCCAGGACTGCACCAATGCCCTCCCTGCTGGGGGGGCACAGGGGGAGCCTGGCGTGCCCCCCCAAAGGGCAGGGCAGAGCCCTGCCCACCCTGACCCTATGCCCTGCCAGGGTCCCTGTCCCCCTTTGCCTATGTACCTATGTACAATGGGGCAAAGCCTGAGCCCCCTGGCATTGGGCAAGGGGTGTCCCCCCTGCCCCATGGACCTACCCCAGGTCCCCCTAGCCCCTAGAAGTCAACCTAGACGTCCAGTGTGGACGCTGTAGGTCGACTTTGTAAGTTCCCCCCAAAGTCGACTTAAAATTTAAGTGTAGACTCACTAAGTCAACTTAGCTAAAGTCGACTTAAATTTCCAAGAGTAGACATAGCCTAGATGGACTTCTAGAACCAGAGTAGTCAATGTGGGGCTATTGAGTTTACTGTGTACCTCTCCAACAGCAAAACCAGGACTGGATCATTGCATGTCAGTCCTCCCATGTGTTTCCGGAAGCACACTGCTGTGTGCTTTGTGCTCTCTGGCCAGCTGAGGGGGGCAGATCCTTCTTGGCCCCTGAGATTCCCAGGGAATCGCACTGCAGCACTTCAAGGTCTGATCCCATTGCCAGGGTTTGGGCTGGGGATGTTGGCCCTGAAAAGGACCTGCTGGACAGTTCCCTCTGGCAGTATTTGCCTTTTGCTTTTTACAACAAGAACTTGAACTCCAACTTTACATTTCACCAGCTTTAGCTTCATTTTTTGCTGCTGCTGGAGAGCACCATGTGTAGGCAACTGACTCACTCTCCAAACACCTCCTTGGTACGAGAGCTATCAGCTCCTCCTTCATACATCTCTATGGGCCTGATTTTTGTTTCAGCTGAATATTGCTCTGTGGCCTGGGGCTCAGCTGCCACACTGAGCTTGTTGAGCCACATCGGAGCTCAGTTCGGCCACTCATGTTATAATTAGCCTCAAATCTGGATGTGCCAATGCACATGGCTCCATCAGACCTGCAGCAAGATGCTAGGTCTGCCTGGAAAGCTGTGACAGCTGAAACTAACCAATGTGATCTCTGGGGGCTGATGTCCCATTCTCAGACAGAAAAAAATGTACAGCACCAACTCAAAAGTCTGCTCAGATTCAGGGGAGGATTCCCACCGCCAAGGACCAGCATGTGACACCACAGCTGGTGGTTACGGCTACGGTGTTATGGCTACTCTTGGACAAGGGAATTACTGGCCCTTTGCTATGCACAGTCAGTCAGCACTCCCAGGGAGCTGAAAATTACATCCTCAGAGTGGAAACATCAGTGGGAAACAGAGCCTAACCCACTAAGTACATTCAGGACTCCGTCACTGCACTTACATTTTTGTCCCTTTGATCATAGATCTTGGAGCAGGCGAGCTATTCTCTTGCTTGTCTACGGTTGGCACAGCTTTGCACCAGCTTGGCCTACTTCCCTCCTGCACTGTTACTGGGGGGGAAATATTGCAGCCAATAACTCCTATGGTGGAAGAGTGCCCAACTTGACAGCCGGAGGCTGGTTTACAACGCTTGGCCTCCCTTGATACAGAAGCTATCCTTTGGCTTTGAGACCTGGACATCAAGCTCTGATGTCTGCAGATGAGAGGAAAAGGAAAAGAACTCTCATCCCCAGGAGCTTCCTGCCTGCTAGAAATATAATGGGTGATTTTTGACTCCACCAGGGACACAGTCAGGAACCACAGTGAGGAGGTGACATAAGAGCCTGACTAGAAGAGAATATACTTTAATAAGAAACTCTTAATTATCATTTATATTGGAATGTGGGGGAAACACTTCCTTGAGAAATGTATGAGTGATGCTGATAAAAGACTTAGCCCTTTGGACTCTGCACTTGTTTCCTGCAAGGAAGTGAAACCAGGACCTTTGCAGCAGAGCTGAACCTTAGATACATGGCACAGTCTTTTACATCATGCCAAAGGAGCAACGTTACCCTGCGAGCAAAGCAGCCTGAACCCTGTTTGTGTGGCCATGGCAAGTGTGGGCTGGAATACAGCTCAGGCAGTTAGCATGTAACGAACACAACAATTACTCTGTAAGAGGGAGAAAGGGCTAGGGCCAGCTCGAGTCTTAAGAATAAAGGCTTGTTTAGGAGAATTATTCATCAGGTCCCTTCTGTAGGTGGACGGCAGCAGATTAGAAGGAAACATTATCTCTCAGGGCAAGTTCAGAAGGGCAAATGAAGCCAAACTGGCACAGGCTGAGGGTCTTAATACATTATTCTCTTTGCTCTGTAAATCCATGAGAACAAAGTCCTCAGTGTGACGGCTCACCAGGGCTTTTTCTTTCCCTGAAGAACTATGAAAGTTCAACATGAGATGAAGAGGCACGTGCTGACTATTAGTCCACTACAAAGACCATTTGAGTCTAAAATTTAGAGTCTCATAAAAACATTATTGTCTGCATCCTGGGACATTTGTTTACCAGAGCAACACGGCCCTGAAAAATGTGACCCGCCTAGCAGCTGTGTGCCTCGCTCACCCCTGTGGTCATGAGCTGGCCTCCTAGGGGGTGTCCCAGGCCTCGCACCCATTGAACTTCACTCCAGCTCCCACTGATGATGGGGGCAGATCCACCTCTCATTGCTAGCGGTGTTGAGTCCCGCACATGGGAAGAATTGCTGCTAAATGTCTCTCCCTTGCTCTCTGGGATGATAATCCCCTGGGCTAGGCTTGTTTTGACAGTTGAATGGCTAGTGCAGAAAGCACGGATGGATTTACATATGCAACTCCATTTACAAATTCAAAGGCACTCCCAGATGCGAGCAGCCCTTCTCTTCTCTTGTTTTGCCTTAAAACTGGTCCCACCATCATTATATCATGTCTGGCCTCCATGCGTTCCAATAAGACGCTGTGATAACTTTCACAGTACAATATTTAGCACGCGTATTGCCTTATGCTGGCCTCCTCTCTGCATCGCAAGCTATATCCCCGGGCTGCTTCAATAATTGGGTGGGAGACTTCCACGGAGCATCTTAGTCTTGCCCCAACAGGTGAGTGTGAATCAGTTTGTCCATCACCTACCACCCCACCCCATCCCGCCCCACCTGCTAGGCAGTGTGCCTGAGTGCAGCAGTAGGTGGTGCTGTGATCTGAATTAACTAACTGGACTTGCTGCCACACAGCTGCCCCTAGGACAGGGTGCATTGCTGGGTGCTGTTAAATTCCATGGTGGGGGTGGAATCCTCCGTACCCCATCAAGGGCATTTTCCCATCAGTCACAGTCACAGAGGGCTGCACTGCATTAGCAGTCTCACTGTCGACATGCAGATGCCCAGGAAATGACACAGACACACCTGGATAGTGATGTAGCGATAGCTGGGGAATTTAGGGTGCCTTTGGCTGAGCATCCTGGAGAAAGTCTTCTTGAAAGTTCCTGGGGGACTGTTGCTGCTGGTTAGATGGTGCCTGGAGCCATTAGCATATGTTGGTGCTTCTGAGTTGTGAGTGAGGTGTCTCAGCAGCTGCATGGCTGCCTGTTATAATGAGCTTTTCTGTAGTAAGCAGCAGGGCCCGGTGCAGAGACAGCACAGAAAACTCTTTAACAGTGGGAAGCGCAGGTCAGCAGAAAACTGGAGTGGGAGAGTCAGCATTCCCCACATCTGAGCTATACCCCCCACTTGGACAGCCTGTCTCCAGCAGCCATTGTTACCTCCAAATGAGCAGAGAACCAACCACATGCTTTGAAAGGGCTACCAAAATGTGGAATATGTTGTCAATCCACAAGCCAGTGCCAGTGGTTTAAGGAATCTGTGAAGGAAAATGCCTTTTATGAGCTCTTCGCCAGGTGTGAGGGAGAAAATCCCACTAATAAGGAGCCATTGACAGGTACAGCCAAAGCCAGAGCCAAGCACAGATTTGAACTGGTTCAAAGTCCTGGGTCAGGAGTGTTCCTGGCTGGGCTGGACAGCAGCTATCCGCTGAATCAATGCATCATTAAAAGAGGAGCAAAGGCAAGGCATCCCTGAGAGGTGTGGTTTTCAAACCATGGGTTGGGACCCAGAACGGAGTCACAGACACTCAGGTGCTGGGTTGCAGCACTCCCTGCTGCCATCGAAAGACTAGGATGCATTATTGAAAAATGTAACTACTGGATCCCGCGCATAAATGATTTTTTTCAACTGGGTCCCTAGGAAAAACATATAAAAATTGCTGCTTGAGAGGGCAATTGAAAAAACGAAAGGCATCAAAAGCAGAGCTGGAGTGGGAGTGTTTGGTTGGCTCAGGTGTTGGAGACGCACAGGAATGGATCAGGTATACACCTGAGTGACAGCGGCACATTGTGAGACTATATGCCCAGCACAACCCTCCCTCCCCACACCCCAACCCCAACCCTGCTGTGTTTTGCCATCTTGGGAGAACCACGGGCTCTTACCAGCCACACCTTGGAGAAGAGTTGTTTCTTGCTGAGCCTTCTCACCCTAAAGCCCTTGACTCATCACCCTGCAGCATTTGGGGCACTGGCAGAGCAGAGGATGCCCAGACTATGACTTCAAGATCAGAAGCCTCTCATAAGAAGTGGGTGACACATGTTCAGCCCTGCAGTGATGGGCCCAGAAACCCCAGAGCCCTCGCTAAAGGGCCCAGTGCACAGAACGGAGACTGCCATGGATTGGCAGCTGGGCTGCCAGGGTGACAGAATGTCCCACTCTATGCCGCCACGCATTTTCAGGGCAAGTCAGCCCTAAGAGATCGTCAACAGTGAGAGACTGACCTGCCTCCCATGACCATGGGTGTGCTTGAAGCTAAGAGGAGGAACACATGCAGGTGTCTATGCTCCCTTGCCCAGTCAAGGCAGCTGAGATTAGGTGGCCTTTCCCAGCTCACTACCCCAAACTGAGCATTCTCAGGGCATGTGCATCTGTAGCTCCATTAGACACCTTCATTTCCTGTTCCAGTCAAATGGCTCCATAGCCACTGAGAGCCTCTTTCCCAGCTGCCCCTCCTGTGCACAGGGGCAATGGGGAACTAACATGGCCAGTCACTGGGTCCAGCTTGTGCTGGGCTCAGATGGGAGTGAAATCGTGTTCACACACAGCATGCCTGCTGAGAGAGGCCCCTGAATCTCCGAGAACTCCCTTCTGACGCTCCCCGAGTCCTGCTGGAGAAAGCGACAGCGAGACGATTAAAAACATACAGGAGATGCTTTGATTGATAAAGAAAGCAAAACAGTTTGTCTTATTAAGTAACACTGCACTGTTGAAACAGTGCAGGAAAGTTGCCTTGTTCCAATAAATCAGACATTCAGGAGGCCGCGCTGGGAAGGAGCAGACGTGAATCACACCTTACTTCATATGCCCTGCAGCGCTTTCACGGATCGTTCCAGTTTGAAGGATTAATGGCACTTGCAGATGTAGATTATCCTCGCTTTCATTTTAGCTTCATTATCAGAAGGGCTCTTTTTAGTGTAATTATTGTGGCCTGGGTCTCCTAGGCAGACGCAACCTCCCAGCTGTGCCTTTTGTGCTGCTCAGGCTGCCTGGGCCAGGATAGACGGTCTGATCTCGCCTCCTATCTGCTGGGCTTCCTGCTTCCCCCTCTCTGCTGCACTGGACTTTTCCTCTAAGAGTCGAGGTGGAACTTGATATGGCTTCCAAGAGTCCCTAAACTGGGTGACAAGGCCTAAGTGCCGCACAGGAGTGGGGGTGGCTCTGGGTGAAGGTGCCCTTGATGGCTGCAAACAGCTGCAGGTCTGGGAGACCTGAGCCCCAGTGACTCCAAGTTCCATCCTGTGCTAAGCAGCTGTGCTCAGGGTGGGAATTTCTCTGTGTCACCAGCATCCCTGCAATGGGTGGGCTCAGGCAGGCAACAAGGCTCTGGCAGGAGGGAAGGGCATGTCCTGATTACCCCACTCACTCGCAGCTCGGACTAATTAACACTCAGCTGTTTGCACCTGCGCTAGGAGGGCCACATGAGACCGTCCCCCAGGGCACACAGCTCCCAGCAGCTGGCTGGACAAACAGACAATGAATGCTACGCACTTTCCAGGCCCCAAATCACTGGCAGAGTAAACACAAGGGGGGTTGCCAAGGTAGCAAAGAATTGACCCCTCTACCTTCCCCAACTGAGGCCTGACTCCAGCTGTGACACCTTCCAGTCACTGCCCTAGTGCATTGCGTAGGAGGCCTGGCAAGAGCTGCCGCTGTTGGGGAACAGTCGGCCTCCAAGGGCTGGGCTGCCCCTTGCCCGCCTGGAGAGCCACCCAGCTGCTGCCCCAGTGCAGGGAAAGCAGGCAAGAGTAGGTGGCAGCTCTCCAAACGGCTCGCCTGCCTGTCTGCCTGCTGCTCCCCCATCCCACAGCCCTGGACGGAGCAGATCGGGGGGGCAGCCAGCTGCCAATGCAGAAAGGGTGGCTTGTCTGCCACCCCATGGGGGTGCAGTGAGTGGGCAGTGGTGAGGGACATTGCAGCAGCTGTCAAGAGGGGGCAGGCCATACCCCAGGCAATGGGGGGCTGGAGAAGGCAAACAAGCCCTGGTGAAGAAAGGGGTCCCTCCCCCGATCTGAATTGTGGCTGTGTGGGGCACCTCAGTGGGGGCTGAGAGACATGCACTGGACACTCGCCCTTCAAACAGAGCCCTCCAGCTCACTTTGCCCCTTCAGGGCCCCTTTGCCTCTGCTCCCTCACAGAGCCCATGTCCCAAACCCTTCCCGCAGCTGTGTGGGGCTAGTGCCATCTCTCAGTGGCTCTCCCCAAGCAGTCTGGGTGCCACCGAGAGGCAGCTGCTCAGTCCCTGTGTGAGTCAAGCCAGGGACTCTTGGATCGCTGGGGCTCACATCTCAGAACCAGCCTGCTTGGCATCGGCGTTCCAAAGGTCCCGGGTGCCATTTACCCAAGTGGGATTAAAGACTGTGAAGGCATTCAGAATGGAGCCCCCAACGTGAGATGCCCAGAGCCTTGAAACTGGGCCTCGACCTCCATGTGCTGAAAACAATGTGTGTCTGACACGTGCTGTCCAACGGTCTTTGACTCTGGGAGCAGGACCCCTGACTGGGCTTGGTCAGTCACCCTGCGCGCCATGTGCTGATACTGCCTGGTGCAGGGGGATCCCGAGACCTTCCCTTCTCCCTCCCCTCACTAAGGCCTCCGTACCTATGCCACCATCTGCTGAAAAAGTAAACTGGCACAGACTGTTGGTTTAAAATAATGACAGGGACTCACTGTTGAGTCAGATGGAATCTCAGTGAACAGATTGATCTCACCCCCTGGAGCATTTCTGGGGATTCAGAATAGCACAGCCAATTAATATATGACATTGGGTGCCGGAACCCCATCTCCCAAAGGATTCACTGCCCATGGTGGATCACCACCTGGCTCAAGGAGCTGCTGGCCCTTCCCTTCTGCTGGGACTAAGATCACGCTGGGTAAAACCAGGACCCCCAGACCCGATGAGGAAAAAGAATGTCCCTATGTCTGGACCCAGCTGCTGGGTGAGACAAAAAGGACATTGCAGCAGCTGAGCCGTGCTACTGGGGAGCCAACATTCACACGTTGTTAGCTAGAGCTTCCCACTGCTTTTGTGTGGCATCTCAGGACTGGGCCGGCCTGTCTCTGTGGGCAAAGCGCTGTTTGCACAGCCAAGGGCTGGCGTGACGAGCACAGATGGGCTGGGACAGGCGCTCTGGAATCTTCTGGAGCTGGAGGGTAGTTGGAAGAGGACCTGCATTGTGGGAGTTTCTTTTGAAAAACAAGAACAGGTCTGGCCAGCTCCTCACTCCAAACCCCTCTGAGATCCCTCCCTCTGGCTTGCAGTCAGCTTGGCTCACTGGACTTCTGTCCCGGTGCCTTCCAAATGGAGCTCCTGCTGGTGCCTCAGGGTCCCACCAGGCAGCTGGGGCTGGCTCTCCTTTCCCTTCAAGGCTAGGTCCCCTGGATGAACCCGGAATGCTGGGCCCTCCACTGGTCCTGCACGGCTTGCTGAATATGTCTGATTCAGGGCAGAGAGTGGGTAGAAAGGGGACACACCCCAGGTGGTGCTCCCATCCCCTTCTGCCACATCTTTTATGGGGAGTCTTGGCTGGTGGAGATGTGTGTAGGGAGTGGGATGGAGGAGGGGCAAGTCTCCCTTGGGTCTCCATTCATGCAGGAAGAATGGGAGGGACCTTGGGTGGTGGCCTCCAGCTGCCTGGCACATGGCTGCCTGTTCCTTGACCCTCAGGAACCAGCCCAACCCAGGCTCAGAGTTCAAAGCTACTGAAAATGGCTCCCTTCATCTCTGGCCCTGAGAAAAAGAGACTGGAGCAGCCTGTGAGCTTGGCATTGGGAGGTTCCAGGAAGGAAATGTGACCAAGGGGTGATGTGATGCCTCATTTCCCCATGTACTAAGCCTAGTTCCCTCCCTTCAACAGGGCCTAAATACATGAAGAACATTAGAGCCCTGGACCTTAATGACAGTATCTCATCTAGGGCTGCAGGATGCCAAGGCCCTGCACAAGGATAGAGCATCTTCCACCAGATGGCTTCACTGTTTTTATTTGCATCTGACGAAGCGGGTTGGAGCCCACGAAAGCTTATGCCCGAAGAAATTTGTTAGTCTTTAAGGTGCCACAGGACTCTTGTTGTTTTTGCTGTACACAGACTAACATGACTCCGCCCCCTCTGGAAATTGTCTTTGTTTATATTTCTGTAGTGCTCAGAACCCCAGCCAGGGATCAGGGCCCTGCTGTTTTGGCAGCTGGACAGACCAGGATCCCAAAGAAGGCAGTCTCTGCTCAGAGAGCTCACAGTCGCATGTGGGCCAGGGTGATGTGTCAGGGCAGGTAGATGAAGCAGCAGGGTGAGGGAGGGGGTGGTGTGGGAGATAACACTAGAGAACAATGGCTTGTGGAGCTGTAACACCTGGACCCATGCCTCCAAGTGTCCCAAGACTGCTAATGTATGATGCACATGGACTCATATCGGTGTATGTGGGGCATGCATGGGTATGTGTGTGTGTGTACTGGGGTGGGGGTGCAGGGTGTCGCTCAGCAGGAGAGACCTGGGAGGGAACACTAAGCTGCACTTCCTGGTTGATTTGATCCTGCCAAGATCACTTCTATGTGGAGATAAACTGGCCATTGTTGCCAAAAATAAATGTTAGTGTTCCAAATCCACACTTCAATAGCACCCGCTCATTAGAGATGCATATCATTTGGCTCCAGTCCCACACCTTCCAGCTTGTTATAAATATGCAGTTGCTACTGGCTCTACCCCAATCATCTCTGCAATCAGAGCTTTTAATTAGGTTAATTAAATTGTATCAAACCTCACAGGGACGCAGTTCACTGATGCTGATGAGGCAGCCAAAACAGACCTTAACTCCAGCTCTAATGAAAGCCCTGCTGCCTGCTACAGCTAATGACAATGCATAATAAATTAGAGCTTCCCTAGAAAGGTGCATCAGGGCTGGTGCTTAGGTAAATGATGAGCTATATTCACTAACTTACTATTTCGGGCTGTGGTTCTGCCAAGCCAGGAATATCCCGGGACTATGCTCTCACCAGATAATGGATTCCTACCGACCATTTGCCTCAGATCCCTACATATGCTAAATGATTTTAGTCCATAACATTATACAGACAGTAAAATTATTTTGGTATTTTGCACTTTGTGGAAGAGCTTGCTTTGCCAGGACACCAGGCTTCTGCTGGCATGAGCTGCTTTGTGTATTTATTTATCAGAAACTGTCCTTAATTTCATTTGAGAAGGAGATTTTGGCTGAGGAGAAGAAACAGAGTTTTGCACCCAGGTGTGATAAGAAATGTTCTAGCCTCAATTTCCTGCGAGTCCCACCCTGCCTGTTGTCCTGCCGCTGGCCAGAAATTGGAGTCCCAGCCCAGACCTGGCTCACAATATTCCTCCAGGGGCTAGGTCAGTTTGGGGAGCCAGGAGAAACCAAATGGTCCCTGAAAGCTCATAGAAATCAAGGTTTTATCCTGCTCTATTTAATAGCAATTAATTGCTGCCCAGATTTGTACTGTTGCTATAGAAAGTTCATTGCCTCCCCCTCCTCAAAACCAGAGCTAGAAACCCAGAGCTTTGCCACTGCTTTACTCTAGGACCCTGAGCACAACACTGCATCTAAGACTGAGGAAGGGCTAGAAAGTTTGCCTCAGGTCTGGGAAAAGCAGCTGGGATAGAAGTAGCATGTCCTATCCTCAGAGCCCTGTGAAGGCACTCGGCACCAAACCAGGCTGATCCAGCTCTGCTGGCTCACAATCTCACTGGCTCTCACCCCATTAAACCCTTGGGTTGTCCTTACACTCACCCTCTTTTACAGAGAGATTCAGTGACCTGTCTAAGGTCACTCAGAGATTCTGTAAAAGAACCAAGAATTAAATCCACCTTGCCTGAGTCCCACTTGGTGTGTTCACCATAGTGTAGGCACAGGGGGGCTGGAACAATGTGTCCGGTGGGGGTGCTGAGAACTACTGAACCAAATGGAAACCCTGGATATGATGGAAATGACTACAATCCAGGAGGTTCAGCAGCACCACACCCCTAGTTTCAGTACCTATGCGTGGGGCCCCGACTTTGGCCCGACTGAGCCAGGTAGCAGCTGGCCCCTGAGGGTTTCACTGGTAACTAGGATTCTATCTGGGGCTGTCCCTGTACCATCAGGTGATAGGGGTATTCCTGACCAGTGATCTGGACACACCTATGCCATCCAGGCCCACTGCACTGGCCTGTTGTCTGCATCACGAATGCCTACCGGAAACCCATCTGATAGGCTGAAGGACTTGTGACTATTCTGCAAATAACAGAGGCAGCCTTAGCGTATCTGGGGCGCTAGGCAAAGGCCCATTGCGGGACCCCCATAGGGTTCCCTGCTGCCAGCCCCGGCTGCCACCGTGGCCCCGGCATCCTACTGGGGGTCCTGAAACCTCCCCATGTAGCCCTGGTGCCATGCCAGGGGCCCTGAAAACATCAAAAAGCCCCCACCCATGGTTCCACCACCCCACTGGGGGCCCCAACCCCGCCGCGACACCAGATCCCCATGGCCGGCTCTCTCAGCAGTGTGCCACCCTCCTGGATGCCCTGAAACCAGCCCTGGTGCCCTGCCGGGGCTCCCAATTCCCCCATTGCCATCCCTACGGAGGGAGAGCGGGCTTCCCCTCTGCTGCCGCAGGGCCCCCTGCTGCCTTCAGCAGCGAAGGCAAGGGGCGGAAGTGTAGAGTACAGAGGTGGGCCCGAGGGCGGAGCAGCCAGCCCAGGGGCGGGGTGGAAGTGAGAAGCCGGGCTTCTGGGCCAGCCTGCCCTGCCTCCCCCCATGCTGATTGGCCCTGGGCCCCATCCTCCCACAGGCATACCCCTACCCCGCCCCTCCTCCCCCACCGCTGGCCCCCACTGCCCGTCATGTGTTCCGCAGTGCAGGACAGGAGGCAGATGCAGCTTTTGGGGTAGGTGAAGGGGCCCCTCACTGCTCGGGGCCCCAGGCGGCCGCCTGCTTCGCCTACCCCAAAAGCCGCCTCTAGTAATATATCGCTGCAGGTGCCTAGAGATAATCCTGCAAAGATTTTAATGTACCCTGCTATTAACTTTTATAGGTAGTCATTATCAACTGAGTTCTAGAGCTTGAACAAGGAATTATGTGAAATTGTTCTGTGGCAGAATCTTACTTGGAATCCTGAAACCCAAACCATGAGTCTAGGTGTTTTGATGATATCTGTGTTTGGCAAGCTGTAAGGAATCTCCTCACTATGTCTACACTTGTTAAGTCAACTCTGTGAAGTCTATTTAACAAGGTCAACTTACAGTCAACCTTGTTAAGTCGACTTAACAGAGCCTGTAGTGCAAACATACCTGTCTATACTGGCTTTAATTCGACTTAAGTCGACTTAATAAAGGTTGATTTAAGCCTTAAGTCGACCTTCAGCGGTGGTGTTATTAAATCGACTTAGGAAAGTGCTTAAGTCGACTTAACAAGCGCCCAGTGTGGACGCAGAGTTCTGTAGGTCAACGTAAGCGTCCTTTGGTCAACCAAAGGCACCAGTGTAGACGCACCCTAAGGAACTTGCTGGTTCAAGCATCTGTCTGCTGGTGAAAATTATAACAACAGAACAGCAAGTGGACTCTTTCCTCACCCTCGCCTGAGCACCAGCTGGAGAACGTAAGCCCTCCATTTCCTCTTCTCTGGCTTTCGGCCACTCGTGGCTGATAGGTCAGCAACAACCTCAGCATGCAGCATCCTTGGCATATGGTCAAGACAGCATATGTTGCTCCTCATATTCCTGTCTCCTGTGCACTCTCCACCTTCAAAGAGTTTTACAGACAGTAGCTAAGCACTGACTCCTCACTACACTGCACCAGTGCCAGTCACCCCCATATCTGAGGAAACCAGGGCAGTGAACATGGGCAAGACCTTGCACAGGTTTCCGCCTCCTGCAGTCCCATGCAAGTCAGGCTGGGATCTGGTTTTTGTGAGTTACCCACGAGTCTGGAGAAAACAAGTGTTGGGCCCAGAATTCCTGAAACTGGTCCCACTTAGAGCAATGGACTGAGCCCAGTAAGGGACTCTGGAACAAGCATGAAATTAACAAGGCTTTGCACAATTGCATGCGGGGCATATCTGCAGCACAGAGCTGGCTCCCCTTTTACACACACACACACAGCAAAGGGATACTATAACGCTGATGGGATGAAAATAGTCTTGCTAAAACCCTCCCTTTTCTTTACTTATTGCCCTAAATCTGTTTGCAATTGCATCTGTGTGTAAGGAGCAGGGGGAGTTGGCTTCAGAGACTCCTGAAGGGACCCACACAAAGCTGGGTGGGGAACACACACCATTCAGTAAGCCTAGCAGCCCTGGATGGCATTGCCCTAAACACACTATAAAGTGGCTATAAAGAAATATCAAAACTCCTTCCCTTTTTCAGCAGGCAACCCACTTTTTAGTTCTCCTGCTGGCCCCGCACATCTGCCCACTCCTGGCACCAAGAGACCATGTTTAACCTGTGACAGCTTTTCTAGTATTTAATTACATGGCTGCTTGATGAGCAGTGGCAGCAATGAGACATCCAAAGATGGATGTGCCAGTGAGAGAAAAGAACTTCACTTTCTTTAGCTCTTTGAAAGGGTCTGTGTGAATTTTGTGCTGTGAAAGGAGCTGCGCTGACCACCCAGGAGTTCTGCACTTGAGCACTGCAAGGGCAATGTACAAGACTCAGCCCTGACCTCCAAGGGTGAAGGAAAGGACAGGTGGATTCGCTACCCCATGCCCATTGAATCCTTCGCATGAGCAGGAGGAACTGAGTGGAACCCCCAACTTATCCCTCATTAGCCATCAGATTGTAAAACTTTTCAGTTACTACTGCCATGGGCTCAAGTGTTCAGAGGCTCCTTCCCCCCTTTCCAGCAAAGGAGCTGTGTGAAGGGCCTCAGAGAAAACAAAGATTTCCATGCCCTAGGAACGTGGAGAAATCCCATGGAGAAGGGTCCCAGAGCCCACCCTCTTGCGCATCTGTTTCTGGTTTGCTGGGGAGGTGCTTGTGTCTTAACCACAGGCAAGAGGCAGACTGATGGTGAGCAAGCTGAATGAGGGAAGTTATTCTTCTGGCACAGGGGCAAGAGGCATTCACCATGCAGTCTGCATTCACTCTACAGAGCCTGTGCCCTGCAGAGATCAAATATACCTTCTATAATAGAGCAATGACTGCTCAACACCCTTCCCCCGCCCCCGAGAATCAGCTCTTCCACCCCACTAACCTGCCTTTCATGTGATATTGGGAATAGCTGGGTCGGGAAGGAATTTTCCCCCAGGGCTGATTGGCCTGGGCTCTGGAGGTTTTTCGCCTTCCTCTGTAGCACAGGGCATGGCTCACCTACCAGTGAATTCTCTGTATCTTAAGTCCTTAAATCATGATTTAAGGAGGTAAATAACTCAGTCATAGGTTGGTGGCCTATTGCAGGAGTGGGTGGGTGAGGTCTTGAGGCCTGCATTTTGCAGGAGGTCAGACTAGATGATCGTACTGGTCCCTTCTGACCTTAAAGTCTATGAGTCTATTGCCAGGGGCTGATCACTGTCCTGTCACCACACTTGACTTGCCAATGGTGGAGTGCTTGCCACATGCCTTGGACATACGCACCCTGGACATCCCAACCCCTGATACGCCATTCGGGCTAAGGCAGTTGGTTGCATTTTAGTGGGTGTTAATTGCCTTGATTTCTTCCACAGAGGCTTTGAATTGCTGGTTTTCTCTTCCATCCTTTCTAGCATCTGTTGCAACTCAGCTAACTTACATAGCCCAAAGAAAGTTTCACCCCAAAAGTAACCACTGCAAATACACAGGGCTCCCTTGAGTCCATGCTAAAGAACAATATACATCTTAGAATTTAGCCCAATTGATTGTTAAAATAAGTTTTCCACCTTCTACTACACATTACACCAGAATTCACTGAAAGTTAATTTTTAAAAAATATTTACTTTTCACACTGTTTTTTACCTTTTGCCAACACCCAGCATTCAATATGCAAGTAGATTGCCTTAGTCATCATGAGATGCCCAAAATAAGTGCATTCTGGTTCCGGAGGGTACATTTCTGGTGTTTCTCCAGAACCAGGAAGAAACTTCATTATTTAAAAAAATTAAAGCTGTCTCTTGTAACCACCTGACTTGAGGAGCTAGGGTTTAAGGAAAACACCAATTATCATGAGACTCATGATAAATTTGAGAGTTAGCAACACTGGAGAACAGACAGCTTGGTTTTTCTTGTGTCAATAGAAGTGACTTAACTGCCAGATTCTCACACACTAGCCCCACCTCTACCACATTGTTTTGGTTGCTAACATTCACAGAAATGATAATTAAAAGATAAACAGCTGTTTTCACTGGAATTCTGAACAAACAATCCTGGAAACATTCCTGTTGGAGAAGTTTTAGAAATGCCAGACCAGAGGTACATAGACAGTTCCCCTTTAATTGCAGCCCCAGAAGTCTACACTCAGCCAAATGGTTAAGTCCTTGGAAGAGACTAACAAGGTGCTTCGTATTAGAGGTAACTGGTTCCTAGAAGACCCGCTGAGCTGTTCTCTTGGCCAATGGTACCTTCTAGTTCAATAAGAGACAGGCAGGTGCCACTTTTTATTGTTGTTTTTGTAAATATGAAGCTGATTTGGTTTCCAGTAACTTCCTCTACTGTGCAGGCTGGTGAACCACCCAGCTTGGGCCAGGTTCCCTACAGAACTCTGAGGCCATGAGTGAAATGCTGAGCCAAACACTGCAATTGGTTCAGCAGCAATTATGGACTGAGCACATCACTTGGAGAATGTCGCCCATGTTAGCTGGGAGTTGAAATTTCTAATGGAGAAGAGATAGACATCAGCTTGCTTTATTGCTTCATGTTCTGACAAGTCCTGGAAGACCAAGTATTGCAATATCCATATCAGTATCAGGGCTATATTCAAACATGCACCTATAGGCACAGTTACACAATGCCCAGGGTATAGAAGGGTGGGAATAATAAATTATAACATTTATAAAGACAAAATAGCAGGAAGTGCCAAACAGACCCCCTCATTCAGTTGAGAATGGCTGGGATTGCAGAACTTTGCCCTGCTGCTTCCAAGTGGAAATAACCCAGAAGAATGCAAAAACCAGTCCCCACTATTTTTTTCTGATACAATAGTGAATTTAAGTGAGACCATATTTGTGACTGCACATGGGCAAAGTTTGAAAAATTATAATCAATTAGCTAAAACATTCTGCAAATGAATTATTTACCCCACTTTGCAAACTGGCAAGTGTGTTCAACAAGATCACATTGTTCCATTTGAACTACGTGATACTTTTAGGAAAGTCACCACCATTCAGAAATGCTTAGAGACCTGGAATTCCTCAGTTCTGCTCCAGCCCAAGTTTTTCAAAAAGTAACCTAAAGACCTTCATAAAGTAGTCTAGAGACTGGTCATAGCCCACGGCTGAGTTTTGGATGGGAGCCAGCACTCCATCAGTTCTCTGCCTAATCACCCCACTCTGTGGAACACTGCTGCCATCTGCTGGGTTCCCTTCCTCTCATTTGTGAGAGGAAATCTAGAAAATTATACTTTATGCTGCTGGCTCATCCATCATTTATTTTAAATATTCTTCTGTTTTATTCACATTTAGTAAGGAAATTTCTGTGGGCAAATGTTTCAGCTACATGCCAAAACACCCGCTGATCACTAAAGGCAGCCATTTAGCAGGGACTTGTATCAGAAGAATTTTTAAGTTTAATCAAATTTTACATCATTCCCTGCCACTACAGGAGACAAACCAGTCAGTTCATGCTGGGTTTGGAGGGCTGGCAGGAAGGTCACTAGCTCCTGCTGCTGATTTATATAGTCAGTATGTTTTAGAATATGGTCTAGTGTTGGAGGGGAGGCAGTTGGCTCTAATGGAGAGTGATTAATGACACGGGCCTAAGCCAGAAGTGAGGTGCTGCTCTTAAACATGGCACACTGGCAAAATCCTTCCAGTGTGCAGTCGCCTGAAGTTGGGCACTTTGGCTGGGGTTATCAAAAGAGCCTACGGAATGGGGTACTGCAATCCTATTGCACCTTAGACCCAACACGTCTTTCAAAGCCTGGCTCTAAATCCCTAGGAAGGCATTTTCCAAGTAGCTTGGTTCTTAGGGTGCTGAGCACCTATGGCTCTGATTTCAACAGGAGCTGCAGCTCTAGAAGGGGCCTGCTTTTGCCTAAATATAATTCAGATGCCTAGTTTCAGGATCCCTAACTCTGGAAATATCTGCCTTCTTCACTCACTCTCTGCAGGAAAGAGAGGATAGCGGCTTATATGCATTACAGAAGTGTTGCGATGATTCACAGTTCTAAGTACTAGTAGATAATTTGCAGTCAGCATATTTTGGCATTTGTGCCCTGGATTCTGCACATGAAAGCATCAATGAGCAGAAATCTGAGGACAGTTCTCTCCCTGCCCAGTATCACCACTACACAACTGTTGCTGTTTTCTCTCACCCCTATTAATGGCAGACAAACAAGACAAACACTCCAACCTTCTAGGACATTTGTATAGGCAGGACTTCATGTCAGTCCACTATTCTTCTTGATGGAAAGTAAGAGACTCCATTTTCTTTAAACACACATTTGCTTCTGACAGAGCCTGCTTCCCCCTCCTTTGTGTCCCTGTAACATTCATACCACCACTTTGCGCTTGTGTAGGGACAAGTTTTGTTAACATACAAATACTAAGAAGAATTCTTGCTTAAGTAGATTTAAAAAAAAAAAACTAATGCAGTAACCTAACTGCTTTTAGAGGGAAACCTGGGAGCCTTGCTTAATATTCATAGTCAGAGGTACGGGCAGAGTCTAGGCGTCTGGGGACTAGGAACCCTTGCAGTGGTAGATAATTTATCTCTTCCTCTTAAACTCAAAATTTATGTTTAGAAACAAAGGCAGTTCTCCTCCAAGAGCAGAAAGGGACTCGGGCTCTAAGGCCAGAAGGGACCACCATGATCATCTCATTTGACTTCCTGCACAATGGAGTCCACAGAACCTCCTGCATGCGCACTCAGTGAGTGGCTGGTGTCAGACAGGCTCAGGCTGAAGGGCCAGCCACAGAATTTACTCACACAGTGGATGTGTCCGGGGGAGCTGTGCCTAACTGTCCCCGCGTGACTTCACCTTCCAGGCACACGCAGCACAGCAATAAGCAAAGTACATACATACAACACAGGATATCCTGCTGCACTGCCTCTGGGGCTCAGAGAGGCTTCCCTTTCTATGTATCAATCTGACGAATGCCCATGGTGCTCAAGCTCACTGCGTTAGTTTGGGAATTTCCCTGAGAGCAGGCAGCGCACCTTCTGGAAAGGTAGAAGATACAAGAAACTAAAGCACAAGCACCAGCAAGTTCATGTGATGCAGGTGCAGTTTGCTAGCACCTTGGCTTCCTTGGGAACTGCATGGTTATTTATAGGGGATGCCGAGCCCATGACAGAGAGAGAGCTAAGCCCACCTATTTCTGCCTTTACAGTGCAAGTCCTAATCACTTCTCCTTCACTCCACTCTGTCAGCCCACAGCCAGGGAAGAGTATTGATTTAGCAACAAGCCCTTAGGCAATGCTGCTCCCCATTTGAGGTGTTCTGTTAAAATAAATTGCACAAATAAATATGAATAGACAAAACAGAGAAGTCAAGCAAAAGAGGAAAATGGAAGAAGAGATGCAGTGAAACAGAGAAAGTAGGTGCTTAGAGAGAGACAGATCCTAGACTTTTACCATCTAGAACAATAAGACAGGAGAGCTGGTCTGGAGCCTTCATCAGACTACCACAGATTTTACCCCTCTCTCTGGTCAGGGCCCGGTCTCCCTTTCGTTTGTGTACTGTGCACAAAGAATGCCTAACAAAGTAGAGTTACAAGCTCACAGCTCTTCTCTCTTAGGGTTTTCACCACGGTTTCTGGACACCTTTTCTGGGGTTTCCAATGTGTAAAACCAGAACTGAAGCAGAAGTCTTCTTGGATTTATTAAATAAAACACGTTATAGTTCTTGACAAGATGTTAAACCACAGTGGAAAAATAAGCATCATACTGATAAAATACCAGCAATTCTCAATAAGGAGCAACATATTACAAGGATGTCCCAAACTATTCCACAGAAAAATTAACGTTTCCGTTGGAATTGGAATTTGTAAACAGCTGGGCTATTTACGGTTTCTTTCTTCACCTTCACTTTCTGAGTCTTGTCCTGGAAACAAAAACAAACAATTATTTTCTTTTCTATCAAATCATAAAAGAAACAGGAAGAAAATGGGCGTGCTGGCTGGAACTGGAGATGCACACTAGATTCAGTGGAAATTGGACACTTCCTAATGTTTAGTGGGCAGAAGATGAAAAGATCTTCTCTTTCATCTGCAATTGTAGTGTTAGCCATACAACTTGTTCTGTGACTGGCAAGTCACCACTGACAGAGGAATCGTAGACCAGAGTCACTGAAAGTTGAGGAATTGTTCCTTCCCTAGAGGGAGTGCTACTCCTCATTCCTCCCTTCTCCTGCTCCACAGCAACAACTTTGACTTTAGGTACCATCATCAATTTATACAGCACTTTACAATAGATTGACTGGGCTCCACTGAGAGGAGAACTGACACTCTGCCTTGGAGTTTATGGACCAAAGGCCTGAATGGGTGCAGTGTAAGATCAACAAGCTATCTGTGCTGTCATTACAGCTGGGACGCTTCTTGGTAGCTTTGATAAGGAGCTACGGGAAATGCTCCACAACAAGTAAGGAAGCGCATGGGTGCACGCACCCAGACACCCTGTTCTCAGCAAAAGTCCCTCAACAGGCAGAATCCAAAGAACAAGAGTTAAGTCTTTACTCTCTCACCAGGAGATCTTTGCGTGTCTGGATCTTCTGTGCAATAATAAACATCTTCTTTTCCCGCTCAATGCGTTGTTTCAGGAGGCTGTACTGGTGCTTCCTCTGTTGGGCTAATTTCTGGAGAAGGAAAAGAGCAGTTTATAGTAGAGCCAAAGAACAAGAAAAATATATTCGCTCGCTGAACTCAACCCAGGCTGGCAGGGTTCACACCTGGGGTGACTTAAGATTTTGTTTTTAAAAAACCACCACCAAAAAACCACACAAGTTCCACAAACAAGGAGTTCTATTAACCTCCCAACCCAATTCCAATTTTGGGACTGCTTCCAAAAGACCCATTATTTAATTCTTTGATTTAGGGTTGAGATTTCCTGGCATATACCATATTCCTAACAGGAACCTAAAGGGTTAATATAGACAAGATCATTTAGAACAACAGGCCTGTAGGTCTTCTAAATGAGAAAACACATCTGAGCTGGCACAAGGTGCCATGGGAAGCACCAAGGCATCTCCCATGGTTATGTGTCTGGAACCCTGGTTTTGCAGCTCATCCAGAAGTCAATATGCCCCAAAAGCAAATGGCCTCCTAGCTTTTTGTTGTTGTCTTTGTGACCGAAGATGATGCTACTAGTTTTACATCCTGTAAGCATGGTTGTGACTAAAATGACCAGTGCGTGAATGAAAGGCATAGCTTCCTCAGTGCTGAGGAAGGGTTACAATCTGTTCCTGCTCCTGTTTACACTCAACCACCATATGGATTTTGAGGCATAGAAGCTAATCTTGAACTGGATAACCTCCTCGCACCATGCTAGGGCATTAGCTCTGCACTGATTCAGAAGGAAAAGGGCCTCTGAGACCAATTCCTGAAGTGTAAGCATTACATGCAGATCTCCCAGCCAAACAGTGACCCACCTGATCCTGCTTAACTTGTGAGAGATGATGGGCTCAAAGCAAAAGGTGGCATGGCTGCAGGTGTAATCTATTATTAATATCTAACAGGACAGATCACAGCATGTTTACAGTATGACTCAGTCTCTTGGAAGAAGAGAAAACCCACCAGTAAAAACTAGTCCAACCACTTATCTATCGCCAAGCCAAAGTGAGAAGACTGGCAGGAGGGAGGGGAGTGAGGAAGTGTTATCCAGCATCTGATTTAAGGGGAACACACTGCAATCTTACCATCAGCAATTTTAGACACCTTTATTTTTATCTTATTGCACATACTGACTCAAGCTTACAGGACTGTCCAACATGTTCAAACTAATTAAGAGGTATTTATACTGCTAAAGCCATGCTTAACCGCTTGAGAGAGAAACTGCTGTGAAATTAAAACATTGGGAGCAAAGCTGATGCTGTGTAAATGATGCAAGCTGGAGAACAGAAACATTTTATTAAAAAAACAGCTAGATATGAGAGTTCAGCTTTATAGTTTCAAGGGACAGAGGAGGAAGGCAGAGTACTAGATCACAAATCCCACTATGTTCAAAGATTGAAGGAAAGAGAATTCAAACGTAGATTTATCAATCAAGAGCCACAAAACTAACAGAAGAAAGAAATCTCTGTATCTATCCCTGGTACTATGATTGCCAGGAGCAAAGAAGAGAGGCAAAGTCTAAATATTTGTATCTGCTAGAGTCACCCATTCCATAGGAAGCTCCTCCACATCCCCAACTTCAGGCTACAAAGTTATTTTTTTTTAAATGCTCAGCTGCAGCAACATAACACTGATTTTATATCAGAGCTTGAAAAAATTGGCTCCAAGCTAGGTGCCAGCAGTTTTATTTTTGGTCACCAGAGGGCGCTCCTCCACTGCATTTCCACAGAAGAGCTAGGAGCCAGGCTACAAACCCAGACCACCATGGCGACTTGGTACCTGGGTTTTGTCGAGCTCTGTTTTATATATATCTAAAACAAATACAGGAAATTTCCCAAACTAGGGCTTTTAAAAATACTGGTACGCCCATTAAAAACCATTTCTTTAAAGAACAGCTACAGAGCAATAAAATATCAAATCTGCACATTGAGTCACCAATGGCTCTATAAACAACCTCAAAGGAAGAGAGCCAGCAGGGCCATAAGAGATTCCTAAGAAAACTCTAAATTGCCACCTGAAACAGAGTCCCAGTCCCAATCCCAGAAACGATATCCACCATCTCTGCAGGACTTGTAAAACGTAATAAAAGTGCCCTCAGCATCGATTGAAAATGCCTCCTTCAGAGAGCAAAGATAAGGATGCTTATGCAAAGGATACACTCAGCAATAGTGTGAATCCATGCTCTGCCACCTTCCCCCACTGCTCCGCCAATACGTCTCTAGCCTGACATCCTGCACCATTTCGTATTCCTGCTCTGCTCCACACATAAGCAAAGAATACCAATCATGCCCACTGGTTTGCAGTGCAGACAAGTGTGCCTAGCGGACCAGATGCGACTAAGCTGCTTTCCACTTGTGGTCTTAAGAAAACTTTGATCACAGGTCTCCAGATGTGAAAGACTGGCATTATGCACAGGGATGCCAATCAATCCCTAACACACTACCCCTGGCACCTCCACCAAAAAGCCTTAGCCTAGAAAAGCAAATTTGCTCATTCAAAGAACGCTCCGACAGACTCTTCACAGTACCCATTATGGTTTAAAAGATAAAGTGTCAGAATCCCATTTGCTATGAATGGTAAATTACAAAGGGTGGCTACACGGCCTACCTTTAAACGGGCAGAGTGAGTGGCTCCTTTTACTGTTTCTTTTCGCAGGGTTTCAATGGTCGGTCGGTTATACACTCTGTCCACCAGCTCTGGGGATGTATTCAGGTGAGTCGCAACATCAAACTCTTGAACTAAAAATAATTTAAAAAACAAAAAAGTAATATTTGTAATGAGAGCTCAGCTTACTCTCTGGGCTAGATTCAGCATTCCATCCAAAGACATGACTTACTACTGCTATTAGATGGAAAGGACAGCACAAACCCAGCCCTGCTGGCACCCATCACTCCTCCATGCCAGCCCAGCAGAGAAATCATGGGCTGGAAAGTGACTTTCCTCCCCTCTCCAAATAATTCTTTCTTGGATGAGAACACAGAATTCTTTCTTTGGGTGACTGGCTGCTGAGACTTGTCCACATGCTCAGGGTTTAACTGATTGCCATATTTGGGACTGGGAAGGAATTTTCACTCAGGGCAGATTGGCTAGGGTTCTGGGGGGTTTTCGCCTTCCTCTGTAGCAATGGGAATGGCTCACTTGCTGAAGGATTCTCTGTATCTTAAAGTCTTTAAATCATAATTTGAGGACTTTAATAACACAGGCATAGGTTAGAGATTTATTGCAGGAGTGGGTGGGTGAGGTTTTGTGGCCTGCATTGTGCAGGAAGTCACACTAGATGATCATACTGGTCCCTTCTGACCTTTGAGTCTATGACCAGGCACTTTTTGCCTATGGCAGGAGTGAGGTTCAGCCCAGCTGCCTGAGCAAATGGAGCAATCTCCGTCACTGCTCAATAATGAGCCCAGGAGCCTCAGACAAGTCACCATTTCTGTGAGAGGGTTCCTCTCCAAGAGAAAGGTCTGATGAAACAACCACACAATTTTAAAAATCTGGATACAGCCCAGATATGTCAAAGGGGAGCTCTTCTCCAATAAATAAAGCCCTAATCTTACCTTCTTTTTTGGTATCAAAAAAGAACACGTGCTTGTTTGATTGCTTCCCCTGGGCATCCAGCAAATGAAGCTCTGATTTCATCCTTTCAATTTTCTGTGGGGAAGGGGGAAAGGGAGCTTTCAGTAGTGGGTGTGCTTTCCTTGAATTCCTGTTTGCATCTCAGAAACAGATATTCTTTGTCTCTAAACTCTTCGTTCCTCTTAACGCTTTTGTAAGCAGGTAACAACCAGACAATTTCGTCCACTGTTTACTTTTGTGTCTTAAAAACCTTGTCAAGAAGAGTTAAAAGTAATTTCAAGCACTATCCCTGCCCAAGCTTTTCCTTAGGACTGTAAAATTAGAATCCTTTCCCTAATTTTCTCTCCCCTGTTTGCTGCATGAGAAAGAGGAAGAGGAAGCACAAGCAAACACAAGCAAGAGGAAACTACCAGTATAGAGTAGAAATCATTGCCCTCAAAGTACTGGCAAAGACACAAAGGAAACAAACTAAAAGTAACAAATACTTTTGTTTCTCTAGTGACTGTCTCAATTATTGTAACAGTAGAAACATTCAGAAAGAGCTTGATCTAAGTTGACTGCCTCCCTTTAAAACTAAACAATCATTTCAGCCTCAATAAATTATCTTCAATTCATACTGAAGTCAGAAATGAGGCCAAGCACTTAACACCTGAAATTAACAGATTTTGCCACAGTTTTTCCAATATACCATCCACTGGCTAAGTGACAGAGCAGCCTAGAATACAGTTTCAATCAAATACCACCCACTCCTCGCCCCCGTACAACAGAGCTGTATGGACATTTCCATCTATCCTTTCTCATAAGGCGGAAATCTGACATGATCTAATAGATACCTAATCAGCCAATGGGACAAATGAAATTGAAAAGTATTCATTATGAACAAGCTAGAACACTGAGAGGGCCAGTAAAGACTATTACCTTGGCCTCTGCCACTCTTTTCATTTCTACATATTTGAGGTCCTGTGTCCTCATCACCTTCAGCTGCTCCAGGGTCACCTCTTCCTTTGGCTGCTTGATTACGTGAACTCCATCCTTAAAACAAATAAAGTACATTAACTGCAGAGATGAACACACTCTCAAAAGTAAGCTACTAGGACAGAGGAAGAGCCCCTCAATTCCCTGCTTCTCTAATAAAGACTCCAGAGGGTAAAATGAGCATCTTCTCTGATATCAGAAACAGGCTACTTTATAGCCAGCCACAGAGGGTATCAGGCTAGTCAGTCATTTTTTTTTTTCTTAAAAAAAAGAAGGCAGAAGAAACTCAGGCACCGATTACCCAAAGCAGAATAAGGCCATCCTGTCTGAATGTAAAAAAACAGATTCTCACCTGGAGCTGCACACGGGTCATTCTAAAATAAAACTCATCAGGATTTTTCTCCAAGGCCTTTTTGCGAAGTGCTCTGAGAGCATTCTGTTTTTTGTGATAGTCACTGAAAAGCAAGACAATGTATTCAACAACACCTGCATGCACACAAACATCAAATGAGACACTAAATCCTTAACAATGAGGCTAAATCCTTAAGAATGTTGTAACTTTGCAACAGCACAAAAACCATTACAAATAGAACCAGAAATCCACAGACCATTTCTCCACCAGATTTATTCCTTTCACCAAGCTGCCGTCAGGATGCTCGTCACATGATTGGTACTTGAGGCCCTTACCCCATCTATGTGCTTAATGAGAGCTTCAAGGAGACCAGCTGCTCACCCCATCAAGGAACAGGTTATATTTTCTAACATTAAGCCTGGTGGCAGGCACAAGAGTAACCACTATGAGGAAATCCTCAGCCTCTGCTCCCCAACACCTCCACAGGGCACACCCTGAGGTGCCCCCCATCTCCACTCCCTCACACCTCCAGGGGGCACACCCCACCCCAATCACCATTCAGGGGCACCTCCCCTTTCCACTCCCTCACACCTCCAGGGAACACACCCCACGCCAATCTCTACTCAGGGGGCACCCCGATCTCCACTCCCTCACACCCCCAGGGGGCACACCACACCCCAATCTCCACTCAGGAGGCAGCCCCCATCTCCGCTCCCTCACACCTCCAGGGGGCAGACCCCGAGATGCCCACACACTAGGGACCCTGCGCAGGCCGGGCGCTGGCGCCGGGCGGACGGACTCACGCGGCTCGGAGCTTGTAGTCCTTCTTCTTCTCCAGGAGCCCCAGCTGCCGGCGGGCCCGAGGCTGCAAAGCAAAGAGAGACGGGGCTGAGCGGCGGAGGGGCCCGGCCCGCCTGCGGACCCAGAGGACGAGCTATGCGGGGGGGAGAGGGGGAGCTGACCTGTCCTCGCTCCTGGTGCGTCCGCTGCCCGGCCTTGCCCGCTTTCCTGAAGGCGGCCGCCATGGCGCCGCGCGGGGACACAGCGTTGGACCAGGCACAGACAGACCCGCAACCGCAGCGCACGACCAGAACAGCGCCGCCGCTCCCGGAAGTGTCGCAATATCCGGGTATAGCTGGCTGCGCGCGCAGGTTCCACATGCGGCGGGGGAGGAGCGGAACCGAGAAGGCCCCGCCCCCTAGCCCTGCGAGGCTGAATCATGGGTGTGCAAGGGCTCAGGGTTACAGGATGCAGGGACCCCCGAGGTCAGCGGGTTACTGCGGTTAGAGGCAGAGGGATCATAGGCGTGTGAGCTAAAAGGGGACACAGGCGTCTCCCTGTCCTGTCCATAGTTCCCTCCCCTCCATATGCAGAGAAAGGTGCAGCATGGCTGGGACAAATTCAGTCTGGAAATAAAGTGTACATTTATAACAGTGAGAGTAATAAACCACTGGAACAACTTACTGAGGGTCATCGAGGAGTCTCCATCGACGATCATTTTTAAATCAAGACTGGATCTTCTCCTAAAAGAGCTGCCCTAGGAATTATTTGGAGGAAGTTGTCTGGCCTGTCACTGTGTTATAATATAAAGGATGATCATGATGGGCCCCTCAGGCCTTAGACGCTATTAAACAGGGGGCGGGTGTTAAAACCAGACAGGAGCAGTCCCATAGAGTCTCTAAGCCGCAGTCCGTGGGCTTTCTGCCTTTTTGCTAATGCCAAAAGTTCATAAATCATCAGTCACCCCTGAAGTCACAAGACTGGCTTAAAAATTGTTAAGGAGTTTTGTTTGTTTGTTTGTTTTTATAAGATGTGGTGGGTTTTTATTTGATTTCTGGTTTTTCACCTGTGAGTCACACTGGGCGTCACATATGCAAGCTTTTCTCATCGGTGAGGGCTGGGTACTTAATTGATTCTTTTAATCAAAGCTGAGAATCTCAAAAAGTCCCTTATCTCCAGGCACTAGGGCTTTAAGTATCAAAGTCTTTAAATATCAAATATTGTGAGACTTGTGAATAAATTGAAAGAATGGGGAACATTGTTTCTGTGACCTAAGTTGGCTTTTTATTTCAACTTCAGTAATTCATTGTGGAGTTTCACATCTTTTTGGGTGGCTGGCAAACTCCCCAATCCTGAATTCAGTATAATGACACAGCAGTCTGAGGCAATCCTCTTCACAGTGAAATGGAGGTGGAAAATACAGAAAATTTTGCAGCATGCTAGGGTATTTGTCATCTGAAAAATCAAAAAATGGATTTTTACTCTGTTGACAATGCTTCCCTACATTATTATTATTATTTTACTCCATCGTAAAAGCATTTTATTCTATTGAAAATGTTTGGCTTTTTAACAGTGATGCACATCAGTTAAAGGAATTAATAGTTTAAAACAACTGTGATTTGGTGTGCTATTTTCCCCAGACCCCACAGGAGAGAATTTGGCTCAAGAAGTATCCTGGAACCAGTTCAGGTGATTAAGGTGATATTTCACTAGAACGCAGACTTTCCCATAGAGCTAAAGGCAGTCTCTAGGATTTAAGGGTGTAGCAAGAGACTGAGGAGGAGAAGAAAGGTCACATCTCTGGGATCTCCACATTTGCACTGTCTTCGGATATATCAGAAGTGCCTTTCTTTCGTGATGGCAGCAATCAGTCTTCTTGAAATGGTAGTGCAGCACGTGGAATGTTCCCCCACTCTCTTCCTCCCCCTCCAGCTCTCTGTTATGTGGAAAGTATGTATGTTTCCCCTGTGCAACTTCTTTAGCTGACATTGACATATTTACAAGTAGCCTTGTGTCTTGACCCAATTACAGCCCCCTGGGACCTCAAGGAAATTTTACTAGAAACCCTTCTTTCGGCTGAATCGCTATGATACGTTTATGAAAAGAAAACTTAGAACACTTGAACTAATGCTTCTGCAGATATTTGTCTATTTCTTGCCCAGCTGTGGCAGTCAAAAATAGCAGAAACAAGAAGTTGCAGTGTTAAACAACATTCTTTTCTCACTTTTGTTACTTGCTATACTGAGACATGGATTAGTCAAGATACTGAATTTGGCCCCAAGTGTGATGACAACATAACTGCATGTTACTGAAAAACTGCATTTTGACTGGTAACAGATTTGTCACATCTTTGCAGGTCTCTGTCTACATACACGATTGATAGGAGGCCAGTAGCTGGAGAAGAAACTAGAAAGACACAGGTAGGTGACAATAGATCCTTCAGTTTCAGCTTCTCTGTAAACAACAAAAGTGTTGCTGTTGCCCATAGTAGCCATAGACAGCATGGTTGTAATCCTGCTTCCACTGAACAGTCTCATTGACTTCAGTACATGCAGGATCAGGGCCCTAATATACATGTCTTTTCTCCCATGGCTTATTGTGGCTCAGACCTTTGCTCTCTTCTGCTTTTCCTCCCTTCAACTGGTTGGAAGCCGTCATCTTGATGTCACAAGTGTTGGTGAATTCCAGGACTGATGTGGCAGCAGTTGTGAATGCTCTCGTTTCTTGTAGGGAAGTTTGCCACTTTCCTGTTAAGATCGTTGAGCTCTCTTGTTAATGAAAAGGTAGAGGCTTTGTTTTCATGCTGACAGCACAAGCTCTTGATAAAATTAGAAAAGATGCCTCTGTTTAAAAGACACAAAAACCTTGATGATAGTAAGGGGGACTGGATGGCTCAAGGAAATGGGTTATGGAGACTTTATCCTTTAGGTGATAAGCATTCTGACCTAGCTCAGAAGTGAGTGAATATTGTTGCCATTTTATGGCTGTTCAGTGACCTCTGAGAAAGTGGACTCAGCCTAGTTCCAAGTGGGCAGAACAATGTCACAAATTCCATCATCACAATTGACACTAATTGACCCTCTGGTTAGCATTCTTGGCTTAGACACCAATACGATCATTTGGGCCAGATTGTACACCAAATAGTTTTATTAGATTGGGCTGCAAGGCTGTAAGCTTCTTTGGTCAGGGGCTGGCTTTATTTTTTGTCTTGAACAGGGTTGAGGACATAATCAGCCTTTAACAGATACATTATTATGAAATATGAGAAGGCTGCGCAGTTGGTGGGCATATGCATCACTTACTGTATCCTATGCCTCAGGTCCCATCTGTGAAATGTGGATAGTACTTCCCTACCTCACAATGCCATAATAAAACCCATTAATGGTAGTGAGGTATTCAGATACCTCAGGTGACGAGGGCCATATAAGTACCCAAATAGAGCAAAATCCCCAAGTTACCACTTAACCTTGGCTTGAGTGGTAGTTCCCTACAAATTACAACAGACTTTTAGCACACTGAAGGAAAGAGATATCCAGCAACTTATGGAAAAACAAATCTTTACTATGACTGACTTCACTAGTCTAAACAAAGAGTGAGTCAATACAGAAACCAAGAAAGGAGTGACCCTGGTTGTACGATCTGCAGAGACTGATTTAACGCTGAGATCTACTCAGTACACCTCCCAGTGACTCAACTGGCAGGGAAGATGGAAGACTCTGATAAAAGAGAAAATGGGAGCGTGCAAGCCAACTGAACTAAACCATAAACTTTGAGCTGTGCCCTGGACATCACTCTTGAAATGGCTATTCACTGCCAGTATCCTGGTTCCAGACAATTTGACTGCATGGTCCAGGAGTTCTCAACCTTTTCACCAACCCCCTCCCATGTCTTAGCCCCCTCACCCCCTGCAACCCTGAATCTGCCCCCCAGCGTCCCACCAGCCCTGCATCTTGGCCCTGCCGGCCATGTCTCCTTCCACCAGCTCAACCCCACGTCCCCCCCTTCCCCAGCTCAATGCTGTATCTCTCCCCTTCCTCCAACCTGATGCCATGTCTCTCCCCTTCTCCCAGCCCAACCCCGCATCTCTCCCCTTCCCCGGGCTGACTCCACCATCGCTTCCCTCCAGCTCTGCCATCTCTTCCTCCAGCCCTGCTGCCTGCCGTCTATTTCCCCCAGCTGCCTGGCTGCCCTGCCGACAGTTTTCCCTGGCCCTCTCTCACGATCCCCCCATCCACCACTACCACACTCACCTCAGGTACCCCACAGCCGTGGGAACCCGCTCCCTGGCCAGGCCCAGTGCCACGCAACAGGGTGGGAGATTTTGGCTACGTACACACGACAAAACTTGTCCCGCAATAAGCTATTGCGGGACAAGGAAAGCGCTATAAATATAGCGCTTTTGTGTGTACACACGTGCTTCTTGTGTGAACGCTCCTTTGCAATACAAGGAGCACTGTGCCCACCATTCACTGCCCACAGCCAGCCTTTTAGTCCAGCTGCAGAGCTTATATTGACATATATGTCAATTTCACTGCTTTGACAGCTCCAGTGTCACAGAGTGGCCTCGATTGGCACTCTGGGACATTTCCGGAGGCTGTCTAATGTGGAAAATGTGTACACACGAGCACTACCGCTTGAACAGCTATTCCGCAGTAAGCCTAACCACTCTCCATTTGAGTGGTTTAACTGTTGCGGGGCAAGTGGGTGTTGCTGCGCAACAGGGAAAATGCTCGTGTGTACGCTACCAGCTTTATTGCATGTTAAGGAGCCTTATCGCGCAATAAAGTGATCGTGTGTACATGGCCTTAGAAATGCCCCACCCCTGCCTGGCCCTAGCTCCCAGTGCTCAGGGACCAGAGCAGCCTGCATGTGTCGCAGCCAATGGTTTCCTGCTGCAGCAGTTCAGCGGGGGCAGGGCAGGCTTAGCTCGGGACACACTCACCGCTGTGCTGTGACACACTTGTATCGCGACACAGTGGTTGAGAACCACTAGCATAATCTATTGCATGACATGGTCCCAGGGTATTCTACATACTGAAACTATGACATGTACTAGACTAGAGCATGTACTAAAAAAGACAGACTAGGCAAAGATTTCCCCCTTCCTTACAATCCAACCACTTTTACAATGTTACCTTCACTCATGCTGTGAGAAGAAATTGAAAACCAGCAACAGTGCCTTGAATGTCTAGAATGGTTTAGACACAACAAATCCTGCATCGTGGCAGGGAGTTAGATTAGTTGACCCTTGTGATCCCATCTAAGTGTATGATTCGTATGCACAAACAACACAGACATTGGAGGTTTGTTTCACAGACATACCAAAAAGATGCCTTCATCTTGAAGAAGGCATCCAGCTAGAATTGTGTGAATCTGTTAATCCTCTTGTTTAAATGAGAAATTCCAATCTGAGTCCTGACCTGGCCTACCCCTTCTGCCCTGTATTTGTCACTTGTTTGCTGCATTCTATTTCTTCTTATAATGCACTGGCTTTTCTGCAACATCCTTTCTTGGATTTTTACCTTTTTGTGGCATTGAAATTCCTCTATAGAGTTCTCCTTGTCGCCTCATAGAACTACAATACTGTTGTTTTCTGTGCTTTGTATCTAGAGCTTCATTTAACACAAAATGGCACTGCTAGCCTGACTACATGTTTGATTTACGTAACTCCATTGTTCCCAGTTGACGAGCACCTCATTGACCAGAATAATATCAGCGTAATATCTGATATGACCTCTCAGAGGACTCTACTACGTTGTTGCAGAAGACAGTCTTAAGGATTTAGCAGGTCTCTTCATCTCTAACTATTGATAACATAAGTCCATTTAAAGATTTTGCCTCTTTCTTATAAGACCCTTTTGGATCTTGGAAGTTTTAGGGTGAGTTTTTAGGTTTTGGTGTTAGGTGTGAGAGATTTCCTGCCAGCAGGAATCTGCTTTAGTCTGGTCTTGATTCTGGGCATGAACTCCTGCTCTACAGGCTAGCTAAGGCAGGCCCTAATGAACAGAAGATGAGGGGGTAAATGTGGCTGATAAGTCCCTAACATTAAAAAGCTTTTGTGGCCAGATCCTCTGCTGATGTAAATCACAATTGCTCTATTTAAGTCAATGGAGCTATGTCAGTTCACAGCAGCTAGTGGTCTGCCCATTTAAGTTTTAAAAAGAAGAAAAATCCTAAACTCCAGCAAAATGTTCATTGTCCAGCCTGGCCTGTGGATGGTGTACTGGTTTGCATCATGCTTGACATGAACAGAATGCACAAATTATTTCTTTCATCTGCCTTTAAATGTCCGAAATGGGTAACAGACAAAACCATTATAACATAAACTAGTATGTGAGACCTAATTAATTTAGAAAGAAAGTGAGAAATTTAGGATTTTAAAATTGTTATCTAATTTAATTAGAATTTTACAGTGCAATTGGCAGCAAAAGATGATTTGGGTAGATGTTGACAAGTTCCAAAGGGGGAGCCGTGTTAATCTAGGTCAGCAAAACAAACAAGGAGTCCTGTGGCACTTTTAAAGACTAACAAATGTATTTATCGCATGAGCTTTCATGGGAGAAAAGACAAAGTGGGATTTTCTCCCACAAAAGGGAGAAATGCAATAAATAAAGGAATAAGGAAATCATGCAATAAATAAATGTGTAAATAAATAAATAAATAAAAGTGCCATAGGACTCCTTGTTTGGGTAGATGTGGGTCCTTGTGAACTGTCAGGTTATGTGGTATAATAAGGGCTAGAAATAACAGGCAGAGGAATGAACCTTCAAAAGCAAAATCACAATGTCCATCCAGGTCTATCAGATATTCTGTCCTTCCAGTAAAACTTTTATGAAAGACTCATTTGTGTCTCAGATGCTCATGTTCACTGTAGGTGATGAAACAATAAAAGGCACCCAACACAAACAGCAAGACAGCAAAACAAAGAGAATGGAGGCACTGCCTCAGTCATAATAAAGGGAGAAACCAAGAAGAAAGGAAGTGGCCAAACACTTCTTGTATTTCATTTTTTTAAATTATTTATTTTCAGCTGTGGAGTTCCCTACAAGACTGGAGAGCATTTGGAGAGAGAGCCCTGTGATTCTTTGCTTGATGAGTGGAAGCAGCTCCCAGGAGGTGGTGCTGCAGAGCAAGAGATGGAGATTGGTGGAGAAATTTTTAAACTACCATTAAGGGAAATGATTCAATGCGGGAAAAGTTTCACAATGGTCATTCCCTTTCCAGCAGCCTTTGGGGCTGCTGCCAGGATTATCCCAAAGTATAGCAGCTTGTATGTCTCTCTGGTGACCTTCAGAAAAAGAACAGTAGGCAGAGCAGCTGGTTGAAGACTATTGCTACTGTGAAGCCTTATTATATGTTGTTTGCAGTGTTGTAGCCCTCTTGATCCCAGGAGGTTAAAGAGGCAAGTTATCTTTTATTTGATCACTTGTGTTGGTGAAAGAGACAAGGTTTCAAGCTACACAGAACTCTTCAACATGTGTTTTCTTTGCCAATAAAGTTTAATTAAAATGAACTGAAACTGAATTGAATGCATTCCTTGGTTCATCTTCCATTTTTATATCTGTCCTCCTCCCCTACACAACTCTGAGTTGAACTTTCTTCCTCTGTAAACCAAACACCTTGGGTATTAAACTGAACTGATTCTACAGGTTGTCTGCAATAGTTTGGCTCTTTAATCTCTGCCTAAGTACAAACAGAACTTTAAAGGCTAAAAAGAGACCTTGTCCATTCTCTGCCTCTTAAGAGGAGAGTCCTGCTCTGCAACAGGCACACTATGTACATGTTCATTCTTTTCTATAACTGTAAATGACATTGACGTGCTTTGGAAAGCATTCTGGAGAAAAAGTATCTTGATAAAAGTGGATTAAAAATAATTAAAGCAAATGAACTCATCATTAATGGAGTTTTAAGGACCCTAATGAAGGGACCCTGAGTTCTTCCTATGTCAGGGAGAAATGGTTTTCTGGCCCTTTGCTGAACTGACTTTCTCTGGAAGATAGTTTGAATATTTTCATAACTGTGTTTGTCCATGCTCTGCAAATAATGCAAGCTGAGCCACTGCTATCACTCACCCAGAGCTATTTATGCAGTGTGGTAAACTTATCTACTTGGCTTGGAACAGGTACTACTTCAGGGGACCATCATTAAAGGCTGTGAAGGAACACAGTATTATTGACACCACATATAAAAACCCTAGGAGTGCAGAACAGTTTGAAATCAATATGTAGCAGTTCTGAGTACTTCACAGGCGATAGCAGTGCAAGCACCTCCCCCCATCACTCTCTGACAGTCCATCTGTTCTAGTTCAGTGGTTCTCAACCTATTTGCCATTATGGGCTGCATCCAAGATGTCCCTGAGGATGTCACATGTGGGCTGCAGCTGTATGACTGGGCAGCTAGTGGCCCATGGGCCTTGGGTTGAGAACCACTGTTCTAGGTTTCCACATGGTCACCCCTTGCAATGGTGTCTGGGGAGTTGCATCTAATCTCTGCTTAGCTGGGCTCCCTCAAGAAATGAGAAGAGACAGAGGTTTCGTGGCCTGTTTAGCCTTTAATACTGCTGGTGGGACTGCCCACTGCGGTGGTCAGAGGTGGCTTTTGGGGTAGGCGAAGCAGGTGAATGCCTAGGGCCCCGAGCAGTAAGGGCCCCATTGCCTGCTTGCCCTACCCCAAAAACTACATCTGCCTCAGTCGGCAGCAGGAGGAGGAGCTGGCTGAGGGGGACAGAGTCATGTGGAGGGGGAAACTGGAGCCAGAGAGGGGGGCCCCATGGGCCTATAGAAGATCCTTGTGGGGCTATAGAGGGCCCCACAATGGGCCTTCACCTGGGACCCCAATAGCCAAAGGCCCCTCTGGCGGTGGTGTTACTCTGTAACGTGGATGCCCAGGTGCTTAGGAACTGGCTGAGATGTCAACTCACTGGGCAGTGGGGCCACCACCATGCATGGTTGGTAACAACCTTCAGTCTACAGAGCCTGGTCAGATTCAAAGCGAGGGCCTGGGGTGATCTGACAGGCTCTGCTTCTCATCCACCCCAGTCACCCCGTCTTTCTGCTGGGCTGGCGCTGAGGGGCACAGGCAGAAGGCACCTCTGAGATGGCTCTAGCCCCAGCTGCCTAGACCCTGGTGTGCAGGGCTGCGGGGCAGACTCCCCGGCTAGGCTTGTCCTTGTGCTAGTAACGCCTTCCTTTGCACACCCAGCGCCTGGGCCGGCCCTGTGCGCTCCGCCCAGGGGGCGGGTCGAGGGGTGGGCGGCAGTGCTCGCTGCCCGCTGTGCCCGGCCAGCGCTCGTCGGCGGGAGCAGAGCGAGTCGGGGAGTGCGGCGAGCTCCGGAGCGGAACGCGCGGACCAGGTGGGAGCGGGGGGCCCGGCCCGGGGATTGTGGGGGGGCTTTGGGGGGACACCCCAGTTCCTCCGCTCCGTCCCCAGGCGGGCAGCCCCGAGCAGCAGCTGAGCCGTCTGTCGGCTCGGGGGTGCGGGTCCCCGGGAGCAGAGCGCGGGGCACTGCACCGGCTTGGAGCGCCTCTGCCTGGCCAAGGCATAGTTGCTCCAAACCCTGTAAACGCCTCGGGGCACGGTGTGTGTCTGCTTGTTGTACGGCACAGTGCTCAGCGCCCGGCCACTCGCTGGAGCTGGAGACAGACCCTTCCTTGGGCCTAGGGCAGAGGCCGGAGACTGGTGTTAGTGCCTCCTTCCAGCCCTGGGAACTGGGGCGTGGGCACAAGGGTGAACTGTCTCTAGGGAGGTTGCCTCCACAGCGAAACTGGCAAGAGTTCTTTCTGGCTCACAGAAATGCTGGCTTCTGCCTTGAGCTGCCGCCTTCTTTAGGGGTACTGGGAAGAGGTACTGATGTTTTTCTTTGTTCAGATTTCAGCCTTTTAGTCTTCACCTACTGTAGTTCAAGCTGCATGTAGATGGTGGTAGGACTTGAAAAATACATTCACAGGTTGAAAGTAGAAAACTTTCCCTGACCAGTATATGATGGGGGGAAGCTGAGCGCTGGGCTTCTGTTGAATCTGAGCTTTCATTTCATTTTAAAAAGCTCCTCACTCTTCTTGTGATGAAGAAAACTCTGTAAATGTGACCAGGGCAAAGTTGCCTTTCTGAGTCTACAGACAGCTACAGTGCCACATCTGCTGCTTGTATTTTAAGCCTTGGGTGAAATTAACCAGACTTGGTCACAGTTTCAAAGAGCAGTAGAGAAACTGCCTAAAGTGAACTTGACAGGAATGGTGGCAGTTTAACTTGGGAAAACAGAAAAAGGATCCCAAAAACCAAAGGCTGAGGTAAGAGTAGAGTGTCAGACACATCTCACCTCCACTACCCAAGAGCCAAATGCTGATATGAAAGCATCTTGGTGGGATTTTCAGCCCCTTTTCTTTCCCAGCAGTTGGTAAAGGGGAGACTTACTCTCCCCAGCAAGTAACCTGAGGACGATGTTGCTGCTCACCTCTCCCCTTTGTTTTCATACTACTTTCTGGTTATTAAGTGCCTACTTAAAAACTTCAAGCTCTATGTTTTCTGCATATTTCATAAGAGAGCTCTGGGAAATTTTAACAGTTGCAGATTTTGATGTGCTCTCTTCTCCAGGGTTTATGTCCTTGTTACAGTTGTATTAGGAATGCGTACATCTGGTTTTGCTTTTTTAAAAGGGCTTTCACATGATTTGAAAGTTTGGATTCTTATTCTTCCACATTTTTGCAAAACCAGTGACTAGCTGTGACACTCTCCTTTCCCGGAGTTTGAATAAACTCATGGAAATAGAACCAGGAATAGATTTGGCCTCAAATGTCTAAAGCTGTAATTATAATCAGTTTTTCTATCCCAAGGTAAGTTCTCAGTTAATTATTCACTCTTGATGAATTGTGACTATGGCTAGCAAGGAAAGATTGGAAAGGAAAATCTTTTTAAGGTGAGTTCTCAGTGTAATTTTCTTAAGGACCAAGTTGGAGTTAAAAGCCAAGTGGGTCACTATGCTTTCATTTGTAATAAAAGGAAGATGATTACACTGGAAATCTGGGTGTATTTTTTGACTGTCCAATAGAACAATAAGCTTTGTGACCTTTTCTGAAAGAAATATGAGAAAGGAAAGTATCCAGTCTCGTTGTCTCCCGAGAGTGTGTCCCTTCTCTAGTGTAACTGATTGTTAACGTCCAGCCTTAATTTTCATCCTTAGTGAAGCAGTCCTGAAATGTAAACCAAACAACAAACCCAGAAGCTAAACCTAAACCAAAGGATGAAACAGAGGTGGTCTGAGTCAGTATTAAAGCGGGCGGCACGTTTTGAACACACCCAGATGGCTCAGTGAAATCCATAGGCTTTGGCCTTCCTATGACTTACTGTATTGAACCCTCAGTTATTTGGTTTTCTGTCATTCACCATGTTGTTCCTTTTAAACTAAGACAACAGAAGGTTTGCTTCTTTTCAGTATTTTTTTATATAAACCAAGTAATCTCATGTATTGTATTTTAGCTCTTCGAGGAAAGTTTTTGACTTGGGTTTGTCACCCATTTTTTTCAGCTGTGAAGTGTTTAGTACTGCCTTTGAGGTTACACATGTTGCTATCCCTCTTCCCATGGGAGTGATGGCATTCCCATTACCAGAAACATTTTGACACCAGCCTGGACAAAGCAGCAGACAACATGATGTGAGGAGCAGCCCTGCCCTGAACTAAGGCTGGAATAGATGTGATATGTTCCCATCTCACTCTGACTTGTAGGCTTGTAGACTGAGGTCTTTTTGCTTAAGTTTTATTTCCCCTCTTTATCATTTTAATGCTTTTAAAAATTAAATGCCGCCAAATAAAAAAAAATGCAAATACCCCCAACTGTTCATTTTTGGAGAAACCTTGTATTGACGGTTGCAGGAAGAGTCTTTAATGTTGCACGCCTGCCTTCAACATGAAGAATTTGCTCTCTGTTGATGTTACACTCACAGCCTTTCCCTGACTTGCTTTATCAAGGGACATTATAGCTTAGTGATGGGCCTGTCCAGCAGGTCCATGGCAGAACAGAAGGAGTTTGCCGCTTCTGCCATCCTTTTCTTTCCTTGCCCAACTTCCTCCACTTTGGGGTGAGGACCATGTGGTTGCCTGCTCCTTGCTCAACCTGGCTGATTGCGTCCACTAAGTTCCTGATAGTGTGAGGCTGCTTGCATTGGTTTAGCTTTTTCTTGTTTAGGAGTCAGCAGAGCAAAAAAGTTAACTGGTATTGCAGGAGTGTGGAAGCAGGCTCATGTGAGCATTAGTGACTCTTTGAAATTCCTGCTGCCTGCAGACACTGGGGGATTTGGGTTTTGGCCCACTCAGAGCGTACGACTGCAGAGAATGACCGTTATTAGCTTCTCCGTGTGCAGAAGTGAGTGTTTGCACTTTGGGGGCACATGACCGAAAGCAGGAACAGGGATGGGATGCGTTCTGCCCCCCGGGTGGGTAATGATAGGACCATGCTGAAAAGCCTGAGTGGAGCTGATATGGGCCTTGAGCTCCATGCAGTGAGCACTGTAAAAGGTCCTCCTGCTCTCAGTCTCTGGGCCATCACATTCTCTCCACCCTGACTATTTCTAAGCCACCTGTCATCCAGGTATGTTGGTGGCCCTGGATATTGTATCTCCCTGTCCTTCAGAAAGACAGCCAATGAGCTGAATGCTGGTAAGTTCAAGGTCCGGCCTGGCCCTTGGCAGTATGCTAGGCTGGATGCTTCCTTCCCTCCACCTGGCTGATTGTTGACTCCCTGCAAAGTTTGCGTCCATCTGCAGCATGTCTGCTGTCAGAGCTCTGCTTCCTGCTTACGTTGCAGCCTATTTCAGAAGAAACACTGGGGTAGCCCAGCTGGCATAGGATGCAGCAGGCAGCTGGGTTGGCTTAGCTCTCTGGGGTCATCTCAGGCACCAGTCTTCTTCCAAGTCTGTATTATTGTAGTTTCTCTCCTCGTGCCTCTCTTTTTACCCAGAACATTAGCCTTGTGCAGCTCTAGACAGTGATCACTGATGATAGATTTCATTTCAGAAGGGGTTTTACAAGGTCAATAAGAAAATATCCTTCTTTACTCAGATAACCATTCATAAGCCTATAAATCTGCCAGCTTCAACGCATAAGCCAACTCCAAATTGCTGGGACAGGGAGGAAGCTTCCTTACAGAGAACTAACTGCTAAATGCCACTGCAGGGTTACTTGCATCTTTCTTAGAAATATTTGCTACTGGTCAAAATAAGACAGACCTCCCTGCCCACTTGTCTCCTTGGATAAGGCACTTCCTATAGCCTGTTCCTAATTCCAGCTCCATCCATGCTGTTGTCTGGGCTTCCACCTCCTGCATGCATAAGAGGAGAAAAGAATAAAGTGGTTCCATTGAGGGCTCAATTAAACTCTTCCTCTTCTTGAGAAGATGCATTGGTGGCAGCCAGCAGTGGTGTGGATGATTTTCAGGAGGGGCAGCTGAGTTATGTTTCTGTTTATGCTCACAGGATCCCTGCTGTACTTAGCTTGTACAAGGTCATACATGCAGGGCCTTTGTTTCCCCAGCAGCTTTGGGCAGGAGGGCTGCAATCCTGTAAATCTTTCTGACCCTGCCTCGCCTTTCATGTCATGAAGGATTCCTCAGACAAAGGGGTTATTTACAGACAGCTTGGGACTGACTAATGGCTTTGATTAGGTGCCAGCCTTCTGCTGGAGACACCTGATTTAGCAGCTGTCTTATTAGTGACTCTTGCCAATTGCTCCAGCAAGGAACCAATTAATCCTATACTGGAAATGGGCTACTTTGGTGTGTTTGCAGTTCTTAACTTGACAGAGCCCACCATCCAGGGCCGGTTCAACCATATAGGTGAACTAGGCGGTTACCTAGGACGCCAGGCTTTAAGGGGTGCCAAATTAAATGGAAGTGAATTTTTTTCTCTATTTTTTTAAAAATACATTAATACGTTATCTCATAACATGTGGAGGGGGGCGCCAAACTCATCGTTCACCTAGGGCACCAAAACCCCTTGGGCCGGCCCGGCCACTATCAGTGCCCTGCTTGCACTGGAAAGAGGAATGTGCTGGTGACACATTGCTTCTTTGCCGTCTAAAATGTCTCCCTCCTTTCTTGTGTGTTCAGCTAATTCTGTCTATGTCAGACCCCGCTCTGGGTTCCAGTTTGGAAAAGTTTCACGATGAAATTGAAAATGTTTAATCCCAGCAGTGTCTATCAAACCCTTTATACAGGAAACTGCCTGCATTTTGGAGTCGTGTGGCACTTTTAAAGACTAACCAATTAATTTTGAAATGGAATTTTCTCCCACAAAAGCTCATGCGAGAAATAAATTGGTTAGTCTTTAAAAGTGCCACAGGACTTCCTGTTTGTTTTGCTGAACTAGAATAACACGGCTACCCTTTTAGAACTTGAATTTTGGAAAACATCTAAAAGGAGGTGCCTGGGGTAGTGCAGCAAGGAAGGAGAGAACAGCTGAGTCTAGAGTCTCACCGGGGTGAAAGGAATGGAGAGATCTACAGCAGCTGGGAAGGAGGCAGAGCCCTGGGAAGGGGAAATGCCAGTTGCTGCAATGGGAATTAGCGAAACTAGTATCCAGATTTCTGGCAATTTGGAATTACTTTGAAAGTCTATTTATTCAGTAGGCTTTTCAAGTGTCCCCTCCTTAAAAGACAGAATGTTTGAAGTCTGAGGGTTGAGACTTTTTGAAACCTGAGTAGGAAGTTTAGTCTCAAGTCTTAGTAATTTTAGTGGGAGTTGCATGGCCAAATCTGCTAGCTGCCATTGAAAATCTTCCCCCCCGGTAAAACTTTGTAGTGAAGTAACTGTAATGCTACATTGGGGCTGCTGGCATAACCTCAGTGCTTAGATACTGCCGTGACAGGATTTTCTGCTGCACCCTAGACAGTCACCCAAAGGAAGGCTCTTTGCCTCCCTGACGTGTCCTAAGCAAGTAGCATCTTGGCTACAGTTCCATGAGAAACGCTCCCCTTTGGGAAGATGTACTTATTGTACGAGGTCCTGGTTCTTTCTTCCTTCTTCCACTCTGACTTCTGCTGACTTTGTATGGTGTAAAATACAGTAGTCAGCAGTTTACAAGGAGGGAGAGAATAAGATTTCCTGTTGAGAAAAATGTCAAAGGTCAGGTTGTGAAAGGAAAAGGGGAACAGAAGAATGTCGTGTCTCCCACCTTCCTGTATCTCATCCTAAAGGAATCTCCCCTGCTCATAATTCACCATTCTCTGGTGTTTTCTCATTTGGAAGACAATTTAATTATTTTCCCTTTATTCAGGTAGAAGCCCACGGAAGATGGCATCCCAGGTGCGGAGGGCTGGCAAAGGGCAACTGTTAGTGGCAGTTCCTGGGTTACACCTCATGCCATTTAAAATCAAGCCAAGTTACTTTTAGAATGATGTTTTAAAACTGAGTCTACATAGCATGAGTTTACATTTATTAGCATAGCCTCTTAGCCAGAGAGGCCAAACAGCAATGAAACAAAGAAGCTGGAATCCCTGCTTTTGTTCCTGGTGTAATCTCACTTCAAGCCTTTATTTGGTCCTGTGCTCATGTGACCATTGAGTTCCTTAAGATTTAAAGCTCACTAATACTATTTTTAAGATAGATGATCCTATATTTCAAGCTATCTTTCCCCATTTTGGGAAATGGCTGCATTTTCATCATATAAAGTGCACTAAGCTTCTCAGATAGGAAACCAACGAATTCTTCCTAAATTGGTGGCTTGAATAAACGCCTGGAAACCGAGACTCTTCTGTTTTCATCCGAAGCTGACTTGAGTCATGGCTGGAGAAAACTTTATAGACATGCTCATGCCCAAGCTGCCCAACGTCAGTTCTGATCAGGAATCCAGATCAGCTTCCAGATGCAAAGCTAGGGGCCAGTGCCAAGCATCAAATCTTAACTGTTTCAAGCTTCCTAACATAATGCTGAATGAGTAAGCAACGATCCAGAGCCGATCCAGATTGTTAGCGACATGCATAACCCATAAACCCAGCCAGCCGAGAAGCCCACGCAGGTGACTGGACAGCTGGAGTTATTCCCTCCACACATGAGGGGGACAAGGGAACTCTGAATAACGTAAGGAAATGCCTGGTGTTGCAGCTGCAGCTGCCTGGCTTCCCTAGTGTTTCCTCTGCCACATGTTACACTTGACCCTGCCGTACCAGCCACCAATAAGAGGCAAGTAACTGTCTCCAGTGACAGATTAAACTTCATAGCTATTGTTAAAAGTCCAAGATTTTCCTTTTGCGCTCTGGGTAAGCAACTGCTTGGATGTGCAGCCAAAGCAAACATGAGCTAATAAAGATGTGACGATAACCAGTGATAAATTGCTGGTAAGGGCTGAGCATTACAGAATAGAGATGGGATTTCTGCTGCTAGGAGATTAGGAAAATATGGGGGTTAGCTATTAGTGGGAGTTGTGTGTGCATTAAGGGGAAAAGTGACCTCTACGGTAACCTGGGAGGCTGTTAATTTCATTGCATGATGCCATGTGGAGAGCTGTGTTCATGTCTTGCACTTGCCCTCCCTCATTCCTGGGGTTGGGAAGACTGCTGAGGCAGCAGTCTTGCTCCGGAGTATCTTGCGACCCTCTGAAATGGATGCCTTGCTTGCTAAAAGGAAACACTTCACACAGTGCAGTTTGCCCATGGAATTCATTGCCACAAGCAATGAAATCAGCAGTTTAGCAGTAGTCAGAAAGAAATTAGACAGTTACGTGGCTAACAGAAATACATACCTCGGATTATACTAAATTTAAGAAAACACAGAAGTCTTGGAAGGGATATTAAACTCTCCTGCTTCAGGGCGTGAGCATGGGGATTAGGAAGAAAACTTTCCCTGGGGATAGGTTATTCCATATCTTCCTACTGCAGGGTCTTTTATACCTTCCTCTGAAGGTGACGGTACTGGACTAAATGGACCACTGGTCTGTTCCACTGTGGAGATGCCTAGGTTTCCTCTAGTACTTGAAGCCAGTGTTAAAGGACGCTGCATGGTAAGGTCCTGGAGGTAATGAAGTGAGCATCATTCTAGGCAGACTGTAAAGTGTTTGGATATCTGTCCTCCTCTGGTGCTTTGTACATCCCTGAGGACAGCTGAGCTGTACAGGCACTTTTACATTGGAGTGTCCTTTGTATTTCTTCTTCTGTGGGTTCTGCTGACAGGGTCCCAGTACCTCCCTTAGGATCTGTCTTGCACATTTTGCCATTCTCCTTTAGAAGAGGCTGTAGGACAATCAGCAGATGAAAAGGTCTTGGTAAGATGTGAGCCTGAGAAAGTGACGTAACTTTTAGAGGATGAAAAAGCTCTGGGTAGTAATTACTATTAATTATGAAGACACATTCAGGACTGGGAATACTTTCCCTTCCCACTTTTATCTGAAGCCAGCCAGGACTCATGCTGGCAGCACACCTGGAAATGAGGTAATAAAACTCTGCCCACACTGTTCAGATTTTGCTGAGTCTGGGCACAAATGTAGCATGTGCTTTCTGTGTTCCTGGATGACATTTGTTTCTCTACAGCCAGAAAGCTTTACCACAAAGTTGAGACAAGACAGAGCACTTCTCTTTCCTTCTTGGGCAAGACTCTTGAGTTGCTGTCATGTGGCTTTCCTCAGAAATGCCCTTTGCAGATGGGGAAGTTTTGCTGCTGTTTGAAATAGGGGTGGGAGATGTTTCCGGAGCTGTTCAAAACTGCTATTTATTTGTGTTGCACAGGATACTGGTAACGTGGAGGGGAACATATGGGATTGCAGAAGTTAGAAAAGACTTGTGGGGTAACATCCAGACCATCCCTTACAATCTACTAGTTCCAGAAGGGAAAGCCATGTTAGTCTAGTTCAGCAAAACAAACAAGAAGTCCTGTGGCACTTTTAAAGACCAACACATTTATTTATTGCATGAGCTTTCGTGGGAGAAAATCCCACTTCACCAGACACTTTGAAGATGTCTTCAAAGTGTCTGACGAAATAGAATATTCTCCCACAAAAGCTCATGCAATAAATAAATCTGTTGGTCTTTAAAAGTGCCACAGGACTCCTTACAATTTACTGTTATGCTTTGCTCAGCTTTGCACTGGGCTGCTCTTGAGCTGTTGCTGTTTTGAAGTGATTCCATTGTTGGGAAATGTATTGAGGGGGATGGGTGCAGCATAACCTTTGGCGTCACGTTTTGCAAGTGGTGAAGGCTGACATCCTATATGTTGGCATTCATCCAAGCTGGAGAGCCCCATGAGACTCCCCCATGTGCTTGCTCTCTTCCAGCAGCATGGCTGGAGCAGATTGAAGCTGAGGCTCATACTCTTCTGCATTTTGTTTACCCCTGCAAATGAGCCCAAATGATCTGGTGTTGGAGAAGGCTCCCAAATGGAAGCTTTCACCCCCCATCACCAGTATCCCCCTCTCCACATGCCCCCCTCAACTTCTCCCAACCTCCATGTTTCAGAGAGAAGCCCCCTTGGTATCCAGATCCACACCCCAGAAAAAGAAAACACTAATCAGAGCTGCACAGCTCCCCTTTTGGCAGAAGCCTGTCCCCTGAGAGCCTTGTCTATGCCAGTGCCTTTGTGGAGACTGCCCACTGGCAGAGTGCAAGCATAGGCAAATCACATGGGCTGCGCTCTGAGCAGCATCTAGCTGCAGCCGTGGGAGGGCATGTAGCCACGCCCAGCATGGGTCAGATCAGCATGGCATTTAAGCAGCGCCACTAGCGCATCCATATTAGGGCTGCAGGGATGTCATTGTCAGCAATGGTGGGAATGTTCTAAAAGTGGCCTTGCGTAGGCTGGGCCCAACAGAGTGCTGAGTTCTCCTTCCCAGAGGAAGCAGCCAGCCTTACACACTCTCTGGAGAGTTGCAGGGCTGAAACAAATGATTCAGCTAGAAATAGCAATAGAAAACACTTGGGCTCGCCTTAACTGATGAAGCAGTTCGCCAGCATTTGGCCTCTAGATCCTCCGTCCCCGAAGGATTGCCAGCATAATGACTTGAGCTGGTTTCCCAGAAAGGCTCCTCTTGGATCTGTGCTGCTGGGGATGCTGTGGCATGTGGCTGGCCTTTGCATTTTTCCTGGAGCCAGCCCTCGTTAGTTTCATTCTCACACCACTCTTTAGTTTCTAGAAGATGCTTTCACTGGCTCTTCCAGACTGGCACATGGGAATTGCTCACTAGCAGGGGTTTCTTGCTGCACACTTCTCCCCTTTGTGCCACTGCCAACAGTTTTTCCAGTCTTTTCTAAACATATGTTTTGCAATAATACACAAACTCCTCGGCTCCAGAGAATGGCCCTACGCAAAGATTAATATCTTTGAACAAAGGAATTAAGATACTAATAGTGAAAGCAAAGCAGTATCCCGGAGCCTGCAGGACTGGCCTGACCTTCCCCGGAGGCCTCAGTTCAGACACTGGTGTCTGGCTAGCAGATGGCAGAGAGTTCAGTAGACTTGTCCGCTTGTGAAGTCCTCTGCCTGGAGACTGGGCTTGCTGGGACACGCTTTACACATTGCTGCCCCTGGGTTTCTCTCTTGGTGAGCTGCAGTAAGCCCAGTGGGGAGCCTCTCCTAGCTGAGCTTCTCCCGGCTGGAAATCTCCTGTTCTGACCTTATGTTTTAATGTTAGCTGTGTGGGTGTTTGAGCTCTGACCACGATGCTCTTCAGAGGAAAGGTAATGGTCTCACAGATGGCGTCATCTCGTCTTTTTGTCTTATGACTGGAAAAGGGAGAGACCCCACTTGTGTCAGGATTCCGTAGCGACCCCTCGAATGGCACCGTGCCTGTTACACCAAGTACTGAGCACGTCAACATTAATGATTTCAGAACTGGAGGAGAAAAGTGCCGCTGGATGACACAGCCCTTCACAAAGGGAATGTCAGAACAATTAGCCTTGCTTTACAATGAGGAAACTGGGGTGCAGAGCCTGGAAGGAATTTGCCCAAGATCGCACAAGTTGGTGACATAACTGGGGATGTAAACAAGATCTTCTGGCCCTCTGTCTGTTATGCCAATGGATCGCAGCCTTTTCCAAATTGGAACTCACCTCCCCTCTAGCAACATGGGAAGATCAGAGTGGTTGTGTATGCCACATTGAGAACACCTGAATTAGACCAGCACTGCCTATGCCTGTTAGAGCCTGGGTTTTCTGTAGAGACAAAGGATGAGCAATTAGTACATTGACTTCACCACTACCAGAGTGAAATGTCTTCCCGACTCCTGATTATTGGAGGTGTATTGTCCCAGGAGGGTTAAAGATGAGTCAAGAGTGCTGATCTACATCCAAGTTGCCGCTGCTTAGTTCCGTTTATCCATAGTTGGGAGTGCCTCAAGTTGGACACTTCCCTCGGGTCTAGTTAATGCTTTCCTTTGCTGAGCTGCTTGCTGTAAGGCCCAGTGGTGGGGAGCTGTAGATGAATGTAGCATGGACATTGCACTGCTTGCTGGAGAAAACCACATGCACTTGAGTGTCTTTCTCCACACGTGTGAGTATGGGGTATTGATTTGGGGCCAGCAATTGCACTTAAAGTCATGCTGAGTGGCCCTGGCACAGGTTTTGATTAGTGATCTTTGCCATTGTCTCCTTAAGTACAGAAGCCTCATGTACTAGACTGAAAACATTGCCACCAAAATAACTGACCTGGAAATATTTTGTAATCCCCTTGAATTGTAGTTCCTGTCACTAACATGTAATTGGATGTCTCCTGTCACACAAGGCAGAGTGAGGGTTACAAGTGTTGGGAGTAACAGCCCTTGGAAGAACCGTGTATCAGAGAAGTAAATAACCTCAGTCCTGTGTGTTCTGACCTGCCCAAACCACCGGTCACCTATTCAAACCAGAAGCTGTAGCTTCCACTAGAACTTGCTCCATTGTGTTTTTAAAGCCCATTATATGCAGTGACAAAAAATAGATTAGAAGACTTTCACATATGTTTGGAATATCCTTCCTGAACCGTTCCAGAGGGGTGGCCGTGCTAGTCTGTATACAGCAAAAACAACGAAAATTCTGTGGCACCTTAAAGACCAACACATTTCTTCAGGCATAAGCTTTTGTAGGCTGCAACCTACTTCATCAGATGCATGACCATTCCTGACCAGAATGTCACTGAGCCATCCCCTCCCCAAAACCCCTTTCACAGCTGGCCTTCTTTTTATGTGCGGGCCCCACGTTTTAATAGGTTAAAAAATAAACCCAGAAGGGAACTAATGAGGTGAGGGAGTAACCTGTTTCCTGTGATCAGTTACAGCTGTAACCCAAGTCCTCCTGTGCCCCATCTCACATTCTTTGGTTATTTGTGCCCTTATTCTGTTAATTTAATGTCGGTCCCAATTCAGCTTCCATTAAAGCCAATGGAAAGAGTCCTGTTGACTTCAGTGGGTACGCTCTTAGTTTGTCAGCTCCTCAGAACAGAGGCTTATTTATTTCTTTGTAAAGCACCATGAGTATCTCAGGCCCTGTCCAGTTAGTAATGCTTGTGTGCAGTCTTGACCTTTTTAAATGGATGGTCAAACAAAAGTCAACAAACCTGGACTCCCTCGTTTAAATCAATTTTGTTGCTGGACTGTAAAGGCAGGAGTTGTTTTTTCCTGGATACATTGGCCCTTTTACTGTTACCTTAGGGTGAAATTCTCTACATGCAGATGTGCAGCGCCAAGCTCATGTCCCACTTAAATATCATCAGTCCAAAGTCTCTGTAAAGGAAGAGGTGCCTACTCTTACACTGGAAGCTCTTTGTACAGGAGAAATTTCACCTCAAGTGAATAGCAGCAAAGCCAAACTGTGGTGTTAAGAATAAATGCTTTGCACGTCAGGTTCTTTTTCCCTTCACTCCTTCCCAAACCACACTACATGAAATGTTAATGCTATCAGTACCCCAGTGCGGGAGGGAAGTAGTCTCCTTTCACAGATGGGGAAATGAAGGCAGGGAAGTTGAGACTTGCCCATGGTCAAAGGAAGTCAGCGTTGGAGCTTCAATTAAAAGTCAGGAATGCTTGGATGGACCATGCAGCCTGGAATGTCTAGAAGCTGCCCTTTTCTCTCCCGGTGTCCCATTCCCATCCTGCAATTAGCTTAGCACACACATTGGCCCAACCCACTGTGTGCAGCTAGCAGTTCAATCTTTTTATGAGTATGATCAGCTGTTTTACAGTGTAATCTCTCAAATACAATATACCTTTTTTGAAAGGTAGTTTTCCCATTGCTCCTGGGGCTTATTAGAGTAATCCTACTCATAATGCATAGCCTGGAAAAGACAGCATTGATGGGTAGAGATTATTGCGTCCTTTCCCATATGTTAATTTCTGTCCAAAGTGAGATCTATATCAATACCGCTCTCTCTTTAGAAAGAAATTACCTCCCAAGGCAGGAACTCCTCATCAGCATTCTCTTCTCCAAGCTGGGCACCAGGAGTGGAATTACTCAATAAATCCCCTTAGCAATGGGAAAATTAGCTTCTAGGAATGTATATTTTATACTTGTGGGGGCATTCTGTGCTGAAAAATTCTGCATGTCATATTTTAAAATTCTGCATATTTTGTTAAAATAACACAATATAATCATGCCAGTTTCAATTATTTTGATCATTTATTTCAAAGTACCTGTCAACAAGTTTGTCAACAATACAGATGTAACAAAAAAAGATTCCCTTGGAGTAGAGAGTGAAAGAAAGCCCCACGAGAACTCAGTTCCACTTGGGAGTGCTGGAGGGGACTGCATGCTCCCCTCCTCAGAGCCTTTACTCCCCCCAAGGGGAACATCCTATGGTGCAGCCATGCCCTTCCTCACCCTTTGCCAGACCTGAATCTCCTGTACCCTATCTCGTTCATGGATGGATGAGGACCAAGCTGGGCAGCCAGAGCCTCCATCCCCTCTGGGCTGGGCCCTCTGCTCACTGCCAGCTGGGTTCTGCAGAGTCCAATGACCCCAGAAACCTGCCAGCAGCTCTGCAGCCCTAATTATTCTGTATTGCGTGGTGGTGCAGAATTCCCTCAGGAGTAATTACATTGCAGATGCTGCTCTGTAAGATGGTTGATATAAATGAATTTGGGGGGTGGAGGGGAGGAGTGGGTGTGGGGCCAGAATTTGTCAACTGCCTCTTCCTTCAGGCCCGGTAACTGCCTAAACCAAGGCTTGAGCACCACAGTTTTCCATATGTTTTAAGCTGCTTTGCCCTTCTCATGTCAGAGCTGATCCCCAGGCTCTGGTGACACTAACTGGAGATCACCCAGTTAATGTTGCCTCTTAAGTCATGCAAGCTCATGTAACTTGTGGCTTGGCAGGTAAAGTCTGACTTCATGGCAGGAGGAACTCAGGCATGTGATTAAATGAATTTGAACATAATGTCTTAGGCCAGAGAATTTCAGACTCCTTTGATTGGGCCCTACAATCCCAGGGTGCGTCTACACTTGTAAATTAAGTCGACTTAAACTTGCTTAAGTCCGACTTAATTTACCCTGCGTCTACACTACAGTTTCCTTAAGTCGACTTAAGCAAGCTGCTTAAATCGACTTAATGAAAATTAAGTCGACTTTATTAAACCTACTTTTAGTTCGACTTAAGGTTTAAGTTGACTTTTTCAAGTCGACTTAAGCCAGAGTAGACCTGGAGTAGCCCTAAGTTAACTTAGGGCTACTCCAGGACTCCCCCACTGCCCTCCGTGCCGGGAGCCCTGCCCACCCTGCCCGTATGCCTTGCCAGAGTCCCTGTCCCCCTTTGCCCCATTGTACCCAGGTACAATGGGGCAAAGGCTGGGCCCCCTGGCCCAGGGCAAGGGGTGCCCCCCTGCCACCGTGGACCTTCCCAAGGTCTCCCTAGCCCCTAGAAGTCAACCTAGGCGTCCAGTGTGGACACTCTAGGTCGACTTTGTAAGTTCCCCCCTAAGTCGACTTTAAATTTAGGTGTAGACATGCTAAGTCGACTTAACTAAGTCGACTTAGCTAAAGTCGACCTAAATTTACAAGTGTAGACATAGCCCAAGATTCGGGAGATCCCACTTCCCAGAGAAATGAACTGCAAGTGCTTTCCCTTTGACACTCCAGAGAGCCTCTTCCAGTCATCTGAGTCTAGAGTAGCAAAGTGTACAGGGATAGGTGTGGAATAACTTGTTTGGTGTGGTTTGGGCCAAGGGACCCCACCTGGTAATTTGAACGTTGTGGTGGGGACACAGTTGGGAGAGTGTAGTGCACATGAGACAATCGAATCCCCATGAACATGGAGACTGAAGCACAGCCAAGCTGAACAGTCTAGCTCTTTGTAACTCCATGGGTTAGCACGTGGCCCTGTGTACCGCAAGCTGAACAGTGCAGTTCCCGCCAAGTGTCCTGTTGCTACTGAACCTCTGGAGAAGGCCAAAGCTCCATCTGAGTTTTGACTGCCCTAGGATAAAGAGCCGTTCCAAACAGCAGAGAGTTTCATTCGTTGTTCCTTGGCTTCTGCATGAAATTCTTGCATCGAATCCCCACGTGGGAGTTTTCTGCGTTATAGCCCAAGGAATGAGCTTTGGGACCTAGATACAAATATCTTCCTCCCAAATACCCATTGCTTCTGTGTATAGAACTTCCTTCCTTTCCACAAGGGCCTGGACTGGGGACTAAGGCCTCAGCTTGTTTGTCTAAACTTTCCTATTAGTTTGTCTAGAAGGTCAGCAGAGAAGAGGGCCTCTGAGCAGGGGGGAAATTCAGCTAGCGATGACTTCCTGGCCTCCTCCAGTGCCCGTGTGTGCACAGCAAGCCTCTGGGCAAGGCTCAAAGAGGCTTTTTAAAGGCAAAGCTTTTAAGGCTTCCACTGTGGTTGAACAGGTTAGCTTTGCAGCATGAAAACTGTGCTGAGGCTTCACAGTCCCAGAGCACACTCAAGCATTGGTGTCGTGGTGGAACTCTGTCCTGAGTCACATCATTCACTTCTGCTCACCTGTGTGTCAGTGAGGCAGTGTGCTCCGGCAGATAGGGCACGAGGGGCGGGGGGGTCAGGGTTAGGGTTCTGTCCCCAGCTTTGCCGCAGATGGTCTGTGTGCGCTTGGGAAGTTGTATCCCCTCTCAGTGCCCCTCCTACTCTTTGTTTTGTAAATGCAGAGCGTGAGATGTGGGGACTGTCTTGCACTGTGTCTGGCAAGTGGCCAGCCGACTGGAGCCCTGATCTTCCTTGGGGCCTTTAGGGCTGCCGTGATATAAATACTTACACGAAATAACGGTATGTTAGAAGTATCTCAAGATTGCATGGTCAAGCCATCAAAAGTGAAGAAATGCCTGAATTAAAGTTCCTCAGGCAACCTTAATTTGCTCAGTCCCCCCGTCCCCGTCCCCCCGGTGTGTGTGTGTGTGCATGTGTGCGCAGTATGATAGTCTCTGATTACACAATGGCTGCCTCATTTCTACACGGCATCAAATGAGGCAGGGTCGTAAAGACAATAGCCTAATTCACGACACAACCCAGGGTCATTCCCAGAGCACAGTCTGCCCTGTCCATTGAAGGAGGTAAGGCTCCCATGTTAGTAATCATCTGGGCTCATGTAATTAAAGATTGCCACATAATGTAAATGCACAAGGGGACCAAATAAAATGTGCATGGGTAGCCTTAGTTCAGGCATTTCTGAACTTTTGAGCTTGACTCTGCAACGGTTCTTTTCATGGGGGAAATTACAGCCAATTAAATCCAAGGTTTTAAAAAACAATTCCATCATGTGAAGCCTTATTGAAGCATCCTCCGTTCATCCCCTATAAGCCATTAATAGGGTTGCAATCCTTAGATCCACAGCTCAGGTCTCTACCACCTGACTGACAAACTAACTGGTAGCAGTAGAAGGCTGTTATCCTCTCTCTGGGCCTGCCTTTGGGGGTGGTGGTGACAAATACTTTGCCAATGGGTTTCGCAGCTCTGCACTGCACAGCAGAGGTATGCTGAGACTCAGGAATCTTTACAGCTTTTATACTGCTGTGATGAGCATGGTACCTGCTGAGCCCCTTCCAGAAGTGCGCTAAACAACAAAAGCTAACATCTGTCATGTATCTGTTATCGCATCCCCTCCCCAGGGAAGACGTGTGTGCAGTGCAAGATTCTGTTTTGGATGTGTACGCGCACATGCGTACTCACTGCTGTATGTTTGTGAAAGAAGTCAAGGTGAAAGAAATTCACCCACCTGCACTAAGAGTTAGAAGGTGGTGAGGTTTGTAAGGGTCCCTAGCCCCTTGGGAATTCATACCCAATCTTAGCCTGGCTCCAGCAGAGGCATGCTTTACCCTTCTTGTAGAAATTGCTTTGTGCCAGAGTAGCAAAGTTGTTTACCGCAGTCTTCCTGGAGGAGGAATAATAGGCTCCATTCCAGGTGTTATAGGGTAGTATTCTCTAGCGGCTACAGGCTCTAATGCCCCTCTTTTGCTCCTCATCTTGCACCTTTTCCCCTCAAGCTTCTGCCTCGGTTCCCTAGCCCTGCATCTCTTTCCTGTCTTGCCCCTCTGCATATCAACTGGGGTGCTTCCTGTCTCTCCATGCTGCCTGGGTGCAAGTGGGGGCACTCAAAAGTCCCTGAGTGCTGGGAGAAGCAGTTGCAGAGAAAGTCCTGCTCAGTCCCAGCAACCCCAGGATGGAGCATGCTCAGTTGCTCTGAGGATGGTACATATGCAGTCTGGTTGACATGTAGGACCTGTACAGAGCTAGATGCACTCAGTCCAGACAAAATCTGCAAACTGCAGGTTTTTCTCCCTGAGACTTGTAATTTGGACACATTTGGACAAATCACAGGGACAGCAGATGTCATATCCCTAACACCAGAGCAACTCTGTCCTCCGCACTCAAATTTTAAATCCCTGCTCCAAAACATTGAGGTACTAGCACGTCACAACAAAAAGGTTGTAAGAATTTTTTAACATGGGCAATGTAACATTCTAGATCCATTTAGCCCATTATATTGTCTTCTGTCGGTGACACTTTCACATGCTTCCGAGGGAGTGAACAGAACAGGGCAAAAGCATCCACTTGCTATCACGCAGATGCACACACCGACAGAAGGAGAGTGGTGGGGACATGAACTGCTGCACTAATTACTGTGGCATAAGTAATACTAATAATTACATGAACAACTGCATGTATTACTGATTAGGTCAACTTAAGTTTGTACTGCAGACATGCCCCCAGTTTTTTTTAATTTCTGCACAAGCTGTTCTGTACCAGTAACCATTTTTGTTGTCCTTCTCTGCGCCTTTTTGAGTTCTACAATATGTTTTGAGATGGAATGACCAGAATGGTATTCAAAGTGTGGGCATACCAATTGTATAGTGGCATTAAGATATTTTTTGTCATCTTATCTATCCTGTTCCCTAGCTTTTTTCCACTGTCGTGTTCTGCTAGCTTTTTTGGCTGCCACTGCACATTGAGTAGATATTTTCAGAGAATTATCCACAACCTTTCTTGAGTGGTAACAGATAATTTAGATCCCATCATTTTATATGCATAGTTGGAATTATTTTTTCCAGCATGAATTGCTTTGTACTTATCAGCATTGAATTTCATCTGACATTTTCCAGAGGGGCACCATGTTAGTCCATGTACAGCAAAAACTATGAGAGTCCTGTGGCACCGTAAAGACTAACAAATTTCTTCGGGCATAAGCTTTCATGGGCTCCAACCCACTTTGTCAGATGCATGAAGTGGAAGCTACAGTTGAGAGGTAATATACACATGCCAGGATGAAGGAGGGCAAGAGTTACCAAAGTCAACCACTCTAACTGAATTGATTTTGCTCCCCAGAGGTTCGCCTGTACACAGAGCGCCAGCAGCTGTCTTCTCCGGCGCTTCACGGACAGGGGATCCCTGGAGAAGACAGCTGGCGGCGGCTTCCAGGACAGGGGAGCCCCGGGGAAGAGAGCCGCCAGTGGGTCTCTTTCCCAGGAGCCCCTGGGGCTCCCTTGTCCCCGAGCCGTGGTTCCCTTTCCCCAGCCCTAGGTTGACTTCAGGAATTAAGGCGACCTAGGGCATCCACACCGATGTTAGGTCACCTTAATAAGGTTGACTCAGACCTTAAGTCGACCTAACAGGCGGTAGTTATTAAGTCGACTTAAGGACGCCGTTAAGTCGACTTAATGAAAGTCCAGTGTGGACATGGAGTAATTTAGGTTGACTTAAGCATTCTTAAGTCGACCTAAATTGCTAGTGTAGACATAGCCTAGGAGCTGTGGGTGCCCCACACTTCTGTTATGGTTTGCCTAATGTAAGGGCTCCAAGTTCGAAAGCCTTGGCCTCTGGCCTTCCCTGGCCTCAAAGACACATGTTTCAGATGTGCTGTGTTACAAGCTTGAGCAGCAAGTACCATAAACTTTGCCATCCTGCAGGGCGGGATGGCTCTGTTCCAGCCTCTCTCTATGGGCCTTTTAATCTCTGCCACATTGAGCGATACATTTGCATTTTAAGCTCTAGGACTCTGTATCTCTGCCTCTCTGATGCTGGATTCTGAATCACTGAATTACTGAACTTACTTGTGTATTCCTACATCCCCCTCCTCTGTCCCACATGTTCTGTCCCTTCTGGAGTCCCCATTGTCCCTCAGTTGGAGAACTTGCCTCCTACATACTCAGAGAAGCTCTTTGTAAAAGTGGCTTAAAACAAGTGACCCTCCCAAAAAGACTTCTCCCCAAATCTCTCCAGCACCAGCTTTGCCCTTCATTTCTGAGCTGTAAAGGCTGGCTGCTCTTTGTACTTTCTCCCTAGCTTCGCTAGCCAGTGCTCATTGGGCCACACTCTTAAGAAATCCTAGTAGAGAATTAGACCTGGCAGCTGGAGGCCTCTTACCTCACTCCACAAAAATGCTTTGTTATTGAGCAAATGGAAACTGTCTGAGGTTTCTGGGCTGAATAGAAGCATTGGGGTCGGTTTTAACCACAGCTCGGTCATGGCTGCGGAACATTCCCCTAGCTGAGTGAGCATTCTCTCTTCTAAAAAACCATAATCTTCCAGCCATTGGAGAGCTGCAGGGGTTTAACTGGTTAACTGAGCAAACACTAGGGACTGCTATGCACTCTGCTGAAACGTCACTGAAATCTCAGCCTTTCTCAGCAAAGATAGGTATCCCAATAGGTAACCTTGCACAGTCTGTTACCCAAAACAAGAGTGTTCCTGTGGAAACTATGCCAGTTCATCTCTTATCTATAACCCAGACTGCCCCACTTGCTGGCATTCACTTCCTGGGAAGTTGGTCACTCTGCTTTGTTGGAAAGGTGTAAAGGATACATAGCAGCCTTTAAGCCTCAGGGAGAGGAGCTGGGGAAGTATGTGGAGCCTTCCATGTTGCAATCCAGCCACCAGCTCTCACCCCCACTTTTGAAGGAGAAGCTTTGGCCCTTTAGTAACCTTTTAAAGTCAGTCTCATTCGGAGTTTTCTCTGGACTGGGAGTTCTGAGGGGAAGAGAGGGAGAAGAAAAACTGGGGTTGAGTTCCAGAGTTAGTTCAATTCAGCCAAACAAACTAGGAGTCTTGTGGCACTTTTAAAGACTAACAAATTTATTTATCCCATGAGTTTTCATGGGTGTAATCCACTTCATCAGTTACACCCATGAAAGCTCATGCAACGAACAAATTTGTTAGTCTTTAAAAGTGCCGTAGGACTCTGGTTTGGTTTTGGGGTTGATTTGTTTTCCTTTCCTACCAGCTGATTTCACCCCATGTTGTTGTAAAGGACATGAAATGACATTTTGGTTGATGCTGGATTGCAGAAGCAGCGTTCATCTAAATACAGAACTTTCCTTGCTAACGGATAACTGTATGGAAAGAGAACTAAGAGATCCAACAGCTCCTGTTGAGAAGGTTGGATAAGCATCATTCTCTAGAACAGTGGTTCCCAACTTATGGTCTGTGAGGGTACTGCAGGTGGTCCGTGGAAAGAAAAAATAGATAATTACTGCAGGTAAATGTACTGTGACAAGTGCGATATGTTTATGAGTAAGCATAATATATTATTAGAAATAGCTGCATTTTTAATACCCCTTGAGATATAAGCTTGACTCCCGTTAGCCATAGGCTACGTTAAAAATGTTTAAAATGGCTTTCTTACATGGTGGTCCGTGAAAGCTTTCAATGATGATGTAGTGGTCTGCATAAAGGAAAAGGTTGGGAACCGCTGCTCTAGAAGATATCCTAGTAGGACTAGACAGAGTGGCATTAGTTCTTTGGATGTGAACTGCACACATGATCTGATCTTGTTTTTTTAAACGTAGTGAATCTTAGCAGGCCAAATGAGTTCCTTCCAGCTGCTACAGATATTTCGTGTGACCAAATAATTTAGTGCATAGAAAAACAAATATGATCCCTAAAATATTGCAACTGTGATTAGATATGTCATCATTTGACATTGAAATGTAAATTTGGCTTTGATATTTTGAGTGTTTATTTACCCAGAATGTTTAGTGTTCCTTAGGAAATCCCGTAACTAAAATGGCTCATATCTCATCTGGGGAAACAGTGACTAGTCACGTTCGACTCTGAGCCACTATGAAAATCCGGGTGGGTTTTAGGAATAGCAATTAACTTAACTCGAGAACTAGTCCCAGCTGTTTGGAGCAGACACCAATGTTTTAGCTGTAATGAACTGTTTCCATTCTAGACCCCTACTTTCAAAGGGTTTAAAATGTGACCATAGAAATCCCATCCAGGCTGAGCACTGGCTCCTGAGGCCTTGGGGAGGTTGTTTAAATGCAAATTGTAAAAACAATTGGCAGTTCATTCTCATAAAAGGATTTTATCCATTTGAGGTGAGTGAGTGAGTGCAGGAGTGAATGAAATTCCAGTAACTTCAGAACAGCTTCAATTCTGCTGGACTCAAGCCCACAATGTGGATTTCCCTCTCCTGGGGACTTTTCAAGTAAAGCCTTTTCTGTGGTGGTGCAGCACCTGGCATAGATCATGCCCTTTGCATCCATTCTGCACCTGCAGCAAACAGACAGGAGTGTTCACTCCCACGCTGGAGCCTGCTGCTCGGACATGGAGGAGTTAAATAGATTTTCACGCTCTTCTCATGAAATACAAGTTGCACTGAAATGCAGACTGCCTAACTGAGGAATCTAACTTCAACTCACTAAAGCAAAGAAATTTCTCTCCAAGGTTTGCAGTTCTTCATTGTGTTGTGCCTAGGCATTACCCAGAATGCTCTGCAGTCCCATGGTAGACGTAAGGAAGTGGCACTATTGCTAAAACTAAAAACTTGTCTACCCTTGAAAGTTAACATTATTTGAGGCAGGGTGTGAATTTATCATTCGTTAGCTAGTCCAGAATAACTTCACGTGTGGACACACTCATTCAAGAACAAGAGTACCTTGCTTCTTTAGCTTAGCCTGCTTTCAAAGCCCCAACTTTAACTGGAGCAGCCGGAGACGATTCAGTCAGATCTGGTCACACATGAAAGACTTGTGTCCCCAGTAACTCAGTTCTGTGCTTGTATATATTATTTCTCCTCATGAAGAGAGTTGCCCATAGAGACTTTCTGGATTTAGATCTATAGCATATGTACACGAGGGGCTTTAACAAAAGAGAAAATAGTCTGAAGATTTGGGATCTATGTTAAATAATTCCAGCAGGCCAGAATATATCATGTATTTCCAGAACAGGAAAGAGGATGGCCTTGTGGTTACAGTCTTGGACTGGGACACAGATCTGGGTTCAGTTCCTCGCTTGCCACAGACTTGCTGTTACTGAATCCCTCTGTGCTTCAGCTCCACGTTCTGTGAAATGGATACAAAATGCTCCCCAGCCTCACAGGAGTGCAGTGAGAAGAAATGCATTAGTATCTGTGAAACACTCAGGGTATGTACACACGACAAACACACAGCAAGGGGGTGTTGCCACGCAACAAGAAAAATGATCGTGTGTACGCAGGAAGCTTTATTGCGCAATAAGGAGCCTTATCGCGCAATAAAGTGATCGTGTGTACATGGCCTCAGATGGTACCTTGTTGGACGCAGTCATGTTATAAAGGGTGGAGAGATTTAAGAGCTGGTTAAATACGGACACTGAGGCCCCTTGCTTTTACGTTCTTGAAGTAGACTGTCTGCGTGTCTGGATTGACAGGGAGGTCAAATGCTTTAATAGTAAAGGAAACCCTCCTTGGCTTAGCCATCCCTTGATGTCTGCTGCAGGTTTTGGCCAGTCACCCATACCAGGACGTGTGGTCCTGGAGAAGTAGAGAGCAGCACTGTTACATCTCTTCCTCATGCCATGGATTGTTCAGATTTACACAACTATGGTACACAAAGGGCTTTGAAGATCGTCACACTTGTGTTATATTTTTTCAAAAGTCCATGTTCACCAGTTTAACCTGAGGATAGTCGAGTGGCTGCCGTAGACTCAGCGAAAGCCTTGGTACCAAGAAAAATGTCTGATACCCAATTCTGAGAGTTCTGGAGTATGCACAGTAATAGTGGCACTTACTCCAAAGGAATAGTTAGAGTACTAAGTATACAAAACATTGCAAGGAGGTCTACCCAAGAGAAGCTATGTTCCATATTTTCCAGCTCAGAGCACCGTGCGAGTTGTCCATTCAAGCTCAGTGACGTACATAATGGTTCCTCGCTTTCCTGGAGAGATTTGACTTCATGTGTGCACACTTGATCATGCTGCCACAGGCAGTGATGCAACTAAAATGAACAGGACCATTGTGGTTTCAGATCTTCAACATGTGAAAGTCTTAATTTTGGAAGGGGTGCAGAGTTCTTGTTCCAGACAACAGTCTCTAGTTCTTCATACTTCTTTTAAGAACCAGGCCCCAAGTAGTTCCTTCTGTCTAAGTCCTATAGGGCCTGAACTTGCCCCACTGCCATTATTGGGAGTTTGACTATCTGCCTCAATAGGATGAGGCTCATTCGGTCAGTATGATTATTTTTGTTAGCAGTTCATTTTAGATCAGGGAGCCCTTCCTGTTTGCCCTCTTCCTCTTGTATGAGAGTGGCAGTGAGGGATGAAGGGGGCTCAGGAACTCAGTATCACTAACAAAACCAAAGCCAGAGACTCTTTGTCTAAGGTGCGAGTTTGCAAGTTGTCCATTCAAGCTCAGTGACGTACATAATGGCTTTGAGTAACTTAATGAGAAGAGTCCAATCTTCAGCCCCATGTAATAGGTAGAAAATGCTATCCCTGTGTTGTTGTCACTGTGTGGTTTATGATGTGGCTGCTTTTGTGTCTGGGCAATTACCGTACTTAAATGTTTTGCTAGTGAAGTGGTGGTTTACTGGGAAGAGTCTCTGCTCACAGCACCTGCTGTAACAGATTCCAGTGTGAGTCACTGGGAGAGTGTCTTTCCTTTGCTCCTTGGCAGTTGGGTTCATATTAGGTCTTAATCAGATCCACTGCATGCAACAGGCCAATGTAACTTTCTGCTGCAGTTAGAGGACTGGTCTGGCTGAGTTATTGTCCGGTGGATCTGGGCTGGTTTGCTACAAATACTCTATTCAGATAGCATGTTTTCCGTAAACACAGGAAGTCATCGTTTTCAATGAGCGAGCACAGCACATCTCTACAACTAAGAAAAGGATTGCTTCTTCACTTAAGAGGGTGTGAACCCTTCCTGGCCTTTACCTCATGGGTATAGCAAGCTAAGTCTCTCCGAGTTAAAAGGCTGTCCTGTACAAATCCCAGTGTTCTCAAAAGTAGATCTTTTTCATTCAGATTCCCTCCGTGCATTTTATTACTACCCCAACCTGTACATCTCACTAAACACCAGGTCTGTACCATTGGTGTTACTGCTTCATGAGAATGTGATGCTGGAAATGGGTGGTCAGAGGACTGACGGGATTGCACTTTACGGAGAGATGAGAACTTGGCCCCTGTACAAAAGAGCTTGGGAAGAGAGTTGAAGAGTAAATGTGTGTGTGCTGAAATTTTCCCTGCGAAGTGCTGTCAAACACAAGTGCTTTCAATGGATGTGGTGGCAGGTAGTACTAATTCTACAAGGTAATGTAGCATTTGTACTGAAGAGGAATAGATGCTGGAGGTTCGAAGAAGTCCAGCTCCTTAACATTAAGTGCAGGCACCTGCCTTCTGTGCCTGTTTGGGTTGTGTAATTTTGCCTCTCAAGTTGGCCAAAAGCTTTTGGGGTTTTTTCCTGGCTGTAGCTGCCAGTGTCTCCATCTCACAAGGTGCTGGAGCAGAGGCGAAGCAGTTGTGCAAGAAGCAACATGCTTCCCACTTCCCTGTCTCTCTGAGAAGTAAGTAGCTCTGAGCCGCATTTATACAAAATCAATCTTGATTGCAAAACGTCCTTTTGCCTTGAGTAACGGATGTTTTCTCATTTAAAAGTCTCCGTGTTTGAGACTAAAGTTAAGAAATAGTATAAAGGAGAAGTATTGCAACAAAGGAGACTTCAAGCAGCTCAGGTCTATACTGAGAGAGTAATTGACGCCAGATATCTTGATATCTGGATAGCGTCAGCTTTGCAGATGTAAATTCATTTCAGCTCTGCTTTGGCAGTGCGGTGATGAATTAAAGAAGTGATCTCCTGCTTCCTGTGCTCCCCTGTCTGTCTCTGCTCAGTAGTTTCCTGACCTGCTCCAAAGCTGAGCAAGCCTGCCTTTGGACTGTGTTACCTTTTTCGCAGAAGGGCGGCAATCAGGAACTTGGCAACTGGCACGCGCAGTGACTCCCAGGCAACAGATGGTCTAAACTGTGCTTCAGTCCACAAGAAGCCAATTATTGGGTTGGTAACCTGAGCCTATTTCCCTTCCCCAGGAGTTGATACTTCACCAGAATTAGAAGCTGCAGGCATACTGGGGTAACAGTGCTGTAATTTCCTTTGCTTGAGAGGGATGCTAGCAGCTGTAATACATGCTTTAGATAGAGACCTCCTTTATTTTTTAAAGGGGCATCAAGAAAAGGAGCTACTGCAGAGCCAGAGATCTGTAGTTATCAGCCAAATGACAGCAGAGACATGCTGGTGAGTAAAAGTTTGTGTGGAGGGCGGTGTGCTTGAACACAAGACGGCCACACTGTGAACACTTTTCTGTATATCATCAGCTGTCTTGTGCCTTGCACTTCCCTGGCCTGGGAGATGTCACATCCCAGGGGAGCCCAGCTCTGCAAGTGGCAATGGCAGAGAGAGCAGTATACACTTTTAATTTAAATATCCGATTCCACACCTGTTCTGACTGCTCATTCTCAGAAAGTAAGGAGTCAACTCAAGAGTGAATATTTTGACCAAATTGGGGGTGGGAGGAGAGAGTTCCCTTTGGCCTTTAATAATACTGCTTACAAAATAGAATGCAGCTGTTTCAGATGCCTTTTTATGCTCCTATCACTCAAAAATTGTTTTGTTTATAAAACTGAAGCTGACCAGGCCCTAAGTCAACAAAAGAGCTCCCAGCCCTCTGGAGAAGACTTGAAAAAAAGAGTTTGCATTCAGACACAGCAGGTTTGCAGCAATGAACACCGGGTGCATGGCATGCAGTCATATCCACACTAGGGATGCAGTCTGCAAATCCAAACACATACTTATTCACACGCAAGCCCAGAGCAGCTTCTCTCACACCCATCTGTGCAAAAAACAAACATGATGCCATTGTGCCTTCCGTCCACAGTTCCCAGAAGGCTTCAAAAAGTCTAAGCTACACAATGCTTTACAAAAGCAATTGGAGCAGAATCTGATGCGCCGTGCCTCAGTGCCCTCAGATCTGTGTGAGCTGCAGGATCCTGATGTGCTAGGGCAGCGGTTTTCAACTGATGTGCTGTGGTACACTGGTGTGTCATGAGAACTATCCATGTGTGCTGTGAAATTTTGTACAAAGGTAATGAAAATGAACATAAAACAAACATTGTTTCATCTTAAACAATATTCTATCCAACCAAAATTACAACTCATAAAACTTGTGAAAATTATCAAATTAAAAGTGAGATATCAGTCTTTCAATTCTAAAACATAAACATTTTAAACGCGGGTGGCCAAAGGGCAAAATTGAGATCACATGTATCTTTTTCCGGTGGATTTGAAACATTAATTCATTTGTTCCGTCTTTAGGTATGCCCTATGTTGCAAACCTCTCTAGTAAGACCATAACCATAGTAAATGTAAGTATCTGTGATGTTTATGAGCAATCAATTCAGCTGAAAAAAGTGATCGTGCTGTGGAATTGTCCGTCTCATTGAAGTGTGCCGTGTTACTGAAAAGGTTGGGAATCACTGTGCTAGGGTAAAGTGAGATTGTGTGTTGTCGCCTACTCCGAGAGTCGCTTCAGTGCTGGAATCCTGGGAAGAAGCTTTCCAAACATGGATATCTGAATCTTGTGTTTGTGTGTTCAGGCATGAAGCATTTCTGTGACTACATGCCAAGTTTTGGTTGGTTGTGTGAGTGTAAATCCAGAGTCCATCTGGATTTATGCTGGTGTAAATGAAAGCTTTATTTGCCTAGATTATAATACCTATACAATATGCAAACTATGTTTGAACAACCTTGTGCTGGCCTCTACTGAACAATGAATAAGTCACAGGTTAGCATGCTACAGAGAATTTAGTTATTTTGTATAGATTTCCCCCATGGAATCAAGTCTCCACATTTTTCCCTCCTAGGTTTATTTAATAAAATCTTCTCTGGAGGCCTGTGGTTGGCATTTGCTAGGTTTCCTGGAGACTGTAGAGTTCTATCCTTTGGGCTGTTACTAAGAAAGCATGGGAGGCATTCCTGGCCAGCTCTGTCAGAACCAACAAGGTAAAACTGCCAGATGAGAAGATGGAATGTTTCCTTGGTGATGGTGGTAGGTTCTGTCCAGTATCTGGCCGGAAGTGGTGGGAAGTTTATGGCACTTGTGAGCCAGAGTTCCCTTCTGCGCTGTCTCTGTGGGTGTGTTTCCTTGTATTCTGGGATATCTTGTCTGCTTGAAAAGGACCCTCTTTCTTGCACGAGCTGTGATCACTCAGCAAATCATGCACTGAATGGTCTGTGAAGGACCAATACAGACAGCAGGAAACAGACTGTCTTAGATTGGCAATATCATAGGTAAAGAAAAAGTACGGTAGTACTGCCAGCTGCAGTTTCATCTGCACTTGTCCATGCCCTTCTCAGGAGAATTTTACGAGAGCGTCATCCATTGCAAGTTCCCCTTCTTGTCTACTCCATGTGCCTGTTGCTCTGAATCGAGAGAAGTGAAAGTTCATGTCTAGAACTCTTCATTTCCAAATAAAGACACTTGATTTTCCAGTGAGGCTTCTGCCTAGATGGTAAAATGCCCTGCAGCTAAGCTGCCAGAGGAGATCAGATGCCTAAGAAATGGCCTGTGTTTAGCAGTGGCTAAATTGTGATTTGACAAAAGATCCTGCATCCAAGCCCGAGGAAGGCAATCCTCTGTGCTATACACATTTTGCTCCCCGGCTTTCCCTCTGTAAGGAGATACCAACCGCAACACCAAAAGAAGACTTTAGTATGTTCCTAGGTTGTGACTATAGTTACAAAGTAGCCAGTGACTTCTGACACCTGGATCCTCTCCTTATAGACTGTGTCTTGGAGAACCAGCTACTGAGAGCGTTACTGCCATGATTGTACTATGGCCAGCAATGTGCATCGGACAACACCAGTGGGTCCTGGGGTGGGAGCAGGCGCCTTGAAACCCTGAAATGTGTTCTCTTCACTCCATGTACGGGGGGCTATGGTTAAAATGAACATCTGGAACATTTGTGCTGTCCAGTGGAGGGAAGCCCCGAGGCTGAGGGCCAGTTTTAAAATGTGCTGCGAAAGAGCCAGGCATGCAATGTAAAACAGTGCAGGCAACCACTTGGGAACCACGCCCAAACCCTCATGACAGAAGGGCCCCAAGCATGCCCCTGAGCCGGGCTGCCCCGGCCCCCCCCCGAACCCCAAGCCGGCCCCTGAGCCCCGTGACGGCCCCCCAAGCCAGGCCGCACCAGCCCCCCAAGCCCCGAGCCACACCGCCCCCCCGAACTCCACGCCGGCCCCTGTGCTAGGCTGACCTGGCCCCAGAGCCGGCCCGAGAGCTGGGCCACGCCAGCCCCAGAGCCAGACCGCACCGGCCCCCCGAGCCCTGAGCCAGGACACATCGGCGTCCCGAGCCGGACCACGCCGCCCTCCCAAACCCTGTGCCAGCCCCCCAAGTCACGTGCCAACCCCCCAAACCCTGCGCCAGCCCCTGTGCTGGGCTGATCAGGCCCCAGAGCTGGACCGCGCTGCCCCCCCTGAACCCCACGCCAACCCCCCCGCAAGTCACGTGCCAGCCCCCAGAGCCAGGCTGGGCTGGGCCCCCCAAGTGCTGCGCTGGCCCCCCTGATCCCTGCACCAGGCCACGTGGGCACCCCGGAGCTGGCTTGCCAGGCCCCCAAGCCGGCCCCAGAGCTGGGTCACACTGCCCCCCCCCAAGCCCCGTACCGGCCCCTGAACCCCATGCCAGGACACACTGGCCCCTGAGTCCCGCGTCTGCCCCCGAGCCAGCTCCCGGGCCATGCCGAGCTGAGCCGAGCTCCCGACGAGGCTCCACCCCCACCCCACAGCACTTATGTTGCTGTTGAGTCAGGGTCTCAGGGACTAGAGCCTCCACTTCCGACAGGGCGGAGCGGGGAAATGCGGCCAGGGAGCCTGGAGCCACAGCATGCAGCTTTAGGGGCCCCAGGCCATGGGGGGGGCCAGCAGGGGGAGCCTGAGTAGGGCCACGTGCCACTCAAGATTGGCCTGCGTGCCAAGTTTGGCATGCGTGCTGGGGGTTGACAACCCCTGGCTTAGTGGATGGTAATAGCATTTATTTGCAAAGAAATGTGTCCTCCAGGCAGGAGGCTGTGTCCGTAGTTGATACGGAGTCAGTTAGCTGCAAATGGAGGCAGCTGTTCTGGAAGGGAATCAAAGGTGGTCTGAATTGGCCTGGGTGGATCTTTGAGGTTTACCCCAAAATTTGAACTAGTTGCACATCGTGGAGCTAGTCAAAGCTTCCCTGTGATTATCTTTGGGTGGAAAGCAAGGCAGAATTGATCTATTCTAGAAGCATGGATAACCATCTACCAGTGGGGTAGTACCATGAAGACTTGAATTTTTGACATTATTGTTCCCATAATTAAACAGAGGCTCACTGCCCTTTGTTAAATGTGTGACTAATGTGCATGGGAAAAAGGAGCAGGAGCTCAGAAAGCAATCCTACTCTTGGCTGCTTTCCTTCCTACTTTTAAAGCATTGATGTGGACAGGATCTTCCCTGAACTGGGAACCTCCCCCAATCCCTCTCACCAATAAAACAAACCAGGCTCCAAACACTCAGCTACTGTGTCCATAAAACTTAACTGTTGCACCTCTTTCCTAGTCACTGTTTACTGATGCCGCCTGTGAGTTCTTTAACAGCCCAAGTTTCTGTGTAATAGATTTGCTCACTGCAGCCTGTCATTGACCAAGATCAGTGCTGCAGGTAAAAGAAATGCATCTTGGTTGGTGTCTGATTCCATCCAGCCCTTCTCTCTCTGCCCTAGATAAAAACTGAAGGAGTTGAATCAGAATCTCCTCTGATGACTTCTGGAGACATGGATTTCTTAACAGTCTGGTCATATGGACGTCATTTTGTTGGGAGGATAGCTCTTGTATCTCACTCTTGGATCTTCTCCTTCAGTGAAATGCACCATTTGACTCATGATGGATCCAATCTGCTCAAATGCTTCCAGTCCTCAGCTTCTGTTGACTGCACAAAATGTGCTTAATAGGGCCCACCCACCCCCGACTCAACCAACTTTGTATCTGTTTTAAACAAGATTAATGGCCAGTCTGTTGAGCAAAGCTCCAACAGTGAATGGTTTGCATGTCAGTGGAGCAATACCGGAAGTTTAGTTTGTCGTTCTGAATGTTTCTTAGTAACTGTAGAGTTATTAACCATGTCTTGAGTCCAGCCTTCTCCTCGGGGACGGCTTTGTTCAGATCCCAATTGCAAAATTGATTTATTAATATGTCTTAATCCCCCTGCCGTTGACTGGGGGCACAGTGGGAACACTTACACCTTTCACTCCTCCTCCTCTCGTTAGACTTCATTAGGTACAGGGAGAAGACAAATATTCCAAATAGGAGAAAATAAAGGCGAAAGGATCTAGTCCCAGCCTTTTTTCTGTACCACATATAGGGCCACCCACTTGTGTCAGCCAGGCTTGTGGACAAAGGGCTTTTCCTTTCACATAGGATTTTTTTTATTTTACATTCTTTTATCCTTGAAGAGAATGTGTGGAATTTAAAACTAGAAGGAGAAGATATGCGAACTCTCACTGGTTTTCAAACCAAAGCAGAGCTTGACATCTTTACAAAACCTTGAACTCCATGATGTTCACACATCCTTAGTCTTCATCATGAACATCTCTCTTCTTGGAAGCCATCTGTGTATCTCCCAGATTCATGTCACTTCCAGGGGAACATTAGCAGCACACCGGCTATGTCCACACTAGAAAAGTTAAGATGACTTTGTTAAGTCGACTTAATAAGGTCGACTTAAAGTTGACCTTAGGAAGTCAACTTAACTTTTCTAGTGTAGACATAGCCCCTTGTCGACCTTATTAAGTCAACTTAATGCTTTAAGTCAACTTAATAAGGTTGATTTAGGCACTAATCCCTGTCCACACTGGCTTGGAGTCGATCTAAGGCTTAAGTCGACTTAAGCTTTCCTTAAATCGACATAAGGAAATGCTTAAGTCAACTTAATAAAAGCCCAGTGTGAACATGGCTTTGTTTAGGTTGACTTAAGCATTCTTAAGTCAATCTAAGTTGCTAGTGTAGATGCACCCACAAAGACCCAACCCCTCCCATTTGCAGCTTGATGCCTGCAAGCATTCTCTGTCCAGATCAGTGCTATGTTCTGTCCACACTATTGCGCTCCAGCTTCCATGCCATTTGCCCTGCTTCAGTGATATCTGCTGGCTATGCAGGTTTGGCTGGTGAGATAGTTTTAGTCCCAGGCCAGGTCTCATTTCTCTTTGGCCCTTTCCTGTGACTACACAATCAAAGTGACAACTATTGTTTTAGAGAGACTTCAGGGAAAACTACCAATAAGGAAAACCAGGCACATAAGTAGGCCTTGTAGCCACAAAATCTGTCTGAAGGAAACTGCTGAATGGCAGTGAGCCTCTGGGCAGAACTTTGAAAATGTAACCTTGGGTTGGAAACACACTTTGTATTTGGCCTGTGAAAAGAAAATGAAACTTTGGCTGGCAATAGGGTGCATGAATCTAAAGAGGGGCAGGATGGCTGCCCTTGGGGGCTAGAGGACTGGGCTGGGCTTTGGGAGATTCCGCTTCTCTTCTTGGCTCTGCCACAGAATCCTTGAGTGGCCTCGACTAGAGCAAGTCTTTTCAGCAATCCCTAAAATGGGGACAGTGATCCTTCCCTTTGTCTGTCTCATCTGGTCAGACTGCAATCTCTTTGAGGCAGAGGGTCTCACTATATCTGTGTAGAGCACTTGGCACAGTGTAGCCCATCTCTGCTGGGCCCTTGGCACTATTGTCATACAAATAATAATCAGCCATGAAGTGGCACTGAGGTCCTGTTGAGCTCAACACACATCTCCTGAGCTGGTGTCCTTCCTGGGCTCGGGGCTGAGAATGGAGAGATGTTTGTATAAATTGTTTTAGGTACCATCACTTGCCTCAATGGGACAAGCACCCCCTGGGCTGCCTCGTGCACAGCAGGCCAGTGGCATGTGTGCTGCATGTTTAGGCACGGTGAAGTTGTTGCTGGCATTCAAGCTGCCTGCCCATTCTGTAGGGCTGGCCCAGTCCCAGTAGAGTTGTCTGCTGAAGCTTCTACGGTAAGAAGAATTTAGAGTGGTTTTTAGTATGTTGCCAGCCTTGTAAGTTGGCGCAGGAACCTGCGAGCTTAAGGGATATAGGGTGAGAAGTCACTGGTCCCTACATGGGCTCTCTAGTATGGGATGAGACATCTTACACCAGCTGAGACTTGCTCTGAATGTGTTCACCAGCTGGGTCTGTGACAATCAGGTTCTACTCTAGGACTCAGTGAACACTTCAAACCATCTTTGCTATTTCCTGTATGCTGAGCAAGTCCAGGGCTGTGAGGGTGCTGCTCTTCCAGCACAGAGTTCTCTTCAGATGCATGATGTTTCCTTAGCAAAATCTGCTGTGCCCAGCATTGGGCCAAGGCTGTTGTGAATCCTTAGGGAAAGCTAATGCATTGTAGGCCTCTGGCAGCTTCCAGCACTTGCCTGACAGTTTCCCACAGCTGCCGACATTGGTGCATCGCCACAGGTGGGCGTTTAAAGAGGCACGCAGGCTGTCAACCTTCTGCCTTTGCTCCTTCAGGGCCCTCCTGGCAGAGGGAAGCCATCAGGCCAGCGCTTAGAGATAATATACAAGCCACAAAATAAAACCCAAGTCCTGCCCATGGAGAAGAGGAACTGCAGCTATTTGCATGGATGAGGCTTGATGGGACAGGGAGCGTGAGTCCAGGGACTGTGCGGATGGAGTTGCTCTGGAGGTACACCCATGGGCAATGAACTGAGTTCCCCACGGTATTGCCCTTCATGCTCGGAAACATTCCTCAGAGAGGCTTGGTCACAAGCTGCACAGGAGCTTTGAAGGTGAGAGCTAAAGGCAGGAAGTGACTCAGAGCTTCCAGGAGCAAGAGGGAGAAGTCTCGAAGTGATGCAGCTCCCTGATAGCCAGCCGGCGCTGTGAGTGAGCTGGCTCTTGTCTGCCTCTGACGAAACTCCCTTACCTGGGCCCTTCTGGCTGACTGCCCCTCAGCTCACCTGGCAGCAGGTCTTGGCAAGCCCCAGCTGGGGGGTGTTCCCGAAGCAGCATCAGCAGCAAGCCCGCAGCTGTTCACGTGGGCTCAGGAATGGGCCAAGAACCCACTCGTTTCCAGCTTGCCCACACGCGCTGCTCCAGGTCCGCTGCCCTGGCTCCTGGCAAGGACTCTGCCTCGGGACCTGACGAGAGGCTGACGGCATTGGGTCACTGGAACAGCCTCACGAACCATTGCTGGTGAAGTCAGAAGCCAAGCGAAGGCTCTGAAGAGAGGCAGAGGCGCAAATGAGCCATGTAGGGAATCAAACACAATGTTCATGGGACCTGTGGCCACACCTGGTTTCTTCGGCCCAAGAGCCTGCTTGGCCAGAGTTCGGGCTGTAGTGCGATGCAGCCTTAGCACAAGAGAGCTGCCGCTGGGTCAGAAAATATTGATTGAAAATCTTCCTAGCCCTACTCGGAGGGGTCAGAGCAGCTCCTGACAAGTGGCAGCTGCTCTTCATCCTAGAGACTGAAATCTGCTGGCAGGGATAGATGCACACAGACCCCCACAGCTGCAGTGCTTCTGGAGAGCTACCTAAGGGAAACAGTTATCTCCTGCCCCATGGGATCCCCTGGACCTTCGCCTCGGCCCTGTCTCACCTAGATGGACTCATCCTTTGCCCTCCTCTGCTCAGCCACTTTGCATAGATTAATCATGCAAACCCTGTTCAGCAACTCTAGGCAGATTAGGAGAGATGGCATCTGAAACACAAGCAAAGGCAGGTCTATTCCTGTATCCTGAAAGATGAACATGTTCCTAGGAATAGCTGTATGGCTGCTACAGGATGGCTTCCATATGGCAGCTGGTTGAGTGACCTGATAACATGCTATGGTATGGAGTTTCACCAGGTTACTGGCTTTCCTGAATAAGTGAAATCTCTGGCTGGGGTTCATTGTTCCTGGCTGGCTACACAGTGTGGAAAGCCAAACCTTGGGTGTACCTACGTGCTCACATGTCCACCCCTCTAGAGACCTTGGTGTGAATCTGGGACTGTTGCTAAGCTATTGGCAGGGTCACAGCAGACAGGGACACTGAGGTGGTGTTATATGGGTGTTACTTGAATTAGAAAGTGGGCTCTGCTGTGCATCATCTGCGGCTTGCTGACCTTTCGATACGCTATCCTGTTCCAAGCTCTGTTCCAAGCTGGTCAGGCTTGCGTCCCACATTTCTCGGAAGGTTATTTGGAAGGTGAGGCTGGGGGCCACTCAGGAGTTTGATCTGGCACACCATGGTACCGGTGTGCAAGAGAGGGAGGGAAGCCAGTCGTCCCCCCGAGGAGGACAGCGTGTGCCAAAGGGAGACGGCTCATAAAAACAGCAAACCTTTATTGTCACAAGTGACGGAAACTAATGATTGTGCTGTCTCCGTGTGCTGAGAATTGGGTTCTCCTAGCTCAGTGGCAGGTATATTGATGGCTCTTGCTCAGGGAGTCTGGTGGTCCTGGGAGCACACACCAGCCTGCAGGCTGCTTTTCTGTTTGCATCTTTTATTACGTTAATTGTAACGTCTTTAGTTCAGTCAGCCAGCCTGGAGCAGAGCAGCTGTGCTGGGGAGTCCCGACAAGCAGAGGAAATAGCCGCAGTTCTCTGGCTTTCATGGGCAGAGTGCAGTGACTGTACGCCCAGGAAGGGTATATGTCCAAACCAAGATGCCAGCATCCAAGGTAGTGAGGCAGAAGTGGTCAGCCTGCAGGGTGCCTCTGTAACACAGTAACAGACACCTTGGCTTTAGCCAGCCAGCATGGGGGGTGGCATAGTCTGAGGTGGCAGCGCTGTACGTTCATGACACAACAGGGCTGGGACCATGAGGATAATTTACTGCTGACCACTTCCTGTTGCCATATGCCGCTGGGTCTGAGCAGCGCTGAGAGCCTGGCAATGAGGGGACAAGGCGGGCACCGACTATCTGGAATAGAATAGGGCTGAAATTAGTGCAAAGAACTACATGACCGCTCTTGTATCATGCAAGCAGGTGGGCAACCTCCAGTAGGATTAACCCAGCCCCTGGCACCCTTGAGCCTGGCTCCTGTTGTGTTACATTCTATGGGTTTGTCCTACCAGGGGATTCAAAGGCTTCACGTTGACCAACTTAGCACACGTTTAAACCATGTCCTGGATACGCCTGGCTCTCAGAATGTGGTCATTAACACCCGGCTACACCACACTTTTCAAACCCTCCTCTAGACCAATCCTTTTGAAACAGTTTTGCAAATCTTTCCCCTTATTTCCTCCCACCCAAGGAAGAGTTTCTTGCTGGTGCCCACATTTATAGACTCCCCAACCAGAAGGGACCATTGCGACCATCTCATCTGACATCCTAGCTAGCACAGGCCAGAGAACTTCCCTAAAATCATTCCTGGAGCAGATCTGTTAGAAAAACATCTAGTTGTTATTTAAAAATGGTCAGTAAGAGAGACTCCACCACAGCCCTCAATAAATTGTTCCAAGGGTTAATTGCCCTCACTTAAAAATAGACCCTTCTTTCCAGTCTAGGTTTCAACTCCCAGCCATTGGACAGAGACACACCTTTCTCTGTTAGACTGAAGAGCCCATTATCAAATATTGTTCCCTGTGTAGGTACGTGTAGACTGAAATCAAGTTCCCCTTAGCCTTCTTTTTGTTAAGCTAAATAAATGGAGCTCCTTGAGTCTGTCATTGTAAGTCGGGTTTTCTAATCCCGAATCGTCTCTAATTTATCAACATCCTTGAGTTGTGGAGACGCAAACTTGACACAGGGTTCCAGCAGTAGTTGCACCACAGCCAAATACAGAGATCAAAGAACCTCTCTGCTCCTACTTGAGTCCCCTCTTTATGCATCTCAGGTTGACGTTAGCCCTTCATGCCACGATGTCATGTGAGGTCTCCTTTGCAGCTGATTACCCCACCAACCAGGGCCGTCCTGTGGGGGGAGCGGGGCCCAGGGCCAATAGGCCAAAGCGGGGCCCCGCCCCCATGCTGGTGGGGAGCATGGCGGGCCAACCGGCCCGCCCCACTCACCAGGGAGCTGGCCCTGGACAGGGAGGCCGAGGCTGCCGGCACGGGGAGCTGGCTCCGGCCCAGGCTCCAGAAGCTGCCTGTTGCGGGGGGTGGGGGGAAGCCGGCTCCAGCCCTGGAGGCAGAGGCTGGCTCTGGTCCCGGAGGCCGCCTGCGGGAGGGAGCCAGCAGCCCCAGCCCCGGGCTGGGAGGAAGGGGCCGTCTGTGAGGGGAGCCGGCTGTATGGGGCAGGCCGACCCAGAGGCCGGGCCCCACATGCTTCGCCTGGGCCTGCCTGCTCCGCCCTGGGGGCGGGGAGGGCCGGCCCAGGGGCCAGGCATACCCCTCCCGACCCACCCCGCCCCGCTGCCTTCGGCTGGCTGCCAAAGGCAGTGGGGTGGCTGTGGGAGGAGGGGCTGCGGTGCGCGTGGGCCCCACACTGTCCCACTGGGAGCAGGACAGTGCAGGGCCCATGTAACCGCAGGGCCCAGGGCGATCACCCCATTTCCCCCCCCTCCCCCCCCAGGGACGGCCCTGCCACCACCCCCAAACCTTTTCAGTGTCATCCCTGCTTCCCAAGACAGTGGCCCCCTTGTGTAAGGAAGGCCGATCCAACCGTCTTTGTTCTTAGATGTGTACATTTCTATTTAGCCAGATCAAAACACACGGTTTGCTTGCACCCTGCTTACCATGTGACCTGGATCACTGTGTATCAGTGACCTACCCTCTTTCTTATTTACCAACCCCCAACGGTTTGTTAGCTGCAAGCTTTGTCAGTGATGATTTCATTTTTTACTTAGTTTTTGTGCTGAGCTGCTTCCTGCTCCTTTTCCTCTTTCACCCATCTGCTCTCCATTCCCTTGGACTCTCCTGGCTTCTGAGGCCTTGGAGCCCAGTGTTTGCTTTGGTATCACACATGTTTAATGCCTCTATCCTGCTCTGTGTGTCAGGCCTAGAACAAAGGCAACAAACACCTACCTTCCCTGCAGCTTATCTAACACAAACACCCTGAGCAGACTTCCCAGGCTCAGTATCTGCTGCTTTCCTTCCCTGGAAAAGGCAGCAGGGAGTCTGCTCCGATCTGTCACCCATGTCCTGATGTTTGTGCTCTGGTCTGTTCAACCAGGGGGATAAGCAAGTTTAGCTCAAACGGTACAATACGGAGACTCTTTTAGCAGGACGCTCTGTCTTGCAAGACTCAGCTGGGCATACATGCGCATGGCTCCCACCTAAGGACTTTGCCCACATGAAGGGGTCTTTGGACAGATGCAGCTTTGCAATGGAGATGTGCTGTGGTGTGATGTGATGTGTGGATGGGGACAAGGGGCACTGTCTGATCCCTCTTTTACACCAGTGCAGTGCACTGACACACACATTTGCTGTCATGTATCTATTCCCTGCAAAATCAGTAACATAGGCAGGTCCTTCGTGGCATTCCGCTGGCAGCCATCTCCAGTGTGATTCAGGGAGAAGGCAGGAAACCGTTCGTGTCGGGAGGCTGTCAAATGAGAGAGACGGTTTGAGATGGAAAATTTCCTGTCCTACGACTGTTTTTTTAAAAGACTCATTCCTGGTTTGGATCACAGTGTCAGCTTAGCTGCAGCAGAGAAACTGAGTTTGCTTTGGCAAATAGCGCTCCACTGTCCTGGAGCTGAGTTCATACCAGTCTAGTTTGCCATGTCTTATGTGACTGCTGGGAGAGAATTGCCATTTGAGATCAGAGAGCTGTGGCATATGCTGTCAGAGGAACAACAGTTTTTCTCTCTGTTTACGTCCTCATGTTACCTGATTACTATAGCAAACTAGGCTATGTCTACACTTAGAAAGTTAGATCGACTTTCTTAAGTCGACTTTAAGTCGACCTTAAGTCCACTTAGAGAATCTACACAGGACTCTTAAGTCGACTTAAAGGTGACCCTATTAAGTTGACTTAGAAAGTCTACACTAGACTCTCTAAGTCGACTGGATAGGTGGAGAGAGAGCCAGCCTTGCAGGGCTGGCTCTCCCCAGACCGGGAAGCCGCTCGCGGTTTGTCCTGGCGAGAGCCAGCCCTGCAAGGCTGTCTCTCCCCAAGACAGGCAAGCCACCCGCAGCTTCCTGGGGAGAAGGGAGCCTCTGGGACTCTCCAGCCAGGGTTCCAGTGGGGGATTCCCTCTGACTGGAGCCCTGGCTGGGGAGCAATCTCCCCAGGACCGCGGCTCCTCTTGCAGGGAAGCCGCGGGTCTGGGGAGAAGGGAGCAGGGGCTCCCCTGGGGATAAGGGAGCCACTGTGGCTCCCTTTAGTCAGGGAGCCATGCGGGGCTCCCTTGTCCCCCCGCCCTAGGTCGACTTATGTCATAAATTGACTTAGGGCTTCCACACTGGGTTAAGTCAACTTTAAAAGTTGACTTAAGCCTTAATTCAACCTAAAACGAGGTGTTATTAGATCGAACTAAGATTTCCTTATGTTGACTTAAGGAACAGCTTAAGTCGATTTAAGGAAAGCCCAGTGTGGACGTGGAGTAAGTTAGGTCGACTTAAGCCTCCTTAAGTTGACCTAATGTGTAAGTGTAGATGCACCCTTAGTGCCTCTCAGTCATTCGTGGGCTTTGTCATCATGATATCTCTGTGGTATTGCTCCCCTTTTTGGGTGGGGGACTGAGCCCCCGGGAGATGAAGTGATCTTCCCAGGCAGGGTGGCTCAGGAAACATTTCGTTCTCATGGGCGCACCGCAGTGGTGTTTACCTGGCTGGCTTGGCTGCCTATGCATTTTTTAGCATGTCTGGAGCGCAGTGGGGAATTGCAGGCTTGGAGCTCGTCATTCCTGCTGCCCCAGATGCAGCTGGAGGGGCAGGGGCCTAACTCTGCCACTGGCTGCGACTCAGCCCAAGCTGGCAAGACTGGATGTAACAAGGGTGGTAAGTCCCCCCGTGGCCCCACAGCCACGTGCACAGGACTCCATCGCTGCTGTGGTATAAAGTATGTGGAGGGGTTGGAAGAGCTGACAGGAGCTGGGGGAAACAGCTGGTTAATGAGAGCATCTGAGAAGGGACTTTGTTCCCTGTCTGTCACGTAGCTGTGCAGGAACAGCCCTCTTATTCATCAGCAGTGCTATCTCTGCGCACAGCAGAACTCCGCAGCAGCTGGGAAGCCTAATCCATGGCCCAGGAATAGCCTGGGTGACTCACTGCTGGGCGAGCCAGGGCAGCCCTTCCCAAGGATGGCCCAGCATGGCTTCAGCCCAGCATCAGGAGGACGAATGCCTGGAACCGCAGGGAGATAACACGGAGAGATGCAGAGGAGCTGTAATTGTTCCCCTCAGCACACTGTAAGGACTGGGCCTTTGATCTGCAGTGGTCATAAAGAGGGTTCCAAATCCAGGCTCTCTGCAACTAAAGGGCCTGTTATAAACTCCATAGGCTTGTTTACACTTGAAAGTTAATTCAGATTAAGACTGGGTATAAATTGATAACTAGTCTGGAATAACACCAGATGTAGACAAACCCTTATGCCTTGGAGAGAAATTGGGACAGAAATAGCTCTCGTAAAACAGCTTCCCCAGTAGCAAAGCCAGAGAATGTGTCTTGAATTTTCACATGTTCACACCGCAGAACACTTGGACTTGGGAGATACACTCCCAGAAAGAACCCAGGGATGTGGCTTTGATTAGAAAGGTCTTTGTACTGGCCAGGTGACTCATGCTTGGTGCTCCCTGTTTGTCTGTTTTAGAGCTGTTGGAAGCCCTAAAAGTTGGGGTGTTAAAACTGGCTCAGCCAAAGCACTAGAAATTGTGCTGCAGGAACCAGTCATGTCCTAGGCTCTGGACCGTGTGAGTGGCGGGAGGGATGGAAGGAGGGTGCTAAGAGCTGATTTTGAGTCTGTGATTGGGGTGACCATTTAACAGCTGAAGGGCTCTCCCTCTGTTGGTCTCGCTCATGCACACACAGAGGGGTCAGGCACTTTAATCCAAAAATGTTTTTGTGGGCAGTCTTCACGGGTGTTGCACACTGTCCTGAGGATTCCTGCCAGGGTCTCAGGACAGTGTGTCATCCGGAGACTGGCTCAGTCACACTCTCCGAAATTGAGCTTTCTCTGTGCAGGGCCTCTGTACGTTTTGCTAGTGAAAGGAAGGTGCGCTCTGCACCACAGCTGGCCGTTTCTGGAGCCGCAGATGGTGTGGTCAATGGGCAGTTCATGGCCTGTGCTAGCTGTGTGTGGCCTGGCTCACTCAGTGCAATGCTGTCTGAGCACAGAGCCGGCCGTGTCTGGGCACAAGGCTGGTATGTGCCCCTCGTCTCTGGGGGTGGCGGGTGTGAGGGTGGTGCTTTGCTCTTGGCATCACTGAGGATCTGAGCAGCTCCTAACCTCGCATGTCTCCCCCGGCAGGTGCGGGAGGCTCTCGGGTCGGCATCATGACGGAATGTTTTGACTGTGACAACTGCAAGGAGTCCCTGTACGGGCGGAAGTACATCCAGATGGATGTTGGCCCCTACTGCATCGCCTGCTATGATGCCCACTTCGCGAACACCTGCAACGAATGCAAGGAGCTGATTGGCCACGACTGCAGGGTGAGTGACTGCCTGGGGGCTGTGCCCAAGTGGGGCCTGCCCCCCACCTCCGGCGGGTGACATCCCCTGCTCTCTCCCCAGGAGCTGTACTATGAGGATCGCCATTACCATGAGCACTGCTTCCGCTGCTTCCGCTGCGACCGCTCTCTGGCCGACGAGCCCTTCACCTGCCAGGATGAGGAGCTGCTCTGCAACGACTGCTATTGCAGCGAGTTCTCCTCCAAGTGCGTCGCATGTGAGAAGACTGTCATGCCAGGTACTGGCTCACCAGGTGGGGCTTGTTGGCAGGAGATGGCACCTCCCCTGGGCGTCGGCAGGCTTTGCTGGACTAGCAGCAGCCTCCATGTCGTCCCAGACCTCTGGCAATGCCATCTGGGCGCCGGGCAAGGGTTCAGGGACTAGAACTTCTACCCCTCTCCTCCAGACAGTACTGTACAAGGCGGGCTGGTCCCGGCTCCCCTCTGCTGAGCAGGCTGAAGGCCCTGACTCAGGAGCCCAGACTGCTGCTCTCCGCTGCAGCTCCCTGCCTTGGGGAGAGCTGTTGAGGAGGAGGAAATGGGGAGATTCCGGACCTCCGCTCCATCTCCAGGGGCCCCGTCTGCCTCAGACAAACACTGTGAACAGCAAGTGAGAGGATAACGCCTGTTGGATTGTTAGCGTCGCTGGGGACAGCCTTAGGGGGTTGTCAGCGCCAGGCACTCTGACATTGACTGCCTGTGTTTGCATTGGGGGTGTTACCCCCAGGCCTCTCTGGTGTCTCAAGCTGCCTCGTGCTGAGAGGTCTGGCTGACGGCACATGGTGTGAAGGGAGAACTGGCTCCTGTGAGGTGTTCAGTGAAATGCCAGGGTGTGGGCTGGTGACGGTCATCCAGAAGTGCTTTCTGCCCCACGGGTTTGAAACGCTAGCACCAGGCCCATCTCCCCCAGGCTCTAGCTGAGCTTAGGAAAGGCTCCATCTTCATATTGTTGGCGTCAGGACTTGTCACTTCCCGAGGGAGTGGCTGTTGTCTCCCAGTGGTGCCCTGAGCTTAGGTCTGATTTGCTTGCAGGATCCCGGAAACTGGAATACAACGGACAGACCTGGCATGAGCACTGCTTCCTCTGCAGCAGCTGTCAGCAGCCCATTGGGTCGCGGTCCTTCGTCCCAGACAAGAAGGACTATTACTGCGTCCCCTGTTACGAGAGCAAGTTTGCCCCCCGCTGCACTCGCTGCAAAAAGGTAGTGCCGTCCTGTGGGGCACCGCTTCTATTGGATGAGGTTCTCCTGGGGGTTGCCTGTGTCTCCGCAAGAAGCAGCCATGCCCAGAAAGTGGCGTGCTGTTCCGTGGTCCCCCTGAAATGGGTCCTGGCTGCAACCTAGCTTCCTAAGGCAAATCATCTCCACGTTCTCCTGGATGTGGGCCGGCAGGACTGCGCCCTGCACGTTGTCAGCACCACATAGTATAATAAAGGGGTGGGTGTGACAGGGCTCCCTCTCCTGCCCTCACCGTGGGGCATGCTGCTCCCCAGGAGCACTGTGGAGAGCTCCCGGTGTGGCACGTCTGTGTGCTTGGTCTGTAGACCTGCTGTGTCAGCATCACAGCCCCCTGGGGTCTCCCCTCAGACCAGACCCCGCCATGGCTGCGTCAGACTCAGTGGCTGCTGAGGTGCAGTTGTATCCTTATGTGGCTGGCCAGGGGTCTCTTGTGCAGTGTGCTCCTGGAACACGCACTAACCTTGCGTCCAGGGAAAGAGCTCCAGCGGCTGAAACCTTACATGTGCCAGGCACTCAGTGCTCCTGTGACTACCTGTAGCAGCTCTTTGGAGGGAGAGTGGTGTAACTGGTGTCTCCCTCTGCAGTCGCTGACCAAGGGAGGAGTGACTTACCGTGATGAGCCCTGGCACAAGGAGTGTTTTGTCTGCACCGGCTGTAAGACTCCCCTGGCAGGCCAGCAGTTCACCTCCCAGGAGGACAACCCTTACTGTGTCAAGTGCTTCGGGAACCTCTATGCCAAGAAGTGCAGCGCCTGTGCAAAGCCCATCACAGGTAACCATGAGAGCTGGAGCAGTTCCAGGGGCACTATGTCTGCCTGCATGCAGAGCGCAGACCTGACTCTAGCTTCTTACTCCCAGCTACTTGTCAGGGAATCACTCCAAGGTGGTGACTCCGCCCCAAGCAGGCCAACATAAGTCCTGTTCAGCTCTTGCATCCCACTCCAGCCCTCCAGAGCTCACTGATGGCTTATTCGTAACGTTGGGCCCCCCAGGATGGGAGAATATTATTTCCAAGATAGCCTGGGGAACACAATAGACCATTGGCTTTCAAACTTTTTTCCTTGGGATCCAGTTTTAAAAAATCATGTATGCCCGCGACCCAACAATTACATCTTTGAGCAATGCATTCCAGTCTTTCGGTGGCAGCAGGAGGGGGTGCCACAACCTGTTACCTGAGGGTCTGGGACCCAATAGTGGGTCGCAACCCGTAGTTGGAAAACCACCGCAATAGGCTGCTCTTGGACTTCTTCCCCACCCCTTATTTTGGCTGCTCATTGAGAGAGGCCATACAACAGGTAAGAGTTAATTGCAGGGATGAGTTTGTGTTGTACCCCCCGAACCACAAAGGTTTTGCCGGCATAAGTGCTCATGTAGCCGCCTTATGGCGATGGAGGAGATGCTGTCCCGCAGACATACCTTTGCTGCTCATTTCGGTGGTTTTATGTTGACGGGAGAGCTCTGTCTGTTGCCATAAATGGCTACACAAGCCCAGAAAGTGGCACCGCTGTAAGTGTGAAGTGTGTACTAGCCCTTACTCTCGTCTTCTTGCACAGCGAAAGGCTGGGGTGTGTCCTGCCCCTGCCAGGGGCGTGACCATCCTGTGCCTACCCAGTAGAGGACAGGTTGAGTTTTGTTATGCTGCAGCCTTCCCACAGAACTCGCCAGAGATCCAAGGATGTGCCCTGATCAAATGGCTCTGACTTGCCTCTGGTTGAGGGTGCTCGTTTCCTCAGCGGGAGCCCTGGAAGGGTTCTCCACCCCTAATAAAGTGGGGGAGTTTTGCAGCCTGGGCAGCTCCAGAAGTGAGGCAAGTGGGTCTTTCCTTTAAAACGCCTCCACCCAGAGGTCACCTGGCCTCCCTCACTGACCCTCCCTCCGCAGCAGGACTCCCTGCTCCTCATGGGTGAGTCACGCAGGGTTCCCAGCACTGTTGTCCTGCCCCCATCACCGGTGTTTGTGTTGCGGTCTACGCAGTAGTGCCTAGGAAAGAGGTGTCCCAGCCTGCACATCCTCCTGCATTCTGGGCAAGGGGCAGAAAGCTGCTTCCCTTCCAGTCCACAGCCATGGCTGCACCTCCATGGCAGCCCCTTGACCGGGCTGGCTTCAGTCAGGTCCTTCCCAATGAGAGTTCAAGGTTTAGTTACTCGGTGCTGTGCACAGACACCTAGCAGGCTGCTCGCAGCCAGTGCTGAGTGCTGCACAGACTGGGTGGGAAGGGGACTCTGGAGACCTGGGTTCAATTTCTGCTCTGCCTCTGGCTCCCTGCTAAATGGAACTAGACTGAGGCTCCTTCCCGCCCAGAGGGTCGACACCAGGCTGTTTGGGAAGATCCCCCTAGTGCTCACGTGCTCTGAAGGCTCCCAGTGACCTTCCACCCTGTCCCTTCTCCAGGCTTCGGAGGCGGTAAATACGTTTCCTTTGAGGATCGTCACTGGCACCACAACTGCTTCAACTGTGCCCGCTGTGCCAGCTCGCTGGTGGGGAAAGGCTTCGTCCCCCACAACGACGAGGTCCTGTGCCGCGACTGCAGCAGCGACCTCTAAGCCCAGGGAGACGACGTGGATCGGGGGCTTTATCTGCTCTTCGGGGGCTTCGTGCCAAGTCCTCCACAGATTGTCAGGGCTGGCAGGGTGGGAGCTGTGCTGGACCTCCCTCCCCACAGCATATGCTCGGGTGCCTGTGTCCTGCCCCTGAAGGCTAGAATAAGCCACCTGATGCTTTCTGCAGAGTGACGCTAAATAAAGCCAAACAAAAGGAGCTTCAAAGTCCCTCATTATTTGCTCTTTTCTTTGCTTCCTGTCTGCGTGAGCAAGCGCTGGCTGAGCCGGGAGCCCCTGGCTGAGCAAAGGGGCTGGGCAGCATGCTGCTGGCACAGCTTCATTTCCCTCTTATTGTTACTCCTTTTCTTCCCCTTGCCCATGCTCCCTCTGCTCTGACTGACGGGCAGCAGCTCCCTGGCCTGTATGACTGGCTCTCCTGCCTTCCCAGCTGGGTTTCCAAACACCATGCTAAAACACAAAGCTCTCTGTGCCTCTTGTGGATGCAGCCACAGGTGTTTCTGGGTGGCAGGGAACCTGGCAGGCTCTGAGCAGAGCATGCTGCAGTGAGCACAGAGGCCACATCGGCAGGTGGCTTTCTCCAGTGTCTCCCCTTGCTCCTCACATCAGCAGGGAGAGGGTGTCGTTAACGTGACACGGGAACCCAAATTTCCAGTTGGTCCTGGGGGCTCTGGTGCCACCACCTCCCTGCAGCAGCTCTCTTCCCCGTCATCCGCTTCCCAGAGCTGCATAAATGGGTTTGTTTAACCCAGGCGCTGGGAGGCAGCTAAGATTGTGATGTGGAGCTAGTCTTGTGCTATGTTCCACAAGCGCTGCCAGCTGGTAGCCAAAGCTCTTCCTCCTGCCTGAGACCCGCTTAGCAGAGCAGCTGAAAAAGGATTTCAAGGGAAGCTAGACTAGCAATTCGAGCTGTCTGTCAGTGTTGTCTGCGCTTTCTCCCATCCTGGGCATTACAGAGGGAGGGAACTGCTTATTGTCTCTTCCTGAGCATGGCCGTTCACTCTATATTTTGACACCAAATATGTTTGGAGGTTTGTGCACAGGTGTCTGTGCTCAGAATTCAGCCCTGGGTGCTGCAGGGGAATGGATCGTAGTGGGATGTGGCTATGTTTGTATTAACAACAGAAAAATTGAACCAGACTTCTCGACAGCAATCAAAGGCTCTTCCCCTTGTACCCACTGATGCCAGGTGCTCATTATTCTCATTGGCTGCAAGGGAGCTGGGCTTGCTCAGCACCTTGCAGGTCAGGTGCTGGTTGGGCCCTGGCTCAGCCTGCCAAGCTCCCCCCAGTCCAGGCTTACCTCCTCCCGGGAGAGGCCAGTAGCCTAGCTGGGGAGAGCTTTGCTTCTCCCAGTACCCTGCCTGGGCCAGATCTGAGAAATGACCTGATGCTCTACAGAATTGCTGAGCTCCCCGAGGATCCCCATGAGCCCTGTCTCACTTGGGATGCTCATGCCACCCCTGTCCTGCCTCCCGGGCACTGGGATGCTTTTCTGAATATGACTTCCTTGTGTTTTCCTTTCATACTTTCTCTGGCATTCAGTAACCAAACCCTGTGGGAAGCGCGGGCTAGCCCCTCCCCAAGCAGGGTTCATTTAAGAAGAGAATGTTATGCATGCTGAATCATAACTAGCTGTGTATTCGAATCCTTATTGAAACCCGCCTTTGAAAGCTTTGATGCAGGTAAGTCAGAGTTTGTCTGTTTGCTGTTCTGAAGAGCTTGGAGTGATCTTTAGAAAGGAAGCTTCCTGCGTGAGTGTCCTGTCCTCCAGTCTCTTTGCGTTTCTGTAAAGCTTTATATAATAAATTGTTTCAAGGATACGGCATGGCTCTCTGGCTGTATTTTCTCCAAGCAGGGGGAGTTGAATTAATGTCATTGCTCTGGGGTCAGGCTCGTTTTAAAAGGCAAAATAGCTCTTTACTATCCCTAGGCTTGCTCCCAAAACCCTGAACGGGGTAGCCCCATTGTGCTCCCCATAGTTCCTCCTTCCCCCAGTGCCCGCCCAGCCTTTAACTCTACGATGAGGTCACAGTCCCCTCTGCCGCTGCCCTTTATTTTTTGACCTGTTCAGATTCTCCCATTCCCTGCAGTGGAGACCCTCTCTCTGGATCCTACAGCTGTGACAGTCCTTCCACCCAGACAGCCCACTTGGGCCCTTCCTGGACTCCCCAGGCCAGGGGTAGGGGGAATTGCAGGCTGCTAGCCTGTAGCCAGGAGTTAAGTGTTCACCCCCCTCACCCCTGGAAAGTCTGATTATTTCTGTGGTCCCAGCAGTGTGAGGGATCCTGGGCTGGCAGAAACGGACATTTTTAGGTTACTGGGTCTCATGACGCCGAATTAAGTGTTTCCACATTACAGAAAATCCCCTTGTGCTTCCCTGCATTCCCTCCATGTGACCTCCGCTCCAGCTCTTGAGTTCTCTTGGAAAGCCTCTGCGGGAATGTTGGGGTAACTTTGGTCTCCTTCCTGGCAGCCTTCCCGTCCGCCTCGTACGCTCATTACTCACTTTTATCGGCTGTGGAATCATTTCTTCCCCTAACATCTGAAACTATTTTCCACAGATTCCTTTACATTTACTAACAGCCACTGTGACTTCCTCTGAGCCTTGCCTGGCCCCAGCGTCCCCCCGCCACTTCCCCCTGCGCTGTGCTCCCAGCTCTCCAGGTTGTGCCGAGGGGAAGTAGGGGATGAAAAGCACAGCCTCCGAGTCTCTCTGTGACTTTACTGCTGCTCTGCACACCCAGGCCTGGCTCACTCGGAGGCTCCTACAAACATTAGCTCTAGTGGCAAAAGTATTCTTTCCATGGGGGTTCAGTTGTGCTGGGCTCTGCTTTGGTGCGGCTGCTGCTGCAAAGCTCCAGGTAGCGAGAAGCCCCCCCACCCCACAGAAGTTTCCTGAGCCTGTCCAGCCGGAGCGCTGCGAGGCCATGTTTTCTGAAGAGCCATTTCCAGGGATTAACCGCACAAGATTTCTTCACAAAACGGCCCCCAGGCTCCTCTTTCAGTCGGGTTTCAGAGCCTCACGTTCTTAGCCAAAAAAGGAAATGAGCTAGCAGCACATAGGGTTGGAACATCTGGATTTTATCCCTGTCATGAATGGGTCATGGATATGCGCAGCCCAGGCCTGATTTACTAGGAGGGGAGGGGTGATGTAATGCACCTTGGCCCCCAAGACTCCCAGAGACAGCTCTAAAACAGTAATGAAAATATCATTAAAGTGCAGGCTAATGATGGTGGGGGAGGGGTGCAGAGCCTGGAGCGCTGGTGTGCGAGGGGATGGGTGAGCAGCCAAGCTGCAGTGTGGAGGGGGAGCTGGGTCTGTGGCAGGAGCCAGGCCAGGGACCAGCCTCTGAAGCTGTGAGCTGGGCTGCCTGGGGCCCTCGACTGAAAGCCTCTTGAGACATGCAGGAGTCTCTTTGGGGTGATAAAGTGGCCCAAGGAAGCCCCAACATTTCATGTACCCCCTCTGGGGAGAGCTCACATCACACCCTGGCAGGGCAGCAGAGGGCAACTGGCCTGGGG
>ML685764.1:24416539-24477290 GCA_007922175.1 Pelusios castaneus
GCTCACATCACACCCTGGCAGGGCAGCAGAGGGCAACTGGCCTGGGGCCTGTGCCAGGTTTAGTTCAAAGAGCATATCTGCGGTACAGGAGAAATAACAGCTGGGAAAGCCCCAGCATTAGGGCTAACTGGCAGGAGCATTGCTGCAGAGATAAAGGGCTTTGCGTGCAGTGCTGGTGTGGAGCAGGGACCCTGCAGCACCATGGTGCTGGCATGGCTCCAGCTCCTGAGAATGGCTCCAGGGCAGGGCTTGAGACAGCCGTCTGTGGTATGGAGGAGCAGCAGAGACGAATTCTCAGCCGGGGTGGCTGCTGGGGCAAGCAGCCCTGTACGTGTGCAGCACTAGACACACCACTCGTTACAAGATCTGTACCCAGACTGCAAGATGATAACCCTCCCAGTGCACAGCCTGTGGAACAGCTCTAGTTGAGAAGTGCGAAGGTTGGGGTACGCAGAAACCATGCTAAGGCTGACATGGGGTTTTTTTCATCCCTGCCGGGTGTTGGGCAGCAGCTGACCAACTGCTGGGGAGGCCTCACGGCAGTGCACCTCTGCAGCAAGTGCTACAGGTGCCAGGCATCGCTCACTGAATCCATTCCCTGCAGCTGCAGGGGCCTCAGGCACTGGTGCACATCGGTCCCTCACCTGTGGCACGGCAGCTCAGGGTTCTGGGTCTGGATCTCCTTTCGGTTGCTGGGTTGTGCTGGTAGGCTGTGTATACAGCAGACCCAATGGGTGATCTGGTCCCTGCAGGCCTCACTCCTACTCAGTGCGTTAGCCAGTCCCTGGAGAACGAAGCAGGGAACAGAAGGGCTGCTCTTTGCTCCCTGAGCAATGGTCACTCAGCCCCTTCCCTGGAGCAGCCTTCGCCGGGGCTGGGCGAATGCTGCTAAACACCTCCCCTTCCCCCAACTTTGAAGAGATTTGCTTGGGCTGCATTCAGGCCCCAAGTGTTCCCATCTTGTGGCTGCTCAGGTGCTGGCATGACCTCTAGCCATCACCTGAGGTGGGAGCTATGGGTGCTGCGTGCCCCAGCTGGGCCAGCCCCAGCGGTCAGGGTTCGATGTCCCCAGTGATAAAGTCAAGGCCCCAGACCACGCTCCAGGACTGGCTTCCTCTGCTGGCCTGTATCCAAACTGCTGGGTGGGTTCTGGTGACTTGACTGCCAGCGCCAGTCCTGGGGAGACTGGCCAGGGACTGGCTCGAAGGGCTGGGCCTGCTATGTTTAGGTCATTAGGCCCAATGACTCATTGTGCTGCCAACCTTGGCTAGCCTGCCCTGCAGCCATTGCTCTGCGTGGGGGCCCTCCTGTGTCTCACACTGCCCCGCTGCAGGCCCCAGGCTGTCCTGTGCAGGCACGGCTAAAAGAGAAGGTTCCTGGCAGGTAACTTTGGCCATGTGGGGCACAGGTGGCTGATGTGGGGTTTGACATCTTTTTGAATGCCATGACCCTGAAAGCTGTGACGCTGCCAACGTGTGCCTCCTGTCCTGCACTGCGGAACACATGGCGGGCAGTGGAGGCCCACTGGAGGGAGGGTCCAGCGCTGGTGGAGGGTCCAGCGCTGAGGGAAGAACCATCTGTGAGAGCCACAGTGAGGAGGAATCCATCCCCTGCAGGTGTGCACACACTCCAGGGGACCAGCACCAATTCCAAGCTGTGGCATTGCAGTTAGAGTAATCCCCCACCACACACACACCCAGCGACGTGATCAGTGCTAGTCCCCAGCCAACACAGCCCATGCACAGCCCAGCAACATGGTCAGGCTCCTTCTGCTGGGGCTCCCACTCGCTGCCCAGCACTCTGCCTGCGATGAGCGAGTAGAAGAGTCTGAGTTTTTGGTGCACAAGCTGGGAAAGGAGCTGAGAGGCCACATCATCATATAGCTAAGCCCATCTCATCAAGGAGTCAGCTGACATGTAAGAGTCACACAGAGGCGACCTTAGCCTATCTGGGGCCCTAGGCAAAGGCTCATTGCAGGGCCCCCATAGGGCTGGTGCCAGCCCCCGGCCGCCACTGCGGCTCCAGCATCTCACTGGGGGCTCTAAAACCTCCCCCAGTGGCCGTGATGCCATGCCAGGGGCCCTGAGAAACCTCAAAAAGCCCCATCCATGGTTCCCCTACCCCATAGGGGGCCCCAGTGCCGCAATGACACCAATTCCCTGTGGCCGGCTCCCTCAGCAGTGTGGCACCCTGCTGGGCACCCTGAAACCAGCCCTGGTGCCCTGCCGGGGCTCCCAATTCCCCCACTGCCATCCCTACAGAGGGCAAGTGGGCTTCCCCCCTGCTGCCACAGGGCACCCCACTGCCTTCAGCAGCAAAGGCAAGGGGTGGAAGTGCAGAGTACAGAGCTGGGCCCGAGGGTGGAGCAGTCAGCCCAGGAGCGGGGCGGAAGTGAGGAGCCCAGCCTCTGGGCCAGCCTGCCCTGCCTCCCCCCATGCTGATTGGCCCTGGGCCCTGTCCTCCCACAGGCATACCCCTACCCTGCCCCTCCTCCCCCGCCGCTGGCCCCCACTGCCCGCCATGTGTTCCGCAGTGCAGGACAGGAGGCAGATGCAGTTTTGGGGGTAGGTGAAGGGGCCCCTCACTGCTCGGGGCCCCAGGCGGCCGCCTGCTTCGCCTCCCCCAAAAGCCGCCTCTGCTGTCACAGCCGTGTGCCACTGCCTTTGCGCCTCTGTTGGGCAGAGCCTGATAAACTCCCCACACAGCACAGCAGGCAGGTCCATGAGGCCAGTTAGCTTGCTGCACACTAGCTGTCCAAGCTCACAGAAACTCTCAGCCTGTTTCCAGCAGAGGCTGGGAGGGTGTGGAGTGGGCAATGCTGAACTGGAACGTTTCAAAGGACAAGCATTCTCAATCTTGACTCCCTTGGTCATGTGTGCACCGGACCTGGGCCCTGCCACCTGAGCTTGCTTTGCCCTGATGGTAATGTGTGTCCATAAATGTTACTAGTCATACAAGATCCCGTCCTTGCAATGCCCCAGCTGCTCTGACCGAGTGATCTCTGTGTGCAGGGCATTCCACACGCTGCTCACATACTACGCCAAAGCCTGTTTCCATGCCAGTGAGCGAGATTCATTCCCGCTTCTCTGTTAGGGTGACAAGCAAGGCTTGGTCATGGGCCAGCATGTTAAATGGCAAACTGAGCCCCCTCTAATGCCCAAAGCCTGAACTAAATGGCAAACGGGTAGATGGGATGTTCCCGAATTCCAGCCTTTCCCCTTTCCTGGAGGGCAGCATCGTGCTGAAGGGAAGTGGAGGAATAAACAATAAGTGCAGGATCTTATCTGCTCTGCGTTGACTTTTAGGTAGATGCAAGCGCTTAGCCGGAAGAACTGATGTGCTCAGAGTGCATGCAAGCCTGCTGAAGAGCAATTAAAGACAATATTCTGCCTTTCAGTATCATTCCCACCCAACTAAATTGGTATGTCTTGAGGAAGTATCATGCTTGAGTGCTGTAATTATGCCTGATTTTGTGTTGTTGCTTTTATAAACTTATTTAAATCAAGTTCTATAATACACATGGTAGGAAAAATGAATCATTTATTAGCAAGTTTAATTGTGGCTTTGCTTTCTCTGAGGCAGGTAGGAAATAGTGGTCTGCTCCCTGCTTGGCTTTTGGGCAGAGCAGTTGTGCTGGATTGGAGGAAGATAATTAAAATCTAAAGTGAAAGTGGAACATGCCAGCTGCAGCTTTTAGGGAAAGAAGCTCAAACGAAATGACATCACCAATGCAGTCAGCCTCGAGTCAATCAGTGGGGCAGCTGTTGGGGTGAGTTTGCTGGGTTGATTTTCCATGATTTTGTATTTAATGGTTGTTAACAGGGGAGTTACAGTTCTTCAGTTAACTATCAAAAGCTATGGCTGTGACCAGAGATCCAGTGCTGTCACCCCATTCACTCTGGGGGTGTCTGCAGAGCAGTTAGAAACCCATGGCTTGGCTGGGTGGTGGGGCTGGGGAGAAGGGGCTGTTTAGTTGCGGTGAAGCTTTTGAGTTCAGGCTGCAGCCTGAGCTCTGAGATGCTCCTACCTTGCAGGGCCCTAGAGCCAGGCACCAACCTGAGCCCAGATGTCTACACCACAGAGAAAAAGCCTTGGCTTCTCTTGTGCCCCACAAACCCAAGTCAGGCAGCCCATGGGTTTTGAATCCCAGTGTAGATGTACCCTTTGTGTTCAGACAGTGTGGCAGCTCTGGCAGACCACATGTGCTCAGCGCGGAACACCCTCCTGCACTTCGGGCCCCCCTGCGTTGCCTCCCTCAAAACCTGGGTGGCCCAAGGTGCCTGAACACAGCTGAATTTTTAAACAATCCCTAGCTGAACATTTCTTCATAGCCCAGTGATCTCAGAGCTCCAGATGATCCAAGAGCCAAAGAAAGAGTGGGGTACCCATCAAAGGGCACAAACAGCCATGTTCTCCTGCTCACAGCAATGAGTGTCTGAGCTAAGGGGGATCTGGGGACTCTCAGGGTTCCCTCGAGTACAAAGGGCGTTTTAGCTCTGCCTCTGCAGGGCCTCACTGCTGCTCTGCCAGAGGTGACGTGGCCCTGGGGCTTGGCTTGGCCTGGGTGCCAAATACTGTGTTCACCTTTGCTACGCAGTGGATTGGGCCAAGTGACGGGGAGGTGAAAATCCCATGGTGGGGGGAGCAGGGGCTATGCACCACTGCAAAGGACTCATGTGTCCTCTTCCACATTACCCTGTCACATCAGATGAGTGCTGTCTTCAGGTCTTAGAATAATAGGGTTGGAAGGGACCTCATGAGGTCATCTAGTCCAACCCCCTGCTAAAAAGCAGGACCACTCCCACTAAGTCACCCCAGTCAGGGTTTTGTCTAACCAGGCCTTAAAAATCTCCAAAGATGGAGATTCTACCACCTCCCTAGGTAACCTAGGTCTTGGTTTCCTCCACCTGTTTTACAGGAACAGCGTAAAGCTTAGTCTGCCACGCACGGCTGCCTCCTGCTCTCTTGGTTTTGGTCATGAGAAAATGATTTTGTTTATCTGGGGAAATAAATTTCTCATCACTGCGCCAGTCCAACATGCCTCATTTCTGCAGCAGGTGTGTCAAGGGGCAGGACATTTTTGTGAGAGCTTCTTGCTACAATATTTTCCCCCCTTCACTCAGCTCCTTGTTCGGGTTTAAAAGCAGATGGGATCGTTGTTCCTTATTGTCCAGGATGGACCCTAGTTAAATCCAAGCAGACTATGCTCTGAGCAGCACAGTCTAATGGCAGGTTCTGTGCACTCTTTCTTCCATGGGACTGCAGGCACCAGACGGCCTGCAGGCTGGGAGCATATCAGGGCTGTATAATAAAGGAGGCTGTTGTCTGTAGGATGTTTGTGGCAGAAGTTAGAAGGGGTGCAGTGAACGAAGATGGGGACTGCAGAGAGAAAGGAAGGCCCCATGGTGAAGGCACTTGAATGCTGCCCTGGAGAACTGGATCGAATCTCTACCCTCTACTGTAGAGGTCCTGTGTGAGTCTGGGCAAGTTTCCTAAACCACATTTTTCACAGCTGGCCCCTCACTGTGCATTCCCCATTTTCTGAGTGTTCAATGCAAGAGCTGTGGGGCCAGGTTTGCAGAAGTGCTGAGCACTTGTGCCTGAAGCTGACGTCAATGGGAGCAATGGGCGCGTGCTTTGAATGTATCCAGTGCTAGATAACGCTCAGAATCCTGAAAAGCCAAGCCCTTAGTGGTGCAGTGTAGTGACTGCTTCCGACAGCTTGGCCCTAAATCTCTCCCTGCCACAGTTCCTGAGCTGTAAATTGGGGATATTAACATACCTCATTACATACTGTGTGGTCAAGATACATTCATTGACGCAGTCAGCAATGTCCAGGAAGAAATAAATAATTTTGTATTTAGCACAGGGTTTGGATGGCATGCACTAAATACTGTGGGGACCAAAACTTGAAAGAGAAAAGAAATATTGAATAACCATTTATTCATTGAATGAATGTGATATCAGGGTTAGAGTCTGTATCATGGTGTCTAAGCAAAAGAAGGCCAAATTAAAAAATGCAGCCAATCTTCATGCTAGCATTTCTGAAAGTCTGAGTGCTTGACTTTAAAAGAACATTAAGGTTCAATGTCATACCTAGCTTTATGTAAATATATTATAACAGAGGCTGGGTGATGCACACTGTGCTTGGATCAGTAGACTTGCCCTGAAAGGAATATACCTGACCCTGTGTTGTAAGCTCTCAGCACAGATGTAAATGACACCACCAAATGCAAGGCCTGGACATTTCAGCCTTAGCACTTAGCTTTTCAAAAACATCCAAGAAACTGAATTGATTTTCCAAGCTACACAGCATTATCCAGTGACTGAACACAGCCCTGTATTCACACCCTACACACACTGTTAAAATAATCTTTGTACAAAATATGCCTCATCTGAAAACAAGTAATTCACTGGTCAGTAAATATGATGAAATGTAGGTAGCAAAAGTGCGTGTAAACTTACAACATCCCCCCTCCTCATACCCTTGCCATATGATATGCAAACCATGTAGTCCCTGTTAGGTAGAACTAGTCAAGCAGGCCTATCTTAACCAATGGGATGTCTGATTACCTTAATGTCCATATAAGCTGTAAACAGAATCCTTGGACACGAGGAAGAAGAAAGACTAAAAAAAAAAATCTGCATTTCCACATAGACGGGTAAAAAGAAACCGCATGAATCTCTTCCTCCACTACTCCATGTCCCCTTGCTCTCATCTGGAAAGACGTTAACTAGGGGTCATGTGCAGGAAAATGGTTTTCAGACTATGAAAGTCAGGAGCAAAAGTATCCCCAGTTATGTCTCTCTGTCCAGCTCTGTCTTTCAGACTTTGAACCTTGGGAGCAGAAACTTGCTCAATAATGCTACTGAAAACCTGTGGTAAGAATTTCACCGTGAACCAAATCTAGTTTAGTGCCGGGTAGCGTTTTATCTTTTTTTTTCTTGTCATTATTTTTACTTTATTTCTTTAATACTTGTATTCACTGAAATCCTGTCTCCTAGTAGTCAAATAAACTTATTTTATTCTTTAATCAAACCTCATCCAGTGTTGTGAACTATGTGGGTAACGCCATTTCATATGGCAAGTTGCTGTTGATCCCTTGGGGGTCAACTGAATTAATATATCTGGACTATCCAGGAAAGAGCTGGGCAGTGCAGAATACATCTTTCTGGAGAAAAATCCAGGACAGGTAGTGTGTTGGAGTCACACTGATGTGGTAAGCAAGGCTGCGGGAAGCCAGAGTGTGGCTGGCCCACGCCTGTGGCTATCCACAGACACTCAGGGCGGGACCTGCAGTGTGCAGCTCAGGTTAGGAGCACAGCAGCAGAGAGCTGGCAGCCCAAGCAGGACAGGTGGTGACACAGCTTCTCACTTGTCTGGATTGCACCCTGGACTATCACAGCCACCAAATGCAGCTGGACTCTGAGCTTGGCCCTTTGCCCTAGTACTGATGCCTGGGGCATGTCTGTTTGCTCTGCTCTCTAGTGCTCAGCATTCTTCAAGCAACATTAGATAAGAGCAGCCTGTCCCTGCTGATCCCACACTGGTACATGATCCTGCCCTGGCTGTCTGCTCCACGTGGACCTGGGCTTCATGGAGCCACCCACCTGCAGGGAAAGCCTCCCAAAAAGTTGCACAGCAGCAGGCAGCGAAACTGCCCAGTTCCTGGCATTAGTGCTGGATCCACAATCCCTGCTCTCCCAACAGGCCCTGATGCACCCTGGATGGTTACTTTGCTTTCAGGTTGTTTAGACTGGGAGTGGATAGAGTACTTTAAACCCCTCGAGTATTTCCTAATTACCATTCCATGTGTTCCCTCATCATACCGCTACGACACGCTGCAATGCCATGCTGCAGAAAGAATATAGGGTGGCAAGGAATTGTGCGTGTCTCTCTTTGTTAGAGGGTGCATTGGTTTGTCCTGGTGTCAGTGTAGGAAGCCTTGTCTCTGGGCTGGCTTGGAGTGTATTGGGAGCCCTGTGTTTGTGGGGGAGGATTTGGGTACATGAGTTGTGGGGGTGTGGAGCAGAGTGCTGCTGGGGAATTGTCTGTGAGAGATCCCACTCCCAGCGCCATTTCAGTTAACATTCATCCATGGACCAAGCACATTCTCCTAGCAGGGGCAGAGCCTAGCTGATTTGTCTGCATTAAGAATAGGGTTTTTATTGGTCTTGACTAGTTTTCTCCTCCTCCTTTCCACCCCCCTTCCTTCCTCCCCACCACCATGAAAACAGCCCGCCCTTCTGAGGCCACTCTCTAGCTCAGACACGTGCATGATTTTATGAGTCTCTCTTCCCTTTAACTTTGCCCTTTTCCTCTTTGCCTTTGTTTCTTGAGAAAGGTCATTGTGCCTCTGAGGCTCGGGTCAGCCCTGATCCTAAATCCAGCTGGCAGCACAGCGCTGCAGCCTTCACCACCATATATGGTCAATACTGGGGAGAGAACCAGTAGAACGGGGCTGGAGGTGGCTTGGATGGCGGCCATCAGGAGGGCTTTGACTCAGCTGCATGGCTGAAACCCCTCAGTCTGTGCTGCTGCGAATGAGACCGGGACTTAGGAGCTCCACAGCCTTGATATTGACTTGTCCATAATGTAACAGAGGAGCAAGTAACCTTCTGCCTGGGGAGCAGGATGGGGTCAGACAATCCCATAGACATTCCAGGGCCCCATACAATTAGGACTCTCGAAACCACAACCCTCTCTGTCCTTCAGCAATCCCTCCTTCCCCAGCAGAGAAGCCCTGGCAAACTCATGCAAAGCTGTCCTCACCCCCACGCATTCCCGCATGCCAGGGCACGTATCAAACTGAGCCTGGCTATTTCTCCTTAAATAGAGCTTTCAGGTGCCTGCAAAGACTTGTGCATAATTTAAGGTAAAGAGCCAAAGCCATAGATGAACGGCCCCATAAAAAGTGATATAGAGACTCACCCTCCCTGCCCTTCATGAGGCACTGAAATGTCTTCTGAAGTGTTTGTCCCCTCGTAGCACTCTTCCGTTGCTGAGTCATTGGCAGAAGGCCATGCACTAAGAGCCAGTCCAGCATTGCCTGACATCAGCTCAGTACAGACGTGTAGGGTCGCTGGCGTCATTAGAACCATTGCTCCTGCAGCACCCCAGGGGCTCAGTAACTCTGAGTGAAGCTGATCATTGCTATGCCATGGTCAATGGTTGTTAATTCCCAGCTGCACCACAGGAACTGTTCAAAGGGGAAAGCTGATCAGTCCCCTAGAAATAATTGAAGGGAACAACCAATTGAGGGCTTGAGGACAGCTGCTCTGAGCAGCCAAAGTGAAGAGCCTTTTCTCTGGGACTCAGGGCTTCTTCTGGCAGAAATTCATAGTTCTCTATCCAATGGGACAATGGACTGATTAAGTCTCCCTGCTGCTGGGGATGCTCAGCAGAGTGATTCATTCAGCCATGCCCTAGAAGGTGGGTAACATGCTCCTGCCTGCTCCAGGGCAACGACTAGAGGGGATTGAGGGTTCCAAGTTGGCTTGCTGGAGCATTGGTAGAGTAGTGCAGTTTATGGGCACAAAAGCCTCCAGCTGGGGTATCACCATGCAGAAGCATCCTGTGAGAGATCTGGGCTCCCCATTCCCTCCCTCCATGGTCTGGTGCCCCAATGGCACTGCTATGGAAAATAATCAAACGGGTGAGGCTTCTTGTTGTGACTAAGGCACTAGCCTGGGACATGGGCTCAACTCCCAGCTGTGCAATGTGTGACCAGGAGTCACTGCCCCTCTAGGACCCTCACTTCCCAGCTGTATAAGGTGGACAATGCCCACATCCCCTCACAGGAGAGGGGTGAAACTAAATCCATTGCTTTTAGCTGCTTAGGGTCTAGGTCTAAACAGGGGAGAGGCAGGGCTGCCATCACATTGAGTGAGAATCAATTTAGCTGGGTCTGGGAAGAGAGCAGCGACTAGTGCAGCTTTGGGAGAGCAGCCCACTGTTCTCCAGGAAAGCTGAAATCTGCCATCTGCCGGAGGCAAGACAAACTTTGCTGTGTCCCAATGTTCCCGCCGCTGACGAGCCTACAAAATTCCCTTCAAGTGAATGGCCTGGGAAGGACCTGAGTGTGTATCTGTCTCCCAAGTGTACAGGCAGCTTCCTGCTTCTGCGGTCAGGAAAGCACAGCTTAGTATTGTGGGTTACAATGGAAGGTTTCTCACCATTTTCACATGACAATAGTGAACTCCTAATTTCCATTCAAAATGCTGCTACAAGAGATAATTTTTCTGGCTCATTGTTTGGACAGTTTAGTGCATCACTGTTCAGCCTACCCCGTCTTGCCTTTTTCCGCTGCATTAAACACAAGCTACCGCTACCAGTCTTTACTTTTAGGGTCTATCCTTTGCCTAAACTGTCACCTCTTATATTGCTAGTGAGATGTTAATTCATAACAACGCTTGGCTAATGATGCAGCTTTTATGGCCCATTTGTTAATTTTTCAAAGAAGTGGAGTCCTGTACGGATACCAGATTTGTATCCACATCTGATCCAAGATCTGCAAACATCAGTCTGTAAGAACCCTCCCACAAAGGGTGCCTGCCCAAAGTCTGGGTGCCCTTGGCGCATGTTTACAAACACAAGGTGGTAGGAAGGACCATAGGCAGTCGTGGGGCGGGGGCAGCAGGGCAGGCATTTGCCCAGGGCCCCATGCTGGGAGGCCCCCGCCAGTCTCCCGGCCCTGCCGCCGGCCCCCCAAGAGGCTGGGAGGCCATCGGGGGCCCCGGCGTGTCCGGCGGCGGGGCTGGGGAGCCGGGGGGAGCCCCGGCGAAGTGGGGCGGGCAAAAGCCAAGGATTAGGAAGCCCAAACCACGGGTCAAATGTTATAGGCGATCGGGCTCCCAGACAAGCCCAAGGAGAGGGGGGCACTAAGAGGGATGGTCTCTGTTTCCTGGAGGCCTGTGTAGGGGGCGCACTGGGAGGAAGTGGAAGGCTTGCCGGGCGGGCCGCTGAAGAGGGCGCCCCGGGGGGAGGGTTTCCGGTCGGGCCCGTGAGGGGCGCGCTGGGAGGAAGGGTTTCCGGGCTGACTGTTTCCGGTCGGGGAAGGAGCCGAAGGAGGGTTTCCGGCTGGCGCGCGAGGAAGATGGAGACGATCCTGGAGCAGCAGCGGCGCTACCATGAGGAGCGGGAGCGGCTCATGGACGTGATGGCGAAGGAGATGCTGATTAAGAAATCCACGGTGCGGCCGGGCGAGGAACAGGCCGGGGCGGGGTTGGGCCCGGGGGCGGGTTGGGGCCCGCTCCTCGTTGGGCCGAAGTCCTGTAGAGCGCGCCTGGGGCAGCCGCTGCTCCCCGAGCTCAGCTGTCGGTGCCCCCGTCAGGCGTCGAGGGAGCGACGGAGCCCTCCTGCCGGGCACCCCCCTCGCAGCGAGGCTCACCGGGGACCGTGTGAGGTGCTGCCGGCTAAGCCTGCCCCGTGGGGGGATCCCCACAACTGTGGGAGGTCCCGGCAAACGAGTCTCCCGGGGCCCCTGGCTGGCTGGCCGGCCGGCCCGCATGGGAGAGGAGAGCCTGGTCACGGCTGAGCTCCAGGCAAGACAACTGGCTTCAGCTAAAAGGTGACCAGCCTGGCTAACCGTGTTTCTCTCCCTGTTCTGTCATAGTTACGTGACCAGATTAACTCTGATCACCGCACCCGAACGATGCAGGATGTGAGTATCGGCCCTCCCCTTGACCGTACAGCTGTCTGTCTGGGAGCAGCTGGGCTGGGACTCAGGGTGGTGGGAGGCCAGGAGGTCGTGGATTCCTTAAGCAGTACATCACAAACTGTATTTCTGGATGTATGTAGCGTATTAAGATTGCAGGGCAAAAGGTTAGAGGAAAATGGCTTTCCTGTGTACGGTAAGCAGCTGACAGACATGATAGCTGATAACAGTATTTACTGAAGTATTGCCTACTATTACACTCCAGCTGAGTTTATCTAGTTTGTTTCTGCCCATGTGCAGAGATATTTGATGTTGGTTGTATAGGGTCTATGACCCGACCATACATGATGCACATGCATTACCTTTTACTAGAACTTGGGCATATAGAACATGAGTTAGATCCCTAGATGGGTTTACATATCAGTTTCATTATTAAAAGCCGTTACCTATATTTTTTATCATTCTATTAATTATTTTCATTCTAGCCATTTATTGTACTTCACAGAAGAGCATACAATAACTTGGGTACCATGATGCTGTATTTCCCTGAAAACATCTTCAGATACTAAATTTCCTTATAATGTTTCATTACCCTTCAGTAATCTTACTTTCAGTTCTTGGTTTGTTTGGCTCAAGTTTGTGAGTCTCCTTTCAAATGTAAGCAAGCATTGTCAAGCCTCTAAAAAAGCTCTTGCTCTTCCTAACTTTTCTCATGTTGTACTATACTGCAACAAAAATGCATGTTTAACACTAACATGTTTTCTTTTTTGTTTTGTTTTTTAGAGGTATATGGATGTGAGTGGGAATCTGAGAGACTTGTATGATGATAAGGATGGGTAAGTGCAAAAACACTTTTTTAAAAGCTGAAATGTCTGTTAGCTTAACTTTGCACAGGCTATGTCTACATAGCAAACATAGTTAAACAGCTCCTTAGCCCAAGCTCTGCAAACCCAAGTCAGCTGGCATAGGCCAGTTGTGGGTTTTTAATTGCAGTGTAGACGTAATCTTAGTGCTTTACTAAACCACAGAAGGGACTTAATGGCACTGTAAAAAGAGAGTGTCAGAAAGCATTCAGAGCTGTGGCACTTGTAAAAGTCTAGATTTTTTTTCTCTTTCTCCAAAGCAAACTTAAGTTTTTTTCCTAGGGTTTTTGATCACACTTGCCGGGTTTTATCATACTTGCCAGATTTTAACATGGGAGGGAAAGTCTAATGCTGGAGATAAATCATTGATGAGGCATTTCTGATGGATGTCCTGACACAACCTTATCAGGCCCATAGAGCAGTATGTCATGACAAAGCTATTGCTGGGTTATGGTCTGTCTGCAAAATACTGTTTGATCCAAAATGTTGGGGGGTGATAAGGAGAGGGAAAAAATAATTCTGCCATAAATGTAGGCTTTCCAATTTAAAGCATCATGTTAGAGAAGAAATTGTCACTGAAATGATCTATTAAATAAGATGCTACTATGGCTGAATTACCTGCACTCCCATGTAGGGGTTTAATGAAGAGGTGGGACCAACCGTGTTTCATTCCTAGTTCATACTGCAACCAATACATGGTGAAAAATTTCTGCAAATCACATTTAAGTTGCTGTGTAGTGTTTCTTGAGTAGAAAGGGACCAGAAAGGATGTAACTGGTTCAGCATGCTTTAGCAGTAAATTCCCCCATGTAGCAGTTCAAAAGGAGTGTATGTGTGTGTGAGGTGATGGTGGCAAATATGCTAGTGCAGTCAAATTTTAGTGCTTGGTGCTGTCAAAGTAACACTCTAGATTTGCTATTGAATTTGGTCCTGCTTAGATTGTAAAGGGGTAAGGAGTTGTTTTCTCTCTTGGCTTGATTCCCTTACTAAAGTGGGAGACTTTGGGATACTAGAAGTGCAATAATTGGGGACTATTGCATCTGAATGTAGGAAGGAGAGTAGAGCCCCAAAATCCTAAACTTATCTGAATTTGAGATCTCTGTATAATTTTGGTCGGATGCTTGGCATTGCAGAGTGGCTGACCATTTTTCCATAGTTTAGGGAGCCCTGCATGATCACAATGGACTAGACACGATGAGAATCATAAATGAAAGTCTCAAATTACGTCATCTTCAATATCTATTTGTAATAACCAGTTCTAATCCTTCCCTCTGCGACCCTCACAAATCTGACACTGTTTTTCCTGGACACTCAGGTTACGGAAGGAGGAACTCAGTGCCATTTCAGGGCCAAATGAATTTGCAGAATTCTATAACCGACTAAAACAGATCAAAGAATTTCACCGAAAGCACCCAAATGAGGTTAGTGCCCCTGTATGTCATGTGAGAGATAAGATGTGGACAGTGACAAGGAGTATATTCGTACAGTGTTGAGTACTGTTGGATGTTTTGCTTTCTCTGTTCAGCTATTCCCAGCTTATTTCATTTACAACAAATTTCAAAATATTAAAATGTGGCCAGCAGAAAGAGGTGGTTTTAAACCAGGAGCCATGTCCAAGTTTCTGTGGTTAAAAGAGGCATGCCACAGAAAGGAAAGAGAGCACCCCCAGAATGAGAGAACATGCAAAATGTCCCATGAATGTTGTGTCTTCAGTTTAATAACTGTGGTCTTCTCTGCTCCTGAGTGGCATTCTGCATTGCCTTCCATGTGCTGACCAAGTGTTTTCAGAGGAGGGTCTCCTCCCCTCTAGGAAGAAGACATTTTTAGGAGTTGTCTCCATAGCTGGTTCCTGCATCAATAAGAGGATAGTCATGGTGGAGAGTCCCTGGAATTCAAAGACAGCAGAGAAATTTCAAGGCGGTTGCTTTATAGAGCTGACTGCATATCGGTCCCTGCAGCCTCTGCACTGCACTACAAAGATCCCAGTGCCTTGGCTTTTCCACACACTGTAGCTAGGGAATCTAGTCCTTTCCTTGTGGCGCAGTTTGCATATATAATGATTAAATGCTGTTGAAGAGGAATTGAACACCACACAATAATACCTCAATACAGTTTAAGTGTCATATAATGGCAGAAGGAAAAAACAGGACTTGGTTTGGAACAAGATTTGGCAGTGGGGATACTTCTTCATAGGTTCGTTACGGAAAATGCAGATTTGTCACTGTGATTCATGTTAATTGTTCTTGGACTTTATCGTAGTGCATATGTATATCTATTTTTGCATTGACTTCTGATTTTTCATGAAGATCTGTGTGCCGATGTCGGTGGAATTTGAGGAACTGTTGAAAGCCAGAGAGAATCCCAGTGAAGAGGCACAAAGTAAGTCTATGGATTCATATTTAAACTCAGATCTAGCAAAAATGCAATGCTTGGTTGCTTTTGCTAAGGAGTCATTATTTAGTGAGTTGTCTTATTGGCTTTGCAGCTCTCTGAATTTCTCCCCTTAGCCCCCTGAAAGCTACCTGTAGATTCAGGTTCCTGTATGCATATTGTATCCACTCTGGAATCCGCTGTCCCTTGAGGGTGGATCTAGTATATTACTGTGAAGGAGCAGCAACTAGTTGATTCTTTTTAGAACCTACAGAAATATTAAGAAATATCTCAGATAAGCTTAGCTTGTATTCAGCTATCTCTACAGGCTGTGCTTATAGGAGATGGGTCTAACACAAGAAAGATACTTGAAGTGAGAACAGTCTGCAGTAATACTGATATAATAAAGCTCTTTATATAATAATTTTTTTATAGATCTAGTGGAGTTCACAGATGAAGAAGGGTATGGCCGGTACTTGGATCTTCATGATTGTTACCTCAAGTATATTAATTTAAAATCATCAGAGGTAAGAGGCAATAATTGTCTGGGAGAGATACTCAAACATCTGTTCTTGAGCATTAATTTTTGGAGGCTGCAGGACTTTTAAATTCTAAGTGGCCCTTTCCTGGCTCTCCCATTTGGGCAGTTGCATCAACAGCAAAGAGGCTGTGCCCTTTTTTCCCCTCTGTTACTAAATAGCCCATAGTCTGTAAAATGGCATAAGAGAGAAAAAGTGGCATGCTGCAGCCCAGAATGGAGGTATGGAAAAATTGTGGTCCAGTGGGCAATTGGAGACGTATAAATCTGACTCCCAGACTCTTTATTTTCAGAAACTGGATTACATCACATACTTATCCACGTTTGACCAACTCTTCGATATTCCCAAAGAGAGAAAAAATGCCGAATATAAGAGGTGAGTCATTCACCCATGATAGGCTGTTCAGGAGGCATTAATTTCCTTGATGCATATTCAAGGCCTTGATGAAATTGACTTCATAACCGGTTCTGATTTGTTAATTTTCAAGCAAAGCTTATGCAGATTTGAGGTTTTATATTTTTTAAACAAATTACAAAACTCGGTGGTTTAAGTTCAGGATTCATTAATCTCTGTAGAAGGAGTGATCTTGAGTTTCAGAGCTTTGTGTCTGAGATTAACAGATAATGCAGCAGTTTAGGGATGCAGTTCCCCTGGAGTTACTGTAAAAAGTGTAGGCATTTCTTGTCACTTAATGTCATTGCTGTAAGAAGCTACATTATGATGATGCTTCAGTGGAGAGTATCAGGGTACTTTAATTTGGCATGTCACAGCATATGAAACAGTGTTAAATGCTGAGCATAAGTAATCTGTGTATATGCAGAACATGTAAATATGGAGATATGTCAGCCTGGATCCTGTTGTTTCCTACTACCTATTGTTCCTAGGGTCTGTACACTGACAGTGTCCTTACGCCAAAACAAACAAGGAGTCCTGTGGCACTTTTAAAGACTAACACATTTATTTATTGCATGAGCTTTTATGGGTATAATTCAAAGCTCACACAATGAATAAATAGTTAGTCTTTAAAAGTGCCATGGGACTCCTTGTTTGTTTGGCTGAACTAAACTAACTTGGCTATCACTCTGGGCCTTATCCTTTTATGCCAGGATCTCACTGCAGTGGCGCTAAAAGAAGGGCCTCTAAAATGTCCCTTTACAGAGTGGGAGGCTAGAGAGACAGGATGGGTGAGATAATATCTTTGATTGGACCAAATGCTTTTGGTGAGCAAGGCAAGCTTCTGAGCTTCACAGTTCTCCTTCCGTCTCTAGTCAGATCTGGGAAATGAACTCAGCGTCACAGCTAAATACAAGTGGAACAGGTTGTTTAGCAAAAATAGTTCACCTCGATTGGTTCCTTGAAATATATGTTAAGTGGCCTTTTAATGTCTCTGCAGTCATGGTGGGGGAAGCTATGGGGAGAGTTTAGTGTGTTGTAGATTTTTGTTATAAGCAATAAATCCAGTGTCTCTGAAGCCTTCTGTTCAGTCCATGATTTTCAGTGGCTAGCAAATTACGGATTTAAACACCCAGACTTGTCTTTCAAAGGTGGTGTGCAGATTTCCTTTGAGGATGAGGACGGTGGTTATGTCTACAGGGTTATAAAATATAGTGACTGTCCTGGATCCGTACCCTGAGAGGTCAGATTATGAGTGATCTCTTTGTGTAGTGTTCACCCATGGATGATACGGTGTTTTTGTGTTTTATCATTTTTCTGGGAGAGTTCATTCAAAACACAGTGATTGTCTGGTTTCACCCACATTGTTGTTGTTGGGGCATTTAGTGCACTGGATGAGGTACACCACTTGTGGTGATAGGTATGTGTAGGACCAGTGGAACTCGAAAGGTGCCTTGTGGGGTGTTGCTCATTGTAGCAGTGGAGATATGTCTCCAGGTTTTGCTTCTGTTCTGGCACAATTTAGTGCATCTTTGAGTTGGTGTGTCCTGGTCTTTGGGGAGATTGTTTGAAGGCCAGAAGTGGGGGTTCAGAAAACATTTCTTTCAGGATGTGGTCACTGTCGAGTATGGGTTCAAACGGTTGGATGATACACTACATGGGTTCCAGTGTAGAGTGGTAAATGACAAATAGCTGTGTGCTGTTGGAGGGCGTTTTATTTTTGTATTTAAGCAGGTTCTCTCTGTGTGTTTGGGTGGCCTGTTGCAAGATGTGATCTTCTTCTCTAGTGGAGTCCTAGCTTTAGGTTTCTTGCATGATTTCCAGGCAAGTTTCCTGTTTTGTTTTGTCTTGTTTTTCCCCCTTCCAGGCTGTGGGAGCATGTAGTGAAATCTTGTTTAAGGGATTCCAACTGAAGTATGTGAGGTACAGTCGGTGGTTCCTCAGTTTTTCTGAAGCCTTCTCCAGAGCTATTCAGCATATTTGGAGTTGTACCTAATGATCCGAGGTTTAGATGCTGAGACATCTGGGGACGATGTGTTGTTTCTTGAATGTGCTCAGAAAATAGATAATGTTAAGTTTTGCTTCCTTTTTCTCCGTGTTGTGCTGTTGCCATTTCAGACAGCAAATTTCAATATCTTCCATTTTTGTGTGCAATGTTCTTATAGCTGTGTTGGTTACAACAGATTAGAGAGACAGTGTGAGTGAGGTAATATCTTTTATTGCAGGGCTCAACAAAACTGGCTCCTAGCTAGGCAACAGCAGTTTTATTTTTAATCACCAGAGGCGTTTCTTTGCTGCATTTCTGCAGCAGAGCTAGGAGCCAGGCTACAAACCCAGGTCTCCATAGTGACCTGGCGCCCAGGTTTTGTCGAGCCCTGTTTTATTGGACCAACTTCTGTTGGTGAGAGCAACAAGCTTTCAAGCTACACAGAGCTCTTCTTCAGGTCTGACTGTGAAAGCCACCAAAATCCTGTTTCTCATCAGGGCGTCTGCTGATGCAGTTGAAATGGCGGTAGCATCAGTGGGAGCACTTTGCTATAGTTCCCTCCTAATAAACAGGGCCGTGCCTGGGACTGAACTATGATAGAAGGTAGTGAGTGCAGTGTGGCTTGTGTGTCTGGAAAAATCCATTTAGGAGAACAATGGTTTAACTTTGGTAGCTGTTTAGGCTAAAATATGACATTCTGAAATGACTGTACCATGTGGGGATCTGCCAAGGCAGGAATAAAACTGTTTGGGTGACAAACATGTTTGTGTTTGAGAAATATGGTGATGTTTGTAGTGTAGAGCAGGCCAAACATCAACAATCCACACTCGTTGCTAATTATTTTAGTAAACATCCAGCCAATGTTCTTCTCTCCTTATTTTTTTCCCCATCTGTTTCATGCTGTATATTTTTATTTTTTCTTTCTAAGTCCATACGCTCTGTAGGCAAGCTTCTCCGTGTAAATGTTGAGCCTTTTCGGTTGCAGACAAACCGTCTCTTACTGAATTGCTGTTTACAGGGCTAACAGATGATGCAGAATTAGATTAAACCTACATGTGTGTTTGTGAGACTGTCAGGCTGTATTTGACAACTGTGAATCTTGCCTCTAATCTAAAAGCCAACCAGACGATTAAGTTTTTTTGGCCTGGGGCATCTGGCGAAATAATCTGTTACCCAGAGGTTGTTTTTAACAGCCAGGAGCTTGTTCAGTAGATGAGAGGGAGTGTGACTGTTCCCTCTATAATTAGGGGGTAAGAGATGTCACCATAATGAGGTAAAGTATGTGTGATTGGAAAAAATGCCTAATGTGTTGATATGATCTGAATTACCTGAGCTGGCTTTTGCTCTCTCAGGTATCTTGAAATGCTTCTTGAGTACCTGCAGGATTACACAGATCGGGTGAAGCCACTGCTGGATCAGAATGAACTTTTTGGGAAGATTCAGAATGAGTTTGAGAAGAAGTGGGACAATGGAACATTCCCTGGTTGGCCGGTGAGCAATCATTATGCATACATGAAATGCTGGTCTCTTTCAGACAGCTCGTGTCTATATGTCGTGGTGTGCAAACAGTAACTGTCTTACAGTGCAGTGGAGTTGTTGTTCCAATGCAGTAGACGCAGCTTCCTACTAATGTGTTTTCCATCTTTCAGTTATTTGGAGGCTTCCTGCATATTCTGTTTGTTGCTCAGTTTAGTGCTGAGATCTCCCCATTATAAAAGATATCATTGCTCCTGAGGGAGGGAGGAAGTTTTGGTACTGTCCTCAAACATTACATGATGCCCTGAAGATCAGTCTAGCAACTTACGCCTTTTTCTTGGCAGAAAGAGACCAGCAGTGCACTAACCCATGCAGGAGCCCATCTGGATCTCTCAGCCTTTTCCTCTTGGGAGGTACGTTCTCCTCTGTGCTAAGCTCTTTATGCAGAAAATCTCGGTGCCATCCACCTACTGTCTTCCTTTCAAAATTCTGTTTGTGGCAGTGTGTGATTTTGGCCACAACCACTGTTGGAAGTGAAGACTTCGCTGTGCAGGGGGCTTCTGTCTTCTGTCACTGAAGATACCAGTCATTCGAAAGCATTTTTCTCCATTGCAATAGTGGTCAAGCTCCTGCCTTAGATGCCATTGATCTGTGTAGAAGAAAGCCAGCTTGGTGCTTTCATGAGCAATGTTGGCTTTTTTTTTTAATGAATTAAAATGGACGTTGACATATATGCATGTGGACCAGAAATGCTCATGTACTTTGGTTTATTTTAATTGCACAGGAATTGGCCTCCCTGGGATTGGACAGGTTAAAATCTGCTTTACTGGCTTTGAGTCTGAAATGTGGCGGGTAAGAAGCTGTGGCTTTTTTTTCTAGATTCTTTTCAGTTATTGAGCTGTTAGTCTGACACTTCTGCATGAGACATCTGTTTGTTGTCCACAGATCTGTGCAATAATTCCTAGACAAGATATCCCTGAAAGGCGTACAGGGAATCCTTATAATAAACTTTGCTTTGAAGCCCAAGGATCATAATGGACTACTGTTCTGCATTATGCATTAGGACCGAAGAGCCTGTGGACACTCTGATATAGAAGCAATGTCTAAGCCGTGCACCTTGAGGGTCACTGAAATATGATGCTTATTCTTATCATCTCATGACCCTGACTGATTTACTGCAATTCAGAGCTCGACAAAACCTGAGCGCCTGGTAGCTATGGCAACGGGTTTGTAGCCTAGCTCCACTGCAGAGGAGTTCCCTCTGGTGACCAAAACTAAAATTGCTGGCGCCGTTGTCAAGCCCTGATGGAATTGTAACATAATTATGTAATCACAATCCAATCTACTTAAAAAATAAACCTAAAGCTACATTCTGCATTCACCTTCTTCCTGCTTTTCCGCAGCACTCTGGAAGAGCGTGCTCAGAGGCTGTTCAGCACAAAAGGCAAGTCTTTGGAAGCACTCGATTCTTCCTTGTTTGCCAAGAATCCAAAGACAAAAGGAAGCAAAAGGTGAGTCCCTGAAAGTTTCATACCTAGCTTGGCTGTGGGTCCTTCACTTGGACTAAAAGTTTCCTGCCTGCCTGATTATTCCTTCATTAATTATTACCCCAGGGAAAAAACTTTTCCCTTACAGTAGTTATCAGTGGCAGAGCTGAGATATTCCTGCATATTGAGGCAAAGCGACTGAGCTGGATGGCCAGAGTATCTGGCCTGACTGGCAAATGGAATGGTTTCCCCACTTTTTTTAGTAGCTACAAATCAACAGTATGTTTTAGGAATTGGATGCATGGATGATGTTTGCACGCTTTGTAAAGGGGTTTCATGAACTTCCCTCATGTATTTCCAGGGACACAGAAAGAAACAAAGACCTTGCGTTCCTGGAAGCTCAGGTCTATGAATATGTAGAAATTCTTGGGGTAAGGTTTTATTTCTTACGTTTTATGAGCTTTGCAGGTTCAGTGCCTTCAAAAGTTGTTGAAAGCTCATTCAAGTCTTCCTTCCCACCCTTTTTTAAACACCACGGAGGGAAGGGTTATTTTTACAGGTAGTGCTGTGCAGACCTGGAGACCTTTAAGGCAGGGGTTTGGAATTGCTTGTTCCTGTTGTTTGTTAACCTGACAGGTTCTAGCTAAGATTCCATCTCCCACAACAATGGTGCTGAGGATTTGGTCTGCCTCTCTTGTGAATGCCATATCATGAGTGCCCTTGGGCAGCCTTTTCTTCTTTCAGGTGCCTGCTGTATCAGTAGGTATGGAACTTAGATTTTGCATCTAACCACCAGAGACAGCAAGCCACTGCTCTGCCATCAGTTTTCAATGGTCCCTTTTAGAAGTTTGGTTTCCACTGTTGCCAAGCAACTTGGAAAAGATTGTAATGAAAGCTTTCTACTATCTTCTTGGGGTGAGAAATGTGTTATACCCAGCGATCTTTCAGACTGTTGGGCTGAGCAAAATGGGGTGGGGTTCTCTTGTTCGACACTCTTTTTTTCTTACCCCGCAAGCAAATCAATGCAGTGTTGTGGCACAGACACTATTGAAGCCAGTGGAGGGGATTTAAAACAAGAAGGATGAATGCTCCTCGGAGTTCCCCTCTCATGTTTTGTTTGTTTGTTACCAAATATGCTGCTGTCTTTGGCTGTTGCACTTCATGCCTGCCTACTTTGCTGCATCTTAGGAACAGAGACATCTCACCCATGAGAACGTGCAACGTAAGCAAGCTCGCACAGGGGAGGAGAGAGAGGAGGAGGAGGAGGAACAGATCAGTGAGAGCGAAAGTGAGGATGAAGAGAATGAAATAATTTACAATCCTAAAAACCTGCCTCTCGGCTGGGATGGCAAGGTGAGGCTGGCTCTCCCATCACTCCAGAGCAGAGATCTTTGACGGTATCCAAATTATCCTTTCGTTTAAACCTGTCTTGCCATCTGACCTAAGCTTTGCCTGGCTTTTTTTTCAGCCCATCCCCTATTGGTTATATAAACTGCATGGTTTGAATATCAACTACAACTGTGAGATTTGTGGTAACTACACCTACCGTGGGCCCAAGGCTTTCCAGCGGCATTTTGCGGTAAGTAAGGCGTCAGCATTGGGCCATCTAGTTACTGATTCTAGTGTGATTTGATTTCATTCTAGTTATAGGTAGCCAGTGGTGGTTGGAGCTCTCACTTCTGGGCCTGAAGGCATGTCTGAGGCCTGTCTCATGGGTGGTGCTGACTCTGTCTTTCTGTACCAGTTGAGTGACAATTCATACGAAGAGGCACTCAGACAGGTGCCATTCACCCAGTCTTGGTGGTTCCTCCTCAGCTTCACTGAATCCAATGTCTGGCACTGCCTGAGCAGTTGCTGGGTACCTGGTAGCTACCACATCAGATACGGGCAGTGTGGACATAAACACCTTATGAAAAAGCTGTCTGGCAAAGCTAACAGAAGAAACAAGTTCCATAAAACCCAACTCTAAGTAACAGATTTTAATAGCTTTTAAAATATAGGCACAAACAAGTCTTAAGAGGTATAAATGTAAGTAGACTCTGGTTTATTAGTACTGAGAATTGTGAACATTAGGAAAAACCTACAATGAAAACCAGTGAGATGCTTACCTCTGGAGACTGCTTCTCTCCTGACGCTCATATCACTTTAATTACAATGAGCTTAAAAAGATGTGTTTTTAACCATGCATTTCTGAAATGTGAATGAGAACTGTTGATTGTGAGCATGCCTTTAAAATAAAAATGAGCTTCACAGAAAGCTGTTCAGGCATTTGTCACACTACATCTGTTGCATTTTGCTGTCATGTGCAGTAGGAGTCCCTGCTCCTGCTTATCAGTGAACTTCTGTCAGAGTCCTACAATATTGGGTTGAAAATCAGTCTTGCCAACACATGAATTCTGTACTGTTATTGCACTGCTAGGGAGTATCCAATCTCATGCAAGCACAAACTTGCACTGTACGGTCATAGCTTGGTTCTAAGATTTGATACTATGAAATTCTCATAGGCCTGCTTAGACACTAATAACTTGAAATATATAGACACTTGAAAAAATTAGTTTAAAAATAGCTTCCGGTGCTGCTTCTATTCATTTTTATGGAATTACAGACACATTTCCCTATTTTGTAAAACTTTTTTGGTCTTGTATTTCTGTATGAAAGGCCCATATAAAAGGGAAACCGACTTTATAAAAGATTTGGTCTAAGGAACCAAATGGGGGGAAATATGGAAAGTTTTTCCTCTTTATTGTCTTTCCCTTTTAGTTCCCTTGCTTCAGTGTTTTCAGCCAGGTGTGACTGACTATGACAGAGTGGCTAGGTGAGCTACATGTAATTTTCTCCTATGTACTGATCTCTTTGCTCTGTCTGCAGGAGTGGCGGCATGCTCATGGGATGAGATGCCTGGGCATTCCCAACACAGCTCATTTTGCTAATGTCACACAGATTGAGGATGCCGTCTCACGTAAGTGATGTTGGCACATCTCTGGTCAGACCTGTGAGCACGTGGAGTCTGGTTTCAACCCTTCTGTTTTTTTGGGCATATGGGGATCTGATTCCTACTGTGATTGCCTCTTCATCGGTAATGTTCTCACTGTGGGGTGTAACTCTTCATACGGTGGAACCTCAGTCATCCCATTGCAATAAGGGTCACAAATCAAGTTCAGTTAATCAAGAGCCTGGTTACACACTGTTAAAATGCATGCGGTTCTTCCTGTGTATCATGGTGGAGGGCGAAGGGAAAGGTCTGATGAATTTCAGCAAGGGCAATAGGTAAATCCTGCTGCAGGCATGAAGCTTTACCATTTTAAATGGTTACAGCTTAATGATGCTGGCTTTGGGCAGGTCTGTCAACAACAGCTTGCCGAGTGTCTGTTCTGAGAGCAACTGCAGAAGTTGACTCTTTCAGTTGTAAAAGCAAGGGTGTGCAGAGTGTGTCCCCACTTCTACTGGCAAACTTGGGAGTGGGAAGAGGGTCAGAGAATCTCTAAGCCCAGAAAGAGAAGTTGCATTGTTGCCATTAAGGCTGTCTGCAGAGCACATGCGTGATGTCGTTCCCAGCTCAGGTGCAGGCCAGCATGCCGTAATTGCAGCCACGTGGCTGTTTCCAGTGCACTCACTTGAGAAAAATGCTGCTCCACTTGCGGCGTACACACAGGCTCAGGGGTGTCTACAGAGCAATCTGGCTCTGGTTCCGTGCATCTGAACTTGTATTTCCCTTCTTTTTTAGTCTGGCTTGTCAACTCATCTGATCCGAATTTTCCCCTTACACATGCTTCTCCAGCTTGCTGCTCCTCCCTTCCCTTAAGCGCTTGTACTTGCTGCTTTGAGGCAGACTTGCCTCCTGCCTTAGGTAGAAAGGGCAATAATTGCCGTGTGTCACTGAGAACTGTGGGGTTGAGAACGCTCTCTGCAGTGGGGCTGATGATCTGCCATTCCAGTGCAGCTCACTTTACACATGATGAGAAATGCTTCACACAGTGTGAACTCCTTAGGATGCAACATCGACCACTTTTGGTGCAACTCTTTTAAGAAGTCCACTGTCAGCCAAGCATAGTGTGTTATATCAACCAGCAGACCTGCAGAGGCTCTCTTCTGCTCAAGTATCTACCTGAGCTATCATAGCCAGTTTCTCTTGTTAAGTAATCAGTGCCATCTGTGACAGCCAGTGATGATAAGGAATATTTTAAGAGCAAGCAGTGTACGTACAGCACCTGACTACATGCTGATATTTCCAGGGAAATGGCATTCTCATCCTGTGTGCCTTTCTATTTGCAGTGTGGGCAAAGCTGAAGCAGCAGAAAGCTTCGGAGAGATGGCAGCCTGACACAGAGGTGAGCTGAGGATCAGGGTTCAGGTGTGGCCATTCCTGTTTGGCTAAATCTCTCGTTACGCTGCATAGCCTCTAGCTCCATCAGAAGAGGCATCCATTTCGTGGCGAATCTGTTGCATGCTGGACATATACTTGGAAGCCATCATGCTTGTCACAGAGCTCCTGTTGGTGAAGCTGTGTAGAGTTGCAAGTGTCTGGCTGGGAATGTACTGCTTATTAGTATGATGCCTGCTCTTCTGTCCGTCTCCAGGCATCTTCAGAGTGCCTGTCTCAGTAAAGTTCAAACCCTTCCTGTTTTGAAAGGGGAGGGGGAAACATTGGTACACTTTACCCTAAATGAAGAGATCACATGAAGTCATTCTGCTAAAATTGTAACTAAGAACCTTCTGCTGAAGCTCTGGGAATGTACCCCAGAGGCGCAGACAGTTTGTAAGAGGAGCATATAATGCAGTGTGAAATCTAATTTATTATGGAACTTGTCTTGCTCAAGTTGGCTAAGCTGTGATAGAATGGGCATTGCAGCAGGCAGCATACCAACGTAGCATGTTCCACCCCAGTTCTTATTGCAAACAGAGATTTCTCCTTCTCTTGGAGTCTGCTGACAAATCCTATCTGGAGATGTGCGGGATGGTGGGATCTTTGTTTTAGTCTGAGCAGGTGACAAGCTGTTACTGATGGAGTGAAACCTACTGTTACACTGTCCCTTTCCTATTTGATTCCATGTCCAATGCTCTTGCTTCCCTTCTAGGAGGAATATGAGGATTCCAGTGGGAATGTGGTTAATAAAAAGACCTACGAAGACTTGAAACGTCAAGGGCTGCTGTAACTCCTCTGGGTGAGGAGATGGCACCTTTGAGAGGCCCTTGGTGAAGCACGTTGAGCCCCGTTTTTTCATCTCTGTCCTTCTGCATTTACTATTCCACATGAGCGAACATTTCAAGGACACTTTGTAGAATCACTTTCTAGTAATTCCCTCCCTGTGAAAAGCAGAGTTATGATGGTTCAAAATGTATTTTATACTAAAAAGATACTGCACAAATAAACTGATTTGAGTGTCGGAAGTGCTGAGCAGCTTTCTCCTTAGCCTGGTCAGAAAAGGGTCAACTTGATTAAACAATCAAGAATCTCTCTGCACACATCTATTAGAGATCACAGCTCGGAGTGTAATATCCTGGCTTCTCTTACGCTCCAGTTCTGTGCGTTGTTTTGGTGGGATTGACGCTTTAAAAACCACCCATGAACACCCTAAGTTCAAGAGGTTGCCAGGATTCTGAACTGAGCCATGTGACTAAGACCCCTGTTTCCCTTTCCGTCGTGGTTTCCATCCATACAGTTACTATAGGAAAACTGGGTGCTAGGAAGCTGGTGAACTACCCAGTGTGAGGGACGCTGTAGTAAAGTGGAGAGTAGCAGCAGGCGGTGTGAAAGGTGGTTTCCAGATCTGTTGACAGTCTTTAGTTTTTCAGGGCGTTGTTTTCCCACCCTTTCTTGATCAAAAACATGACCGCATCTGTCGTAATGGAGTGGGTTCCTGGAGACCTCTGCACTGGTGGTTGTTAGATAGTAACCACAGTGAGTCAGGCGTGCAGGTTCCTTTTAGCATTGCTGTAACATTAACCACTGCCTGTTTTCAGATGGGAATAGCCCTAGCTCACTGCCTTGGTTTGGTTCAAAGCTGTTTTAGTATTCGGCTGCTGGGCCCCACTCTACTGTTATGCTGCTTGAGCTGAGGAAGGAGGTACAGGAGGGGACGGGTTTGCTTGCCATGAATGATAGAAGAGGGAGCTGTTCTTTTCCATAGCATGATCATCTTGGTGTAGGCTGAGATACAGCTGGTTTAATCCGTTCAGTGGCCACCTTTAACCTCTCCTGCAAATGGGGAGCCCAGGAGCCTAGGTCGTAATTTGGTGGTTGAGTGTTTGTTTCAAATGGTGCATTTCCTGGAGACTAAAAAAGAAACGTCTCATCTTGCACTGCGTGAGGGGAAGCAGGGAACACAAGGGGCATTACCTCTCCCTGATATACCTCCTTTGCACTGTTTGATTAAACTCCGTTTTCAATGTGGATAACACTGGGCCTGAACCTCTGTAGGGTTTTCCTTGGGTGTTGTCTCTGAGGATAGGGTTGAATTCTTGTTGGGGTGATTGCTGTGTAATGGTGTGGTGGGGCCTGCAGATCAAAATGGGGGTGACACAGTAGAACAGGGGTGGGCAAAATATGGCCTGCGGGCCAGATCCAGCCCACCAGAGGTCGCCATCTGGCCCGCCGCCCCTGGACCACTCTCCACCCCTTGGGCCGGCATTGTGCTGCTCTGTGCCAGGGCTGTGCAGCCCTCCTCCACCTTCCCCGACCTGCGCTACACCCCCCCATGTCCTCCTCCGGTCGGCGCTGCACCACGCGGCTCCAGGGCTCGGGCTGCACCGTCTCCTTCTGCCCCCCCTTCCTCCCCCGCACCGGCGCTGCGCCACTTTGGGGCTGGGGTTGCGCTGCTCTCTTCTGCCCCTGACGGGCGCTGCACCACACTGCTCTGGGGCTGCGCCGCTCTCTTCTGCCCCTGACCGGTGCTGCACCACACTGCTCTGAGGCTGCACCGTCCTCTCCACCCTGCTGGTGCGGCGCTGCGCAGCATCGCTCTGGGGCTGGGGTTGTGGTGCCCTCTTCTGCTTCCCAACTGGCTCTGTGCACCCTCCTGCTGGCTGTCCACCCCCCATCCCACCTGCAAATTTTATTGCCCATCCCAGCAATAGAAGCTCCCAAACTAACCTTGGTTCCTTCCATTCCAAGAGACAGATGGACAACAGAGTCCTATGGCACTTTTAAAGACTAACAGATTTATTTATCGCATGAGCTTTCGTTACTGAATCAGGGTTAGTGCCTTTGGGGTGTATTGTATTAGAAAGGCAAATATCTGTTTTATTGTGAGATTGTATGGGACCTCTTTAGAAGGGAAGGCAAGATAAATGCAGTCACTGGATAGTATTGGGAGGTTCAGAGGTCTTTTGGGAACAGTAAATGTAAATGGATATCCTAGGAAATCCCTTGGGGTGAAGGGAATGCAAATTTTCTTCTCCAAGGCCAGCCTTTTGAAAATGAGACCCATGGGAAGAAATCCATTGCGTACTAATTACCTGCTTCAGGGGTCTTTGATGTGAAGTTTCCAAAGCTGAACAGTTGTGCAAGTGCTTGTTCTGAGCTGAAGCTGGGCTGAACTGGTAACCACAAAGAATCCCCTATGGCAGGATTTGAAGGAGGCCTCCCGCTGCCAGGATCCATGGTAGGATCGCTAAGTTTATTAGCATGTGTAGGTTCCTCTGCTGTTTTTTATTGTTTCTCTGAAGTACTTTTTACCTTGGGAATGTAGTAGACTTGCACAGAAGTGTCTGTGCAGTACTTGTTCCAGATGGGTAGCTGCGTCAGTCTAGTTCATCAAAACAAACATGGAGTCAGGTGGCACTTTTAAAGAGTAACACATTTATTTATTGCATGAGCTTTTGTGGGAGGAAATCCCACTTTGTCATCTGAAGTGGGATTTTCTCCCATGGTAGCTCATGCAATAAATAAATGTTAGTCTTTAAAAGTGCCACCAGACTCCCTGTTTGTGTGGTACTTGTAACTGTACTGATTACACTGTCCGTCTCTGGACAGCAGGCGGACCGTCTTTGATGGGGGTAACACAATGAAGACAGGAAACTGCAGCCTAGAAATACCCCAGTCAGAAGGGGGGGGAGAGTCATGGATTTTTCACCTAGGATAGGCAACAGCTGGGGTGGGTGCCCTGCCGGAATACAGCAGGGAACGACACATGTAGTGGCCCTGAACTGTGACAGCCAGCTCTGTGGTTTCTCTGACAATGTAGCGTCCTTATTCAAATCTCTTCTCCAGCCAGTGTCAGTCCAGAGTCCCACAAGCTTTTGTAGACTTATTCAGCAGAGGGCATCCCAGCCGCAGACTTGGAAGCTGATCCAGGCCAGTAGTGTCAGCATGTCACTTGTGCAGTTTCATCTCTCTGTTTATAGCCTGGCCACAATTATCAAATTGGTTGGAGAACTTCCTGCAGAAACTTGTGACCGTTTCCCTACCTGCACAGCTGCAAGTGTGTGAATTTCCTGCAGCTGATTGCCTGCATGTGTGGTTTGGCTTGCTCTGGTAATTGGCTAGGTGGTGTAACAAGCAGTGTGATCTCAAACCCTTATGCTAAAGAAGTTAGTTTGTAAGCTGCTTTCAGTGAGTGCTTAAGCTTCACTGTCTATTGTAAGCTCTGATACGTGGGGAGAGCAAATGTGAAAAGTCAGGCTTTGGAGCAGGTGTTAGGCAAAGCCCCTCAGTTGGTTATAAGGGCAAAAGGTTCAGTCCTGGAGGAAAATGCGGGAGGAGGAGTGGTTAAGCCCGTGAGATGCCCCGGGGGTCTCGTGCGGTGAATACGCAGAGCTTAACTTCCAGTGTGTTTGGAGCATGGTTGAATGGAGTAATTCCAAACCCTTGTCATCCCTAGTCATGGGTACTGAATAAATCCTCTTCAGGCAAATCCAGTATTGATCCCTAACCAGGAATCCTTCCTTAATATCTCTGGGTTTAATCTGTGATGATGTGCCTGTCCCCCTTGGGCAGTACAGACAGGAGTGATGTCACTGGGGCCTTCCTCGCTGATGTCACCTTGTATGCATGCAGCTGCCCTGCCTGTGCGTCTGCAAACTGGGCTTGCTTTGCATTGAGACAGGGAGTATTGGATTTCATGTCAGGGAGAGGCTTTGAACCAAGCAGAATGGGCAGTAAAATGAGTGGCTGCAAAGGGCCACGCCCATGTGGGATTACAGGGAGCATGGCTAGAGTGGTTGGGTGGCACTGCCTGGCCTGGTGTGCTGGATCAGGAGGTGATGCTGGGACCAGTGTGTGACAGACACAGGGAAGTTCCTACTTCAGGGGAAAGGGAACCCCAGCAAGGGTGTGTCTAGCAGGAAGTGACAGGACATTAGCTGCTGCTGTTCCCCTTCCCCAGCAAGTGTGATTCTGCCCTGCAGTGTGGTGAAGCCAGATGTGTAGAGGGAAGGCAGAGGAAGACTGTACCTGTGATCAGCCCTGGCCAGTGCTGAACGGTAAGGTAGGACTATGGAGAATCACTGCAGGGCGTGGTCCTGGGAGGTGAGACTCAGCCAGGCTGCTATTCTGCCCCTAAAGCAGACACAGGGGTTCCCTGGGGTTCCTCTGCCTGCTAGGCACACTTACTTGACTCCTATTGCTACCTTCAAATCCCAGTGGCCAGCACTTCCTAGAGGAAGCAGGTCTGGGAAGAAAAGGAGTGGGTAATTAAGGCTAATTGGGTCAGGCTCATTATTGTAATTATTCCAGCCCTGTTCCTGGCCCTGAAGGCATAGGGAAATCTAGCACAGCTGCTGTCCTGTGTTGGAGCGGGAAGGCACTGGAGATGGCTGCAGATAAGCTGAGGAGAGGAAACAGGTCCTGCTCACATGCCAGCATCAGAGGCAGTTTCAGAGAGGGGCAGTCCCTGAGTGTGGAAGCAGCAGAGCCATGGAATGGCCTGAGGAAATTCCCCGCACTTCACGCCAAGTGCAGGTAAAAGTAGCAGCCTGACCCCAAGAGTCCCTCACTAACACCACAGCATCACGATCCGAGTGAGGGATGGGGCTGAGCACAGAACTGGGTCACGAGTTCTAATCCTGCATCTGCCCTAGTGCCCCTCTCTGTGATGGGGGACTGCAGCCCCGCCTGCTGGGGCTTGGGAGCAATACGGAGAGTTCAGCAAGTACTTAATAGCATTTTAGAAACGGGTGTCAAGAACCCAGCTGCCAGAATCTCCTGCACCCTCCATATCCCAGTCCTAGCCTGCAGTGCTACGTCCGAGTCCCTCCCACATGGGCTGGCAGCAGAACTATTGTGCCACAGCAGTTGAAAGTGTCAGTCTAGAATCCCACAGGCCAGGAGAGCTAGGAACAGCTGCCCCATGGGATGGCTCAGGTTACCGCAGCAACCCCGGCATGCATGGCCCCTTCAGCCCAGTGGCAGGTGTGGAGGACTCCCCGGTCCATGGCTGCTCTGACAATGGATTCCCAAATCAAACGAATTCAAAGTGCTTTGTCTTAAGAAGCATGAGACTCAGTGTAGCTGGGTGAGAAGATGACTGCTTGTTCCGGGCCAAGTGAGGCCATGCTGACCTGGGTGTGGTTCTGGGAGAGGGGCTGGCTGGCTTCCAGGGCAGGTTACCTTGCCTTGGCACTGAGCATGAGGGGTCGGGAGCCAGGCTGGCTGCCCAGCTTAGTCTCTGTCCCATATGGAAAAGTCCCACATTTGCTGCAGTTGTGTTCTTTCATAACCCATCTGGTTCCCTCTGATGCTGTGGAGGGGGGATGGAGGCTGAGGCTGGCGGAAGTGATGGTGTAATGAGATGTGACTGTATTGAATAGGTCACAGACTGGCCATTCTCCCTGCAGCCCAGAGCCCTGCTCTCTATGTAGCAGGGTGGATCCTGTAATGTCCATTAATGCGCGCACTGCTGGTCACTGGGCAGTAGAGCTGTCTGAGCAGGGACCTGCCCTGCCTCTGTCACTCTCCATGGCGACAGCTGGGGCTTTGGGGTAGGAGGAGATGGCTGTGCTACCTGCTCAGAGAGACATTGACTCGGCCCTGATCCTTCCTCTCCTGCAGCCCCACAGGAGGGGTTTTGTTGTCCCCTCAGACAGAAAACCCCTTTCTCTCTTGTTAACGCAGCCCAGAGTTGTGCCTGCCTCCCTCCCCGGGACCCTGCATCCCTCAGAGCGGCAGGTAACAAACACCTCTCTCTGACTAATGGTTTGAGCCACTCTTCATTGGCGGGGAGGTGGGGCTGGTGGCAGGTGCCAGAGCGAAGCACCTGTGCCGCCTGCTCCACAGGCAGCAATCCTTGGTGAGCACAGGCACCCCCACCCCGCTCCCTGCAGGGCGATCGCAGCTACGGAGAGCAGACGAGCAGGGTGAGTTATGGCGATGGCTGTCTCCCTTTCCCAGGGCTGGGGGCGAGCCCCTTTCTCAGGGGTGTGGGCTGGCCCTTATTCAGACTGATCACTCCTGGAGCTGGGGCTGGCTGGGATGAAAGGTGTTATTCAGGTCTTTCTGTAAGAGCCTCCGTGGACGCAGAGACCACAGCTATTGAAACCCAACAAGTCTTGCCACCAGAGCCCCGCTGTGCAGCCCGAGTGCCCGGGAGTCCACCACAGATTCTCTGGGAGCTTTGCTGTCTGGAAGGATGGGGGCCCTGGACTACGACTCACTCTGTTCCTAAACACAGCTCAGCTCAGCACAAGCCCAAAGCAGAGACAGGCCAAGCTCATTTCTAGCTTGCTCCATCCCTTCAGTCAGGTTAGTCAGGTAGCCCCAAGTTCTCCTCCTGCTGTGAGCCCCAGCCTCTGCCCTGGGCCCCACGTCTGGTCCTGATGCAACAGCTGCTTGGTTCTGCCTTGTTTCAGAGGCTGCAGCTGTTGTCAGAAGAGGACATCACGCTGTGCTGTCTTCCATCCCATTCAGCTTGGACAGCACCTGCTGTCAGGGCTAGCGGGCCAGGCTGCCTGTCTCACCGCCACAGTGCCATTCTGCCAATCCCGACTACTCAGAAAGGATGAGCCAAGCTCTCAGACTCAAATTGGGTTCCTCATATTTCTGTTTGGTCTCTGGACATCTTTGGCTTCTGTCACAGGCAGGATGGCTAGAAATGTACTTTAGATGAAAGCTGAGTCTTGGTAATCACGGGACTCCAGGAGCTGGGGCTTATGAGAATGTCAAATATGGTGAGACTCCTGATAAACCGTAACAGCTGGCAGCAGTGAAAGGTGGCAATAGCCTTCCCTCCCCTCCCTGTGACTGGGGGCCGGGCAGAGGCCTCCAGTGGTACTTGTAAAAATAAATAAATAAACAACCCAGTTTTCAATAGAAAATCTCCTGCCTGACTCCCTGCAGTGGGGCAGCCCAGAGGCTCACGCCACTCAGCATGGGGAAACTGGCCCCTTCCTATAGAAACAGCAGTGGCTCCAGTGTGTGCTGCTAGAGCAAGCTGGCCAGAGGAGATTGATGGCTTTGTTCTACCTGAGGGGAAGGAGCCAGGCACCTGGATGTGTTCAAAGGTGAACCCTGAAGCACTGATTTGGTGGGGCTCCCTGGGTCCCAGCTTCCCAGGTTGCACTGAGATCTGCATCAGCACCTCCAGTAATAAACCCCATTTGGGCCAGAAGAGTTGCCATCCTCCATCATCCCAATGGGGCTGCCTAGTCTGGTATCCCTGCCTCACTGGATCTGTCCGGCAGTCCCTCTAGCCCGGTATTTGGCCGCGTCACGGTGGATCAGTCCATCTGGAGTGGATTGTCATCGTCACTCCAGCTGTGACCAAAGCTGAATACTGCTACCCCATAACAGGGCGAGACTCCTGTCTCTCAAGCAAAGGGAGTAGAAATGGCTCAGTGCACTTGTTCTTGGCTGCCTCTGCGGGACCCCGCCTGTTACACCCTTTGTTTGGAGCCGTGGGCAGCATTACACAAATGGAAGAGGCTGCTTCTGTGTGTAAGCAGTGTCATTTCAGGATGTTACTTTTAGTGGGTACCACGGATACAAGCTAGGCCCATGGATCTGGTCTGCATTGCTCTCAACAGCACTTCTTCCTGGGCTTGGTTCTGTCTAAGCAGCCTGTATTGAACCAGCCAGCCAGGGCTGAGACCATTAAACTCACTGTCATGGAACTGATTTATGCTAATCCAGGCACACCTGCCTGGGACGGTGGGAGACAACTTCTGCTTATGCATGTCGATGACTCTGAGAAAGGGACTGCAGAAGGAACGTGGCCTATGCATGGGGTCAGTCCAGTGGGTTGCAGGCTTAGCAAGACAGTACAGCTCTTTACAACCCCAAGTGTTCCCCTCTCCCGTCAGCAAAGCCAGAGTGAGCTGGGAGTGTTCCTGTTTGTTCCACTTCAATTATGCCCTAGAACTAATAGGCCCTTGTGTTCCTCTTCGCTAATCCCCCAGGGTGGTGCGTGGATGTGTTTGGAAGTGAGGATATTTCCCTTGTCCATTCAAGGTGAAAATGCCCCTGGGAAAGGGACCAGCAGAAGGCCCATGTGCCACTGACATCTCCCGAGCCTGCTCTTGGCTTGGGCAAGGGGGAATGTCAGCCAGTGAGCGAGTGCTAAACAAACCCAGTCCATCATCAGCCGGGTTCCTTGAGCTCTGGGGCCCGGCTGACAGTCACCTAGTGAATTCTGTACTGGTGTCTTCTCCTGTGGGGCTCATGGGTTGCACTGGCATTACTGTCAATCTAATGCCATCCCTTCCTCCAGGAGATCTGGCTCTGGTTTCTGTGGGATTCCCCTGACCTGGAGCCTCAGGCTGGTCTGAGCTTAAGGCTGCAGAGTGGGAAGGGGTATGTCCGAGCAAGTGAGGAACCCGAACTGCCTCCCACACACCTGATCTGCAGATCAGCGACATATGAGAGCAGCAGAGAAGTGAACCTCAGTGGGGTGAGAGAGACAAAGCCAAGGGATGGAAAGGTCTGATGGAGCCACAGCGCCAGGGAGGCTGGGGGTTTCACCACCTAGAGACGGTGAGGGAAAAGGGTGTGTAAACCAGCCAGCGCTGACGTAGTGTGAATCTTATCTGCAGGCTATAGCCATCCTGAGCTGCAGCCGAGAAGCTGGGCCAGTAATTCCCAACCTTTTTGGCTTGAGGGCCACAGATATAATTTTTGCTACCCAAACGGGCTCCCAGTCTCCTGCACGGGCTGCCAGATGGAAGGAGTTCAGCAGAGGCTCTCGCAACCCCCTGGCTGCAGCAAGGAAACTGCAAGTGTGCTCCATCTGGGTGCCTGTCGGCCACAGCTCCTTTCCGCAGCCAGGGGGACAGACGATCAGTGCACCCCTCTGGCTCCAGCAGGGACCCTAGCACGAAGGGACCCAGGTGGAGCACTTTGCTGTGCCCCAGCACTGATCTCCCTTCCCCTTAGCTGCAACAAGGATCCTGCACCGATCCTTTTGGCCCTGTGTGCTCTGCCTGGGTCCTTCTGCAGCCAGGGGGAGGGGAGTGGTGGACCAACTCTAGTTCCTTCTGTGTAAAGGGCACTGGGGTGGTGGGAGGGCATTGCACTCTTCGAATGTTGTCTCCATCCCTGCCACAGGAAAAGTGGGGTGGGGCGCCTCTTCCCTTATGCAGGGTTGAGCCTGTATCAGCAATGTTTGCCCGACCCTCCCTTTTGTGGGTGGGATCTGTCAGCGCCAGCACCTGGCTCATTCCTGGCAGAGGGACCCTTTCCCAGCTGGTCACATCTTTATTTCTAAGATAAGAGGTGACTTGCTGCTCACTTCCAGTCAGCGCCCCTAACCCCTGCATGTTTCATAGAGCTGCAAACAGACCTGGTGCCTGGAATTCCCTGGGAGACTAGCAAACACAAGGTCGCTATGTCAACCGAGCTGCCGGGGCTCCCCTGTGTGTTTACTTAGGAGAATCTGAGCCCTAGACAGTGCTGCTGGCTGGTTGCTATGGCAGCCTTCATGGTTTCGGGGAGTCTGAGGGGAAACAAAATGACGGTTGTGCCAGGTTTGAGGTTGGAATCCAGCCTGAGCCTGCAACCTTCCCCGTGCAGCCTCTGCTGAGGTCTCTGATCGCTCAGCTGAACGATCTCTGCCATCAACACGTTCCGAAATGTCTAGCCGCAAATCCTAGCCAGCAGAGGAAAGAATCTGAATGAGGAGACTCCAGGCTCCATCTAGTGCCAGCCCTGCTATAGAATCCTAGCCCAGGCAGCCTTGCTGGTTAAGAGTGGACCAAGCCTCTGAAGCTGGAGGACTGTGTCCAGGAAAGTGGGGCTCCTGGCATTAGTGTGGGTGAAAGTGGCTAGATCATTAGCCCAGACATGGAGGGGCCCCACTCAGCACAGGCTGCCTCAGTGCGTGTTCCTTTGCCCCTTTGCTGTGCTGCTGGAGCACGTCAATGCTGGCCTGGAGCTGCACCTGGGAGTATCAATCTCTGGAGGCAAAACTAGTGTCCCCAGCACAGGCCAAAGCAAGCAATGCCCCAAACCGGAGCAGGTTTCCTTTCCCTGCTGAGCTGGCTGTGCCCCCCTCGCAGGAGCCCCAGCAACACTGCTGTCAGGACTGCGGCTGAGGGAAGTGGGCGGCTGTGGCAGGGCAGCAGGGGTGCATCTACACTTGTAAATTAAGTCGACTTAAGCTTGCTAAAGTCGACTTAATTTACTCTGCGTCTACATAAGTCGACTTAAGCAGCTGCTTAAGTCAACTTAAGGAAAAATTAAGTGGACTTTGTTAAACTTACTTTTAAGTCGACTTTCTGCTTACATCGACTTTCTAAAGTTGACTTAAGCCAGTGTAGACATGGAGTAGCCCTAAGTCAACTTAGAGTCAACTTAGGGCTCTCCAGGACTCCCTGCCGGGGGGGGTGGCACAGGAAGAGCCGGGCATGCCCCCCCATAGGGCAGGGCAAAGCCCTGCCCACCCTGCCCCTATGCCCTGCCAGGGTCCCTGTCCCCCTTTGCCCCATTGTACCTGGGTACAATGGGGCAAAGGCTGAGCCCCCTGGCACTTGGCAAGGGGTGCCCCCCTGCCACCATGGACCTGTCCCAGGTCTCCCTAGCCCCTGCAAGTCGACCTAGGTGTCCAGTGTGGATGCTCTAGGTTGACTTTGTAGGGTCCCCTCAAAGTCGACTTAAAATTGAAGTGTGGACGTGCTAGATCGACTTACATTCACAAGTGTAGACATAGCCCAGGTGAGGGAGGGCCTGGCCTGGCTGGAAACACCTCGCAGGCCCCATTCAGGACTATCCTGCTGACTTGGAGGCAGAGACCTGCAACTCAGGGCCATGTGGTTCTCCGGGGGATGAGTTAGCAGGCGCTCCCTTGCAGGACCCTGCAGCTCTCTGCAGACACTAGGGAACAGGCTTAGAAGGGAGCTGGTGCTGCCGTTAAGCTGTGGAAACTCAGGCCCCAATGGGCACACGAACGTGCTGCCTGGCTTGGAGCTCTGGGAAGCAGGCAGTTTCTGACCATCTGCCCCAGTGGAGCCCAAGCTCTGCATGTGTGAGCTTGTTCTGCCTGCTGCTGTGACCAGAAGGGCCCAACTTGCTGTGCCTGAGACAGAGGCGGTTCTCACGGTTTAAGGTAAAGGCCGTTCTGCCCCTGAGCTCGGGAAGGAAACCAAGGAGGGTGATGCTGTTGCTGGCTGGGGCTGGAGCAGCAGGAACTGTTGCTGCCCCCCCAGCAATGACAGGTAGGGGCAGGCACCCAGGTATGGACTCCACGAACACCCAACAGCTTGAGTCTGCTGAGGAGCCTTATTGAGCAGTTCCTGGACTCAACAAAGGGCAAGCCAAGCTGGATGGCTGGGTCTGGAACTGGGGAAGAGGGTGAAAGAGTGCCGGGCTGAGCTGAGCTGCCTGGTCTTGCTGAGTGTGTTGTGTGTTTCTGAGAACACTCGGTTCCAGTGGAGTGATGTGGAGAGAAAGCGAGTGCTGCCACTGGGGAAAGGCACTGAGCGGGAAGCTCACCAAGGAGCCCTGTGCAGAGCTGGTGAAATGAAGAAAGGACCACATTCTCTGGCCGGGTGAGCTCTGGGGTTTGAGGCATTGAAAACCGGACTGGTTGACAACGCACCTTAGGGAAGAGCCACAGTGGAGTGAGGAGGTGCGAAAGCAGGTGGAGGCCTCGTGGGTCTCATGGTGAATTCTGATTCCTGTCTGCCGGTGTGAGAGCTGTACTTGTGCAGATACGTGTGAAAAGTGAGCAGTAGGTGCCGCCATTCTAGGAGTGTGAACTCTTGAGGCCTGCCCTACACCTAGCTATGGCACTTGGGGGTGTAAAATTCACACCCCTGTGAGGTGCAGCTATACAGACCTGACCCCCAGTGCAGCTGCAGCCAGCTCCATGGAAGAATGCTGCTGTTCACCTAGCTCCCCTCGTTCGGCGAGGCAGATTATGGCGACAAGCTCTGGGAAACCCGTCCATTGGTGTAAGTAGTGTGTGTGCTATGAGGTGCCCTGGCCATGCTGAGCAGCAGTGCTGATGTGGCCCGAGTTAACCATGGCTAGTGCCACACATCGAGTGGGTTTGGGTTTTACCCTGGGGCGACTGCGGACTAGCCAGCCCTGTGAGTTAGGAGTGCTTATTGTCCTCTGACTGATCTCAGATGGCCACCCTGCCCCTCTCTGCCCCTCTGCTGACATGATGAGCTGTGGAAGTGTTTCTAAAACCTCACTGAATTGCCTGTGTGAGGAGCCTGCAGCCCAGCCCAGGACTGTCCTGCGTATTTCCCTCAGGGAACAGCTTAGGAACCCTTGCAGCTCAGTTGGGATCAGGGCACAGCTGCCCCTTCCCAAGCTATTGGCTGAGCTGCAGGAGTGGATCAGTGCTGACCCTGGGGGATGGGGGGGGGGGCGCACGTGAGCCCTTCCCTTTGGAACCTATCGAGCCCAGGTGGGAAGGTGCTGCGGGCGCTGGCTTTGCAGTGTGACTCGCTCTCCCGGCAGGCAGGTGGTGGGGGCCCTGACCCTGCTTACATTATTGGATGGATCTGCAGCGCAGTGTGAGCCTCAGGGCACAGCACAGCTCTGGCTAAAGCTGCTATTCAATGTGGCAGGCTGGGAACCGGCAGCTTCAGGCTTGGTGGCAAGAGGAAGCTGTGAACAAAATCAGACGCTGCCCCTTTGGCTCCTGGAGGTAGCTTGGTGCCTCTGCATTGGCAGCAGCCTGCAGCAGTGGCATGCTCAGTGAGGGGCAGAAGGGCCCTGGGTGCCATGAGAGGTCGGCCATGTGGCCCAGTGAAATAACTGCTGGCATTGGTGCGTCTGTGTCCGGCGAAGTCTATTGAGATAACGGGTCTGTTAACCTGGAAAAGGCCTCTGAGCAGTGTTAGCTGCCAGTGTGGCTGGCCTGTCTGATACGTCAGTCAGGTGCGGGAGGCTTCCGGCCTGGTGCAAGGACTAGGAGCGCAATGTGGATGGAGAACTTGGATTTGATGGCATGATGCTCTGACACAGGGTAACAACAACAAATTTTGCACTGGATGCTGGAGAGTGAGGCCCAGGAGGAGAGCTGACCACGGACAATTGAGAGGCCAAACTTACGCTTCACCGGCCCAAATTGCTTCGTGTTCTACACACACGACTCAGGGAATTTCCACAGGGGATGGGCCCCTAGCAGCCCTGGGAAAGGCTGACAAGTAAAGAGGTTTTTAATTGCCCTCTCATGGATGCCCCAGCCTTGCAGCTGTTGGTTTGCAGGGAGCTGAGCCAGGTTAGTAAAGAGTCGTGTGCCTGTCTTGCCTCGTGGGTGCTGGCTGGAGTCTTCGTACACAGCTGGGTGCCATGGGTGAGATGTGGCTTTTACTCTGTTTCCCGCAGGGTTCTGTCGGCTTGAGCTCCCCTGAGGTCCTGGCTGAAGATGGCATGTTGGGAACGTTGTGTGACCCCAGCCCGAGGTAAGTGACTTCATTTCAGGAACAGTCTCAGCCTGTTCACACCAACCCCACCAAATAACAAACCACTCCTCCTCCTTCCGTACCACTCGGGGCTGGTTGGGACACACTGGAGCTGGTGCTGGGAGCTTGTAAAGAAATAAAGCCAGTCTCCCCGCAGGACATGTACCATGTGGTGCACACAGGAGGAATAATGAGTCAGTGCCGAAGCCAAGTGGCATAGTCCAAGGGGAGTTCTGGGGAAGGGGAGGAGATGAGGCCCCTGTGCTGAAAATATAGGGCTTACATACCACTGAGCTGGCCTGGCAGTGTCTCAGAGCAGAGGCTGCTAAGAATGGTCAGAGGACCATATATTGTGCGTAAGCCTCTGGCCATGTGATTTAAGCTATGGCCTCGGCCCTATTCCTGCCCCCTGTTATGGCATGTACCCACACTGCTGCCAAGTGAACTCCAGTGTGATGTGGTGGGTGTACTGGTGTGAACTCCACTGATGTGCCTCCCACATTGTCAGCAGGGATGTGTCTGCTGGCTTTCGGGAGCCAGATGGCAGCTGCCCCACTGCGGTGGAAGAGGCTCTGCTGCTTGGGCATCCTCACATCACTGAGCCAGGCAGTCCCTCTGCTTGCCCTGTTAGCTCAGGAGTGCAACGGGGGGTGATCTGCCATGTTGGTGCCTCCCCTCTCCAGGCAGTATCCAGGCTGGTGAGAGCTGCTTCCTCTGGCTTCTCAATGGGCTCACAAATAACAGCCTCTCCTAGCTCACTTGGGCTTTGCCTTTCTTTACAGCTCTACATCATAGAATCAGAGAATATGAGGGTTGGAAGGGACCTCCGGAGGTCATCTTCTAGTCCAACCCCTTGCTCAAAGCAGGACCAACTCCAATTAAATCATGGCTCAGGCTGGAGCTCAGGTTCTGTGTCCTGTGGGGTATTCACTCCCCCTGCTTGTGCGCCATGCCCAGGCAGCATTCCAACCAATCAGAGACGGCTTTTGGGGTAGGCAAATCAGGCGCAAGCCTAGGGCCCCGAGCTCTAAGGAGCCCCATCACCTGCTTTGCCTATCCCAAAAGCCATGTTTGCCTCAGTCAGCAGCAGGAAGAGGATCTGGCCTCTGGGGTAGGGTCCAGCGGAGGAGAGCTGGGGGTGGCGGTGAGGGACTGGGGCAGGCAGCAGGGAGGGGGCTGTGGCCATGGGGAGGAGGGAGCTGGGGCCAGGGGGGCAGGGAGCCAGGGCTGTGGAGGGGGAGATAGGGGTGGTGGTGGGGAGCCAAGACCAGAGAGGAGGGCCCCCACGGGCCCAAAGGGGGCCCCAGAATGGGCCTTCACCTAGGGTCCGCCATAGCCAAAGGCCATCTCTGCAACCAATGCACAGGGGCCCCCTCCTGGGAACTGATAGCCCAGCCTCAGGGCTGCATCCTGCTCAGTTCCCAGAAGCAGTCACTGCTGCCATGGTGACATTCCCTATACGTGTGTGATGCCTACGGTTCTCCCCACCCCAGGAGCAGGTGGATACAGCGTTGCCATTCTGTGTCCACAACAGGCTCCCTCTGCCCTCCACGGGGCACCTGTCCAGGCTTTGGGGTATAGTGGAGGACTTGGTCCCAGATGTGGGGTGCCCTTCACTCTGCCTGTACAGTGATTAATCAGTCAGCTTATTGGAGCAAAACCAGTGAACTGGGGCGAGCAGTCCAAGGAGAGTCGGTTCTAACAGGTGTGTGCCACAGGCGGGAATGTGGTTGTCTAGCTGAAGCTGCTGTCTCCAGAGCATGGCCAACCTCTTGCTGCATTTCCTGCGCAGACATGGTGTCGGTTGACGCACCAGGATGAACCCTAGCCATCCCACCCACAGGGCTGTGCAAGCTCTCTCCGTGGGAAGGAGGTAACTGCCATGTTCCCAGAGACTCCGTCTGCTGGGACTTTTGGTTCCAAATGTCCTGGACTAGCAACCCAAGAGTAGACCACTGGCACTTCCCTGATGTGGTGTCTTCAGCAGCAGGGTAACTGGCGCATGTTACCAGCTCTGCATTGTGCAGTCTCCTCTTTCTTTCAGGCGTCCTCCTGCTCTGCCTTTGGACTCTGCATTTTAGCTCCTGGATCCCTCTTGCGTTCGCAGGTGAGGTGCAGACTGGCCAATGAGGAAAACTCTGGGCTCCTATGGGGGAAGCTGCTTTAGTGGTGGCAACAGCAACATGTTTTGTTTGTCCGCTTGTCCCTGCCCTGTCATAGTTGTGTATGGTGGGGCACAAGGGAAACTGCACAAGGAAAATCTTACCGCTCCTCACTCTGACTCCTGCTCCCAGCTCTTCTCTCCATTGAGCTTGCTGCAGCTGCTACAGCAACAGCAACGCAAGGTTGAACCTGCCTCCACAGCCACCAGCCTTTTGATTGAATTCTAGGAAAGAGAGCTCATCAGGCAAAGTGTCACTTGGGAGCAGGGTTACAGGGCCAGCTCACCCTTTAGTGGAGGTCCCAGCTGTGAGGGAAATGCTATAAAATCAGCCACAGCATTATTGCCAGTGTCATGCAATGTGGTTTTTCACACTTCATCTCTGGCTCCCTGGACACTCACGTGTAGAGTGTGCACTGCTGTCTCTCAGCCTCTTCCCTCTGGTAGCATCCACATCCCATACACCATTTCCTTGCCATTTTCTTTAAAGCCCATTAGGCAGTATGCTATGCTAGGGGAGGGCTGCAGCTTCTCTGGACACCTAGCTCTCAACTTGTTATGAGCACAAAATAAGTTTCCCTTCTGATTATTTATCACTTGAAACTTTGTATCTTTCAGAGTTTTCTCCCACACCTATGGACCTCAGCAGTGCTATTTCATATTCTGCCCCCGATATTTCCAGCACACCATGGATCCACAACCACTCTACGAATTGGACAGAAGACACACCTGTAAGGATACTGCCATTCCACTGTGTACAAGAAAAAATTTCTGCAGCCTAAGTAGCATTTCTCTAAGGAGCCCAGTGAGGCGGGAGGGGTATGTGAGCTGAGAGAAGAGCAGAGTTCCTTTGCAGCTCTGCTGAGAATGGGCAAGCAGGGGCTCACTTTGGCAGTGGCAACCCTTGCTGACAATTAAGGCTTCCCCCAAAGCTGGACACCCTGGGGCTGCATGCATCCACAGAGGCAGAGTGAGTGATCTGCAGGGTAGCAGTGAATTACAGCAGAGGGGAAGGCCACTGGGAACAGGTGCATTGGGGATGCCATTTTCTAGCGTGTGCTCTTTCCGCAGCTCACCTGCCAGAGTTTTCAGTGCTCTGGAGAAAGATGCTACCAGGAGACAGCTTATGTGAATGGTACTGTGACCTGCCACAATGAGTCGCACTGTGAGGTAGGGGAGTTTTCATAGCTGCTGCCATTGGGGGGGCGGGGTACTGTGGCAGTATCTGCACGAGTGACCTGCTTGCAGTAAAACCTTGGGGGGGGGGGCAGGGTGCAGTACTCCTCAACATTGGTCCGACCAGGTGCTGGAGACCGCTTAGAATCCTGTCTTGTCTCAGGCTCTACCTGCGGGAGGGGAGGGAGATCAGGCACGTTCCAAAGAGCTGGCAGCCTAAACACACCCTGAGCTTTCCAGGCCCTGGATTGCTGTGGTGTGTCTTGGGGACGGGGAGGAAAATGCAATGTGAGTCTCAGAATTTCCCTCTCTCTCTCACTCACTGCCTGAGAGCCACCGTGGCTTATTAAACCTGTGCCTCGCTCTTCTTCTTGTTCTCTCCCTGGTGCATAGTCTGTCACTTATTCCTGCTCTTGCTGGTTTTTAGCACACTCTCCCCTAACCTTTCTTTGTAGTTGGTCCACCCTCCTTCCTGCCCATTCCTCCGTTTGACCCTGCCTTTCCTGCTGTGTTCTTAAACCACCCTTTGCTGTCCCCAGCCTTCTTCCTGGGATTGCACTAGCTTGCCAGGATCTCCTCACTGTCAGAGGAGTCTGCCGGCTGTATCTGGGCATGTCCCCTTGTGGATGTTTCACTTGGCACCAGAGCATACCAGGGGGCTGGCTTCCAGGCTGTTCTCAGTGGCCTGTGGGAGTGCAGAAAGATGCACCCTCCTCCTGCCCCCCTCTTTTACACACACACACTCACTCACGCACTCACTCTCTCTCTCTCTCTCCCCCCCATTGCTCCCTTTAAGCCTGTCCTGAGTGTGTGGGCTGGCTGGCTGATGCCAATGACAATATCTTTATTACTTGTCTCTGGCTTTTCCCTTGTGATGCAGCTCTATCGTCTGACCAGCACAAACTACACAGCAAAGTGCAGCAGCGCCTGTGGGAACTGGAATGGTACCCAGATGTGTGTGACCAATGGCACCGTGAGCATGAGCAAGTGTGTCATGGAGTGCTGCAACTCATCCCTCTGCCTGCGACTCAATGCCACCGCCTATGGTAACCAGCCGGCCTGGGAACACCCCAGGGCCACTTGCCCTGGGTCTGGGCTTCTCCCTCTGAGCAAGAGACTTTGCTTTATGGCAGCAAATACAAGGGACTGAAGTTGATTCTGCTGCACGTGGCTGGCAGGAGATTGACTTGTGTTGCCTCTCACATAGGGCCAGGCTGCAGCTCATATTTCTCTGAGGTGGAGGGAGTCAGGCTGCCCGCAATGATGGGAGTGATCCTGGGGCTCCTGGCCTGCAGTGAGGAGTGGGTCTCACCAGCTTCCCCTTCCCTTTGGCTAATGCGTGGTATAAGCACTGCCCTCCACCAGCTTGTCAGGCTGCTCTGATGTAAATCAGCAGCTCTGTGCTGCTCACAGCTAGGGGAGCTTTGCCTGGACACTCAGATCTGGGCTACAGTCTGTTTTTGCTGGGCTCTGAAGCCCTGGGTGTTCAGCCGAGCAGCTGAAGTGCCTATGTGACAGCAGTCTCCACCAACCCCTTGTTTTGGAGGCAAGACACAATAGCAGTGGCAACCAGAAACAGCCACTTCCAAAGGAAGCCCTGGATAGCAGCCCCATCCAAATGCAGCCCCACCCCCAGGCCATAGAGCCTGGGTCATGAGCCTGCTCTGGCACTTGGATTGCAGATGGTTCTTGTTCTGCCAGCGTGGTACCATAGGAAAGCCTCTCACAGGATCACTGGATCTCGATCACTAGCAAAGCCCAGGCACATGATCCCTGGGATACTGTAGCTTTGTAATGGTGCTTTCTCTGGAAATGCCACGTTGGAATATCTCGTTGGGAAAGTCTGAGACCTTGCCCTTGGGTCTCGCAGCCCTGTTGGAAATAGGAGGAGCACTGTCATTGGCTCAGTGCCAGTGACACGCACTTGGGTTTCTCTTACTGCTTCCTCCTCTAGCTGCATCCTGATTGCCCATTCTCCTCCTCAAGAGCCTCCCCTGTACCTTGATTTCCCTCCGTGCATCACACAGGGTGAACTAACTGGCTCTCTCCTCTCCCATTACTGGGATCTTACGGCACTTCTTGTTTCTGCTGTCTAGCCAGGCCAGCCTGTTGGGTGATTTCCAGATTGCCTCCCTGGGAGTGATTCTGCTGGGTCCTGGGGGGCATGCAGGCCCATCTTGGGACTTAGCCCCAATTCAGATTCCAAGTAGGAGTGTGACCAGCTCACTCACTCAACCACCCCGCAAATCATCCATTGTGGCTGACCGCCCAGTGCCATAGTGACTGAATGGTTCCTAACTAACCTGTGGAACTCACTGCCACAAGATGTCAGAGTCCAAGATTTCCATTAGCTTGGGCAAAAATAGAAGGATTTGGGGCAGAGACCAATCCTTAAGGGAGGAAGAAATGTCCTGTGTAGGCAGGTCATTCCACACTGTTGGGGTTTCTGGAACTGGCTGCTGTCAGACCAGATACTTGGCTGGATGGACCCTGGCCTGGCCTGGCAGCTCCTATGACCACACAAGCTTTGGTGACTAAAGCAGGGCTTGGTGGGCAATAACAGATGTGATCCACTTTCTGGAATGAGGCTACTGAATAACCAGCTCCTGTATTAAAGTGCACTAATGTAAATGCCATGTTCAAATGACTCTAGGGGCTTCCACTGGAGTGTCTCAGTCTCTATTGGTGCTCCAGACTCTAGCCCCATGTCTGCCAGCTGGCCAGAGGGCTCTGCACTCAGTTCTGTCTCATCTGTCGCCTGTTGCATCTCTTTCAGGTGACTTGCCGCCCACCACCACTCTAGCTCCCACAACTACCACCACGAAGGCTCCTCCCCGAAACGTAAGTATTGTCTTCCAGCAGGTCAGACAGGAGAGCAGGCTAGGCACACTGCCAGCTGGGATCCTGAGCTGAGGAGTCTGGCCATGAACTGTTAAATTGTGCTGTATTGCCCCAGAAGTGGCTGCCTTGCAGTGGTGGATGAAATGTGCTCTCTGGGTTCAATGCACCCTCTGTATGAGGGACTGGATTTGAGCAGAGCCATGCAAGGAAACAGTCTGGAACAAACCCAGCCAAATGTACCTCTTCTGAGGCCCTTGAAAAAGCAAAGTTCCACCTTCTGCCAATGCTAACATGAAATACTAGTTGCATGATGAGCCCTAGCTATAGGGCTGGAGGGACTGGTAAGGAGGTCATTAAGCATCGGGAGATGACACTGAGACTGCTATTGTGGGATTCTTCTTCAGGGCAAGAGCTCTAAAGCACCATGTGCGGGGGTGGGTGGAACACACACACATCAATGGACTCACATTCTGTAGGGAACTGTCATGCATCAGCCCTGGGAAGATGGCCATGGTAGGACCCTTTCATCTCATGCCTATGATTCTTGTTGGAAGAGATTCCCGGATGATGGCTGGGAGTTCGGGAGAGGAGGGCTTGGCACATACCAGCTGGAGTGCAATTTCAGTGAAGCCTTCTTTGAAGTTTGTGGGCTGGGAATTGATTTTTCTTTGATCATTTTGTATTTGGAATGTCAGTGAATTTTGGAAAATGTGGTGCTTGAACCACAGTGGTTGCCAGCCTCTGAAAGGTGGCATTGGCAATCAAGATTTGACCTTTCTGGGGCTGCCTGTACACCGGGGCTGTCTGCTGACCGTGGAGATCCCTGGGACCTCTTGCTGTCCCTCTGTGGCTTTTATCGTGTCTCCTGACCACTAGGCCAAAGTGCCCTTCAGAAAGGAAAGTCTGACTCAGCGGTCAGGCCTTTGGTGAATAGCCCTGCTCGCAAGTGATGGTGGGTGTTCACGATGCCTTTCCTGGCTCTCTTACAGGGGAAAGTTTGCACAACCTTCACTTGTGATGGAGATGGATGCTACAAAAGTCAGAAGTCTGCTGCTGAATGCCTCGTCGGACACGATTTCTGTGAGGTACTGGACTTGTTAGTTCTTTAAATACTTTGGACTGTGCCTTTTAACTAGAGTTGTGTGTGGAGTGGATGGGTGGGCTCAAAGCCAAATCCCAGCTTTGTCTGATCTGAGAGCAAGCATGCTGTCATTTCACAGCCGATGCTTGGCTCTTGACAGCACTTGCAGCATGGACATGTTTGTGGATCTCCTGCCATTCTGGCAGCCCTAGAGTTGAGTACTTCATCCACAGAGCACATAAAACAGGATGGGGTGGACCAACACCTGTTTGCCCTGGTGGTAGGGCTGGCTGATGGGGTGGACCAACACCTGTGGCCCTGGGGGGCTGCATTGGGGGCCACCACGCTGCATGCCAGCCACACCCCTCAGCAGACTGGCTGGAGCGGGACAAGGGTGGGAGCACCCTGTGGCCCCAGGGCCACCCTTCCAGTGACAGGGGATGGGTCCCCAGGCGAGGGGTGGGGCCTGCAGTAGGGGGCAGCCCGGAGCTCCTTGGCCAGTTAATCTGGCCCTGGGAGCAGGGAGTAATTAAGTCTCTGTAGTTCTCTTTGTCGTTGGCCTCTTGGAGATTCCAATTACGGCCCCAGCTAGGGCAGGTCTGGGCACCAAAACCCTGTTGAAGCTGATTCTGTGCATCACCTGCCGCTGAACCGAAGGATGGGACTAGGTTTGAGTTGGCCCCACTAACATGAATGCAAGATGCTCAGATGGGCCAGAGGGGAATGAGAAAGGGGCTAAAGCCTAAGACTACTAATGTCTGTCTCCCTCCTCCAGATGAAGAAGACTGGTTCACATTACATGGCTGGATGTAGCAACGTCTGCAAGACGGCCAGTCCGGTCTGTGCCAAAGCAGCAGCTACACAGTGTTACCAGGAGTGCTGTCCAGCCACCCCTAAGACTAGCTGCCTGAAACTGGACGGCAATGTGCACTTCAATGGTGCTGGGCAGGTGGCTCTGGCCTCACTCCTGAAACCCCTGATCTGTGGCCTGGGTCTTGTCATGCATTATACTCTCTCCTCTTTCCTTCAGGCTTGAGCAATGACCCCCAGAGCCCCGTAGAATGACTAGGTGCAGAAGGACTCAGGGGCACATACTATATTGGCTAAACCTGGCACAAGAGCTAGGGTTTCTGTACCTCTTAAACTCAGCTAAGACTGGCTAGAACCCTCTCTCTGTTGAACCAAAGTCCCAGGAAGGGAGATAGGTGGAACCCTCAGGCCTTCTCTCTGTGCAGGCACAGGGAGCTCCACGGAAGTTAGTGGGGCCAACCTCTCTATGGGCAGATAGCACCAGTGGCTGTTTGTGAAATCCAGAGCCAGGGAGTGCAGCTCCCTGAACTGATAGGGCACGCCTATCTTGCAAGAAAACATCACTGCTGGCCCGTGCCAGCTGACTTTGGGGTCTTGCGAAGCAGGAGGGTGCAGGAACCCAGGCCCCCGCCCTAGCCCAAATGTTTACACTGCAATTGTGTAGTCCTGCAGCCTGAGACAGCTGAGTGGGGCCAGCTGCAGAAATTATTTTCAGAGTTAAGACTCTTGATCTCTCCAGCATGCAGTTTCCAATTTAGTATGCTCCTGAGGAGTGTCTCATGAGAGGTTTGAGTCTCACCATAAGACCTGTCTCATGGACTGCTCTGAGCTGGAAATGGGCTAGGAAAGGCCATTGGCAAGGCCTATGCCTTGGGGCTGCTCAGTCTGAGCTGTTGGCTAAATTGTTGGTATCTTCCTAAAGGCCAAGTCCGTAAAACCTCCTGTGGCTGCCTTAACATCTCCTGAACCCTAAAGCCAGGCTACACTCCCAGCATCCTGGTAAATGCTGCCATACATTACAGGCTAACTGATGGCCCCACTTACACCTTAAGGCAGTGGTTCCCCAATTTCCCTAGCTCTACCTGTTTACTACCCATCTATTGGCTGGAGAGCACAAATCTACCCTTGATTTGGTCTGAGGTGGCAGCCAAGATCGCTGCTGATATCACTGGCCCAGTTGATTTAAATGTCAGCTGGGATGAGTGTATCTGATTTGTTTGTCTGGTCGACTTCGGTTAGATTTTATTAGTTGTGCTTGAATACTTGGTGTTTCAAGTTCTATGCACACCCTATAAGCCTTCTCTTAACTTCCCCTCTCCCCAGGGATGAAAACTGTTAGTTTTTGGAATCTTATATTTTAATGAACCTTAAACCCTGGTGATTGGCCTCTCCCTGTGAAATCCAAAGGGGCTGAGCAGGAGCACACTTTGTGCATTAAGCAGGCTCCAAAGCTGCTCTCTTCTCTGCCAAAAACTTGTAGGACTGTGTGACTTGCAAACAAAGTCAAGCTGTCTGGGGCTACTTGCTTATGGCTTCACTGTTCTGCAATTTTGGATTCTTGGAATGAATGACATCCAGGTATAAGAATGAAGGGATGGAGGAAGCCTGTGAAAGGCTGAAAATTCTGTCATAAATCCAGGCACAAGCAAAGTCTTCCTGGGGTAATGACCTGCTTGCACAGTAGTTTTTCTGAGAACTCACCTCATTAGCTAGTTTCATAATTACAGTGATGATGGAATGTCTCCTGCGTGCATGGGGTGAATTAGGGACCCCATGTTTCTTCTCTAGACTCTCAGCCAAGGAATCAGGGTTCCTCAAAAAGTGGCACATATGCCTCTGTTTCCCTTGCTATATAAAGGGTGACTACTAAAAACAGAGAAGGGGTCATAAGGGATGGAGGGTTCAGTCTAGTCATGGGTTTAATCCGGGATTAGTCTGTGTCTGAAAGAATCTGCTGTCACCTATTGCTGCACCAAATGTAGCTGATACTGATCAAGTGACTGAATTCTGTCTGCTGGGAACTGTAAGGCAGAGATTGCCGGGCGCTGTTTTGCTGGTAGTTGTACTAACATGAACTATCCTGTGACTCTTGTACTCTTATTTTCTATTTTCAGAATCTTGCCTTTGAAGAGATATTACAAATAAATATATTTGTCAACCTCAGTGTTTAATTATTGGAGGCTCTCTTCTGTATGTGGTGGCTGAGGCCTTGTCCAGGCTGGGGAGGTCAAGGATACAGCTGTGGAGTGGGGAGGGAGGTTAACCAGTGGTTTCACTGTCTGGAACTACTCCTTCCGTAATGTAAACCCTTAAATGATGTTGCAGCCTAAATTAAGCAGCACCTGGTGGGAGAGGGGCCTTTCTCCACCATTTCCCCCTCCCTGTGGTTACAGTGGGGACTGTGTTATTATTTGAAACCAAACTCCTTGGAGTAGCTAGTGTGCCCCTTTTTCTTTGCAGGATTCCTTGTTCCCTTGACTGTCTGGCCTCCTCTGTGCTTGAATCTGCGCTGTGACCCCTGCAGCCCATTCCACAGTCTTTGTTCTGAGGTGTTTACAAACTTTGTTACAGACCTCAAATGCTAACTTATGATGATTCATAAGCAAGGCACTGATTAGTGCTAGAAAGGGAAAATTCAGGCTGCGCTAATGGCTTTTGACGGGAATTGATCCTATCCTTGTTTGGGTGCAAATCTTCACTGCTGGCTGACCTGGGTGCTCATGTGTATACATGAGCTGGCATAAATTACACACACAAACATCCCCTATGGGATTCTACAGATACGTAGATGTTTGCAATCCCCAGGCTCAGCTTTGCTTGTAGTTCGCCTCCTCCCTTCCCGTTGCTGGGAGCTTTTGCTAAGAAGCTGGCAGGAGCCTGGGCTCTGGAGTGGCAGCTGTATTCTTCTCCTGCGGTCAGGAATATTCCTGCTGTTAATTCATGGAAAGAGTCGTAGGTTTATTTTACAACAGGGATGTTTACACCATACTAGATCTCAAAATCTGGACTAGAAGAAATATGAAATGAAGCCACATTCTCAGACTCCTGGAAAATGAAAAAGCAGCTGCAGAATTGTAGGATCTTGGTATCCCCTTAGGGGAGAGTTAAAAACAAAAAACAAAACCAAAAAACCTACAGAAACCTATTAGAAAAACAAGTTTTTTCTTAATGTTCCTGACCCCTCTGCTTCCACTCCAGCTTGGACCAGCTTAGTAGGTGCTGCTGGGGACTCAGACATTTATTTATTGCACTCTATAAAATGCACCTAATTTCTTAAAATAAGACATTCCCCCGAATAATAAAAAAATGGAGTGTTTTGGATAATTCCATTCTGCTTTCCCGCCCCACCAGAGCCATCTTCCAGGGGCAGGGCCGGCTCAACCATATAAGTGAACTAGGTGGTTGCCTAGGGTGCCAGGCTTTAAGGGGCACTAAGTTAGATAGAAGAATTTGTTTTTACATATGTTATCTTTTATAACACGTGGGGGAGGGGCGCCAAAGTCATAGTTCACCTAGGGCGCCAAAACCCCTTGGGCCGGCCCCGTCCAGGGGTAGCTGTTGTAAAACATTATGGTTGCTTCAGCAGCTCTCTTATCTCCCTTCTTAGCAGGGACTTCCCTTAGTTCACATCCCAGTCCGTCGCTTCCTAATCAAATGTGGGGTGGTCTCGCATTTTGTAATATGCTTCATCAGTAGCATCACACAGGCTGAATGTATAGAAATCACTATGGACTTACCCTCCGCTCAGCCAGTTTCACTCAGGGTGGCCTCTTTCCTTTGAGTCTGGTATAGAGGTGCCTGGGGAGTAAGGGAGGGAGGGTGTAGCCATGGCATCATGAGAGGATGCTCAGAACAAAGACAGGTGTGTTGTTGCATAACTGTGTGGCCATGACCGGTGCAGCTGGAGCGTGACCATGATAATTGGTAATTTAAGCCACACTCTCCTGTCTTTAGCATGCAGAGGGCTTCCTTTGGGTTCCACTAGCTACTTATGTTGGTTTAACCATGTTGCTCAGGGGAAATCCACACCCGTGAACAATAAAATTGCATCACCCTAACTTCTGGTGTGGACAATGCTATGTGGATGGGATGGGAGGGGTTCTCCCCTTGACGAAGCTAAATGCCCCTTGAGGCGGTGGAGTATCTGCACCAATGGGAGAAGTTTTGTCAGCACAGATCACGCCTTCACTGAAGCACTTCAGTGGCACTACTGCAGCTTTGTAAATGTGGGCAAAGCCTTGGTCTGGTACCTGCTCACAGAGAGACTCTAAAATGATTGATTTGCAAAATGAAGCAACAGCACCAAAGTTTGCTCACACCAGGGGTCTCTTCTTTGGCAACAGGTGCCATTGCATTTTAATAGGGAAGTATCCATTTTTAGGATGGTGTGCCTAAAGGAGATGGTCTTCCTTCCTCTGAATTTTGTCATGAAATGAATTTTTCCAAGGTTCTGTTAGTCCTGGTGTCTCCTTGGTTCTGATGAAGATTTTTTTCAGCATGCGCTGTAGAAATGAAATTTTCTTTAAGCAGGGGTGTTGCTCCATTTAGGTCTGATTTTTTCCAGGTATGGGGGCTGAGCACTGTCAATAAACCCCTATGTAGTCAAATTCCAAAGGGGTAGCCGTGTTAGTCTATTGTAGAAAGACAAAAGAGTCTTGTGGCACTTTTAAAGACTAACAGATTTATTAATTAATTTAATTTAATTTAATTAATAAATCTGTTAGTCTTTAAAAGTGCCACAAGACTCTTTTGTCAATAAACCCCTAGGTTTCTTTAAGAGTCTCAGTTTGGCACCCAAAATCACTGGTCACTTCTGAAAATCTTCTCTAAACTGTGTAATGAAAGCAGGAAATAAACTGTAAGAAAATACCCCAGGGATATGTAGGCTTCTTCATATTCTGTACTTGGGGGATGGGGAGGGGAAGAAGGGAGGGCAAGAAGCATTTTTGGCAGGAAAATTTGTTGCTTTTTTTTGAAAGGGGAAATTATCATGTAGTTTAAGATCAATATTGAACTTTTATTTTTTTAAAAAGCATTTTGATTTTTTTTTAAATATATTTTGTAATCATGTCTTTTGAGGGGTTCCCTTAGTCTTTCCTTTGTACAGTCAGAAATCCAAACACTATAGCACTGGACTAGTACCTAAGCCAGAGCAAATGAATGTGAATCTCCTCTAGGTGTTGAAGGGGAACTGCAATCATGGAGAAAAATCAAGGTGATTATCATATGAATCTAACGCATTCTGATAGCACAGGGAAGGACAAGGTAGTTATTTTTTTCATGTGTGATTTGTAGGTGGCGTAGTAAATGGCTTGTTATGTAACTAAAGAGTTAAATATGGAAGGGTGCAGGATGGGAGCAGAAGGCAGCAGGCATGCTGGGAGTTGAAGTAAGATTGTTCATGTCAAACGGAAGTCTGCAGACAGGTATGTACGGGCAAGCTTCCTCTGCCCCAGGGCTGATCACCTGTCATGTATAGTAGGCACTAGGAGAGGTGAGGCTGGTGTTAAGTAGGGTCCTTGTATCCCAAAAAGATGTTAGAAACAGACACACAAAGAGGAGTCCCAAAATGTGTGGCTTTATTAGGGAAGAACTAAAACCAGCCAAACCTGTTTAAACTAACACCCTAATGGCTCAGATCTATTACTATGGCAACCTAACCTAATGATCTAATTCTATCACTATAGCAATCCAATATAGAACAGCTGGGGACATATGGGCAGAGAAGGGCTTGGTTCTAATTAACTAAAAGAAAATAAGGCATTAGCTTTAGAAAAGCAAGGGGTACAGGTGCCAGCCAACCTGGTGGTACAGAAGCATTGGACACAGCACATGCTCCAGGTGCAAGGCGCACTGGGACAATGCTCTGGGAAACTCTAACAAGTAAAAGCCACTTGCCATGGTGTCCTCTTTGCTCCAGTGAGGGGCTGACTTGTCAGAGGAACCTGTTCACATGTCAGGAGGCTAGTTCCAAAATGGAATAAAAATCCAGCTGAAGTCACTGCAGATTTTCCTCCCGGTCTGATGACAGTTCTGGGCAATGTCTGGGAGTCAGAACAAAGTGTGGCCTGTTCCTCTGTGATGTGAGAGTCTGAAGGGCTCACAGAGAGTGGGAACACTGTTCCTGTTTAAATCTCTAATCCTGGCACTGCTAGCTGCTTCTGGGGGGGATGGCTTTGATGCCCAAATTCCTAATATGGAGCTCTGTGGCACTGAGAAGCGGGGAGAAGCCAGAGTGGATCGTACAAGCCAGAGAGGAAGTGGGAAAGCAGCCAAAGTGGAGAGGAAGTGGGGAGGTGGCTAGCAGGAGAAGAAGGGGATCCAGCTGCAGAGGGGGCCGGAGCGGCAGGGAGCCTGCCAGCTGGGCAGAGGACATGGTTTCAACAGTCTCCTGTTACGGTTGCAGAAAGCAGGTCTGACTGAGCCAGTTCCTTCAGGCTACTGCTGCAGCATCTGATTTTGGGGGCGATCCTGTTTGCATCTCAAATCTGAGGCCTTCACAGGAAGGAAGCAGCAGCAGAAGGATCTGATACAAATACGACAGTTGGTATGTATTTGTTTTATATTGGAATGTTTGCGATAGCCATTGATTACTGACCTGCGTTCAGTATGCTCCTGGGTGTCACAGTTTGGGCCTGTAGTGCAGACAGGGCCTCTGTGGGGCTGAGTCACTGCCTGGTGTGATGCAACCCATAGCCACTGTCAGATCAGCATGTCCCGCTGCATGATATGTACTCTGCAGGGAACAGCTCTTAATCGCTTGGCACCACCTTGTGGCCTGCTTATTACAGAGCTGTATTAAATCAGCTTGGTGAATTCCCATATGTAAATCACCAACAGCAGCCATTTGTGTTCCAGATTTGGAGGATGGACCAGTCAGTTGCTATTCAGGAGACGCTGGAGGATGGACAGACCTGCCTAATCGTATCCTTTGCACCAGCATTTCTTTATGGATAAGTGAATGTGAAATTACCAGGGAAATCCCATCTCTCACCCCAGTCCCCATTTCTGCCTCTCAGGCTTAGTGAGCATCAGTGGAGACAGGACCACCACTTGTGGGCCATCTGTTATACAGAACAACCTGTCCCAGGCCCTTTCATGGCAAACTGGCCTGGGGGCTGTACTAATAATATTGGGCCAAATTCTAAGGTGCCTAATTGAGCAAAAACTCCTTCCCCTGATACCGTCCATCCAAAAAGCAACACGCGTTACAGCTCTGTGTGGCTGAGCAGAGTGTAACCAGATTACTCTACCACCACTGCAGGTGGAAGAGGCATGTGAGGGTACACAGTGGTCCAGGGAAGAGAACAGAAGGGGGATCCAGGGTTGAGTTGAAATGGCAGGAGGAATTTTAAGGAGACACAACGCTGGTTCAGAACTGATTCTGGGTGTGAATGGATGCTCTGTCCAGATGGAAACCGAGAGGCTGAGCAGCCAGTGGCCACTGCAGTGGAAGACAGGTTTGGAGAGAGAGGGAGTGTCCTGCCTTTCTATCTGCTCTAGAGGATTTGTCTCTCTGATGGCCATTCCTTGACCACGAGCTGCATGCGGTCCAAGGTACCTTGGCCAGTGAGGAGAGCGTGGAGAGCAGACTTCTGGGCCTCGTGCGGACCCATGGAGAGCATGCGTAGGTGCTTGAGAAAATGGCTGATGGGCCCCTCATCTGGGGATGACAGGGCCCTCTAGAGGACTGGCAGTCCCAGCAGAAAGGCCCAGAATTGAATAGGCCCTGGAGACTGTACGAACCGAAACATCCCCTCTCTCTCCCCCCCACCCCCAAAGGTGCTCTCTCACCTGGGGATTTTGTAAGGCAATATGAGGAGGAGGTTTGCCCTGCTACTACCTGTTCTGTACCTGGTCTGTGCCTCATCAGAGGAGCTTAGGCTCCAGGACTGTCATCAGCAACTTGCAGAAAGAAATTCAAAGGAACGCCACCACCCCCTTACTATCTGTGCTGGCAGGCATGGGGCTGGAACAGGAGCTTGCACTGCAGTGCTGGGGTAGGGTGCTCAGAGCTGATGTGGCAATGGAGGTGGCATTACCCACCTGCTCTGTGCCTGCAGGATCTTCCTGTACACTCATCGGCGAATGGCTATAACAGCTGAGGATGTCTGCTTGGAGAGAATTGTGCCAATCACAGATGGGTTTGCCATAGAGGAAGGTACAGCTGTCTGCATCCTTAAATTGCTTCCTGGAAGGAGACCAGGCAGCAAGTTGGAAAAGGGTGGGGGGGAAGGATCTGGTCACCCTACTTCCCTCACCAGCACCTCGCACCCTCCAGCTGCCCCAGCATCTCCCCCCCAGCATATCGAGGTGCCAGCTGCTCTCCCAGCACCTGTGACAGTGGCTCCCTGGGGCCCGACAGCCTCCTTACCCTGGCACCCATGGCTCCCCAGCACCTGGGCTCCCTCCTCTCCCTGAGATTTGACAGCCCCCTCTTCCCCGGCACCCATGGCTCCTTGTGGCCCGAGCACCCCCAAGGAATTCCCCATGACATCTTGCAGCATCCCTGCAGCACCCGCGGTGGCACCTGGCACCAACAGCAGAATGGAACTGCTTTTTCTCTTTTGACAGTTACACCTGACAGTGACCTTCACATCATTGGTGAGTGTATTCTGTTGCTATGATTCCCATGCAGTACAGAAAGGTTCCTATACACTGGAGTTGCAAGTTCCAGAGAGGTAGCCATGTTAGTCTAGTTCAGTAAAACAAACAAGGAGTCCTGTGGCACTTTTAAAAACTCACAAATGTATTTATTGCAGGAGCTTTCGTGAGAGAAAATCCCACTTCAATTTTTCCCACTTTTAGTCTTTAAAAGTGCCCCCGGACTCCTTGTTTGTTTTACTGAGGTTACAGGATCTGTATGAACCGTAATTCGGCAGTTTGTGGAGTCTGGTTAGGGTTGCTTATAGAATGTCTGGGGCTGAGCTGTTCCCGATCAGACACACTCTGGAGTGATGGAGTCTTCTCTTGCTTGGATAGTGTAAGTTGTGACTCTATTACTAGTAATTATCCAGGATGCTGTAACAATGTATCGCCAGCCCCATTTAGCCAAATTGTTGCTAAAAGGTGAGTTATAGTCTGCCTCCCTAGCTGCCAGTGGAGTTTCAACTGCTACCGTGACTGTTTATTTAAATTATTAAAGCCTCCATTGCTGTTGAAATGCACCTGTATTTCGGAGGTGTGTGAAGAGATTCTTTTGTATAATTTTTCTATTAGTTTCAGTTTATAAAATGTTTTGGGATCACTCGGGCTGAAGAGGATCAGAGGAATAATAATGATAAGGAGGATTTGTAAATCATCATTTAAAAAACAAATGAAATTCATTGAAATATAGGAAAATAAGAGAGGTGATGAAGCTGATTTCTTTCCTCAGAACTGGTGTGTTTTTCTACTGATTTGATACTGAGGATGTGGAGACGTGTCCAGTGCTGGCAAGGCTTTTGTATGCATGCAGGACCTACAGTAGTGTTTAGAAATCGTAAGTGTCTTCTCCAAACTTTGCAGCATTAATTCCAAATTTCCTCCTTCCGCCATGTGTAGGTTCTGATGTGACTGTCCGTATAAGCTCAGAAGATGTTCAGCTGGTGGTTAGATTGCCTTTTGGTTCCCATACACACATGTTTCTACAGGAGATCAGCAAGTGCCATGCAGGTATAAGCTCTGTCATATGATTATTGAATTAAATCTACACGTGTGTTCATTTGCTCCAGACTAAAAAGGAAATCTAGGTTAGGCTTTTGTCTTTGTATTGCATGTTCTTTCATTGTAGAAAGAATGTCAGTTTCAGATTACTTGCTGTTACTTACATTTGCAGTTAGCTTACAGGCCTCCAGATGTACTAACCCTCAAAATCCATCCCTCTTTTCTACCACTAGATGGCTCAGCAGAGATGATCTGCACTTTGCCTCAATTGCAACTTAGAATAGTATTTATATTGTAGTCCTGCTTAGGCACACCACTCATGGAGCAGGAAAGTAAAATGTAACATAGAATCGATCCTCAAGACACTAAATCTGAAGCTTATGACTTGTGATTCCAAGGCAGTTACTGTTGGATATTCCTGTCCCTATTCTGCTCTCCTTCCTTTAAAGAAGGCCTGGCGTACACTTTAAAACCTAGGTCAACACAGCTACAGTTCTCAGGCATGCAGAGGCAGCCTTTGGCTATTGAGGGCCCTAGGTGAAGGCCCATTGCGGGGTCCCCCTCTGCAGCCCCAGCCCCCCTGCCCTGCCCTCCCTTCCTTCCCCCCGCCCCCGTGACCTCACCCCCCCCCAGCATCAGCTTCTCCTCCTGCTGCCAACTGAGGCAGATGCAGCTTTTGGGGTAGGTGAAGCAGGTGATGGGACCCCTTACTGCTCGGGGCCCTAGGCATGTGCCTGCTTTGCCTGCCCCAAAAGCTGCCTCTGCAGGCATGTGAAAAATCTACAGCCCTGAGTGCTGTAGCTATGTCAAGTGAACCCCAGAATAGATTCAGTTAAGTCAACAGAATAATGCTTCCGCTGACTGAGCTATTATTGTTCGGGGAGGTGGAGTTCCTACAACAATTAAAAAAAAAACCCTTTCATTATCACTGTAGTCTGCATCAACACTGCTATAGCTATGCCACTCTAGTCTCCATAGTATAGACATAACCTGAGCTGTATCATAGCTTCCATCTTTCCATGGGGGACTCTCTTCTGTATTCAGCCACGTTGGGCAGAGCGATTGCTGGTTCCATTTGTTTTCAGTTCTGTCCTAGGGGAGTTCTCTTGTGCTGTTAAACAATTTCCAGGTTTCTCCCCTGAGAGCGGCTATCTCTCATTGTAGACTGCTGTGATCTCTGTGTATGGACTTTCTGTTGGCATACTTTTATAAGGCATTTTGGAGTGCTTTGAGCTGAAAGGCCCTACAGGAATGTAAGATGTTTGTTTATATATTTAAAATCACAATGTTAAAAATATTGTATGGTGCTCTCTGCATCTCTCCGGCCCAGGGAATGGCTAGGACTGTGGCTGTGCTTACACAGAGCCTCATTTAGGTCAATGGAGACTATACCAGCGTAGTTCCAAAGGGGTAGCTGTGTTTGTCTAGTTCAGTAAAACAAACAAAGAGTCCTGTGACATTTTAAAAGACTAACAAATGTATTTATCACATGAGCTTTTGTGGGAGAACATCTCACTTCGTCAGACGCTTTGAAGATGGGGAACTTACAGAATGGGAGGAAAAGAAATGCAGAGAAGTATAGGTCATAAGATCAGGTAAGACTGTTACAGCAAATCAAAACAGTTGTTGTCCCCCACTGTCTGAATTTAAACAACTGCTTTGGTTTGCTGTCTGACCTGATCCTATGACTTACACTTCCCTGCATTTATTTTCCTCCCATTCTGTAAGTTTCCCATCTTCAAAGCATCTGACGAAGTAAGATTTTCACCCATGGAAGCTCATGTGATAAATAAATTGGTTAGTCTTTAAAAGTGCCACAGGACTTCTTGTTTGTTCTACCAGCATAGCTCAGCACCATGCTATTCCAGCATAACTCTGTAGACCATGTCTACACTGACAGAAGCCTTTTTTTTCTGTTGGAGTAGGAACACCACTTCCCTAAGAAATGGTTGCTTAGTTTGACAGAAATATTCTGCTGTTGATCTAGCTGCAATTAAACTGTGGGTTAGATTTCACACCCCTGACTGATGTAGCTATGTTGACCTAAAGTTTAAGTGTAGACCAAGCCTTAGTGCCAGCAGAGCACTAGCCAGGAGGCTGGGCCAAGGGTGCCCGTTGGCAAGGACTCATTATGGCTTTGTGGAAACGTGACTTCCCCTAAGCCCTGTTTCTACCTGGGAGGTTTTCGTTTCTCCTGGGGGGAGGCTGTTACTCAGTAAACTGCAACATTCATTTTTAAAATTTCTCTCTGTACAAAGTCCTACCTGTGCAGAGCAAGCAGCAGGCTGGGGGGGGGGGGGTAGCCTGGGGTATGCCCTGGCCATATAATACATATCTCCCATGCATGTGCTATGTAGTACATAGCTCCCAGTGACACAGACCTAGAAAATGCTCCCCACAATGGAGTTCATCACTCTAGTCAGCTTGCTCACTTCATTCTTAAATCAAGAATAATGCTGGCTTTAGATGTAAGGAACAAAGGAGCAGGGCAGGGAATGTCAAAGGGAGCAGGAATGGTAAATGGTAAAATGGCAACAGGAATGGCTTCTTTGGGCCCTGTGTACTGGGATTTGGTACAGCAGGATATTGGATCACACAAGCTGGCATGATTGCAGAAAGTATCAGAGGCTTTGGTCCAAGGAAGGATTAATGTTGTTTGGGGTGCAGATAGTGCTAAGTTCTGAAGGATACTAGGGAAGCCAGGAGTACTCAAGTAGATCCAATCTTCCATTGATTTCAAGGGCAATTGACTGGACCCTAAGTGAGTTCCACGGTTATGCTATTTAATGTGTAACCTGCATTGGATAGCACTATATATTTACTGTAACAGATATGGCTGGAAGCTCTCAAATAACAAGTAGTTAATATCTGCATTAAGTGAGAGTCCTTTGGGATTCTTTAAGAGTCCATGTCTGTGCACATGGACTTCAGGCTGTATGTACTGAACCTGCATAGCAAATTCTTATAAATCACACTAGGGTTAGATTATTTGTAGACTATCAGAGCCCACTGATGTACTTGCAAGTCTCCACTGTGACTGATGCTGCCTCCTTAAGATAAAATATTTGTTAGTGCGCCTGTCCTCCAGGCCTGACTGCCCTAATCCTGCAAATTCTGCCTATGGATCCCAATATCATTTGGGCCTCTGGCTCAGCTTCTTCAATAGGGATCCCAGGTCACCAGGGCTGCTGTCAGGCAAAGCGAAGTACAGAAAGTGGTGCTCACACAGAGAGTGTGGACAGCCTGACACAAGTGCCCTGAGTCATGTTGGCAGTTGTGGTTGGCACACAGAACTGGCACGGGTGCCCTGTGGTGTGTTGGCTGGTGTGGTTGGCACAGACAACCTGGCATGGGCACCCTGTGTGTGTATTGGTAGGTGCAGTTGGCACGGAAAGCCTGAAACGCATGCTGTGTGCATGTTGGCTGGTGCAGACGCACAGAGAGCCTGCCATGAGTGCCCTGTGGTGTGTTGGTAGGTGTGG
>ML685764.1:24477300-24517215 GCA_007922175.1 Pelusios castaneus
CACAGAGAGCCTGCCATGAGTGCCCTGTGGTGTGTTGGTAGGTGTGGTTGGTATGCAGAATCTGGCATGGGTGCCCTATAGTGTGTTGGTTCGTGCGGCCAGCACAGAGAGCCTGGCATGGAGATCCTGGCAAAGGTGCCCTGTGGCTGTTGGCTGGTGCAGCTGGCACACAGAGCCTGGCACGGGCACCCTGTGGTGTGTTGACTGGTGTGGTTGGCATAGAGAGGCTGGCACAGGTGCCCTGTAGCTGTTGGCTGGTGCAGCTGGCACACAGAGCCTGGCACAGGCACCGGCATAAGGCTCTGTGGCACAGCTGGGCCAACCCTGGGGATGTGGGGCTGATGCTGATCTTGCACTGGCACCCCCTGCCCCAGGAGGATTTTACAGCCCTGGAAGCAGCATGGGGATTGCCCTGGCCGGGGGTCTGAGCCCAGGGGGATGCAGCTAGCTCAGGCCCTCGGCCAAGGACAGAGGCAACCATCCCTCTGCATAGTGTCAGGGTCCAGGCAGGGGGGCGGGGCTGAGGGTGCCAGCGAGGGCCCACGAGGGGCGGGGCATGTGGAGCCGGGGGGCGGAGCTAAGCGGATTCGTGGGAGGAGCCCGGGGGTGTGTGAGAGGGATGGGCAGGAAATGGCGAGCTGCTCTGCGGGGGTTTGTTTGGGGAGAGCTGATTGGCGGAGACAGCGGGGCGGAGCTTGGTGATTGGAGGGGGCGGGACGGCAGGTCAGGGCTAGGGCTGCACACAGCCGAGGCCGGAGCTGGGGCTATGTCCGCGGCCGGGCGGCTCCGCGGAGGTAAGGCCGGGGCGGGTATTTGATTCCTTCCCTTCCCCCAGCCCCAGGGGCTCGGCTCCGCTCGCCGAATCCTCCGGCCGTGTCGGGGTGCGGGTTCCTCCCCCTGCTCCCCTCTTACCCGTCGGGGTCTGCGGCTCTTGGGCAGGTCCCGCACCACCGGCTCTGCTGGGCAAGTGGTCCCTGTATAAACAGCTGTCGTGCCCTACCCCAGAGGCAGCTGCACCTGGCCTGCGCGTGTGGCTGCTGCTTAGGAGTGGTGTATAAGCACCTGCCATGCCCACCCCAGAAGTGGCTGCATCTTTGTGCTGGATGAAATGGTATCGGTTTGTGAAGGGGAGTCTTCAGGAGGGAGGGTGCCGTATTGGGGCTTTGTGATGTTTTATTAAAATGCTGGTTGAGGATGCTTTGAACCGAAAATGTCATAAGGCTGGTAAAACGAGTCAACAATGTGTAGCTAGCCACGTGCCTGAATAAATCTTAGGGGTTTGCTGTTGAAGTGAATTGCTACTTATATTTATGTCTGCCTTCTAAAATTGAAACTACTGTATCAGCTGTAAGATATTAGAAACTGCATGGTTTCTTCACTGCTGATGTCATATCTATTGTATGGTTATTGTGCAAACAGCCAAATTTCTCCTCTGAGGTTACAAGTTTTGCTAGCCCTGTGTACAGTTTCAGAAATTATTCTGAAGTTCAGAATGGGAAACTCTGGTTCTGCCCAAACAGAAACGATAGGATTTCCTATTAGGTGTAAGTGGAGTGCCTTAGGCCATGTCTGCGCTACCAGCTGTACCAGTGAAGCTGCACTGCTGTAAGATCTTTCATGTAGCCACTCTATGAGAATGGGAAAGAGCTCCCTTGTCAACATAATTAAACCACCACTCAATGAGCGGCAGAGGCTATGTTGGTGGAAGAAGTTCTCCCATTGACAGTGCTGTCCACACCAGCGCTTCCATTGGTGCAATTTACATCACTTAGGGATGTGTGTTTTCACACCCGTGTGCAACATACATTAAACAAATGAAAGTGGTAGTGTAAATAGAGCCTGTCAGTTATTTGTACAGTACCTATCACTGCATTACTCTTAGATGCCTTGCTATGCAGCTTACACAGATCTATGAAAGAGATGCTTTCTAGGGATTGTTTCATAGGAGACCTGGGCAGTAATCATGTTACCTGTGTTAATGTTATATAATGATGTTGACTTCCCAGGTGTCAATCTGAACACATCCCTCTAAGCACAGATGCTGGAAGTAGCACTTTTAAGACCTTGAATTTGAATTTGCATCAGTTTACAGAGAAAATGAGTCTGATTTCCCTAAATCCTTATAACTATTTATCTGCATCATAAAAAGTACCATTGTCTGACAAGATTTACGTTATTTGTGCGAGCAGAGGCCAAGCAGCAGAGTAGCAGGCTGATATAGGTCCGCACTTTGACAGAATTAGTAGAGGAACCACATCCCATTTGTAGCTCAAAGTGTTGCTTCATCTGTTGCTTAAATGAGCACTTAAAACCCTCAGTATTCTTCTTTCGATTACTATCACAACGTGAAGCTTGTGACTTGCCAGCCAGATCAGTTTCAGCTTGATTAGCACAATGTTGCAGTGTTTTTGCATTGCTTTGTCACAAATATAGAATCCTAAAATATTTTATAGTCTGACAGAGCGGTGGATGTGAGTTATTGGCTCTGTGCAAAGGTGGTGGTAGCTAATTTATGAGTGTATTGCCACAGTGACTTAGACGACCGTGTGACTTTTATAGTGCCCTGGCCATGCAGAGTTTAGAGCTAGTATTGTGAAATACAGCGGAATAAAACCTATCAGTGTTAGTTCCTGCTTAATCATGACTGTAATGAAGGAGGAAAACTGGATTTGTGCCCTCTTGCTCTTTGTATAATGAGAGCCTGGAAAGAGTGGGCTTTTAAAGAAAACAAACAAAAGTGGCTTTTTCCTTCTTTTTTCCCACATCATCCTGATGGCAACACAACTCACTAAGAGCAGACACCTTTGGAGATGCCCCTTGATACCAGGCCTGTGTCTGGAAATCTTTACCAACAAGACTGTAATTGTATGCTAGGCCAGCAAAGGGCTTAAGTGCTGTGGACCCAAGTTACAGTAACAAAACTGTGCCTTTGCTAGAATAGCTCAGTTTTGCAGATATAACTGCCTCCATGCTAGTGGCTGTTGGTTCCTGAAACTCTTTATTCTTCCATACCTCTTCTTTGAGGACGTCTGCTTGAAGTTACCCAGGCCACTGTGGTCTTTAATAGAAACAAGATTTATTAAAAACACAGAACATTGAATTAAAAGAAAAAGTTTGCTTAACACATCTAGATTGATGCCTCTAATAAAACTAAGCTAAATACAGCTTTCTCAGAAGTTACAGAAGAAAAAGAAAGCAGCTTATGGCTCCTAAAAGCAATTTTCTGAACATGCTCTGGTCCATCTATAAGCATTGCTCTGTCCAAGTATCCTCTCCTTTGCTGTGTCCTGGATTCTCTTTACAAGTCTCTGTAGCTGGGTCTACTTGTTGTTCAAATGTTCCTTTCCTGGTCACTTTTGTGTCAGAGATGTGCAAGCCATTAGGGTGAGGTTTCCTTTACACAAGTCTTTTATCAGAACTCTTGGCTAGGAGAGTGGTTAGAGACACAAGGTGGGTGAGAGATACCTCAAACTGACTGCTGTTGGAGAGAGAGAGGCAGACAGAGCTATTCCTCAGGTTTGGGAAAAGTACATTATTAGAGTGTCAAAGCTCAGTATAAGATCAAATAATTTGGCATAAGCATTTAACACATCCTTTCCAGATGATTCTACCTCTTTCAGAAGTCTTTTTTTTTTTTTTTTTTTTTTTTTTTTTTTTTTTGTCTTGCCTGCCCCTAGGTTTCACCTCATGTAAAAACTACTTGCTTACAAAATCAGACATAAAAATACAAAAGTGTCACAACTGAAGTGTTACTGAAAAATTGCTTACTTTCTCATTTTTACCATAATAAGAAATAAATCAATTGGAATGTTAATAGCGTACTTGCATTTCAGTGTACAGAGTATAGAACAGTACAAACAAGTCATTGTTTGTATAAAATTTTAGTTTGTCCTGACTTTGCTAGTGCTTTTTATGTCGCCTGTTGTAAAACTAGGCAAATATAGTATCTAGTGAACTGATGTATCCTCCGAAGACCTCTGCATACCCCGAGGGGTGCATGTACCCCTGTTCTAAGGGACCATTCAGGGTGAAGTTGCCTGTTAACACCCCTATAGACATAGGGAAAAAAGGGAGGTTGTGGGGTACAGTTTGTTATAATAAGAGCCATAAAGTCTCCCATTCAGTCCATGATTGTTAGTGTCTAGCAGAGTTATGAATTTAAGATCCCAGACTCATCTTTTGAACTTGTTTTGCAGGTTTCCTTTAAGGATGAGTACTGATAGATCAGATATCAAGTGATCGCTTTGTGAGAAGTGTTCACCCGCCGGTGATATGGTAGTTTTGTCTTTTATTATTTTCCTGTGTGACTGCATTTGAGAATGTAGTGATTGTCTGGTTTCACCCACATAGCTGCTATTGGGGTATTTATTGCACGGGGTGAGGTATACCACTTGTTGTGATAGGCATGTGTTGGATCCATGGAACTTGACAGGTATGTTTGTAGCAGTGGAGACATCTCTGCAGGTTTTGCCATAGTGAGCTGGTGTGCCCTGGTCTGTGCGGAGCTTGCTTCTGATAGTGAGCTGGGGGAGGTTGGAAAATTGTTTGAGGGCAAGAAAATGGGGGTCAGCAGAGATTTCTTTCAGGATGGGGTCCTTATCGTTTGTGGGTTTTAGTTGTTTGTTACCCTTTATGACTTCCAGTCTGGGGTGGTAGGTGACAGCTAGGGATGTGTAGTTGGAGGGAGATTTATTTGTAAGCCAATAGTAAACAAAGAAGAGTCCCCCTCCAATTTGATCTGTTCCTGTTCTTTGAAAGTGGCATAGGCAGGGACAGTCATCCTTGTCTCTGGAGGTGGTCAGATATAGTTCTGTGGAACTTCTAGGCTGTTTACTGTACCCTGTTACATGGGTGGCATTGCTTTTTCAGCCTATTTCCCTGGTATAAATCTTTACACTCCCTGGCTAACCATTATATTTGTATAGTGGATATCGGACTGTCAGTGTTTAAAGCCTTCATCAGTTGGAGACTGTGGTTCTCTGTGACCTTAAGCTGTCAGCTGGCAGTGACATCTAGAAAAGGCATCAGCCTCTGGGGACTTGACTCGTTGGGACCCAACCTACTCTTCCTCATTTGGCATAATGAGTGTGTGCTGCTTCTCTCTGTGGTCAGCCTTAGAGCATCTGTCATTCTTTGCCCTCTCCTGTTCTACAGCGTAGTTTTTAACATGAATTTCAGGGTCATATTGTCCAGACTGACCTCGAGATGAGCAGTTGGTCTCTTGCTTGAATCTTAAAAAGCCTTGGGGAAATGGGACCTGATTACACTTTCCAGCCTGATTGCTACAAGGTGGGGTCTCTTTAGCTCCTGGCAGGATAATGTGATTCTATTTAATTCTTCTAGGGTTGTTTTCTGCCAGACAATCTTGTGGAGGGTTTTTATCTTTGATTGATCTTCCTGATTTTAAATTCTTGGGAGGCATTTGGATGTTCTGGTGATGGGGCCACATTAGTACTAAGCAGATGACTTGGATTATAGATGATTGGGAAGTCCCTGTTTGCTTTTATCCAACTCCCATTGGCCTCAGTGGGAATTGGATCTGGCTCTGTGTGGCTTCCTGTCTTCAGGATGAAGCCTATGCTAGAACTGTAGGTCGCTGCCAAAGGCCACAGCAGCTTCTTTGACTTTTGATCAGGTATCTCAGAAACCCCTCCCTTGACTTTATCTAGCTATCAGAAGAGGTGGTCATTGGGCCCCTTTGATAAAGTAAAACAGCATATCCACCAGGAAAGAGGGAGTGAGGGCTATTGGTACCCAGAGACCACACAATGCATAACCAGAGTTACCATGCTCAAAGTCAGAAGAACTAGCAAATAACCTTTTGCGTTTTGTAGAGCAAGACCTGTGCATATTGGGGCTCCTACTGTGCCAGCACAGATTCGTAAATACCATTGTGTTTTGAAAGTAATCTCTTTAGTGAATTAGGGAAATGTAATGAAATGTATAGGTCTGGATGTGGCTTTGTTTTCAGTGGCCACTGAAGGCGGGGAGAGCGTTCTCTATGGTGAGATGGAAGGTGTGACTTTCTGTTGCTATTTAGGTGGCATGTTACAAACAATGAATCCTCAACACCCCAGTTCCCATGATGGAGAAGCTCTGTACTAGTTTGCCCATTTGTAAAATGTGGATGGAGTGAGACAGGGAGAAACTTTGACAATGAAGGACTCAGGAGCCAGAATTGGAACTTGGATGTTTCCATCTCCCACACCCTGCTCAGACCTGGCTGCTCTGGATACTGAGATTCTTGGCTTCAGAACTACTCGCATACCTTCTTCTTTTACTGTTTCTATTTTTCAGTTTTATATCATCTTCTCCCCCCCCCCCCCAACTGTAAAAATGCTGTGAATATTTATAGCTCCTGCTTTATCACTGAACTCCTTGGAGGGACCATGAGATACAGAGTGGTAAAAATCTGAAGTTTAAAACACCTTCATCTTAAGGGCTGGCATGGAAAGACCTTGGCATATAGTTTTGAGAGGAGTACCGCTGTGTTGAAGAGTTCACAACCAGAGCTGTTTTGCAAATACATTCTTGCAGTATCTCTGAAACATAGCAACATTGTTGTCTCTATTTGTGGGAATTAAAGCCCCTCAGAAAGATGTTGAATTTTCTGAGTGGGTGATTGGCTTTTGACAAAATTGCTTTTTCAAGGCTTCACTGGGTGTTTTTGAGTCATTCTGTTGTAACAATTGCTTTCATCATCCTCCCCTGTTGGTAGGGGCAATGGAGATCATTGACTGTTTACATAGGACATTGACAAGGGTCCGTTTTGCTCTCTGCCAGCCAGCATTTGGAGGCGGTGTAGACAGAAGGCGGTTTCTTCTGTTATCTGGCAGGAAGGGTTGGCTGTGGGTTGAGCTAACTTGCATCTTCGAATTCTGCTTCCTTTGGATTAGTAGAAATACAGCCTCTGGTGTCGGTACAAGCCAGATGGAACATTAGCTGCTCCTAACAGCTGAGGGAGGATTTCTAAGGGGAATCCTGATGTGTTTTATGGCCCTTCATTTGCCAGTCTGGGCACACTGCGCTAATGACTTAACTAACCTTGGACTTTACTAAGCAAGGGCTCACTTGTTGTCCTTTCTCAGCTGGAGCTGGGGAAGTGTTCTGCTTGGGTCTCCTTTGATACACTGGATCCTTTGCAATCAAAAGAATGTTTACTGAGGCCAATATAACTGTTTAGCAATTGATAAAGCTAATTTGATTTGATCTCCAGAGATCCAGGCTTGGCTATCAAAAAGATTGCTGTGGGACAGTGCTTTCAAATGTCTATACAACCTTTTAATAGGAAAGGCCTAATTAACTGTTAAATCCATTTAGCTGCAAATCCTGTTTACCGTTTGAGCCATGCATGCTCCACTTCTACAGAGCTCACAAAGCATCTTTATTTTTGTGCCTGGTCTTATTTTAATAATTCATTTTTCCAACAACTTGGGACCAGTACAAGATTGTTCTCTTCCGTGGCAACTGTCAGCAGCATGGACCTAACGTGGGAAGGGGAAGGAGAAGCAGCTTCTGAATTACATTTCTCATGCTTTTGTATCTCTTACGCCATTCTGTGTTCATTAACTCAGGGGAGCCTCCTGTCGGGAAGGAAAATAATAATACAGGCTACTGTAAGTAACTTCCTTCACCTTTTCAACCGCTGCCGCCATCTCCAGGCCCCTTTATCAATACTGACTATACGTCAGTGAATACAGACTACCAGGTGATTTGCCTTTTGTAGCATTAATGCTGTTCCACCTGTTGGCAAGTGGGATGTGCTCTGTATGAGGAACAAAGCCCAAGCCCTGGGTCCTTCCCAGTCAGGGGATGAAAGTGACAGCTGGGGAGTGGCCCTGCCTCTAGTGATGTAAGCCCAGGCTGAATCTTGAGTCACTGTTGGGATGGGTTTCAGGGCCTTAACTAGAAAACCTTGCTGAGTCCCAGGCAACACCTGATTGTGTATTGACTACACAGATGCTTGTGGAGCTCTGCACTAGAGAAAATGCAAGGTTGCTGCAGGTCAGGGAGGGATTTTTGGAAGCAGTGAATTTTCATTAGTGTTTCAACTTATTTCAAGGCTGAAGGGTCTCTTGTTAATTCAGTGTAATGTGAGGCTGCAGCCTCTAGATTTATCTTGCTCTAGGCTTGGTTTTACAATGGTTAAAAAGCCTCAGGCAGGCTTGTTAGGCCCCAAATTTGATTTGCCTTTTTTGTATCCTACACTTTTGTATCCTAGCACTTGTATTGAGAGAATAATTGCGCCTACTTAGTGATGGGAGCTGTATGACTCCTTAGATTTGGGGCCTTTCGGCACCATCTCCTTCCACCCCAGAGGGACATGCAGGATAGTTCCTTGCAGCAGATGCTCCAGTCTAGGCTGCAGTGTGACAAAATGCTTTGGATTGTGTTTAAAAATCCCAAGCGGGTGAATGCACTGTGGATCTAGGTTGGTCTGATTTGAGCCAGATCAGGGATCAGGTGCCTGCTTGGCTAGCTGCTTCTTATCATTCTGGGTTTATTCTGCTTCACTATAGTTTCCTGCCGGGGACAGGGCTCAGTTGGCTGCGGCTGGAGCTGGAGTTGTGGGGTTCAGGGGGGCTCCAGCCACCTGCCAGCTGAGCCCTGAGCCCCTGCTGGGGGAACTCGGTTGAGGCTTGAGCCTATGGCTCAAGCCGCTATTTGTCAATTCCACTGCTCTGTTAGACTCTGGGACATTTCCGGAGGCTGTCAAAAACGCAAGAAGCGTACGCACAGGCTCTACCACGGAACAGTTCTGTGGTAAGCCTTACCATCCTCGTTTGGGTGGTTTACATGTTGCATGGCAAGAGGGCTGTTGCTGCGCAACAAGAAGCATTTGTGTGTGTGCGCTCTCACTGTTATCGCCTGGTAAGGAGCCTTACCGCGTGATAACTTTGTAGTGTGTACAAGGCCTGAGTGTAAATGCACTCTGCAGAACAGGAGCTGAGTTGTGCACCAAGGAACTCGGCCTTGCTCAGCAGGTCAGTGCTGGCACCACTTCCATCCTAATGGGTCCCAAAGTGCTGTTCTGTCCTTCCTGGCCATACAGACTCTATGCACAATTGTGTTTAGAGAGAGAGAGTGAGTGAGTGATCTCTTTGCTCCTCAGGGAAGTTAATTGATTTATAGGGGAAATTTAACAGCAGTTCAATTCCCATAGGTCCTCACAATCTCAGAGGCTGGTTCAGAATGAGAATTTTATTCCAGATCTCAATAATTCCTTTGTACCAGAACAGAGCCCAGGGTTCAAAAGAAGCTTTGTGTATGTCAGGTAAACACAGGCAGTGAGATAGGGATTGTGCTCATTCCTTTTATCCCACTCACCTGCAGCTGGTGTTTTGCGGATGAATGTGTGTTATTGAGAGTCCACAGAAATTTCTATTGCTGCAAAGACTGCATCAGTGATTTCTGTGGAGGAATTGGTTTGTGTCAGATGTGTAAAGCTGCTGCTCCCATAGGACACATTTCCTTTCTTTTGCTGGGGCTGGTTTTGGCTTCAATTCCAATTTCTTCTTTGTAAACTTGTGGTAACTTCTATACAAGCACATTCAAATATCTACTCAGGAAACATGATCCATGCACCAGCTGGGTGTGCTCACAGGGAAAACTGCCCTTGGTTACATCACATCTGGAGCCAAACACCTTCTTGTTAGAAAGGTTTTCCTGATATCTAAGCCACATCTCCCTTGCTGCAGATTACTTCTTGTCCTACCTTCAGTAGACAGGGACAAACATCGATTCTTATCCTCTTTATAACAGCCTGTAACAAACTTGAAGACTGTTAAGAGGTCCCTTCTTTGTCGTCTTTTCTCAAGACTAAACATAAACCCCCTCCTCCATTTCTTTTTAGCAGTTCCTCACAGGTCAGGTTTTTTTAAACCTTTTATTGTCGTCATCATCATCAGGTCTCCTCTGGACTCTCTCCAGTTTGTTCACATCCGTCTTAAAGTGTGGTACCCAAAACTGGACACAGTACTCCAGCTGAAGCCTCATCAGTGCTGAGTAGAGTGGAACAATTTCCATATGTTTTACATATGACATTCCTGTGAATGCACCCCAGGATCATATTAGCCTTTTCCACAACTACATAATGTTAACTTATATTCAATTTGCCACCCATTGTAACACCACAGATCCTCTTCAGCAATACTACTAGCTAGCCCCCATTTTGTAATCGTACATTTGATTTATTTTTTTCCCTAAGTATAGTATATTGAGTTTCATCCCCTTGATTTAGACCAATTCTCCAATTTGTCAAGGGCATTTTGAATTTTTATTGTATCCTGCAGAGTGCTTGCAACTGCTCCCAGTTAGGTGTCATCTACAAATTTTTTAAGGATACTTTCCATTCCCTTTTCTAAGTTATTAATGAAAATGTTGAACAGAATGGGACACAGGACAGACCTCTGCAGTACCCCACAAATAAGTCCTTCCAAATCTGACAGTGAAACATTGATAACTACTCTTTGAGTATGGTTTTTCAACCAGTTGTGCACCCATCTGATAGTAATTTAATCTGGACCACACTTCCCTGCTTTGCTTGTAAGAATATCAGGTGGGCTTGTGCCAAAACATCTCGATATTTGTGTGTCTGCATTAAAAAAACAAACAAGAAAAAGCCCATTATTAGTAATTTTCGCACCCTGTATGCATGGAACGTAGTCGCTCGAGAGGATTGTAACATGTTCTTCTACAAAACAAGGATTTGTTTAGTGTATGAGTTAAATTTGCATAGTAGCTGGCTTGGCATTGTGAAGTGCACCTTGTATCCAGACAGAGATCTGGCACTTACCATGTTGCTTTGGCTGAAATGGAGCTGGGTTTCCACCACAGACTCTAAACTGAGGTGGGTCAGGGTGGGACAGACTAAACGTGACTAATGAATTGCGTTGTGTAATGTATTTCAGCAGATACATAGGAACCCTTGAAGTGAGGTGTGTGTTTCTCTTTCCACTTCTCAGTATTTCTTGCCTGGCTTTGGACTTGGCAGAGGTTCCTTACACATATATGTTTTGAAGGGAGAAATGAGCCATGTTGGGAGCACAGAGGCATCGTGTTGGGGCCTATAGACAGTGGATAGCCCTGTGGCAGAGAAAGCACTTGTTGAGGAGCAGACAAATTGGTACAGATGAGAGCAAAGGTACATCAGTTATCAGCTCCTCAAGTTTGCTTTCTACAACATCTGATTGGTATAAATAGCCAGTCGTGGCCTGATTGCCTTGTAGGAGTTTTAAACAAGAAGCTGGAGTGGTTTTTCTGGATACTGGGTACAGTGTTGTAATTCATACTCTAATTCTAAATGCTCGCCTACGCCCAATGATACCTTTATATGCTATAGGAAAAGCAGGTTTTAGCAGTCAGGGTGGGATTCTCTCTCTCTTTTTAAAAAAGGCTCTGTTTTGAGTTTATCAAGCAGATAAATATTACCCTTCCCATTGGTTTCTTACCAATTGTTATGGTCTGTAACTCCCATCTGTGTCAAAGGATTTTTTTTTTTTTTTTACTGATACAGTAACTTGTGTACATATTCTTAAAATCCTCCAGCAAAACATTCCTGTATTTTGTTTCTTAACTTAGAAGTACTGAACTGGGCTTGTGGGATTATAGCCAGTATTTGGAAAGACCCTTTTAACCTTATCCGCTGTGGAATGCAACACTCCTAAAATAAGAGTCTGCTTTTTTTCTGGGAACATGGAAAACATTTGGCATTTAGATTTTCCTTGTATTTGTCTGTGTGTAAGTACTGTATGGAATATTCCCTTGTTCTGTGTAAAGTTGTGTGGGGTGTTCTGTTTTTTCTGGTTTATTTTTTTTTAAAGGAGTTGATGCGTCTGAAGACGTCAAACAGAATGAAAAAAATCACTGGTGGAACCATGACAGCGATGATAAAGCTTCCTCGAGGTACAGTATGTCTTAAGTTCTCCTTCCCAAAGGAGACTGTAATAGTTGTGCGTGGCACCAGCATTTGTAAGGTCTCATGAAGAATGGAATTGAGGGCTTGGTATAGGTAGCTACTGTCCCCCTCCACAGAGCATCGCTGCACACTGCTGGCAAATGACTCAGTGCCAGACAGAAAGAAGGACGTGTCTGCTGTTACTTAAAACATGTCCAGAATGACGCTGAGCTGTGCAAGCTGCTGACAGTTCTCATGTCTGTGGAGAAGAAAGACAGACAGTAAAACTTCCTGGTTTTCATGTGGCTGAACTAAGATGCTGTCATGCATACAGGCAGTTGTTGTGGTACACACCAGTGCCACCTGTCGTCCAGCTTGTATTTGCAGAATGATGGTGTAGCGATGTCAGTCCCAGATATTTGAGAGACCAGGTGGGTGAGGTAATATCAGAAGTGGGTATGGCCTCATCCATCCTGTCTCTTTAATAGGGAATAATGGTAATTTTAGTCTATAGGGCATTCCCACTTCTCTAAGCCCCCAGATTTCTGCTTTATAACTAAAATGTAACATCCCAGCTACTGAAGCACTGTTTAATACCTAATATGAAAACCCCCACACAGAGAGGACAGGGAGGGCGTGGGCCAGGACTGGCCTCAGTCAAATGAACAGCTTTCCAATTTACCATTCTCCTGTGAAGCCGGAGGGAGGCAGATGGGGAGAGAGGTTCATTTCCTGCCCCAGTCAGTGGGACACACCATTTAAATTCCATCAGAAACAGGGTGAGTGAGGTCTCATCTAGATACACAGGCTGCACCGATGTACCGAAATCAGGTATTAGACCCCTGTAGTTAAACTGGTACAGTCCTCTTGAGACATGCTCATTTCAGCCGTGCTCTGTCACTTGCAGCTTAGGTTTTAGAAACTGACTAAACTCACTAACTTATGTGAAATGGGTTTTCAGTAGCAGAAATTTGCTTTGCAGGATGGGATATTTTCTCCCCCCCCCCACTCTGAATGGTGTTTTGATGAGTTTGCTGTATTGTACACAGTGTAGAAGTGTTTTGTTTCATTTTCTGCTCCAGGCAGAATAAATCCAAGACGGATGTAACCATCGAAATGGTGCGATCCTCCAGCATGATTGTTTCAGACAAGACTTGTATCTTATCAGTGCAGAAGTTTGGGCTAAGAGATAATGTAATTAAATCTCAGCTTGTACAGGAGGAGGATTTGTACACCCACCTCCAGAACTTCAGGTAACAAACATCCTTGGGAGTGCAAATTCAGCCATAATTGAAGAATAAGTAATTTTGTAATTTCACCTGAAATCCCCAGCAAGGGGAAAACTTGGAGGAATTTTGTTTTCAGACCTGCCATCTGGAACAGCCTTTCTGCATTTCTTCTCCATTTATACAGGTGCAGGGGAACATGCTTTCACATGAACAGCATCTGCTGATGCAAACAGTCTTTTTGTACATCTTATTTGTTCTTGATCTTTTTTTTTTTCAAAAGTCACCTGAGAATGCTTCATCTCCCTTTGCTTCTGACCTTTTTCTCTCCCTTGCTTCTCTTTGTTGTTTATTTCTGGAATGGTTTCTGGTTTGGGGAGACAATTTGTATGAAAGATGTAGTTTTATATTGAAAGTTTTATTTTAGTTAAAACTTTCTTTTTTAACAAGCTGTTCTGTGAATAAAAGAACGATTGAGAAAACCATCCCAAACTGTTGCCACACAACCCTGCTCATAGCACTTTTGTAAAGTGTAAAATATAAAGATGCTGCACATTCATCTCTCTCTAAAATACAGTAGCAAAGTTGCTGCAACAGTCTTGATTTGCTGCTCTGGGATTTTGTTGATCTGAGTCTCTTTGCAGGTTTTTTATTGGAACATATAATGTGAATGGCCAGTCACCCAAAGAGAGCCTCCTACCTTGGCTGACCCATGACATTGAACCTCCAGATGTTTACTGTATTGGGTGTGTATTTCTTTCCTGCTAGTCTGTCTGGAAACATTTGCTTATGTATAGTTATCCAGCCAAGGTTTTGCACATATGGATTGAAAGCAAGGATACTTGCATTATCTATACTGGCTCTTATTCCAGAAAAATTTGCTTTCTCTAATGGCACAGTGTATTTCGGATACATTAATGCCACACTTCAGTTAAGTCACTTTAATACTAACAGTAATTTACAATTGTGCTTAATGCACTGCTAAAATCAACATAACTGGATCAGAATTCTAGTTCCAAAGTCAGTTTCTACTTAGTGCACTAAATGTATCTCGTCTCTGAAGGAAAAGGCTGGAGAGTTAAAGCAAGTAAAGTGAATGCATCTTCCTTAAACACAGCTTCCAGGAGCTCGATTTGAGTAAAGAAGCGTTCTTTTTCAATGATACACCAAAGGAGGAAGAATGGTTTAAAGCTGTAACTGATAGTCTTCACCCAGGTGCCAAATATGCAAAGGTACTCATGGGCTGGGGGGAAGTTAGTTCTGAACTTTAAACCAGTTTACAGTCGGGCCTCTTCTTGTGCTTGCTTTTCCCTTGTTTCCAATGTGTCTGACTCCCAAAGTTTGGGTGCTGTAGGGTTTTGCCAAGCCAGCAGTGCTCAGTGTGGATGATGTATAGAACTTTTATGCAAGGCTCCCAGGCATGGTCACAGCCTTGAGACAGACAATATTCTATCCATTCTCTCACCCGAAGACCATTCCCATCAGCATTATTATTTGTGCCCAACACTGTCGGTTAGAGAGTGGCACACAGAGTAACCAGGCAAAGAGAGCTCCCTGTCCTCTTGAGATGAGTGGCTAGAAAATGTCTTGGCTCTTGTCCACCTCTGCTGAGCAGCAGCACCAAACAGTGAACTGCACTATAGTAGGAATGTTGTGTTAGTTTTATGCGAGGTTTTGTACCTGCTCCTTCAAATCCCTGCTTTCGCTTTTTCGTCTCGCCTCTGATCCAGGCACTTACTTTCTTGGGGCTGCTTCTTCCCCCACAGCAGTGACATGGGTATTGAGCCACTTGCCAGGAGCAGGGTCATCTACTCTTGTCCTTTTGTTGTGCTGCTGGAGCACTTGGGTGTGCCCTTTGTCAGGTGGGTGGCTCCCTGAATGTCCAATTTGGGAGCATTAATAGTTTAACATTAGAACAGGATGGGATAAAACTTTCCCTTGAGAAACAGTCACCCTGTGGAACTTCTTGCCAGAGGATATTGTGAAGGCCAAAACTATAATGGGGTTCAGAAAAGAGCTAGATAAGTTCATGGAGGATAGGTCCAGCAATAGCTATTAGCCAGATAGGCAGGGATTGCTGTTTGCCAGAGGTGGAAATGGGCAATGGGATGGATTGCTTGATGAGGGGATGGTGGATCATTTCAGGGAATGAACAGAACACTGAAGCACCTGGCAGACAGGTACTGGGCTAGATGGACCATTGGTCTGACCCGTGTGGCCATTTTTATGTTCTTATCACTGTTTAGGTTTTGGGGTTTATCTTTCAGGTGAAGCTTGTACGACTTGTTGGGATAATGCTGCTGTTATATGTGAAAGCAGACCATGCCCTGAACATCTCCGAGGTGGAAGCCGAGACAGTGGGAACTGGAATCATGGGGAGAATGGTAGGAATGCTGTTTGTGTGAGCAAGTGGTGGGAGGCTGTCTTTGATAGGGCCCTCAGTAGCCTATTGCTCTGGCCCTGAGTCACAGTGACTATTCCTTCAGCTAAAGGAGGCCTAAATGCACACTCTCTCAGGGAAACACAAGATGCTCCCAGGGAATGAAAGAATGATGTAGAATCTTGACTTTGGTGCCTGCCTGATTAGTGCTGGACTGGCTCTCAAAAGAGAGTTGGAAATTGTCCATGGCTTTTCCTCAACCAAATGTGCATGGAAACCAGCTTACACAGTACACATCTGCCCAGAAGAAAACAGCTCAGTTCTCCTGAGGTAGATTTCATGGACTTTTTGAAGGTCATGTGGACCACCTCTTTGCCCATGGAATCTATCCTCCAGCAATCCCCAGACGCTACATGGTGAGGGCAGTTCTAAATTGTGAGTGAGGCCCCAAAGCTCTTTTTCAACTTACGAAATATTCTTCGTCGTTTATGTTGAAAGAGCCAGTTTGTTACTTGACAGAAAGCACCTAATGGTATAATCTGCTCTCATGTAAGCCCTGTCCTGAATTGCAAATTGAATTCCATATACCCGTCTGCTCCACTTTGCTGCTGTTTGCATGATTTCCTATGCTAGTACTTGCTGTCCCTCTGACACTGATGGCAGGGTGTGGGGTTGGCTTATTCTGAGGTTTGTGAATTTTTTGTTTAGGGTTTTGAGCCTTTCTCCTTCCTCTAGAGCTAGACATGTGCCAAAATCCTCTGATTTGTCCACTACTGTTACCCCAGGTTAGATATCAATTCATGTATGGTCCAGGGAAAACTCACAACCAATCTCTCTTCCTGTCTTCTAGGGTAACAAAGGTGGAGTAGCTATAAGGTTCAAGTTCCACAACACTAGTGTATGCATTGTGAACTCTCACCTCGCAGCTCATGCGGAGGAGTACGAGCGGAGGAACCAGGACTTCAAAGACATCTGCTCTCGAATGCAGTTCTGCCAGTCAGACCCAAACTTGCCACCCCTGACTACAAACAAACATGAGTATGTTTCCAAGGTCTCTATCCATCAGATCGCTGCAGTTCAGTACTTGCCCTCTGGCTTTGATGGGACAAGTGAAGGGCTCTATCAGGGTGGCTGGCTACACTTTCTGTTGTAAGCTGTTCCCGTGCAGGAGCTTGAGAGGTGGGTCTAGTAGTCTGAACACAGGCCTGGGAGCCAGGAACTTGCCAATTCTAACCCAGCTGTGAGAACGGCTCCCTATGTGGCTTTAACAAGTCACTGACCCTGCTGTCCACCTCTGTAAAATGGGGCTAACACTTGTACTCCCCCAGGGATTGTGAAGCTTCATTTTTACAGTGCGTTGCATATGGCCAGCGGGTATAAGGGGCTTGAGGAGGCTAAGCTTCTCTAAACAGCTGCTGGTGGAAGCTCTTGCTCAGCCTCTGCTCCCATGGCCCACCTATGCTATTCCTCTTTGTGCCCCCACATCACCTCTTCCCCTGGGGCCCTGTCCCTGTCCCTGCTCTACCTCTACTCCTGTGGAGCACTCCCACTGCCTGTTCTTCGTGGCCCCCCTCTCTGCTTTGCTTCTCAGAGGGGGACGAAAGGAGCCAGTGGGCAGAGGCCATGGGAGGCCTTGCAGGTGGGGGGCAAGAAGAGGCATGGTGGTGGGGAGGGGGGCTGAGAGGTGAGTGTGCTGTGGGTGGGGGCAGGGTCTGGAGGAGGAGGCAGAGTGGGTGCAGGAAGAAGCAAAGTGTGCGGGGGGCTGAGAGAAGTGAGCAGTGCAGGTGGAAAAGAGCTAAGTTGGGAGGGGTCATGTGGGGGTGAGGCCTCAGGGGTAGGAGGCCAAGCAGGAGTGGGGTGTCGGGAAGGATGGCTCCACGCCAAACGGGAAAGGCACGTGTGGTTAGGGTGTTGGAAGATTAAAAGCACTATCCAAGTGCTAAGGGCTGCTAGTGTCTGCTAAATCAATCCCAAAAGTGAATTGTAAATATCTTGTCTAATTCATTATCTATTTTGTAAGGAAGAGCATTCATGGAGAGCTTTCTTTGCATATATGTCATTGTGCCTTACGAAGGTAGGTTGGCAGCATTACCCTGTTTTACCAATGGGGAAGCTGAGGCACAGAGGCTTGCTCAGTGTCATGTAATGAGTCGGTGGAAGAGCTGGGAATATATTTGAGCCACTTGGGTACCTGTCCTTCAGAGTGTCACTTATACAGATGCCCTTTTTCCAAATATGGATAAACAAAATTGTATAGGATTGTTCAAGTGAATTGAAATTCAGCTTTCTGGGCCTCCAAGCAGCCTGAAAGCATTGGTGAGACTGGACACCTGCAGGAAGGTGCGGTTTCTCCCCTTCACAGGCTTCAGCTGCCTGGTTCTGAGCACGGAGATACAGGATGTTGCCGGGGCACACCTGTAAGAGATCACGCAGTTTGCAAGGCTTCACTGGAAACTACAGCAGCTGACTCTGTCAAACAGGGATTTCACAATCCATTGAATGTTCAGGGGTGCCTTGTGGAGGTGGAGACAGGGAGGAGGAGAAACAGGATTTGAAGCCTGCTTAAGCTTTTGGACCCTTTTGTGCTGTCCTTAGTGTCATCCTATGGCTGGGGGACCTAAATTACAGGATAGACGGGCTGGATGTGGAACAAGTGAAGAAGCTCATTGAAGAGGAGAACTTTCAAGCTCTTTATGAACATGACCAGGTACAGAGCTGTCTTCTCAAAGGACAGGTGGGCCTCACGTCACCTGCGCCTACAAGGTTTCTTCTTGCTTATTGGAAATGGACTCCTCTTTAGTGGGAGGCTTATGGAATTCTCTGATTTGCTCTGACTATCAACTGCACACTAGCCTCGGCAGCACAGCGAGCCCTGGCTGTCTGCACCAACGTGCATTGGAAGCTGCTTTTCGGTTGGTTTCTTTAACGTCCATGGAACCATCTGAAATGGCCGCTGTACCTGCACGTAAAAGTGTGAGCCAGGAACAGTGGTCCTTTGCATGGCTCAGCTGGCTGCATCATGCACTTCGTATACCAGGCCACCACCCGTCCACCTCCTTAATAGCTGCTTATGGGGCAGGCACCACAGCTTGGCAGGACAAAGGCAACCTCTGAGGTGCAGGAGTAAGGGTGGCCAAGAGAGGTAGCATTGCCAAAGGGAAATGTGTGAACTGTGCAGCTAAATCAGTTATACTTCCTTAATTTGCTCATCTAGGGTGGGTGTTATGAAGTGTGGTTGTCCAGTCCCTTCCCCTATGGAGCATGGGTGTGGTAGGAATGTCCCCTTGAATACCTGGGCTCCGTCTCCCACCTGCAAAAATAGAAGTAGTGAAATGCTATTCCATTGGTGCTACCGTGAGGTCTACAAGTAGTGAATCAGCCAGACATTTGTGTGTGTGTGTGCATTGCCACAAGTTATATGGCTTGATACAGAAATCCGTGTGGTGGGCCTCTGCTCACCATCGTGGTACCTGGCTGCTGGCAGGCCCGGAGAATTGCTCTGGTGGCCACTGCACACTGTGGTGGTGTCACCCATCCCTTCTCCGTTTCTGGACCCACATCTCCCTGCAATCATGGTATCTACTTTGTGGCACAACCCTGCAGCTGTAGCTTAGTCCCTGTTTCTTCCTCTTCTGGGGTTGGTTGTGGGGGGCGGGGGGAAGGTGTCTCGACGGTCCGTAGCTATTTGTCTCAGTGGCCATGGCAGTCCAGAGTTGGACCCTTACTTCAGGGCCCAGCTGCTGTCTGGCAGCAGCCCTGTGGTCTCTGTTCAACCCTTACTACAGGGCCCAGCAGCTGCTCCTTCCCTGGAACCAGCTTTGCAGTGTACCCTAGCCCTTGCTTCAGGGCTCACAGATGCACCTTCTCTGGAACCAGCCGTTGCTCCACCCAGGGTGTTGGACTGCCTTCTCCCTGGGAGCTCCTGAGGGTGATTGACCTCTCTCTTTCTGGCTGACAGCCTTTCTTATATGAGCCTGCCTGGCTCTGATTGGTTGCTTCCCCTTATGCCCTTTTGATTGGCTGCCCCACCTCCAGCCTCTCCAGGACTCCATTAACCCATTCTTTGCCAGGATGGGCTACCTCCTCCATCACACCATGGATGAAAATTTGTCTGACCTGTGTTAGGCAGGGGGTCAGACCAGAATAGATGGTTAGAATAATTTCCTATGCCCATGAAATGTAAGACTGTACATAGAATATAATTATTGCACTTTAAGAGTTCTAACATTAGAAAAATCTTCCATTTCTGTGTATATAGAGAATTCCTTTGGAAATGGCAGCACAAATGTTAGATTTTGTGTGCAACTGTGTGTATGGATGGGGGAATGTGTGTACCTGAACACATGCATACACACACTTTTCAGAATACGGTATCCTTTCCCCCACTCTGGACTCCAGAAGGACTTATTTAAACAATTAAGTTTTCACCTATTTACCATTTTCCTTAATAGCTAAAGAGGCAGATGGATGAAAAGGTTGTCTTTGAAGACTTTACAGAGGGAAAGATTACCTTCCAACCAACCTACAAATATGACACCGGCTGTGATGATTGGGACACTAGGTATGCCATGTATACAACCTCAGCCATCATGTCATTCCTGTTCATTAGCTCCTCCAAGTATTTTTAAGGCTGTAAAACAAGTCTACAAGAGGTGTTTTAGACCTACCAGACCTGAGTTAGTTAAAGAATTTCTGATTGTTTTTCAAATGCTTGTACAGATTTTTATTCTGCTTTCCAGCATGTGCATGTCCAGCTGAGCTGACAGACTGGAGACTGAGCTGGAGATTTTTGGTCAGTGGTGCCCACTGGGATGGCTCGTGCTCCCTGAGTGTCTGTGTTTCCAGACAACAGAGTCCTGTGGCACTTTTAAAGACTAACAGATTTATTTATCGCATGAGCTTTTGTGGGAGAAAATCCCACTTCGTCAGACGCTTTGAAGATAGGAAAGTTACAGAGTGGGAGGAAATTAAATGCAGGGGAGTGTATGATATAGCATCAGGTCAGGCTGTAACAGCAAATCAAAATAGGTGTTAGGATTCAAAACACTGGGGAACAGCACATAGAGGAGGGGGAGGTCAAATCACTTGTTGTAATGAGAGAAAAATCCATAGTCCCTGTTTAACCCCAAGACAACTGAGTCAAATTTGCATATAAGTTCGAGTTCTGCAGTCTCTCTTTGAAGCTGTGATTTGTTATTCATCTGTTTCAACACAGCTTGTGTTTCCAGTTAAGGGAATAAAGGGTCAGAACTGCCCCGACATGACTCCGTTTCTTTTGGTTGCCCATGGCTACTCATTCAAACTTGCAATCATGCCTCATAACTTACTGTTATCAGCATACCCTCTTGTTCTCTTTCACTTGCCAGTTCAGACAGCTTTCTTGGATTTAGTAATGTCTTCTAGGACAGAAGAAGAGCTACAGGCTCTGACGGGTTCTCTAGTATGGTTTTCTATAAAGATGAATTTTCATGAGGGTCTCATCAGAGGTTATCAGAAGTGGTGTTTGGATTTTCATTTAAATCAAACCTACAGATATTCTTTTGGAAATGGCACACGTATAGGGAGGAGGGAGGTTCTATGCATTGGACATTTGCAGAGCACTCTCATTTTATACTGGCATATATAAATACTGGGTATCCCCTGTCTGATTTACATTCTCCGTAATGAGAATGAAGGTGAATGATGGTACAGAAATACAGACAAACCTACCCTGTGCAGCTTTGCAATGAGAACGTGTTTGAAACTATGTGCGGGTCCTGCTAGTGCACCTACCTGTTCCTGGCAAAGTTCTCCTCTGCCTTGCTCCATGACTCCCCCTAGACCGTATCATGTGAAAGATTTAATTGTCACTTCGTGTTTTAGTGAGAAGTGTCGCACCCCAGCATGGTGTGATCGGATCCTCTGGAAAGGGAAGAATATTTCTCAGCTGAGCTATCGTAGCCACATGGCTTTGAAAAGCAGTGACCATAAGCCAGTAAGCTCCATATTTGATATTGGGGTAAGTGCTCCATTACTCAGACAAATGATGATGCTAACCCTCTCCTTGAGGTAGGAACGGTGACTGTACTGACCCTTCTCTTCCCTTTATAAAACTACTTCTCTGTTTGTGCTCCTTCTAACTTAGCCCTGATAAACAGTAACCTGAGATGGGACCATTGTTCTTAGTAAAAGACTAGCCTTAATTAAGCAACTGTGGGCCTTTGCTCCTGGCAACATGCAGGCGACTCATCCCTGAGCAGAAATAGGTGATTGTTCATGAAAGTCCCCATACATTTGGTTCCCTCCTTTTTACCTGTTTCCCCAGAAACTTGCAGACTTTACATCAGCTGACAGGAGTGTAATTCACCACCTGACTTTAAAGAGCTGATTCCAGTCTAGGCAGTCTGATTTATCTAGTAGGTAGAGCAGGCTTCCACAAAACCAGGAGCCTGCCCAGCAGGACTGGATCAGAGACACTGACCCATTGTGTTCACATTAGACTATGAAGTCTTGCTTTCCTGCATTGAATGCCACCTTTGGTAAAGGCTGGAAATGGGTTCAGTGTTAATTTTCTTCTGGTAATAAATCTCCAGTAATTTTCCATCTGTACCCTATCTGCGCTCTGTCTCCCTCTTCTTTAAAGTCAGGTTCCTCCATATGTTTGACTGTTACAATTCTTCTGCAGAGGCACAGTAAATGCCTGTTGGTAAGGTGTGTCCCCCTTTCAGGTGAAGGTTGTGAATGAGGAGCTCTACCGAAAAACTTTTGAAGAAATAGTGCGTTCATTAGATAAGATGGAGAATGCCAACATCCCATCGGTTGTCCTTTCCCAGAGAGAGGTAGGACATATTCCCATCCTTCCCCTCCCAGGGCCATCAGGTCAAGGAAGAAATGAATCCTAGAACCAAGAGGCTGTCCAATATAGTTGTTGGAGCAGTTGGCTGAGAAGCCTCCTACGCCCTATTCCTGGGAAGTGGCATAGATAAGAGGAATGAGCATGGGACAGGAGATCAGGAGTTCTCTAGTTCTAAATCTGGCCTCACCATGAATCTGTGGCAAAGCCAAAGGCAAGTCGCTATACCTTTCTGCCTGTGTTTGCCCTGCTGCAAATGGGAGTGAGGGTCCTGACCCACTCCTGCCAAAGTGCTTCAGGGTCCAGGGCATTAAGCACTTGGTACCTGTAAAATGCACAGTAGAATTCTCACTGTTTTATTTAGCAAATTATAAAATTCTGCTGCTTACACAGAAGTTCCATAGCTGATGGGAACAGGTATTTTCCAAAACCTAAACAGAAAAAAGTAACTCGGCACTACCCATCTGGCACACAGAGGGAATAACTCTCTCTCACTTTAGCTTGTTCTTAAAAACATAAAACCTAATTCACCCCAAACTACTGAGACCTTTAGAGAAGGTCACTGAAAGAATGTCTCTGCTTGGTGTGTTGCATACCGGAAAAATCTAATCACGTGGTGCATTTAGAGTCATATGCATCCTGGTGGAGTTACACCAGGAATGAATTTTGTCCCATAAGGCTGATTGGCATGGATGATCTGGGTTTCTAGGAAAAGTGCAGCTTGGGCAGATAGAATCTGTTAACTCCAGGAGCTGGGTGTTTCTTCTCCAGGCATGGCAGCTATTTCATCAGCTAATGATTAGGAGGCTGAGGCATGGTTGTTCCTCCCATGACCTATCCCTTCTGTTTGAGGAAGTTGGTGGCTGGGGGCAGTGATGAGAAGCAGGAAATGGTAACACTGGCACTGTTTGTTCCTAGTTTGTTTTCAAGGATGTGAAGTATATGCAGCTGCAGGTAGAGACATTTACAATCCATAATGGACAAGTGCCGTGCCAATTTGAATTCATCAATAAACTGGATGAGGATACCTACTGCAAACAGTGGCTGACTGCAAACCCCAGTAAGGGATTCCTGCTACCAGGTGACTGACTCTTCCAGAGGATTGTGCTTCTATTTATCCCATATTAATAAACCAATATCTTGCTTATTCCACTTTGTTCTCCTTGCTGTTTAATATAATGGCCACGATAGACTCCAGTCTGCCAGAATTCATTGCATTCATGACTGTATTTACTGAGCATGTGTTTATCTTCTTGCTGCAGATTCTGAAATTACTATTGAATTGGAACTGTTTGTTAATAAAGCAACAGCTACTCGTTTGAACTCTGGGGAGGATAAACTCGAAGACATTCTGATTTTACACCTTGACAGGGGGAAGGATTATTTCCTCTCTGTGATAGGAAATTATCTGCCCAGCTGCTTTGGGTCCCCCATCCAGATGCTGTGTTACATGAGAGAACCTATTCGGGATATGTCAGCAGAGTTCATTCAAGAACTGGTAGGTTGGTGATGGAGCTGAATGTCTCTGGGAAGCTTACCTTTCTTAGCCCAGCAGAACCCTCACTCGGTGCTAGGCTATTAAACCTCAAGCTGACCCCCATCACATTCTCCCAATTTCCTTTTATTATTATCTCCAGTAATCACTTTGACACATAGACCCAGAAGTGGTTGACTTAGTTGATGCAACTTCTGTTTTTCTGCTGCAGTTCTCACAGATCACCTGGCTCTTTGAACTAAATAAATTCCATCCAGAATGTTAAAAAATGAGATCCTCTCTGCTCTGTGTGGGTGTTAAGGATCCCATGGCATTTTCCCCATGGGTAGAGATCTGCCTCATTGTCTGTGGCCTTCTTCCGACCGACTGGTGTGCATTTATTGTTTCATTTAATTGGTGTTGAGGCTGCCCTACTCCATGATGTTCCTTAACGCTAAGACTCAAGTCTCTCTCTCTGAGTGATTTGCAGAGTAAAATAAGAGTCTGGCTTGCTCCTTCTCAGACCCTGCTGCCACTACAGATGAATGATGACATTTTTCGGGATGAGAAGCCCCTGGACATCCCCAAAGAGCTGTGGATGATGGTGGATCATTTGTATCGCAATGCTTCTCAGCAGGTAAACAGTCTGCATTTCAGAAACCATCCTCTGTTCTGCCTAACGCTTAAGTAAGTTTTGAAGAACATCCTGGAAGTGAACAGCTTTTGCTGGTGTTAGCAGCGTGGATGTTAGCCGGTAGTGGGAAGAGTTGAGGAGATAAATCGGACACCTGCGTGACAAGAAGTCCGAGCCCCCCTGAATGCACTTGAAGGAGGCTGTGCTTGTTTAAAGATTCATGTAATGCATATTAGCAGCTATTTTGTACTGCATGAACATAGCCTGGGCTAGAACCGTTGATGATGTGGTGCCCACAGCATTTTGTACCCCTCTTGTGGGGCCTCTGGGTAAAGTGTGGGGATCACATGATTACTGTGAATAGCCTCAGAAAGGATTATTCTGTTTGGTCCCTTCTTGGTGACTAACACCTTTGATTTCTCTGTTGCAGGAAGACCTGTTTCAGCAGCCAGGCCTAAGATCTGAATTTGAGCAGATCCGAGAGTGCTTGGATACGGGAATGCTCGATGTGCTCCGTATCCTTTGGGAATAATGCTCAGGGTCGGGAGGCTGATTTGTGTCTTGTGCAGGAAGCACTTTACACTTGGAGCCTCAAGTAGCCTTGTGTGCTCTGTTACGTTTTATTGTCCCGTAGAGATGCTAGCAAACCAGATTACTGCACTACCTTTTCTTTAACCATCATCGGGTCAGTCGGCAGCAACCATTCGGTAGCTGAGGCCCTGCTGCTGTTTCTGGAAAGCCTGCCAGAGCCTGTTATCTGCTACAGCTGCTACGACAACTGCTTGCGTTGTGCTAATAATTACATGCTGAGCAGCCAGGTAACGCAGGTTCATTGAAAGCCTTAAATGGACATGGGGTTGAGTGTTCTGTGCCAAACAGATCGCAGGCTCAGACCCCAATGAGCTTACAGTCTCAGGACTTTAGAAGGTACCTAGAACTGGGGTCCTTGTTTTCGTGAGCACTGTATCCTGTGTATTGATGCTTTGAGCTCATCTAGCCATTATCTTGGTGGGTTTTTACAGTAAAGTTCTTACATTCTTTCCAGGTTGTGTCTCTGCTGCCCACATGCCATAAAAACGTGTTTAACTATCTGACGGCGTTTTTACGGGAACTACTGAAAAATTCAGGGACAAACAACTTAGATGCCAATATTCTCGGTAAGATGATCAAAGCGACCAGTCTGCTCATTGGGGACTTGTGGTAGTTCAGATAGCAAGCCATGTGTTTCTCTGATATGACTGCATTTAGTGGTCCCTTGCTGTCTCTCTGGTGCCTGTTATGCATCCTATCAGGAATTCAGACTTCTCTCATCAAAAGCAGAAAATGGGGCATTTTCACACCAAAAAACACCCTCCACTGGCATTGAGAACATTAAAAAGTGTTACCAAAAAAAGGAAAAACTGAGATGGCTAACTTGAAAATACCCCCTTCTTCCCCCATCCCAAAGTGGAAACTCAAGCACCTCCCCGTTTTATTTTGGGAGGGATTATCATTGACACCTGGCTATTGACTGGCTTTTATTGTCTTTCATGCAGCTAGTATATTTGGTGACTTGTTGCTGCGACCTCCTCCCGAACATCCTAAGCCCGATGTAACTGAGAAGAGGAAAGCACAGCAGTTCATCCATCAGTTCCTTGTGAGAGAAAACAATTCACAGTGAATTCCACATGCAGCTAATCTATTTTTTTTTAAATGAAGCTATCAAGTTACTGTAAAAATACTTTTGTACACAATAGAGCACCTTCAGGATTTTACAGTAGTTTATTCAAGGTACAATCTATTGATATTCAGTACAGATCAGACATGTAGAAGCAGCTGTCACTGTATTAAGTTGTAAATAATATTGATTTTTTAAAAAAAATCTTTTATAAACCAGCAAAGACACAGAACTGACATATTTTAATTATTTAACTTGTATTAAAACCTCAGTTTTTAGAGTTTATTTGATTTAAATAACCATCTTAGTGCACTTTCCCAGTCTGCCTTTCACCTTGTTTCCCTTTTGGCTGGTCTGGATGTTTGGTCTGTTCATTTTTATTAAATCCCATCCATTAAACAGCAGGAACCAGAGTGAAAAATGAGCCACAGAACCAGAATTCCCAAGGTTCTTGCTGATACTGCACAAAATGAGTGGTAGACTGCATCGAACCCTGCTTAGGGATTGTTTAATATTCACACAAACAAAGGAATGAGAAGAAATTTAACAATTCTGTATTTTGATGGAGACTGTGAAAATGCTATTATCCAGACCTATGTAGCTTACCATGAATTGTCTATTTTAAACCTCGTCTTCCATTATATTGTACAGTTCTGCAACATTTTCTCTTATTTCATTGTATTTTGATGCTATAAAACTGTTTTTAACAATGGCTATATAGAGTGTTTGTTCCTCTCTCTGGTCGTACTTCATCCTCTTCTGCTCTGTTACGGGGCTGCCTGATTTGCTATGGTTTTGGCGTTAAAGCTGATATGGTGTGGGAAATAGAATACTTAGATTCCTAGCAGGTACACACAGTTATTGATTGTACTGTGCAGGCACATTGACTTGGTTAAAAGGGATATAAGTAGATGGGAACAAAGATGGTGGCAAAAATGCTCTATGCAATCAAGCCAGCATCCAAATATATTCTTGCCTTCTTATAGTCTTAAGGTTACACTTCACTGCTAAACTGCTGCATGCACATGGAGAAATCTGATACTTAAGTGGTCAGCAGCTGGCTGTAAAATGGCAGTCTCTAACTTTTTGGCAGGGGTGGTGATTGTGCCTGGGATTTAGCATTAATCATCCAAGCCCAGGAGTTTGAAACTGACCAACAGAGGAAGACAGTGGATTATGAACACTTCTTGCTCATGTCTTTATTGCTTGGATCACAGGCTTCACTAATACCAAAGATGAACAAGACAGATGAGCTCTGAGGTTTGTGCTTCATATAGTTTACCTCAACAGAAATACATGGACTTTCCATGTGAATAGGTGAGTTTGTACTTTCTGTGCAGCCTAGAGGTGACCCCACTCTCTGGTTTCAAGGCAGAGGGAGCATAAGATCTTGGAAATGTATTGGCGTTAGAGGTAATGAGCAGCCACTGCATTGATGCAGCTTCAGGCACTCTGTTCAATAAACAGCTCAGAGCTTAAAGAAAAGGTAGAAAGATTAAAGCTAGATAATGACTCCCAGGATACGGAGGAGATATAAAGTTAACCCTGCAATAAATTCCTCCTTCATTGCTCCTTTACTCTGAGCTGCTCAGGCCTAGTACCAATGTGTATGTGTCAGACTTGTTCAGTCTGACTATAGGTCATGACTAACTCCCCTCAGGAACTACTTCTCTAATTTTACTTTTATGCCAGCCAATTCTAAGTACTTAAAACTAATCCCAGTTTTACTTTAACCCCCATCTGCAATTACATTATAGTCTAATCACTACAAAGTGTACTGGAGAATATGAAGTCTGGAACCTACTCCGTCATACTCTATACTACATACCAACAGGCCTGGCCTATGAGGAAACACTACAAGCAGTTTGAGGATCTTAAGCAAGGATTGCAATTTTTCTCCTCGCCTCTTCCTGCTCCTTTAGCTGAACAAATGCATGCCTGCTTTATTTATTTATTTATTTTAGCTTAATCCTCTCCCTTTCCTTCCCTTCAATCAAGCTTGCCAGAGGGGCAGTGAAACTGTTAGAGGCAACCCAGCATTTGCCTAAAAAAAGAAAGTGTGATTGCATTATCACTTTTGTGCTCTGTTCAGCCTGGTCCAACTGGGAACCTTAACCAGTTCTCCAACCCGAGTACTCCATTAAAAGTTCAGTGTTTGTCTGTAAGGGCAAGAGCAACTGCCTACATTAAAAAAAAAAAAAAAAAGTCCTGGGTTAGTTTGTGTAGCTGAATAACACCTTTTAACATCTTACTGAAATTATTGGGGCTGTTGGCAGTGGAGTTGCACAGGGGCTGCGGGGCAGCTGGAAGAGAATTTGGCTCACAATATTTTAAGAGAGAAATCCAAATATTCTAAAATTTAGTGAAGTTCCCAAATCTCTACAGTATGGTCATAAGGAACTGCACCCATCCTTGTCATTTCTCAGTTCACTTACCTCTCAAGACAGAGGTCAGGAGAATAAGTTCTAGCTCAGATTGACACACAAGGAGTGTGCATATAGCCATGGTGCATGAGGGGGAAGTTGACTGGTAGTCCAGCATTGTATGAAGTGAGACTGCTGAAAGAGTGGTCACGTGGGTTCTGCAAAAAGCCATCTCAGTGGATATCCTTGGTACAGTTTCCTGAAGATCAAATAATCTGATGAGCAGAGCCAGGAAGCACTAAGGTAACCTGATCTGAAAGCTGGGTGGTGCATTATGATGAGGTGCATGGAAGGTTGCCTTGAGCTCATTGCTGAGACCCATCCATGTAATATCTAGACAAGTGGAAGAGAGAAAATAAAACATGATGCCCATGTTTCTGGCTGATGTAAGTTATTGAAGGCCATGATTTCCCCAGGCTCCACAGAAGTTGTGGAAATAGCAGAGGATAGAGTGTGTCAGAATAAGTGTGATGCCATGCATCAGGAATTAAAGCACAGATCCTGGCTGCATGGTGTTTTACAGTGCTCAGTCTGTTGGGCCACACCGAAGCTTCAAATAATGAGATGTTAATCATTATCAGCCCTAAAAGGCCAGCATTCTCTCAGCAGAACAGTCTGTGAATGTGCAATAATCAGAATTACCACCCCTTCCACTTCCTCTGGAAGCACTCAAACCACTTAACAAGCATGACAGAACTGCCCCTCCCACTGCCCAAGGTAGGTGGGCATATGTCACTGCCCATTTTTCTTCGTTGGCAGCAGGCTATCCGTAAAGGGGGTGACTCACCACCTCCCTCCTGATGCTGCTGTGATGCCTGAGCCGTTACTGTCCCTGCTCTGCCACCCACACACCCTTCCGTGGCAGTGACCCCAAGCAGAGGTTAAAAGGCCAAAGTGCATAAATTACTCAAAACTAAATGCCATGCTCCCCAAATGAGAAGAGGGTGAACATTACCTGCAATGTCCTGACTAATCTGGCCCAGAATACACTCTGTCACAGCATGGCCACACTGCAGGGAAGGGCCACACCTTAGAAGTGGCCGTGGCGTGGCATGGTATGGTCTGCCCTGCCCTGCCCTGCCCTGCCTGGGCAGGAGGTGTAGCTGCTGCTCAACCTCAGCCTACTGGCCCCGCCCCTTTCCTGGCCACACCCCCTTATTTCATGAAGTCCCGCCCCTTCAACTGGCCCCTCCCCCTAGTCCTTTCCCTCAGGCCCCTCCCCTTGCTTCTACCGTCTCCTCCTCGGGGCGGGGCCGGAAGGGGCGGGCTCCCGCCGTGCCTCGATAGTACCGGAAGCGGAAGTGAGCGTGCTGGGGAATCATGGTGCCGCTGGGGGATTGCCGACGCCGCCGTTCGTTGCCGGGAGCTTGGTAAGCGTGGGGCGCGCCCAGTGTGGGGGCTGTGTCTGGGGCAGCGGGGGCCGGGCCGGGCTCCGTCCCGTGAGGGCGAGTCTCCGGGCAGCTGCAGCTGCGGCCCGGCTCACGCTGTCAGCCCGCTGGGCTCCGTCGGGGCATCGCTCCGCCCCGCCCCCCCGTGTCTGCAGCCAGAGTGCAGCGCCGAGCGCAAGGGCGCGGCTTTGCTGCCGGCTCGGTGCAGCCTGGTTTGGCGCTCGCGGCTCCCGCTGTGGAGCCCTCGGGGCGGTGTCCAGGGATCGCGTCGAGCCTGGCCTGGCGTCTCGCACGTTCCCTGAACTAGCGGGGATCGGGGGCCAGCCGAGTGACTGCCTGGCTGCCGGGGGAGGGGTACCATGGGCGGCTGCAGTGACGTGTTTGCAGCCGGCTTGTTTGCAGACAGTCGGGGAGGCTTTTGCATGGAAACGCTCCTGTTATGGTAAGTAAGGTTCTGTGGGTAGCGCCTTAATCCCAGCGCTTCGCGTTGTAGAGAGCCGACACTGGTTCTGTGGCGGTAGCACTTAGACACCCCGTCAGGGAATGGCCCTGTTCTGCTAGGGTCTAAGCGCTGTATAACCACGCAATAAAAAGACAGCCCTATCCCAAAGAAATGCTTGCTTGCTTCATTTCTTCAAGACATTGAGTTAATCTCTGGCAATGTAATTTGTATTTGGCTTTTAGTAGACTGTTAAGTACCAGAGGCCTGATCTCCAGTGAGGGATGTTTCTTCTAAATCTAGAAGAGAGCTGGAAGCCATTTTCAGATCTCATGTGATATGTTTTACTACTTTGACATTTTGGAGCACTTTTGAAAGTGTCTTCTATATCAGCTGAATAAAAGCTTTCTTGCACTCTGTGTTGATACTCCATTTTCTGAAAAAGAGACCAGAAATGTTAACTTGTTGGAGTTGACATCCTTGTGGCCTTTAGATGAAGCCCTTGTCTAAATATTATGATATTCTTACAGTTATGCTACTTTGTTACAGATGAGTTGTACATTTTAATTTCATGATGCTGCACTGATTTCCATTAAACCATGGGGGAAAACAGTCCTGAAGGGAATGTTATCTACTATGAAGTGGAGGAAGATGAACTGACCCAAGATGATAAAATGATGAGGTTTGTGGATAAAAATGGTCTGGTTCCTTCATCATCTGGGACTATTTACGATAGGACAACTGTTCTAATTGAACAAGACCATGGGACATTAGAAGACGATGAGGATGAAGGACAATGTGGAGATCACTTGCCTTTTTTACCGGAGGGTCACGAAGAAGGATTTCATTTAATAGCAGATCCTGAAGGAATGTCCCAGGGATATGTGCAACATATTATTTCTCCAGATCAGATTCATTTGACTATAAATCCTGGTTCAACCCCCATGCCAAGAAATATCGAAGGAGCTACCCTCACTTTGCAATCTGAGTGCCCAGAAACCAAGCTTAAAGAAGTAAGTAATCAACTGTAATCAAAGAACTTTGTCCATCTAGAGAGGTGTTCATCTGGTGATTTCACAGATTGTAGTTGAGATCTTTTCCCCCCAAGGTGATAGTGAGACTTTAGCTGCACACCAAAGGAAAACGTATACCTAAATCCCCATAAATGTTTTGAAAATCGTCAATCATTAGATTTAGCTTCACAGTAGCTCTGTGTAGGTAGGTTGCCCAGGATCACACAGTGACTCAGCAGCAAAGCCAAGAACATAATGTATCAGTCCTGATTCCCAGTCTCCTGGTTTCACTAGTTACACCACACACCTCATTATGTAACTGCTGCTGTGTGAAGAGAATGCCAGCTGTTTCATGACAGTCCAGTAACTGTTCTGTGATAGTAATAAACAGTGTGGAAAATGAGGGCCATTGATAATAGTAAAAACGATGAGAGTCCTGTGGCACCTTAAAGACTAACAAATTTCTTTGGGCATAAGCTTTCGTGAGCTCTAACCCACTTTGTCAGATGCATCTGATGAAGTGGGTTGGAGCCCGTGAAAGCTTATGCCTGAAGAAATTTGTTAGTCTTTAAGGTGCCACAGGACTCTCTTATGTTTTTGCTGTACACAGACTAACACAGCTACCCCTCTGGAAATTGATAATAGTGATCTACCTTTCTAAATAGCTTGACTAGTCTTTCACAAGTCTTAAAAAATATTGTCAAAACTAAGCATCTGAAATGGATATAGGCTTTGTTAGCCAAGGGTGTGCGAAGTTTGGCATAGGAAAATTTCTGCATCCTGATTAAGGGCCAAATTCTAGCCCATTGTGATCTGAAATTTCTAAAATATAAAACTGTCATCACCCATATTGATTTGAAACAGAAACTTCACATAACCTTTTATAGCATTATTACTGGAGTACTGTAATCACAGCAGCAAGTGAAGTTTTGGAGAGTTGCAATTGCATTTGGTTAAAACATGACGTTCTTAGCAGCTTACTTAAGTGAAATGGCGTGGCTCTGGCAGCAGAACACACACTTTCCATTATGAATGTTTGTTGTGTTGAAGGCAGAGTGGGTTTGAACAGACTTGCCCATTTTTTCTCCAGAATGATGGATTATGTGGTGTTTCTTTAGTTGACTAGCATTCATATAATTGATTAGCATTTCCTAGTGCAGGCTAGTTCTGTAGTCCTTGCTCATGGTGCCTTAGGATTTACATGGGTATTTCTGTTAAAGCCAACGGAACTACTTGTGTAACTGATACTCTCTCTGAGTAAGGTTTGCAGAATTGGGCCTTTGGTTAGAATGCAGACTGGGTTTGAAAGTCCTGAATAATTTAGTTTAGCAGGGGACCTTGATTAGGGTTCACATGGCAAAGTGGTGAAAGGGGGTCAGTAGCAGCAGCCATTGCTTTCAGGTAAGAGATGGAATTTCAGGACCAAAAGCTCAGCAAGTCTGTTAGCCTAGGCCTCAAATAGGATAATATTTCTTTGAGTTAGTGGCTGCTGCACCTGCTGCCTTCACCAATGTTTTAGTGCTAAATTTTATTTTCATTGCATGCTACAGTTTTCTTTTGTCCTTTATAACTTAACTTTCCACTTCCAGTGTCTGAGAATAGTGTTCTATGTTGTTAGGTAAATCAGGGTGGATCCCTATCCAAATGTGTTTAATTGGACCTGAAAAATATGGGATTGTCCCCTACAGTGTATAGAAGGCTTGGAAGATATTTTGTAATTGTTTCTTCTGCTTTGTTGTACACTGTAAATTCAGGCAATGGCTGTGTCACTTTCCTGGAGGAGTTAAGATGACTAGAGAGCTAGTAAGACGGGTACAGTAAAAGTGAGTCCTGGGCAAATGTGGTTTTATGTCTGCTTAAGTCAAATGCTTGACAGCTAGTTGGGAGGACAGATCTTTAAAGACTAAACACCCCTGCACCTTTAGTTAAGGTCTGAAAAAGCTATCACAGTAGTTCTCTGGCTCTGGAAATAAGGAGGGTGTCTTGAATATTGTTTATATTTGAAATAAAAGTAAAACAGAAACATTTTATGAACATTGAGGGCAATCTTATACATCAGAAAGTAATACAAAATAATATATATAAAAAAGGGTTTTTAGAACAGATGATCTTAAAACCAGTGCATTAAAAGGGACAAAACAAGTAGAGAAGTAATTCAGGTTGATCAGATTTCTTGTACGAGGTGTTTTAAGCACCAGGAATGTATTTGTTCACAAAAGGTTGGGTGGCCACTGTACATGCCACACTGGCCAGCCAACTTAACTTTCTTTTAGCCCCTGTTCGTTCTTGTATTCATACAGTGCTTAAAATCTAGACTCATTACCCTCTAAGACTGTGCTGTCCTTCCTTTGCAGAGAGGATACACAACACAGCTATAGACATTGCTTTCTACAGAAGTAATATTGCTTTGAGTTTGTATTTAGCCATCTGCCCTAGTGCCGTGTTTCATTTTTATTGCATACATATAGCATAGTGATGGCCTTAAGCCTTTTTCTGATAAACCCAATCTTTTCCTGGTCAATACTCTACATGACAGCTTCATTTTAGATGATTGGTCCCCTTTGCACAAACACTTGTCCACAGTATTGAAACATGTATTGCTCAGAATATGGATGTACATTTCCTCAACTCACTACACTGATACATATGCAGCCATGGACCAAGCCATTGTTAATACCTTATGATAATGCTCATGATGTACAAAAAAAATGATCTTGAGTAGCCCACAATTAAGCAAAACACTTCCATGTACTGCAGTATCTGATGAATCTCTTGCACTTGCAGCTTCTTGATGCAGCAGTTAGCACACTAATTTCAGGGCACACTGCATTACCAGGGATCCAATTTACTTTAGTGCTGATGTGTTAGAAATCATGGTACTGAAGTTGGTAGTCCTGTTAGGTAGGATAATGTACCTCTTTCAAGCTAATAAAATTCACTTTCTTACCTTGTGTCTGTTTTTAATGCACTAATCTACTTTACATGCAATACCTTTGTCATGTTTTGCTTCAGCCTATGACACTCCAACTGCAAGATCAACTTTTTTACTTGCCAGCAGTGATGTGATTTTTCTTCAGTGCTCAACAAAGGTCCTTTGCAGCAGCTATTTTGCTGTTACTAAATCATGCAGTGTGGTGTATTTGCTTAACTTGTACAAAATTATTGTTGCCTTTTCAACACAGTGATTCTCCTCTCCATGGATGCTAGATTTTCCAGTTCGGTCTCAGCTTGGAGGAGCATTTAAAAAATGTGAAAACTTCACAGATTTGTCTTCACTTTCCTGAAAGCTGGTGCATGACTGTTTTCTAGGCCTAGGATATTTTTTATCTCAAACATCACCAGTGTTTTCTTCTCTCTCTCGCTCTCTCTGCTGTCCTGCAGTAGACCAAGAAATAAGATGCAAACTCCCATATCTGGCTGGTAGTGTGGTTCCCCTTTCCATCCAGTTAGCCCACTGCCATTCCTTTGCTTATGCTTGTACCCATTTACCTGAGAACAATTACTAGCTGCTGGGTAGAATGCTTTTATACTGAGTCCAGATTTCGCATAAATGAAAGGTAGGTTTGGCAAAGACTTGGGTCAGACGGTGGATTTGTTGCCAGGTTACCCAATCATAAAAAGCCATGTTTCCCTCTGCCGGAACCGAGCGAGTGGTCCTTGTAGGCGTCTTGAATAGATAGCACCCATGTAAACAAGCAAAAGTGGTCTCTAACACATCTATCCTAGGAAATCCCGTGCTGCAATTCACAGATGGGGTCTGCAGACATAGTGCTGACTCCTCCTTGCTTTCAGCCATGCTAAGGACAGCTAACTTCGTGGGCTGGCAGGCATCTTAGGAGGTTGTCTTCTCCATTCCTTGTGCTGAGGCAGGACTAAGTGTGCCTCACTAGACACAGATTTAGACGCAGATTTGTCTAAGCTGTTTTTAAAAGCCTCCAGTGACTGGAGGATAGAATGGGGGACTATTTCACAATTCCTTTTCCAAAAGCAGTTGTTGCTGCAGGCAAGGGTATATCTTCATAAAGCCCTTTAGACTGAAGATATTGAGGGTTGGCAGAATTGTCTCTGCTGCTAGGGAGAAGTAGCTGGAGAGGTTTTGTCTGTGGTGCTGAGAGTTAAAGGCTACCAGCACTTGGCAACTGCCTGTATGTTTTTGGATCTAACGTGTGACCCTTAAAGGGTCTGTCGGGTTTTCATACTTTGGTACCACTTGTATAGTTTCTCATGGTGTTCAAGGCTCATTGGCTATGTCTACACTGGCAAGTTAGTTCGAATTAAGGAAGCTTAATTCGAACTAAATTAAGCCTTGGCTACACTAGGCTTTCAGTAGTTTGAATTAAGGGCTTCCTTAATTCGAACTAATAAATTCACTTATACTTTTCGAAGTAAGGGTTAATTCGAACTAGTTAGTTCGAATTAACCCAATGTGGCCATGTTAGTTCGAACTAAGCGCTTAGTTTGAACTAACCGGCACATTGAGCTCAATGCAATTGACTAATTCGAACTAAGCAAGTGCCCTGCATGGCACTTGCTTAGTTCGAACTAAAATTTGCTAGTTCGAATTAAGTTAATTCAAACTGACTAAAATTAGTTCGAATTAACTAATTCGAATTAAGTTTGGTAAGTGTAGACATAGCCATTGAGTTTGAAAAACAGGGATTCATAGAAATGTAGGGATCTTGAGAAGTTAGGTCCTGTCTGTCCCTATGCTGAGGCAGGACCACATACAGATTCTAGACCGTCCCTGACAGCTGTTTGTCAAACCTGTTTTTAAAAGCTTCCAGTGGTGAGGATTCCATAACCTCCACTGGAAGCTATTTCAGAGCTTAACTACCCTTACAGGTAGAGAACTGTTCTTCATATCTAACCTAAATCACCTTTGCTGCAGATTAATTCCATTACTACTTGTCCTGCCTTCAGTGGACCTAAAGCAGTGGTTTTCAAACCTGGGGTCTGGACCCAGTACTGGGTTGCGGTGCCCCCTGCTGCTGCTGCTGCTGAAAGTCTGGAATGCATTGCTCAAAGACGTAATTGTTGGGTCATGGGCATAAATGACTTTTTTCAACTGAGACCTGAGGAAAAAAGTTTGAAAGCCACTGACCTAAAGGACTTAAAGATCACTGTCCTCTTTATAGAAGGCCTTAACAGACTTGAAGACTCATTAGGTCCCCCTCATTTGTCTTTTCTCAGGAGTAAGTGTACCCAATATTTTTTAACCTTTCCTCACAGATCAGGGTTTCTAAACCTTTTATCATTTTTGTTATTCTCCTCTGGACTTTCTCCCATTTGTCCACATTCTTTCTAAAAGAATTGGACATGGTACTCCAACTGAGGCCTCACCAAGGCCAACTAAGTGGGCCAGTGACTTCCCATGGACTGCCTGCACGGGTTACATATGTCACTGTTAAGATACCCTAGAATATTACCCTTTTTATTAGACAGCCTTTATACTAACTTCACTTTGTCCTGTGCTTTCCCATCTTTCATCAGCTGATGGTGTAACATTTATAGGTTTGAATGGCAACCTGCACCCAGCAAAAAGCCTGCCAGGCAGTGGGCCCTGTGGTACATGGGTTAGGGTAGGAGCCTGGGAACACAGTAGTTACAGGTACGAATCCCACCTGAGGTTGAAAAGCTGCTGTTCATAGGTTTTAACTTGATCTACTTTTAGTCTTGATTGTTCTAAAAAAACTTATTCTTTTTATATTATTTTTCAGACGACCTTAAACCCAGCACGCTAAAAGGGACAAAACAAGTAGAGAAGTCATTCAGATTGCTCAGACTTTTTACGAGGCATTTTAAGCACGGTGAATGCATTCGTTTGCAAAAGGGTGGGTGGCCTCTGTACATGCTACACTAGTCAGCCAACCTTTTGCAAATGAATGCATTCACGGTGCTTAAAATGCCTCGTACAAGAAGTCTGACCAATCTGAATGACTTCTGTACTTGTTTTCTCCCTTTTAGTGTGCTGGTTTTAAGGTCACCTGTTCTAAAAAACTTGGTTTTTTAATATTTTTCATAACTGCCTTACAGTATTGACTCATTCAATTTGTGATCCACTGTAACCTCCAGTTCTTTGTCAGCAGTACTACCACCTCACCAGTTTGCCCCCATTTCACAGCTGTGCACTTGAGGTTTTCCTACCTAAGTACTTTGAATTTCATTGTGTTAAGTTCAGACCAATTCTCCAATATGTAAAGATCAGTTTTGAATTCTAAGTCTGTCCTTCAAAGTGCTTGCAATGTCTTCCACTTTGGTGACAACTTCCAGAGGGGAGCCAGGTCTGTCTAGTTCAGCAAAACAAACAAGGAGTCCTGTAGCCCTTCCAAACACCAACAAACATATTTATCACACGAGCTTTCATGTGTAAAATCCCATGGAAACGTGTGTGATAAATAAATCTGTTTGTGTTTAGAAGTGCTACAGGACTCCTTGTTTGTTTTTTTTCTAGTTTGGTGTCATCTTCAGATTTGATAAACACACTCTCCACTTTTTTGAATGGTACTGAACTCAGGATTGATCCCTTCAGGGTCCTGTTAAATATGCCTTTGCAGTAGGAGACCAAACCACTGATAAGTGCTCTGAGTACAGTCTTTCAACCAATTGTGCACTCATTTGATGGTAATTTTATGTAGACCGCATTTTCCTAATTTGTTTGAGAATGTCATATGGGGCTTGCAAAGCCTGACTAATCCTTCCCTTACCTGTAGCCTGTTGTTCTAGTCTTCTAATACTAACTGGGGTTAGAACAGCCTCTCCCTGTGTAGCTTGCTTCCATCGTATATTTGCCCACTATTGAAATGCTTTTCAACGTTCCAGATACTGTATAGGTTAGCCCCATTCCAGATTTTTACACAGACTTTTATGCCTAGAACTTTTGTTTCTCCTACCAACTTCATCTTAGCTGGGAGATGATTGATTGATTGATTGAAATTCCCAAGCTCCCTTTCTAGGCTATAGCAGCACCTCAGAATCACTGTCACTTGAGTTTGCAACCTGGCATTAGTGTCTAGACAATTAGAGGTGACCACACTTATAAAAGCATAACACGTGTGTGCTTTAGGTCCAGTTATAAACGAAGTCTTTTTTTCAGACTGGTCTTTCCCCTGATGCATCATGGTGATGACTCTGTGTGGGAATTTAATAGAACGGTAGGAAAACTTGCTTTCATTTCACCACGTAGTGTCAACTGTTGCAATCACTTCCTAATACCAAGGAGATGGGATTCAAACCCATGTTGGTCAGAAAACAAAAATGTCAGTAACTTTCCTACAAAAGTGATTACTCTTCACCTGGCAGCTAGCCTCTGTATTATTGCATACTTCTTGGTGGTGTACATAAAGATTTTATTCCAAAGGGGTAGCTGGGTTAGTCTATTGTAGAAAGACAACAGAGTCCTGTGGCACTTTTAAAGACTAACAGATTTATTTATCGCATGAGCTTTCGTGGGAGAAAATCCCACTTCGTCAGACGCTTTGAAGATGGGAAACTTACAGAATGGGAGGAAATTAAATGCAGGGGAATGTATGACATAGATTTTATGTGTAATCTGCTATAGCCTACTGTATCATCTCATCAATGGAAGCTGAAATTAAATGCATAATTCTTTTCTTCCTCCCTAGTTTGAACTGCTACAGTTGTATCAATAAGAGAGTCTGGATTGAATGAGAATTGTGACACATGTAATTTATGTGTGTATATATAAATAAAAACCAGAGACAAGGAATGAAATGCCAAACAAAATGTGCCTAATCCCCAACAGAATTATTATAACCCAGAGGGGTTTATTGCAAACTGCGACTCACTTTACTGCTATTGAGCCTTGGGTATGTTGCTCGCTGTAAATAGACTTAAAGGGTCCTAGGCTTCTGACTTCACTTGCATGTGTCAGCAGGGCTAGTCTGTTCCCTGTAGCTTGTAATTGTAAAAATAGGAGGTCACCAGTACCTGGCAGGGGAGACCTTGGCTGGCCCATAGCTTTCACATCTGCCAGGAAAAGGATTATTAGTTACCAAGTGTTGTGCAAGATACAAAAGAAAAAAAGTTCCCTGCCCCCAAAGAATATATAGTCTAGATCAGTGGTGGGCAAACTTATTAGTCAACTGAGCCAAATATCAACAAAACAGCGATTGAAATTTCTTTTGAGTGCCAAATTTTTTAAACTTAAAATATATAGGAAGGTACATTATTAACTTAATAAGCGTATTCCTAAGCATCTCAACATACCTTTCTCAATTCTCGACACTACATCTTCTTTCACTCCACAATGTTTCCAAAGAAGAGATGAAAAAGGGCAGGGCAGGGCTGGGCTGGGCTGGGCTGGGTGAGGCTGTGGGGCGCACAACATCCCAGCCCCGGACGCTGATCCTAGCCCCGTGCTGGGAGGCGGCCCCGGGAACAAGGCACACGGCCGGCTGTAGCCACCCCCCTGCCCCAGCCGCGTGAGGCAGGCAGACCCTGCCTGTCCCACCCTGGGGCCAGGGATGGCCAGCCCCGAGGCCGGCTCTGCCGCGGCTTACCGGGGCCCTCCACCCCTCTCCAGGTGGCGGCGGC
>ML685764.1:24517315-24563976 GCA_007922175.1 Pelusios castaneus
CCCCCCCCCCCCCCAACCACTCGTCCCCCGAACACTCTCCAGGCCTCCCTCCAGCCCCCTTACCTGGCCGGAGGCTCGCAGCTGCGGGGACGGCCGGCAGAGCTGCTTCTCTGCCAGGCCGCTCCCACCCTGAGCACGCTCTGTCTGCGCATGCTCAGGGCGGGAGATTTGAATCTCCCCGGCCCGGCCGCAGCAGCATTCTGTATTTAAAGGGACCAAGGCTCGCACCTGGAAGAGCCAAATTCAAGGGGCTAAAGAGCCACTTGTGGCTCGCGAGCCGCGGTTTGCCAACCACTGGTCTAGATTAAGGTGGGCTACCTTGGGAAATCCAAAGGTGGGGATGTAATTTAATAGGTGGGCTATTTTTTTTATTTTTTTTGCCCTTCAAATCCTCTTCCATGCTAGTGAAAGGGGCCTCACTGCTGAGCTGGCCCCATGTAATACTAACAGGGCCATAATCTGTGCTTCGTACACAAGCGCACGTTGGGAGTGGTGTGGGACTGTGCTGCCCCAGTGGAGGCTTTGAGTTAAGCCCTGTATCCCTAGTAAATTTTGGCTTAGCTGCCATCCCCCAAGTTTCTTACTTTCCATTTGTGACCTTTCAAACCGATAACGCTTCAGCTTGTGCCTGAATACCCTTGAAGAAGACCAAAGGTCAGCGTGGCCATGTTTGTGAGGCTCAGTGCGGCATGGTTGTTGAATTATCCAACTGGCCGATTCCTCTGAAGGAAGAAGCCAAGAACAGTCTCAATAGTGGCCAGTAGTTTTGATGGATGGGGGGTTTCAGTGTTTGGGTGCCCAATTTGCGACACCCATGGCACATTTTAGAGATACTGAACATCTACAGCTCACAGTGATCTTCAGAGGCTTTCAGTAGTCTAGAAATCCATCTGAGTGTATCTCATACTGGACAATCAAAACCAGACGCTTGCAATACAAGGTCTACTTTTGACTGTTGTAGCTTTATTAGCTAGAGTCTTGTCTTGTCTTTAACAACATTAGTAAATGTTATGTAAAAATCTCATGCCAGACCCATCCTGCTTTTTGTACATCCAGCTGCTTCTGCACACGGAAGGACCACTTAGGAAGATCCAGGTCTGGTTCAAGGAAGAGTTTGAGGAAGAGATGTTTAGTTTTCAAACTTACAAAATAATAGAATATTGAAAAGCTTTAGTAGAGAAATGTCCTGAATGTCTTGGAATCTAATGCTGGGGTCCATGGGAAAATCCAGCTTCCGTTCCCATCTAAAATCCAACTGGGATTCTCCCACTGCATGCGGTAATAAGATCCTCAGTGACTTCGATGGGACCTGGGTTAGGCTAGTGCTAGATGTTTTTGGAAATCGTGCCCCAGACGTGTGTACGTTCTTTTCCAGAAAATCAACACACTGCGTGAGTTGCAGGTCCCTGTAACCAGTTCTTTCTTAGTTATATTACAGCTTTAGACTGGGGGCACCATTTACAGAATCTTTCTTAAGCAGAGACTGATTTTAATTTTGTCCCTCTGATTGTTCCTAATGTTGTGTATGAGGCATTCTGAGAGGTCTGGTGGGGAATGCGTGCGCTAATTCTGCATGAGTATGGATCTGCTGCAAGTCTACTTCCTTTTTGGATGATGGGTGTAAAACCTGCCCAAGTGAGGTTTTAGAAAGGGCAGAGGGAAGTGCCATAAACATTATTGAATGTCCCGCTCATCTCCAAATACACAAACTAGCAAAAGGGCTTTTATAGAGAAGAACCCACTGGCTATTGAACTGAAGGCTCACTCCCTGCTCACTTTATACCAAATACAAAGTAAAGCATCAACTATTCCTGGCAGGACTGTAAAGGGCTTTGAATAGGTTCTTGACCAGGTGTGCTATGGGTGACACATTCTTGGGGCTGAGATTGTGCTGTTTGTCACCTTCCCCTAATTTCCAGTCTTTGCCACCTTGTATCACTTTAAGCAGCACCACATATCTTAGCGGCTTAAGATGCCCTGCTCCTCTCTTAGCCATCAGTGACAGTGAAGGATGCTGACTCTCAAATATTCTTGCATCTATCTATTCTATTAAAGAAAAGGGGTAAAGAGGAATGAAGAGGAATGCTGGGATCACTGAGCGGATTAAAGTTTTTGTTTCTCTTGTTTTTCCCAGGATTTGGGGGAAAGGAAGCAGCTTGTTTGGTGTCAGGCCTGGTCTGCTCCAAGATGAGAGACTCGCAAAAATTTGTTAGGAGACCGTGGGTTTGCAATGCACATACCGTGTCCATCCAGAGAAGCTATCCTAAATATTTTATGCATGCTGGGTGTGACACCTGGAATCCAACTGAACTGGTGAAATCTGTTGGTTTCTCCCCAATGTGGACAGGAAGCTATTAGTGTTGTGGCTATAGTGGGTCAGCTGGCCTTCCCAATTTCATCACGCAGCTCCGTAGCTTGTGCCTGGTGATTATCAGATCAGCAATGCTGGTTGCTCTAGGAAAAGGAGCACTTTGGGGTACATAAGAAGGTTGCTGACTTGTGTCCTCTCCTACTTATCTCCTATAGCCAATGATTAAACTCAGTGTCAGTGAAAAAGCAGCAAGTGCTTCCTTCTGTATTTTGACTTTACTCCAAATGTTTCTAAGCCTCCAGTGGAATGCTGTGTTTCCAGTCATCCATGCAGTGCACTGGGGCTCTAGAGTCATTTTGTGACTGGTAAGGGTTCTCAACCATTGCCGTCAAATTAAAGACGTCAGTGTGACAATTACCATTGGAGAGAAACCCAGTTTAGTAGAGCAAATTGATGATTTATTCTACTTGGGGAGAGAGAGTTCGATTAAATTAAACATTCTGACCTCCATACAGGTTAAGCCTCTAATGCACATTTTCCCTGTTTGGTGCAGAAGCTGGGCAGAATTTCCAACTTCAGTCAGGTGAGCCAAACAACTGGTTGGAAATTCTGGGTTACATGGCTGTTACCTTAAAGCTCCATATTTATCATCTCATTTCAATGAAGAAACCAATCTATTTAGTAAGAATTAAAATATTTTGCATTGGGATGAGCTTCTTTCTAGTTGGGTCTCTGCAAACTTTGTTTTGTTGAGCTGATATTTCCAGTTAGTGGGATGTCTTTGAGCAGTATGATCATATTATAGGTATGCAAAGAAATGCCTCAGTTTTACTCTATTGCTGCTATAAATTATATTGGCGTGTAAGAAAATACAGACTAGATGGAGCAAAGCAATGTATAGTCCACAGTAACTTCTCAGAAGTCTACTCCCTATCCGTGCATTAGAGCAGCACAGTACAATCTTCTCTCTCTAGGACCTGGTCTCTTGTATGTTTGTTGGGGTGAGTTTAGGGTAGGTGTGGACTGCAGGGCTGCTCTTTGTGGACTGGTTAATATGCAGTTGAAACTGGACACTTGTCTTGGTTAACAGACAGCTGAATGTTTTTGGAAGATTTTTTAAATAAAAGTTCAGACACAAACATGCTCTAGTTTTTTAATTGAAAATGAGAGCCAGAGCCTAGCACAATGGTGACTGCGTAGATAGTGTGGTCCTGTGAAGTGCTGAGCAATTTACACTTCTCACTGTAGAAGTCCATGGAAGTTAAGGGTGTTAGCACTTTGGTGGATCAGGTTAGAAAAATATGTATCTGATTGCCCTCTTCCCCTAAATATACCAGGACAGTAAAAGTCAGTTGCTAAAGACTACGTTTATTTTAATTTGGGTTACATATGGGGACCTAGACCTTTGCCTTCATTTATTATCCCACTTGATTCATGTTCCTGAACAAGTTAAACTCTGTAAACTTTTCTTTCTCTAGATTTGCCTGAGTTTTTTTCCCCATGCCGCAATAGGAAGGCAAAGTACTTTGGTACTTTACCTGTTAATTAAAAACCATGTATTGGTATCAATCTGAGCTCAGAACCTTTCATTGTCTTGAATTATCCACACCAGACACCAACCCTGTCTGACCCATGCCCTGAATCAGATCCCAGAAGTGCTAGAAACTTGGGTCAGCTGAACTGCACATTTTGTAGACTTAAAATATGCAGCATTTTTCTTACAGGTTAAGAGATACCAGTGCACTTTTGAGGGCTGCCCTCGCACCTATAGCACTGCTGGGAATCTCCGCACTCATCAGAAGACACATCGTGGAGAATACACATTTGTCTGCAATCAAGAAGGTTGTGGCAAGGCCTTCCTTACCTCCTATAGTCTCAAAATCCATGTTCGAGTGCACACTAAGGAAAAGCCGTTTGAGTGTGATGTGCAGGGCTGCGAAAAGGCATTCAATACACTGTACAGGTAAGAGCCATTCCATACAACTCTCTTGCCTTGCAGGGCAGAGAATTCCCACTTTTTCACGTCTGCTCTTGTTTGAGCACAGTGGCTTCAGTTATTGGGAGTGGATCCTTCTCTCAGCTCCATACCCACTCCTTCTATATAATCTCAGCCCGAAATCCCCAGTATCAAGAACTGGGAAAGCAGCATTTGTGACATTGCCATTAATAACGTTTGATGTGGTAGAAGTAGTTGTGTGGACCCCATCGTTCTAGGCAATGTGCGAACACCTAGGGCTATGTCCACACTAGGAAAAATTATGTCGACTTTGTTAGGTCGACTTAAAGTCGACCTTATTAAGTTGACTTAACAAAGTGGTTACCCTTAACCGGGACTTGGTAATTTGACCTAACTTCCCGTAGTTCGACTTAAGAAAGTGGACTTATGCATCCACACTGGCCTTAGGTTGACCTAAGGAAGGGTTAGGTTGACCTACTCAGGGTTAGTTCGAATACCCGGTGCTTCTTATTAAGTCGACCTAAGCTTTCATTAGGTCGACTTAAGGAAAGCCTAGGGTGGACAGGGACTGCGTTAGGTCGACTTAAGCCTCCTTAAGTCGACCTAACTTGCCAGTGTAGACATAGCCCTAGAGCTTTCGGGCAATTTTGATTTGTGTACTTCTGTCCTTTTATAAACTCATCTATTCATTTAATGAACAAACGGAATTTATTATGCTTTTGAACTTCTTTTGTGGTCCTTATTATATGGCACATTGGCCTCAGGTAGAGCCCTGACTATGCTGCAGGTGGTGAGAGGGATTTCTTTGGAATGCTTTGCAGGTTGAAAGCACATCAGAGGCTTCACACAGGAAAAACATTTAACTGTGAATCAGAAGGCTGCAGTAAATACTTCACAACGCTCAGTGATCTGAGGAAGCACATTCGAACACATACAGGAGAAAAGCCATTTAGGTAAATCACTGGAGGGCAATTTTCCTTTTTGGGGCGGGGGACAGTACATGTATTTGGTAACTGACAATCTGTCCAAAGCAGTAGAGTCGCTATAAAGAAGGGGCTCGTTGTAAGAATCTAGAGACGAACTACATGAATATTTTTATTCTTGGTCCAAAAGGGAGTCTAGGACAGTGTTACAGTTTGTCGCACCAAATTACTCTTTCGCCAGGTAGACCAAACTGTGCTAGATGAGCACATGTGCAAAATCACTTGTTGCTCTCCTGCTACGATGGAAAGTTTAATCTGCAAAAGACAGTGATTGCAATAAATTGCTTTGCTCACTCTTATATTTTGCTGTCATGTTGAAATCTGTGCAGCATGTGTAGCCAGATACCTCCCAATAGTTGCTATTAGCAGAGAGACAGTCAGTTCAGTCAAGCGCACAGTGGGAAGCATAGCTTAGCATTGTACCTGATCTGTATCCAAGAAGTCTGTTGCTAACTTTTTCTCTGTTCGGTGCTTCACTCAGGTGCGATCATGATGGCTGTGGAAAGGCTTTTGCTGCAAGTCACCACCTTAAAACACATGTTAGGACACATACTGGTAAGTTTGGAAGGATCTCTTCTGTAATTGAGTCTCTTCCATTTATACAAGCTTTCATAAGCCTAATCATGCAAGTTTTACCTGTAATGAACAGAACAGCACAGCACAGCAAGGGCATTTAATAACATAACTTGTCCGTTAGGTCTGAGTTATTTGTTTTATTTATTCAGTTGTCAGGAATAATTAAAAAGGATGCCAGTACTGACATTTAATCTTTCAACATCATAATACATCCCTCAGCATTTATTAAAAACAAACATTCAGATGGGAACAAAGTAGTTTAACCCATCCAGCCAGTGAATCAGCTTTAAAGATGCCTTTCCAATTCCTGTCTTCTCCCAGGACAAATTTTCAACCTTCTCCAAGAACCATAGCAAATAAACAGTAAAGTGCCAAAGGCAGCAGTCTCAAGGTAGTGTACAATAGAGAAATATCCCTTCAATTTAAACTTAGCAACTGTTGACGTTCACCAGCTCACCTCCCAAATGCAGCAATAATGATGTGTAAAACTTTAATCTTATGTTCGTTGCCAACTCACTTGACAAAATTGAAAGTTTCCGTTTCCAAGGCTGCTCTGTTGCATTCAGGCAGCGACACTAAAGCTGTCTAGTAGGCTGTTCAGACATGTTCCCACCGGCCCTATATTCATTGTTTACTCTTTCCCACGTAACATTAAGCACAAGGTTCTTTGTATGGTGGAATTGAGTCTGTCTTGGACCACAGCAATTTGGAGTTGTTACAGAAATCCTCTCTGAGAGTTGCTGATGGAAGCTCGTCTCTATGTAGCAAACTGTATAAGATGTTCAGACATCAGTATGCTTTTATAGGAGGTGATGTGCTATTTTTCCTTATGTTAAGGGGGGTTGTGATAATTGGGCCTGCAAATTTACCCTAATTGTGAGCTCAGCTGTTTAAAAAAAAAAAAAGGGAGTGGGGGGAGGGCTGCAAGTTCATGACACTGTCACAATAACCTATAGGAAATGTTGTAGAAAAAGTATGAAAGGCAGTTAGTCTAACTTAATCTAAACAAAAAGATCCGTCACTCAAGGACTGTGTTAAAATGATTCATGGTAAAGAAGAGTGCAGAACTGGAAATCAAGAAATCAGAATTGGTATTTTTGGCTATTAGGTTGAATTGGTGACAAAATAAGGAGGGGATGGATGTTTTATTCTACCATCACTCCCTTTGGAAAGGGATTTTCGGGGGAAAATAGGCCACTGAAGCGAGCATCGTCATAATGCTTGAGATGCCTGTTGTCCCCTGAGGTCCAGGACATTCTTTATCCTAAATCTGAGAGATTTCCTGACCGGACTGGGTCAGAGAGAGGGGACTCGGATAACATGTCCAGCATCTCCGGCGAAATCCCAAACAACTCCTAGAATGTAAGATTCCCTGCTTCCTGGATGTGTCATCCTCCTTACCCCACCTTATTTCTTTTCTTTCCTATGTGTCTCCTTTTGTCTTCTATTTAATAAGAGTCTGGCTTAGCCCCCCAAGACTATATTTTGCAACACTGCTATGAGCCTGTGATCAGAAAAAAGACAGCTAAATCCCTGATGCTGGTGCAAGTTTGCCACGTCTTGGAGTGGCTGGTATGATTGTGGGCTTGTATTTCAGCCATGACATTGGAAGTGAAAGTCAACACCAAAGACAGAAGCTACGTTTTCTCTCTTTGCTGTTCTTTTCTTTCCCCTTTTGTACATTTGTCTTGTTTTCCTTCTAGGAAGCAGAATCGGACTTTAACAGCTCCAGCCCATTTCAACTAACTTCTCTTTTCCCCCCAAAAGGACACTTATTATTAATCTCAGATGGTGGCGCTCAGCTTTCTAGACTACTGTACCCCTTTCAGGAGTTTGATTTGTATTGTGTATGCCCAAGTTTCACCTCACTTAAAAATTACTTGCTTACAAACTCAGATGTAAAAATACAAGTGTCACAACACATTACTACAGAGAAATTGCTCACTTTCTCATCTTTACCATAGAATTGTAAAACAAATCAGTTGGAATATAAATACTGTACTTACATTTCAGTGTATAGTACACAGAGCATATAAATGAGTCATTATCTGTATGAAATTTTAGGTTATCCTGACTTTACTAGTGCTTTTTATGCAGCCTTTTGTAAAACCAGGCAAATATCTAGATGAGTTGATGTACCTCCTAGAAGACGTCTCCATGCCCCCAGGGCTACATGTCCCCTAGATGAGAACCACTGATCTAAGAGACTGTCAAGCCCCAAGGGGGGTTTTCCTTCTAAAACCTGCCTCCAGCTAAAGGGAAAGCCAACAAGGCTTTTAAGTGAAAGCTTTAATTTATGACAAAAGTTCCCGAGGGGGAGCCGTGTCAGTCTAGGTCAGCAAAACAAACACTTCTAAAGACTAACAAATGTATTTATCGCATGAACTTTCGTGGGAGAAAATCCCGCTTCGTCAGATGCTTGAAGATGGAGAAGTACAGATGAATACTTTAACAGTTTTCCCATCTTTTCTGCATCGTCAAAAAGGATTATTAATGCTGTGTTTGCAATGGGGCTGAGTAGATGGAGGTCTCTGCATACCAAGTCCCAAACCTTTGCTTCAAACTGTTTCATGTTGGACAGTGACTGGTTTATGTTAACACCTTTGGCCCATGTATTCTATCCAAATGAATGCAACATTTATTGAAGGGGACCTGCAGACTAGTGAGAGAAGAGCTGAAGCAGTTCGAGCGCTTGAAATACTCTTGCCTTCATACAGGTGTATTTTCCCATCCTTTAATAGTGTTGTATCCTGGGGAGAATGATTCTGACTTAAGCAAAATGACTTTTGTGACTTGTGCATTGTAAAGAGATCTAAATTTAAAAGAAGTCAGTGAGGTGTTTTGTGCTTCTTGTAGGGGAAAGGCCCTTCTTCTGTCCCAGTAATGGCTGTGAAAAGACTTTCAGTACTCAGTATAGTCTCAAAAGTCACATGAAAGGTCACGAGAAAGGACACTCATATAATGCACTTCCTAATAGCCACGTATCTGAGGTCAGTAGCTTTCTCTCTCTTCTTTTTAGTGCTTTTGTGGTAGACGGAAACAAAATAATATTTGGGGGCAAAGTTCCTGAGGCAATAAAGTGTGTGCAACTTAAGGATGTGATTTTTTTCAAAGAAACTTGTGGGTAATTTGGTGCATGGCTCCAACTGGAAAATGGTGAGATTTTGGTGTTTATCTCCATTAGACTCCTTTGAAATCCCAGCCTTAAATTTCAAGAGGGATCGTGGCTTATCAAGGTGGATTCATTTAAATCAGAGCATTTTAAGTCACCAATTTTTAGTTATGATCTAAATCAGCAAGCAGGAAACATTGATTTAAACAATATTTTTGTGTTTTTGCATTTGCACTTTTTAGTTATTTTCCTAAAGAATGATTAATTCTCATTGGCTGGTAACCATTAAAACATGCTGGTTTGCAACTAAATATAGCCTTACTCTAAATTTAGAGCTTCTTTTTGCAACCTAGGAAGACTTGCTATATATGTACACATTTATTCATATATTTATATATAACTTAACTTACATTTATTCAGATTCTTAACTTTTCCTTTTTTATTATGTTAAGAAATGATGAAATATGACTTATTTATTAGAAGAATTTTTAATTGGTTTCAAGTTCTAATTGGATTGAGATTCAAGTGCAATTGAAAATGCACAAAAGCAACATATTTTTTTATTTAATAAAACTACCTTAACAGCACTGGAAACATAAACAAAGTGGATCAAAAATTTACCAAAATACCATTTTGCATTGAAAATGAACCAATTTATTAAACAAAGTAGTATTGTCTCTAGTTAGTGAATTGAACTGATTATTTCTGGTCACCACGTCCTTCGTGATTTTAGAATGAGTAGAGCTCATTGTCTCACATCTAGTTTTTACCTATAGATCGGAAGATGAAAACAAACTTTCCTGCTTTTCTAACTCCTAATTGTTTCTTACCTTTGAATGGGCTAGTCATTGAACTGATGCAGTTGGGTAAACTGAGGTGAAGAAAATATTCTCCCTGTGCCAGCAGAAGAGGCTACTGCTGTCAAAACATCTCAGCAAACTCTGAACTCCAGATGCTTAGCCAGTGACTTCCACTACTTCAGTGGACTTTCTTTAAAACTTGACAGCAAATAAATTAACTTTAAAATCCATTAAGTTTTTTTATCCGCCCTGACCAAAATAGTCTGGCAAGCTGTATGGCTAGAGAAAGTGGTCTAAAATGCTGTGGAATGTAAAATAGTGTTAACACTAATTTAAATATAGAACTGCAATTACATTTCTCTTCACAGGATACAAACCACTCACTTTGTCTGAGCGACTTAAGCCTCATATCCACAGATTCGGAACTGCGGGAAAACTCTAATACAGTAAGTACCTGTGAATGTCCCGTAATTGGAGAGTTTGTCTTTATTACAGAGGAACACACTGTTTAAGTATTTAAATTGGTCGGTTTTATTCCACTCATTGTCGTTTGTCATTAACTGCTTTTGGGCTCGATTTTTGTTCTTGTTTTCTGGGCACAGCCTCTCCAGTGAGAGGGGCGTTGCAATGACTTGTTCTAGGATTGATGCCAGTGTTGTTCAGTGGATTTTTTTTTGGCAGAACGCATTTCATCATTTGCTGGCAAATCCATGCGCTTCCTACACAGCCCTTCTGATTCCTTTCCTCCAGCTGGATTTCATCATCTGTCATTATAAAATACTACTGCAGCCCTGTTGGGTGAATTTGGCATGTCACACGATGCACTTGATTCTGACTGCTGATGTAGATGTGGTAATAGTAATACTGCAAATGCTTTTAACTTTTTCTTTACAGTAGTGTTTCTGTTAAGCAGGGACAGTTCCTTTCAAACAGAGCCACCCTAACATTCTGTTAGTTACGTCTGGCCTGGGCAGAAATAAATTAGACTGGACCCAACAATATAGAAACAATAATGAACATGCCTGTTTTCATTTTAAGTCACTTGAGAGCCAGAGATGCAACTATGACAAGCGCCGAATGGTTTGGTTAATGCTAGCTGGCTAGTTTGTGAAACGGATAACCTGTTTACACATTACATGCTGTTTGCTCTAGTTTGGAGCCTGGGGTGTTTGGGTGTCCAGGGAAGCACCCATTGCAAAGACTCCAGGCAGGAATAGGTAGAGGAAAATATTGAAGCAAGCTTTCCTTTTGGCACTTGCAGTTAGCTAAAAGATCCTTATGTCGAAGTCAGAATTGGCACCATATACTTGTACCACCAAACTATTTGACTTTCCCCTCCTCAGCCAGTTCTGTAAGTTACATTTGGCATTTGTTGGTGGAGCTGTATATTAAGGAAATAATGGTATGTGACACAGTCACTTAATTAGGTGGTCTCCAGGTGTTGCTGAAAGACATTGCATCCTTTTGCAAGTCCATCTGGGAATGGACTTATAGGTATTGCAGGAGTCTGGGCAGGAAGTAATTCTTCCTGACTGGTGTCTCAAGCATAGACTTGGAGCTGTTGGTTGCACATGTCCCCATAACTTGAAAACAGAATATCTAATTCAGCAGATTGAAAAGAAAGGGTTTTTCTCCTGAAACAGCAGTGTCCCCTTAAAGGCTCCAGAGAGTAAAACGCTTCTCATCTAGTGGGGAATGTTGCCATAATGAAATCTTACAGAATTAGACACTAATTAGGCTGATATCTTAATGCAGCTACCTCATGGAGCCATTTAATAAACCCTCTTCCCAGAGCAGTTCTGACATTACAAATTGCCCGGGTGCACAAGCCAGGTGGTAAAGTCAGCAGAGCATTGTAGTCTTGTGCTCCAGATGAAGCAAAGGAAAAAGTTTCTGGAATGACAGGGATAAAAGTGATAAATCTAATGTTTCAGTTTCTAGCAGGGTGTTAGAGTTCACATGAAATAAGCTACAGAAGAATACTAACAGGCCCGTTTAACAGTCCTATCAACTTCAGGCTTATGTGTAAGTTTTCTATAAAAGGCTTGGTTATTTTACTGGTGAATTTGCATTGTGGCTAATAGGCATTTTTCATATCGTGTTCTAGGTATGTGAAGTATACAGTGCCTTGGCCTTTAAAATAACTGAGCAAGTGATTGAAACATATACTAGCTGACTGGCGTTTATGCAAATAATTTATTATGGTGGGGGAATTGTTATCTAACACTTTTCTTTTTCTTCTCCCCAGACACATGGACAAGATCTGAGCACAATCTCACCAGCAAACATCTTTGAATCTATGTTCCAGAGCGCAGATCATGCAGCAAATCAGGAAGATTCTCAACGGACAGGTACACTTTGTATCTGTGCTCCAGTTTAGAGACCCTCCTGCCTGTCCGTCCAGACAGCTAATTCCATTTATGCATCTCAGACAGAGAATTCTTGTCTAGGGGATGATGGAAAGCCGTAGTAGAAACCAAGTGTGTCATGAGAATGACTGGTTTGGAGCACCACTGATTTCAGTTACTTTGATTTTTTTAATTAATATTCATTGTCTCAACACTCCATAGATTATATCACTAGAAGTGTGAGTTCATTTTTGCAGCAGCTCTGTGTGCCGTGCTCTGGTACTGAAAATGGTGCTCCCAGGCTTATGTTCCTCAAAACTCTTGTGCACTAGGTTCCCTCCTGGAGCAGATATTGATGGCTGAATGAATGAAGCCATCTGTAGATGGGTGTTTATAGCAGAAACACTTGCAGCACCTGCCTATGAATGGCTCTAGGAGGCCTGTGTTAATGGCTTCCCAAATGTATGTAGAGAAAGGTCCCTGGCCAGGCTCCCTAAAATGTCCATCCTATTTAATTGGCTCCCATTATGAGTTTTGTTCAACTCCGACCTATGTAAAGTATTGTTATTGGCATTCTTAGTTGGAATCTATAGCTGGAGGCCAAATTAGCCATCCTCTCTTAAAGGTCAGTGCATAGCAGTTTTTCTGATCATGTGAGACTTGGTGTATTCATATTTCTTTTTTACTTTGTTTCCTTTGGCAGCTGCCTTGATTGAAAGTTTTAACGGTGATGCAGACTCAGTAACTGCTGTTCAGCCTTCTCTAGGAGATTCAGCATCTTTATCTCTCCCACTTGTACTGCAGCTTGGCATCTCCGAGCCTTCCCACCCAGCACTACAAACCTCGGCACCCCCTCCAGCTCCCACCTCCATAGGAACCAGTTCACAGCAAGCTGCGTTTGGAAATCCCGCGACTATTTTACAGTCCCCAGAAGTGCCTGTTCCTCACAGCACACAGTTCGCAGCCAGTCATCAAGACTTCCTACAGCACACTCAGACACCATCACAGCCCATTGTACAAGGACTCTCAGTGGTCGCTGCAGCCTCTGCTCCATGTGGAGCAGCATCGAGTGCCACTGAGCCTCTGCCAGCTGTGGTTCAGGCTGTGCCTGTGGGTTCGAACTCTGTTCTGGCAAGTAATTCGACGATAACGATTACTCCGTCTCCGAGCACTGCTATTCTGCAGTCCAGCATCGTTGTGGGAGAGCAGAATTTACAGTGGATTTTAAATGGGGCCACTGGTTCTCCCCAAAGTCAAGAACAAATGGTTAGTACGTACCATAATGTTACAGGAATGCTGTCCAGAGTGTTCCTGTCCCTCACGTGGGGCAGGGGCTGTTTTCAATAGGAAAATGTCTAACTTTAGTATACTTGAGAGGGAACAGGATTCAGTCCGCTCCCAGGTGTGTCTGCTTCTATGTTGTGTAGTGGTGATGTGCATGACTCTGCACAGGTCACAAATAGGCAGCCCCTCCCCTGAAGAGCATAAAAGATAGACACAAAGGAGAAAGTGTCTGGAAAATCCAGGCCTGGGAGAAATTTAGTGAATTTTCTTTTTTCTGAGTGATGCGCATTCCCTTGTGTTGGCTTCACAGAAGATGTGGGCGTGCTTTACCCATGGCGTTGCAGTGCGGGGCCAAGAGTACCTTGTATTTCATTATTTTTTATCTGTCTTTGTGACAAAGTAGAAGCACAAAATCTTAGTAGTGTTCTCATCACTGAGGCATACCATAGTCTGTACATTTGCCTAACATAATCCGATTGCCTCGTAAACTAGAGGAGCCTTGAATATAAGGAAGATGGAAAATCTTCTAGGAAATAAGGGTTTGTTTGATGCTATATGACTCTCTCTGTTTGAAACCTCAAGAATAGTTTGTTTTCTTTTAAGTAACGAACCAACGCTATCTCCCATGCTTCCTCTGCTGAGCGTGCTAATGAGTAAAGAACCATTGTTATGGACACTATAGAAAAGATGGATTATTGGTTAAGTATCAGTGAATTATGTGAACAATGTATGTTGGCAAATCCACAGCACAATCATAAGATGTTAGGGTTGGCAGTCAGTCCAACCACTGCTCAAAGCAGGATCAACCAGTGTGTGCTCAGGTCCATGTCTCAGGACATCTTGTATTGTTGTCCCAGTTTTGTGATATCCAGAACACGGACGGCATCATATCAAAACAAACTACTGATCTATAAGCCAGTTTTCCAGTAAATTCTGTGGGGGTGCATGTTTTTCTTGCTCACGGCTGTTTGCCATTTTGTTGCTTAGTGGAGATCTGAATGTAACAGCTTCAAATATGGTGTTTTTGTTTTGTTTTTTTAAGCCACAAGTTCCAAAAGTGGAGAAAGTCTTTTTTACCACCGCATTACCAGTGGCTGGCAATACAGGTATGTGCATTTGAATGCAACTTCTTATCCTTTTATAATCCCGGTGACATCTCCCTGGGCAGTACGTGTGGTGTTTCAATTGCCTGTTAAAAGCTCCAAGAAACATTCAGCTTTTTACCCTCTTGAAGGATACTTATTTAAGCCTTGTTCGATTAGACCCATGTTTGACTTTATTGGGGTACTTGAATTATAACACCGAGAGAAAAGCTAAGATAATACTGAAGCTACAGGGGAGAAGGTTGCAAACTCTATTGCCTCAGTTAGTTATCTGTCTTATTAAAAACAATATGGTATTCTAATGTTTTATGTGTGTGAGATGAGAAAGACCAAGTAGCTCCTAAAATGAGAGAGAATGGATTCATTTAGATTTTAGAGCATGGCCCATCTTAAACCTTTACATGAGGGGTGTAGGAGAAGTTGATACTTTACATTTATTCCAGCCAGCACCAACGGTTTGTTGGTTAACTAGCTCTCTGGACTGCTTCTAATAAAGTACCTGCTCACACACACTTTGTTGTTATGTAACATCCTTCATGCAGTGTCAGGCACTTACAGCGTCACTTGTAGAGTAAAGAGAGCAGGGAGCTTTGAAGGTGAGATTTAAAAAGAGGAAAGGAGGAGCACAAGTGAAAGACACACCCCCTGCAGTCACTAGACAGGAAAATGTCCAAAGGGGTAGCCGTGTTAGTCTATTGCAGAAAAACAACAGAGTCCTGTGGCACTTTTACAGACTAACAGATTTATTTATCACATGAGCTTTCGTGGGAGAAAATCCCACTTCATCAGACGCTTTGAAGATGGGAAATTTACAGAATGAGAGGAAATTAAATGCAGGGAAGTGTATTACACAGGATCAGGTCAGGCTGTAACAGCAAATCAGAATGGATGTTAGGATTCAAACACTGGGGAACAGCACATCGAGGAAGGTGAGGACAAATCACCTGTTGTAATGAGAGAAAAATCTGTAGTCCCTGTTTAACCTCAAGGCAAATGAGTCGAATTTGCATATAAATTCGAGTTCTGCAGTTTCTCTTTGAAGCTGTGATTTGTTATTCATCTGTTTCAACACAGCTATTAGCAAGTTATCAATGGAGTGAGCAGGGAGACTGAAGTGTTCCCCTGTTGGTTTTTGAGTGTTGCAATTTCTGATGTCAGATTTGCACGAAGACTGTCCTGTTTGTCCAATATATAAGGCAGAGGGGCATTTCCAGCACATGATGGCATAAATCACATCGGTGGATGAGCAGGTGAATGAGCTCTTGATGGAGCAGGTGGCTTGATTTGGTCCTGTGATGGTGTCTTTTGTGCAGATATGAGGGCAAAGTTGGCAGCATGGTCTGTTGCAGGGATATGTTCCTGCTTTAATGTTTCTGTTGTTTGGTCTGTAGTTGCTGGTGAGTATCCGTTTAAGGTTGTGGGGCTGTCTGTAAGCGAGGAGAGGTCTGTCTCCCAAGGCTTGAGAGAGTGAGGGATCGTCTTGAAGAATAGGCTGTAGATCTTTGATAATGTGGTGAAGAGGTCTGACCTGGGAATTGTAGGTGGTAACCAATGGCATTCTGTTTTTTTTTCCCTTGGTTTTCTCCTGTAACAGTTGACTTCTGGTACCCATCTGGCTCTGTCAATCTGTTTCTTCACTTCTGCAGGTGGGTACTCTAGTTTTAAGAATGCTTGATAGAGATCCTGAAGGTGTCTGTCTCTGTCTGAGGAATCAGAGCAAATGCGATTATATCTTAGGGCTTGACTGTAGACAATGGATCGTGTGGTATGTCTTGGATGAAAGGTCGAGGGATGTAGGTAGCTATAGTAATCAGTAGGTTTGCAGTATAGGATGGTCTTTATGTGCCCATCACTAATTTGCACGGTAGTGTCCAGAAAGTGGATCTCCTGTGTGGAGTGTTCCAGACTGTTTGATTGTGGAGCAGAAATTGTTGAAATCTCTGTGGAAATCTTCAAGGCCATCCTTACCATGGGTTCAGATGATGGTGTCATCAATATAGCGTAAGTAAAGTAGAGGTCCTTTGGGATGTGATGTGAGGAAGCATTGTTCTAAGTCGGCCATAAAGATGTTGGCATATTGTGGGGCCATGCGGGTACCTATCGCAGTGCCACTGACTTGAAGGTATAAATTATCTTCAAATCTGAAATGGTTGTGGGTGAGTTCAAAGTCACAAAGTTCAGTCACAAGCTTTGCTGTGGCATCATCTTTGATATTTCTTCTAATGGCTTGTAATCCATCTTTGTGTGGGATGTTGGTGTAAAGAGCCTCTACGTCCATAGTGGCCAGGATGGTATTTTCTGGAAGTTCACCAATGCATTGGATTTTTCTCAGGAAATCCATAGTGTCTCACAAATAGCTAGGTGTGTTGATAGCATAGGGTCTGAGGAGAGAGTCCACATAGCCAGATAATCCTGCTGTAAGTGTGCCAATGCCTGAGATAATGGGGCATCCCGGGTTTCCTTTTTTATGTGTTTTAGGTAGTAGATAGAATATCCCTGGTCAGGGTTCTGGCAGTGTGTCTGTCTTGATTTGTTCCTGTGCTGCTTTGGGGAGTTTCCTTAGTAGGAGGTGCAGTTCCTTTTGGTATTCCTCAGTGGGGTCAGAGAGGAGTGGTTTGTAGAACATTGTGGTGGAGAGTTGTTTATAAGCCGCCTGATCGTAATCCAATTTAGTCACGATGATGACGGTGCCTCCCTTGTCAGCCTCCTTAATAATAATGTCAGAGTTGTTTCTGAGGCTCTGGATGACATTGCGCTCTGCATGACTGAGGTTATGAAGTAAGGGATGTTGTTTGTCCACCATTTCAGCCTTTGCCCGGTTGTGGAAATAATCTATATAGAAGTCTAATCTGTTGTTCCGGCCGTCAGGAGAAGTCCATGTTGAATATTTTTTTTTTACTTTCCTCCCAGCATTGCATCTGTAGGTTATTGCGAAATATTGGCGAAATATTTCTCTTATTACAACTGGTGATTTGACCTCACCCTGCTTTATGTGCTGTTCCCTAGTGTTAGGATTCAAACACCTATTTTGATTTGCTGTTACAGCCTGACCTGATCCTGTGTCATACATTTCCCTGCATTTAATTTCCTCCCATTCTATAAATTTCCCATCTTCAAAGCGTCTGACGAAGTGGGATTTTCTCCCATGGAAGCTCATGTGATAAATAAATCGGTTAGTCTTTAAAAGTGCCACAGGACTCTGTTTGGTAGGAAAAGAGTGAACAGGAAGACAGCAGACTTTGAGGTGGTGAGAAAGGGAGGCTGGTATGAGGCCCTAGTATGATCCCTTTGAATTGTCTGTTTTAAAGGGACTGAGACCTTTAATCAGTAAAGGGCTTTCTTTTTTAAACACCATTCTGCTTAGACTCCTTAAAGCTGATTTAAGACGTTAGTTGGCACCCATAAAAATCTAGATAAGTGGTATTGGGATCCCGAAATGCCTGCGTCACAGAGCAAGTCACCTTTCAATTTGAATGGCTTTCTCCCAGCCATTAGCTGAGAACCACCAGTGCTCTTGTGAAATGGCACACAGTGAGTGAGAAGGGGAAGAAATGCTCACTCTGTGAGCTGTGGAATAGCACCCCCTCCTCCAGTGACTGTCAGCCTTTCCTGAATTATAAAAAGAGGCAATGATTGAGACCTCCGCAGACTGACTGTTGCTCCTTTACTTATAGCATTACGAGCTGCAAAGAATTTGGGGTGTTCATGGGATCAGTGTTTGCTGGTCTAGTGCATCTTGACACAGCTCTGACTGCCTCTTCCCTTCATTGCCTCGTACATGGCTGGGTCGATTCCTAGTTAATGATGACTTGAGCGTCCGTAGTTCTCGTAGCTTTTCCTTAGGGTTATCTGAAATGCCGATTTCCTTTTCTTGTTCTCCTGACATGATATGGTGCTATAGGTGTGCGGGTTACTTGAGACAAACAAAAAGCAGAGTTTCCTGCACCAGAATGAAACCCAAACGTGACGTGTCGCGTTGCACCAAGAGTGTGCTGTTCTCTCACTTCTGGCCTGTTTCTCTTTCCGTTTCACTGGCAGGAAACTCTGTTCAGCAGATTGAGCTCAGTGTTCCCGTTATCATCATAAAGCAAGAAGAGGCTTGCCAATGTCACTGTGCCTGCCGAGACTCTGCCAAGGAGAAAGCAAGCAGCAAGAAAGGATGTCCGTCACCCGACCTGAAACCTTTCGAGCAGCCTCAGACTTTTCCTTCCTCCTTCTCCTCCTCTTCCTGTGAGCTGAGTGGTCAGATCATTAACCCTTCCGGCTCGCAGACTGAAACGTTAAGTGCCATGGATGTATCAGACTTCCTCTCTCTCCAAACCCCTGAAACCTCATCCAGTTTGATTCCAATTGAAGCACTACTTCAGGGAGAGGATGAAATTGGTTTGAATAGCAGCTTCTCCAAGTGAAGATGCTCCAGGTTCTTCTCCCTTGCACCTGGAGGCTGTACCTCCTCCTTAGAAGCAGACACTGAAGGCTCAAGAGGTTTTTTTCCCCCCCTTTTCTAAGTTTTGTTGCCTATTTCTGCTTCTCCGTTGTCATTTTAGTCACATCCCAGGAACATCCGTCACTGGGAGTCTAATCTTTAAAGGAAAAAAAGAATTTTTTTTTTTTTTTTTTTTTTTTTTAAAAAGCAAGATTAAAAAAAAGCTAAGTTATATATGAACTGTTTTGGCTGCACTGTCTGTCACTTTTGCTTGTTGTCACGTGAACATGGAAGTTAAGGTTACTCGCCTGCAGAAAGGGGGGTTTACTTTCAGTCAGTCTTCTGTTGCACATCACTTTTATGTTTGGGGGTTTTGGTACTCGCAGCGGGTGGGTCTTTTGTTACAGTTTCTTGAGTCTGTGATCTCTTTTTGTCTCCTTCTGTGTCAGATACTAGCCGTGCACTATGATAGGGGCCCAGAGAATGAAGTTTCTGGAGCAGAAGATGGTATTATTGAAGTAGGAGTCGTTGGATCTGGAGCTTTTCTGGAGTGATACTCTAAGACGCTTTTGCTGTTCATGGCACACTTGTCCCATCACCCAGTTAGTGGGAGTTGGCCGCTTGTATTGCGCCAGCACTAACATCAAAGCCACCGGAAACCTCTGGGGAATTTCTGAAGAGGAGCATGAGGTACTTATGCTCCTGCTGTATTCAGTCATTTGATTGATCAGTGCTGAAAGTACCTGGCAGGCCATTGCTTCCTAAGTCAGAACCATGAGGAGAGCCTCGGCCTGTGTTGAATCTGCTCTGTTGGCTGCCTCTTGCAGAAAGCTGTGGGTTTCACCTGTGGTGCCCCTGGTGCCGCTTGCTTTTGTGACCGATCTGACACGAGTCAGGCTTTAAAACTCCGCATGTACTTACCAGGTGCACAACTTCTTTGTAAGTAACTCTCTTCTTCTGTTGACAATGATTCCTTGTCACTATACAGCGAACTAGCATTCAAGGGTGTATCCTGTAACAGTCCAGAAATGCTTCCTCTTTTCTGTTGAACTATATAATCCCTGCCCGAATCTGCCTCCAACACGTTGTAGTTTCAGCTCTCCGTGCACTGGGCTGTTTCTTGACTAAAATGCATTATACAGCTTAGTGGTTTTTCATATCAAGCTGAAACTCCATATTCTAACTGACTCAGGGTAAAAAAACACAAAACTCCCCTTCCACCAAAAAGCCTGTAATGTTGCAATAAATGCAGTCTCATTTTAAATGGCTTATTTATGCTGCATTATTTTAATTTTGATGTAATTTTATAGTATTTTATCCATCTGTCTGGCTTTGGCTGAGAGTCTTCTTGTGTTGAAGGAAAGAATATTAAATAGTGTTGATTCAGTTTACAGTGTTGTTAGATGTAGTAATGTGACCGTAAGCCAAATAATGCTGAGTAACTGTGTTCACTAGATCTAGGGATGCAAACTGCTGGGAAACGGAGGCCTTTCCTTTCTCTCCCTTCTGCTTTCGTCCCATTTAGTCCCATCTTATTGACGCTGCCCTGGGCATGTGTTCTTGGGGAGGATTCTGTTAGACCTTCCTTCCTAACATGCCGCATCAAGGGTCTGTCAGCTTTTAAAGCCCTCCAGAGAGCTGTGTAGCCTTCCCAAAACTGGCCTGTTCTGAGGCTGGGAGAGTGGCTTCATCTCTCTCTGTCCACTTGCAAGTTCACTGCCGTGGTTCAGGCAGAAATTAGCTTAAGGGAGCAGGCTTTCAGCCCATGTGGAGCTCTCCTCCAGCTGTTGAATGTGCAGAGATGGCAGCGTGAAGGAGCAGTGAAATGGGTGGCTTGTAACTGCGACGAACAGCATCAGCCTTGTTCTGTGCTAGTCTTAGTCTAGTGACAAGGGCTCCTGAGTTGACATAGGGCTGGCAATTCACTGGCTGCTTCTCCTTTCCAGCCAGTGCTGGGGCATGCCATGGGCTTGGGGTGCGTCTGTGTTCCTCCTCCTGTTGCTGTGGCACTAAGGGTATGTCTACACTAGAAAAAGTAAAGTCGACTTTAAGTCGACCTAACATTGGACATAGGCATCCACTCTGGCATTGTCGACTTGAGGGCTACTCACCGTCCTTAAGTCGACTTAAGGAAGGGTTGTTATTAAGTCGACTTAAGGAATTTCTTAAGTTGACTTAATGAAAGCCCGGTGTGGACATGGAGTAATTTAGGACGACTTAAGCGTCCTTAAGTTGACCTAAATTGCGAGTGTAGACATAGCCTAAGATTTGCACCTGTAAAATATGGATTAGTGAAGCATTTCAGTGTCTTGTTCTCTCTGTGGTACCCTCCTTCCCTCCCCACTGCGAGGGCAGCTTTGCATGGGGACTGACCCTGACTTGTATCTCACATGCTTAGCCTAGGACATGGGCAGGCCAGGAACAACAACAACAGGGACTGCTGCTGAGTCTGATTAGCTGGGACTGTCTTTTCAAGAACTTCTGATAACTGTCCTGCTTGCAATTCTGATTTGAAGTTGCATGGAAGTGGGAGGTGCAAGGTCAGGGCAGCAATCTGCTTGGGAACGACTCGCAGTGAGTGGGGCTTGCACCCCTTTGTCTCTGGCTTTGCTTGGATATTGGCTTTTAAAATAGCATTTGCAGGAGAGAGCGTGTATGTGTGAGAGTGAGAAGGTGAAAGTATAAAGTCCCAGGTCCTGCTCAGACCCTGCTAGGGTCATGAGGATTTTGCCATTGAGTTTAGAGGGACCAGGATTTGGCCCTAAGTCTGAAATATAGGGCACCCATTGAGGACTTGGTAGCCCCTCCTTCAGGGACCCTGGATTTGCAGTTACTGTCTTGTGTGAGCATGTGTGCCTGATCTGGGGTAGTTTGGGAGTTGTCTACTCCTGTCTCAGTTTGGGTGGGGCTGAGAATGACTCCTAAGGAGGGCAGAGTAGTTGGCTTTCATCCGCATCTTGCCCGGCCCAGCACAAAGACACGCGTCCCTCAGGCAGCTTCTCTGGGAATATTCTTTGCCTTTTTCACTTTTGCTCTGGCTGTTTGAATGTGAAATTATGCTGCACTTCCAGCACCCTGCTGTGCTCCTCTGGCTCCTGTCCTGCCTGGGACACTGCACAGGCGAAAGCTAGCTCAGGGGATTGCCCACCGGCTGTGCGGGGGGCCTGTGAGTGCCTGGCAGGGAAGTGCTGCCTTCGCAGTTAGAGCCTGACCCCAGGAACGCTGGATAGCTCTTGCTGTTTGGCTCGTGGGGGCTAACTTAGTTACTATAGCTTCTAGCTGGACATAGAAACCTAAGCACAGAACAGGTCTATCTACCAACATTGGTAGCTTGGGAAGGCAAGTAGGAAACCCAGTGATCTGATTTACAAGCAGCAGGCAGTTTGAGAACTCGCTCGTCGCACTGGTAGATGGTAAAGGCTCCTAGGGACAGCAAGTCAGGATCTGTTTTATGCTGGTGCTGAATTTACCTAGAACAAGGTATGAATCGGGGACTTCCTGTATTGGTGACTGGGTCCAGAAAGGGTAGCTTGCAGAACCTCATACCAATATCTAAAATGCACTTTAGGTTATTTTCTCTTTGACCCGATTGCTGCAATTTCTTTTGTATATACTTTCAGAAAGTTTATTTTTGCTCTGAGTAAACGTTAACAGGGGTGTGCAAAGATGAGCACTTATCTCGGTGCAATACTTGTCGCTGAAGATCATTGTCCCATGTGGGTGGTCTGTCTGTCTAACTGACTTTGTGTAGTACTAGCTCAGTGAGATGTCCTCCTACCCTGTCTATTCACAAACAAAATTATGCATCCTTAGCAAATGTCCAATCTATGCAAAACTTCCACTGACGGCACTGTGCTTTAGCAGGCCGGTCCTCTCATATCTTCTGATGAGCTGCCTGTTGCTTCTCTTCGAAGGACATGCCGGTGGTTGTTTTTTACAGTTGTGTTCATCTGTATGTCCCTCCTCGATCTTATTTCAGAATGAGCAGGAAGAGGAATGCTAAACTCTTCCTAGACAGGCATGTTGCACCTTTTAGAGTTTGTCTTCACAATCATTTTCAATGTCATGCTACTGCCTTACTACGCTGAGAATAACTCTCCAGCAGAATCATCAGCTATTGTTTTTGCAACAGCAGCAACATTGTTAACCTGTTTACAATACTCTTCCTGCACCAGTTAGAGTCTAGAACCTAGAGTCTGGAACTGTTTGGGGGAGAGGAGGCACTGTTCTATAAGGTATAATTGACCTCAGAATTCATAGGAAATGGAAAACTAGTGTCTTACGAACAATTTTAGACAGATGGCAATTGAAATGGGAGGCAGCATGGTAAAGTGTACAGGGCAGTGGGTGAGAGTTAGGTATCCTAGTCCTGACTGCCACTGACTGACTGCATGACCATGGGCAAGTCACTTAACCTCTCTATGCCTCAATTCCCTCATCTGTAAAATGGGGATAGTGATCCTCCTTCACCTTTGTAAAGTACTTTGAGATCTACGAATGACAAGAGCAAAGTGTTACCCATACGAACTAACTGGGCAGAACGATTAATCATTGGAGTCCATTGAGCTGAGGCAAAAACATTTTGTTAACCAACCAATAGCTGATTGCATTATTTTTCTTCCTTAATATATTTTGGAAACAATGTCGAGTTTTTATAAATGTTACTGTAGTCAATACTTGTGGACAGGGCTGAACTTTTAACTTTTTTGCATCTTGTCTTGATATAAATCATACATTCTTGAAGTTGGATTCTGTGTCTGCACTGAGAAATGCAAAGTAAACTGGATATTTATGTAGTAGTGTACATAGTCTAACTGTGTGTGTTCTTGGAACTATTTTAGAAATCCCACACCATACTTTCGATGGTGTGCAAACTGGCCAAAATTTGGTTCATTATGCAGTGTACACTTTCTCAACTAAATACAGTTTCTACTTTTTCTTACAAGAAATTTTTTCATATGATCTTTTTTCAGCAAAATCAAGGGTATGTTTCTGCAGTATCGTAGCTATGGTAACTGGCATTCAAAGATTTTTTTTCTTGCGCTGTAGTTTTTTGTCCTTCCACCTGCTTATAAACTGAAGCTATTTGTTTGACCCTCATTTTGGAGTGAGAATAATAGTTCACGTTCTGTTTTATTTACACAGAGTAGCATCAGTTAGGAGGGCAGGAAACTGCCAGCCTTATGCCTGGTTAGCTAGTGAGCATTTGCTGCAGGATTGATTTCTGCATAACCTTCAGACCAGCAAATGTAGGAAGAGTTTAGGGCGTTTATTTACTGCTTTTGTTTGACACGTACTGGGAGCTGGACAATGGTCTTGGAGATGATTTTAAAAAACAAACAGCGATTTCTCAAGGTAGTAGAGGAATTTATTTAACTATGAAACATGGGAACAAATGTACTTGCATTGAGTGACATGAAGATGTTAGTTACAGGTACAGTACTTCCAAAGGAAGAGCATCTCCAAAACCCCAAAAAGAGTAAATATGAATTTGTATTTTTGAAGAATGTAAAATGTGAAATAATGGAGTTTTGCTTAATTGCTCATTTTGTATAAAGTTAATATTGTACTTTGAAAATCTGCTAAGAAGTGGAAATTAACATTTTTTGGAATTGAAAGCAATATTAATACTAATGGAACCCTAATTAAATGCCTATTTAAACATTGTGTTGGAGTCCTTCCTGGAGGTGTGGGTGGATCTCTCTGGAATGGGAGCTTGAGCACCCTGCTCTCCATTAGGTCAGAACGGGGCTCTGAGATTTCAGAGTTTGATGGCGAATCATTTTCTTGCACCCATGGATTTCTCTTCCACTCCCTCCAACAGTAACGTTTTTGGATTTACTACCTTTATGGCCATAAAGGTGCTCTGAGGCGGGTGGAATGGTCTAAGAGAAATGCCAATGAATAAGGCCAGCTGTTGTAAATCCGTATACTTCCACCCAAAATGCTCATAAGGGACATCTTTCATCCAGAGACCCAGAATACCCAGAGATTCAGCATTCAGGGATCACTGCACTCAGCACTGAAAGGGAGCCAGCTGTTCAGTAAACACTCCAGGAATGAATACCTTCGCCCATTTGAAACTGCAGAGGAAACGAGGAAGGCAAGACCCTATCAGTGGGTAGGAAACACTTGTTTCAGTGGCACTGGTGAAGGGTGCTCCCCTGAGTATTTCGAGGTGGTGATCTGCGATGAGCATAGGTGCCAATCGAAAGCAGAACAAGAGGCAGGTGCTAAAGAGACCGACTTGACCCATGCACAACCAGCCGTGGCGCAAGTCTCCTTTTGAAATTTTTTTCTAAGAACTTTAAACAAATTGAACTTGGAAAATGAGATTGCCCTTTGAGTTTTGGGTACATTGCAGGCTGTAACTGGATGATTCCCCTCTATTCAACACTGGTCAGGCCGCATCTGGAATACCGTGTCCAGTTTTGGGCTCCCCACTGCAGAAAGGATGTGGACAAATTAGAAAGAGTCCAGCGGAGGGCAACAAAAATGATTAGGGGGCTGGGGCACATGACGTAGGAGGACAGACTGAAGGAACTAGGCTTATTTAGTCTACAGAAGAGAAGACTGAGTGGAGATTTGATAGCAACCTTCAACTCCCAAAGAGGAGGGAGCTAGGCTGTTCTCGATGGTAACAGAGGACAGAACAAGGAGCAAAGGTTTCAAATTACAGCTGGGGAGGTGGAGGTTGGATATTAGGAAAAACTCACACTAGGAGGGTGGTGAAGCATTGGAATGGGTTACCTAGGGAGGTGGTAGAATCTCCGTCTTTGGAGATTTTTAAGGCCCCGTTTGACAAAACCCTGGCTGGGGTGATTTAGTGGGAATGGTCCTGCTTTTTAGCAGGGGGTTGGACTAGATGACCTCATGAGGTCCCTTCCATCCCTATTATTCTATGATTCTATCATGGAAGTCCCAAATTCAAGGACTTTCGGAGCCTGATTGAGAAGAGTCAGAAAGGCTTTTTTGCCTAGCCTTAGCATGATCTGCATTAGGTATTTATTCTGTAGGTCCATTTCTGATGACTTGCGCTCCTAACATGTCAGTGAGGATGTTGCTGAGATAAGAGGCTGAGATTGAAGGGTACAGAGGAAGTCTGTGGTGGAGCAGGACCTTCATCCCAGGTCTCCCACGTTAGGAGCTATTGCCCCCGCCAGTGTACTGTACTGCTTCTTACCCTTCCACCCCCACTAACTGTCAGCCAGCAGTGACCCCATTGGCTCTGCAGCAATTAACTTGGAGATAAGATCATTGCATGTTCTGGAAAAGCCACAGATAGGTGTTAGAGCCTGGCTGAGTCACAGCAACTAGCTTCTACCGGGCCTGCTTTTGCAAACAATCCAGAAGCTGTGGAAAGTGGGTGCCTACCTGTCTTGGAGGCAGTAATGGCTGCTGATCTCTGTATTACCAGTGAGCCAATTCAAGGACCTCAGGTGCCAGCGTATGGGTAAGAGCTGTGCATTGTGCCCTCCTGTGGTATCGGTGGTACAGGCTTTGTTCCGTGGCAGCAGGAAGAAGCTCTACGGCAGGACTGAGACCTCACCCCCTACTACGTGCTCTACACAAATGGAGAGAATCCAGCTCTGACAAGCAGAGAGTGGAGTGATGATGAGCAGCAAATAAGTGGCTACAACACACTGCTAAGGGGCGGGGGGACAAGCTCAGGGAGACAATTGTACCATGACTACTAAGAGTGGTGGCCATGTGTCAGCTGCCAGGCTTGAGGGTTCATTGCAATCTAGCCAGCGCCCCAGCACTGCCCTGACTGGGGCATCCTGTGAGTCCCTCTGGAGCTGGAGCATAGGGCTCTCCATGGGTCAGTCCTTCCAGGACTGTGAGGCTCCCTCTTCACCCAGCTCTTGCTGCCAGAGAAATCAAAGCATGTTGGCTGTGTTACCAGCTTCCCCAGCCCCCTCAGCTGGTGCTGAAACAGGCTTCTGCATCTCATCCATCCTACAGGGAAGCCGGATTAGACAGAGCAGAGAGGACATCAGCAGCAGTGGTTTGAACTGGCCTGGGCTTCCCCACCCATTGTAATACTCCTCCTCCACTCTAAACACAGAGAGGATTTAGGCTCAAATCATAACTATGACTGAAGAGGGAGGAATTTAAAATCTGGAGCCATCACTGCTGAAGGCAGGTAGCCGTGAGGTGATGGAGGGGACTAAGCAGCATAGAAGTTTGTTTTAGGCTAAGGCAGGACAAAGGCTGAGATGAAATCCCTTCTACTAAAGACTGGAGGTGAGTCTACTTCATTAGTGACCCAAAGGCCCTAGCTGAGAGAACCTGCTTGGAGGCAGCAGCTCTCAGTGCTGCATTTCAGTAAAGATGAGGACAAATTGGAGGAAGTCAGAAGAAGAGTAATACAAATGACTAAAGGGCTAGAAAACAACCTATGAGAGAAGATTGACAACTTTGGGTTTGTTTAATCTGGAGAAGTTTGAGGGGGAATGTGACAAGTTAAATATAGGAAAGGTTGTTAGAAGGAGGAGAGAGAAAAATTGTTCTCAATCTCTGAGGATAGGACAAGACGCAATGGGCTTAAATTGCAGTAAGGGCAGTTCTGATTGGACATTAGAAAAACTTCCTGTCAGGATCGTTAAACACTGGAAGAAATTGCTTAGGGAAGCTGTGGAATTTCCATCACTGAAGATTTTAAAGACCAGCGTGGACAAATACCTGTCAGGGATGGTGTAGATCGGGGGAGGCAACCCCCAGCACACGTGCCAACAATGGCACCATAGAAATTGCCACTCCTGCCACCAAAAGACACTCCAAGAGGCTTCTTTCAGGGGTGGCTGCAGTGCGGAGGTCCTGCCACGTCCATGCCCCAGGATACCGTGTAAAGAAGCCGCCCAGAGCCGCTCCTCTCTGTGGTGTGCACCACCAAAAGGAGTCACTCCAGGCAGCTTCCTTCCGTGACGTGCCTGGTCCTAGGGGTCCCCGGGCATGCTGCCGAGAGGAGCCCCTCCAGGTGGCTTCTTTCCGCGAGAGGGCCTTCGGCACCGGCTGAAGGTTGAGGAGGAGGGGCCGGCGCAGGGGTCGGCAAAGGTTGCTGCCCCCTGGTGTAGATAATGCTTTGTCCGGCCATGTGCAGGGGACTGGACTCCAACACCTCTCGAGTCCTGTGAGTCTAGGTTAGCCCTGATTGGAGCTATATTTGTCAGACTTTCTTTCCCCAGGCCATTAACTTGCGCCAGGTTGCAGCTTTCTCAGAGCTAGAGCAAACAATTGTCATTTTATTTCTATACCCTAAGAGTACAAGGCATAGCAACATGCCACTTACACGCAACATTAAAAGCATGTACAGAAAGTTCAGGGAACAGCAAACAATAAATGAGTTGTGGGGGGGGGGGGGCCACTTCCTCCATTAATAGCTCTCGCTGGAGCAGCTCTTTAAGCATTTCACTAATTCTTGTCCTCTTCTTGCTCAGGTAAGGTGCTGCCCTCTCTTCTGGCAGGAGCCTAGCAAATAAAACCACATGCATCAGTCCAATAACTCCTAGGAGCTGCTGTAATCACAGAATTTAAGGGCGCCAGAGACTTCTCAGCACTACGTCAAGCTGTTGCATTCTAGAGTGCATAACGTTTTCAAATGAACTTGGATAGTCACTGGAAAAAAATGGAGCAGCCCCTGCTGGTCTCGCTAGGTGGAGATCTAACCCGAGGAAACCAGTGATCCCTACAGGAGTTACTCCACCTTAAGCAGAGTTGCAGTGTAATTTTGTGAAAGGAAAAGTCAGCAGTGCCCCCTTGACCACACACACATTGTCAGGGCCCTGCTCTTACAAGGAAAGGAAGGAAAACCACAATACTCAACACTGAGAGCTGCCTGAAGACTGGTGATTTCTGCCATCAGCTCGTCACAGCTGGCAATGTTTGCCAGGAGGCGCTGCTGCCGGGCTTCGAGTGATCTTAGCAAGGTTCGCACGCCTTCAACCTAAAGAGGAAAGGAATCACTACAAGGAACTTGCTGGGGGCATGAGTAACTAGGGACCCCTCTTGTGCCTTCTGATCCAGAGTTAGTTAGGGTCTTGCAATCTGCACCAGCACTAGTGTATGAATCTTCCTGCAGCGCTCAGTCGCCTTCCAGGGCCATCCAAGTGACTGGAGCAGTTCCAGTTGTCCTTGAATATGAAAACTGAGGCAGTGTTTCAATAAAAGACCAAATCCTGGGAGAAGGAGGCAGGCTAGGGGCAGCTCTTGTCTTCACAGCTGAGTTAATGTGTGTGTTGCCCCTATACTGAATTGCATCCACACACACAATCCCTTCACTCAAGCATGGTGGTGAGCCTGAGCCACCTGCCTCCTTCTTTGAGTCCAGCTTAAAATGCTGCTTTATTGCTCTGATCAAGTGTGAAGACAAACAGCACATAGATATTTGAACTCTCCTTTTTACATATAAACCAAAAGTCACCCCTACCACCAGCTTCCCGCTCCTCAGGCCATAAACCAGACAAGTTCAAACAGCCATACAAACCAATGACTCAGTATCGAGGGGCTGCTCAGCATCCTGTTTCACAGCTTCCTCTGGATCCATTGCCAAGCTGGACTGGAGAGCAGTTTGTTTTAATCTTAGGGTCAAGACAGTTAGGTGTGGGAGCTGGTATCCAATTCACCAACTCCTCAGGGTGGATCAATAACACTGAAAAAAAAAGAACAGTTAGAAGGGGTTTCTCTCCTCTGCTCCTAACACAAATTAGAAATCCAGAATGGTACTGGAGGAGGACAATGAGGAAATGAGAGCTGATAATGAAGAAAATGATAGTTTGTCTCTTTAGCCTCATTAGAAGGCAAGGAAATGATGTGGTAGCTGAGATGCTTATTCCCAATTTGAGCTACACAGATGAATTAGCCAGCAGGTCATTAATTTCCAAAGCTAGGTGAAGGTATGTTTGACATAGACACATACACTCTAGGAAAAAATTAATCAAAAAGCCAAAATGATCTCTTGAGGATAAACAGTAAGATTTAGCTGGGCCTTGCTTCATTTAGAAGATTACACACTTAGAAAATGTATTTGGAAACAAGGCAGATTCCAAGCACAAAAGGAGTCACTTTAAAAAGAAAAAACAAAGTTTTTCCCCCCAAACCACTTGTTAAATGGCAAATGCTGGACCGTGATGGTGGTGTGGGAGGGAGGATTCTTTAGTTACACCTTGCTTTACTCTAGCTGAAGAAAGGCAGCCAACATCAGCTTCTCCTCTATGGAAGTAGGCAGCTGAGGCCTTATTTATAACTTCCTTGAGTAAGTCAATTGTTATCATCTGTTTCTCCTTGCAACCTTTGGTTGTTCCATTTCTAAAGAGGCCCCCTTCTAATTATAACTTGTTCTTAAGGCTTAAAGCAACATTGTAGTCTCTGTAAGAACCTTATTCTCTCTTGCCTTTCCTAAAGCATTTCCTACAGGTCTTTGTTCTTAGCTGTCAGCTGTAGTAAAATCAATGGTTCCAATGGTGGGTGCTAGGAGAGTGGCACCTTCCCAAGAGAACAGGTAGCTCTGCACAGCTTGGGACACCAGCTACCACCACTTGATAAAACATGGAAGAACTTTTGTGACTGATACTGTGAGACTAAATGGAGCTGGCAGAGGATCCTTTAGCTCATGATGAATTATTTTTTTCTATAGTCATGAAAATGACAAGAGAGATGTTAAAGGTTACAAAGCAGATGTGACATGGTGTTTGCACTTAGCAGGGCAGAGTAGAGAGAGGCTGGAATAACACGCTAGATTCTAAAGTGCTTCAGAGAAAGTGGACCTGGAAGGTAGGTTGGCTCTGTGCATTCATGCGAAAAAGGCAGCACTCACCTTTGCAAATCAAGTCCCCTGAAAGCCAGAGCTAATCAGGGAGTGGGCTGGGGAATGGAGGGGTAGCAGAGTAGGTAAATCTGAGGTGTTGTGCCCACACCAGCATTCACTCCCAGCCCTTTGGTGTTTTGATGGGCTGTCTCCATGTTCTGTTGAATGAAGAGCACAGGGTGCCCAAAACACTTCATTCACCTGCTTCACATGCTATGACAAATGGGAAAGCTGCAGTAATCACTGTGTGAATTACATGCCTGGCAGTGACTTACCTGACGACAGCTTGCTACCCAATGGGTGCAAAAAGGTGTTCTTGGAACAGAGCAGCTGATGCAAAGCGTGTGAGTCATGTAACTATCTGGGTTGGTTCGATCGGGTCATTAGAGGTCTGGCTGATGCCAAAAGAGTGGAAGATCTGGAAAGACAACGGAAGCCCCAAATACCGCAAGCAGAACACATAGACACAGCATGAGCATGGAGGAGAAGGACAGTGGACCAAGAATTGACAAGAAGCTAGGACAGAACCTGGCAAAGGGGAAGACAGGGCTTTCACCGGGGACTGAGAGCCAAAAAGGACAAGGTCAGGGGAGAAACCCAAACTGGATTCCAAAGCAGCTTGGCTGGATGATAGCAGGATCTTGGCCAGAATGGACTATACCTTAATCTTTGCTTCTCTGTTAACCCAAGGATTTCCCAACTATGTGTTCCAACTGACTATTAAACTCTGCTGAGTTTTCAAAGGCTGCCTGATGTCACTGCAAATACTGCTGAGGTGCATGGTCTCTGAAGAGTGTAAAGCCTCTGATCGGGTTCTCGGTTGACTCGCTGGACAGAGCTCATGGTGAGAAGCAGGAGTGCTGCAGTATAGGTGGTGAGGCCGTGGGGCCTACATTGAAGGAGGAGTGGGACCTGCTGGGGTCTGGCACTCTGAACGGATTGTTTAAAACCTGGAGGATAACATAGATCCTGTGGCTCAGTGACACACACACAATATCAATAAATCCCATGAGTTTCTTATGCAAGAACTTTATTGCCATAAAGCATCAGGGTTGTTCTGAATTCAGCACCACTCACAGGTGGGAGGAAGAAAGCCATATACACAAAGGACTGTGCGCTGATTAGCACAGCAGGCTTGGTTTCTAATCCCAGTTCTGGGTGGACAGAAGGGTTCAGGGATAAGACCAATAGCTCCACTCACTAAACCCCACCGCCCTCCCAGAGCGGGAGAGAGAACCTGGGAGACCGGGCTGGCTCCCAGCCCTGCTCTAACTACTAGACCCCACTACCACCCCAGAGCCGGGGAGAGAACCCAGGAGTCCGGGCTTGTTCCCAGCCCTGCTCTAACTACGAGACCCCACTGCCCTCCCAGAGCCGGGGGAAGAACCCAGCTGTCGCGGATCCTGGCACGGCCGTGGCGCGGGGCGAGGCCTTGCTCGGTTGGGGATACGGGGAACCATGTGCAGGCGCCCAGGAGACGGGGGCGCCTGTCTCTTTAAGAAGGGGCGAGCGAGGCCGGACTGACGTCACGGCCCTTCCTTCCGGAAAAGGCGGATGGCTCGCGTGGGGCTGGCGGCCGGCTGGGCTCAAGCCGCGGAGGGGATTTTAGGGAGCGCGGGGCCCGGGTGGGTCTGGGGGTTGCGGGGCCTTCGCCGCCCGCTGCCCCTCCCGCTCCCCGGGCCTAGCCGTGCCGCGGCGCAGGGTGAGCCAGCCGGGCCGGGGGGCGGGGTTGGTTCGGGCCGGGTCGGTGGCGGGGAGGCGCGGTGTGGATCGGGCCGTGTCGGGTCCAGGGGATGTGGGACCGGGTTGGGGCCGGGCTGGGGGGAGGTGGGGTCAGCTGGGGCAGTCGCTCACGGTGCTGTCCGGCAGGCTGGCACGAGGCCCTGGACGCCGCCGTGACGGTCCTGCAGGGAGGCGGTCTGGTCGCGGTCCCGACCGACACCGTGTACGGGGTGGCGTGTCTGGCCCAGAGCTCCCAGGCCGTGCAAAGCATCTATGCCCTGAAAGGGCGCAGTGCGGGGAAGCCGCTGGCCATCTGCCTGGCAGACGTGGACCACATCTACAGGTGAGCAGGTGCGGTGGGGCCGCGCTGATGTCTCTAGTGAACAGCAGATCCGCCGCGGGGGTCTGTGGATCTTTGAAAAGCAGCTTTTGTCACCACCACCAGGAACGATGCCCGCTTCCTTAAATCTCAGTGAAAGCTGTTTTTCAGCACGCTGTCTTTAGCAGCCCTTGAGGGCTTTCTAGCTAGCTATGGCCAGCTTTGTTTTCAGTTTTTAATACCTGAGTGGTATGTGTGTAATAAAATTAAATTTTTAAAAAAGGCAGAGGTGGATCAGACTGATGTGACCTCATGGTTTGTGTTGAGAGACATGCAAACTGCTTAAATCACAAAACTGAATAGCTTGTTCAGAATTCAGTTTTAATATCTAGCATGCTGGTGACTTCGGTAAAGACTGTATTTACAATGTGGGTTTTAAGTTGTCCTGTCTGAGCACTTGGAGTTTGTGTCCAGAACAGTTAATACAAAGTGAAAGGTACCTGCTGTGTTGAAACTGGGACAGATGTACCCAGAAAGCCCAGGGAAGGGAACTTTCTTCAGGCTGGGTGGGTTTGTGACTACTCACATTCTCACTGCATGGTACTTTGGTCAGGGAGGCCCAGCTATTTGTTGCGTTTTGTTACCTGTCTCTAAACTGTTCAATAGCAAATATGTAAAACTTCAGGGGAGGGAGTCACTGTAGCTGGGGCTTGGAAACACATCCAGCGATGGTTAGTCTTTTTTGTAGCAATTTTAAATACACCTCTACTTGCTTCATAGGTACTGCCATGTCCATGTTCCAGATGAGCTGCTACAGGACCTACTCCCAGGACCTGTGACTGTGGTATTGCAGCGCTCGGAAGAACTCAATAAAGACCTAAACCCTTTCACATCAGTAAGTCTTTAGGACATGACACACATCTCTGTAATTTGACAGGGAACAGTCTTCTCCTCTGTGTATCTGTTACCTCATCCTTCCCACACACGTTCCTTGTGTGTTCGTTGTATTCAGCATTGATTGACATTTTCTTGAGGCTAGTTCCTGACCTGCCTGAATACGATGTAACCTGTATTTTTTGATGTGCTGCGTGCTTACCTCAGACAGCTTATGAAGCTGGTAGAGAGACCTATCTTTGCCTTTCTGTGGGCGACATACAGAAATAGGATTCTAGAGTCGGATCACTTTTTAAAAAAAGGATTTAGCATGTACCCATTAAGGAGTTAATGGGGGGGGGAGGGTTAAGAAGTAATTTAAACTAAATTTTAAATAAATAGCTCACTCTTAATGTGAACCTTGAGGAAAAGGTTTCTAGTACTTGAGTCTCAAGGTTGACATCAATATTTGTAGCAGAAGGTTGGAAACAACAGCTGAGGGTGCTGCTGTGTAGTTAAGAAACTCTCTCAGTAGGGCCATAGGCTGCCCATAGTTCAGACCCTTGGCTTAGGTCCTTCTCTGAGAGTCGGGAAATCCAGAAGTTGAGTGAGATACTGGGCAAACGTGCCCTCGGACATTTTTGAAATGGTACGTGTCCCCTGGTGTCAAGGAGGAGTCTGGGAGTGGCTGTGTAGTAGTTAGTGTGTGTGCTCAGGCTCATGGGCCTGTGCAGTAAACCGCTCCTCCCCACCTAAGGGGAGGCAGGGTCAGGAGGCCCAGCCCACTTTCAACTGATTCTGAGGCTCCAGAGACACAGCCACCACTCCCTCTCCTCCCAGCCATACCTGAGACAGTACTGCAGCAGTACAGTGGCCAGGAACCTGCCGTCCACCAAGGAGGTAACAGGTTGGGGTGCCCTTAGCTCTCTCCTCAGGCAGAGGTCTTGTCAGAGACCTGGTGCTGCAGGCTAGGAGGGAATTTTGGAGGCTGTGGTACTTCTCTGAGCCACCTGTGGGAGGAATGGGCTGGTACAGCCCATATGGGCTTTCCCAGGGACCATGGACATGGTGGGCCTGCAGAGCTGAATGGCACCAGCTCCCTCTGCACTGTCAGGGCATGGCGCAACCCAGGCATTGGGGCATACTGCAGCACAGCAGAAAATTGCTGGGTGGTGGAGGCAATGGCTGGATTGATCATTGTGGATCATATCCAGCCCTCAGGGATGGACCATTCTTCTTTGGGTCAGCAGGGCTTCAGACAACATAATGGGAGACATGGTTGATCTGTTTCTGACTATTGCCTATAAATGCATCCTGTCTTGGGCTGTTGTGCATAAACACACCTCTTGTCTCTTGCAGTTGGTTGGAGTTCGTGTTCCAAATCATCCTTTCATTAGGGAGGTGGCACAGGCGTGCTCAGGACCACTGGCTTTAACGAGTGCTAATGTCAGCTCTCAGGCCAGCGCACTGACGGTGTCGGTAAGGCTGCTGCTGTTGTGGAGAGAGCTGCTGTGCTAGGGTTTACGTGGGGTCTAGGAGAAGTGTGCCTGAGGACTTTTCCCATGATGGTGGCTCCTCATCCTGAACCAGGCTATTTCTTTTCCAAAGACATCCTTCCCAGCAGACGATAATAGAGTCCTGCTGCTGGGCTGGGAGAACCACATGGTGTGAGCCTCCTCTCTAAAGATTAGAGAGATCAAGTTTCAAATGCAGACTCTTGTGTACTTGTCTAAAGAGGATTATGCAGCAAGAGGTCCTGATCCTGAGGATCCTTGGAGGGCACATGCAGCTTCCAACATTGTGGTTTCCGATGTCTGTGATGTGTTCAGGTCACGGGCTCAGAGAAAAGTGCTGTCTTCCCTGACACTAGAGTCCTAAAGAGCTTCCCGTGTGGCATCTATTTAAAGTCTAAACCAAAACCCCTCAATACTTTGGCCGGCTGAATGTAATTTTCCCTTGTCTCAGGAATTCCAAGACCTTTGGCTTCAGTTATCTTTGGTCATTGATGGAGGTGCAATTGGAGATGCCCAGAGTGCAGCGTGTCGGCTGGGGTCCACTGTGGTTGACTTGTCTGTAGCTGGGAAATACACCGTTATTCGGCCTGGCTGGTAAGCACTCTTTGCTGGCTATAGTTGCAGCTTTCACTTGAGGTAAAACACAAAGCAATTGAAAGGCGAACTTGGGGCTTGTTTTGCTCAAGTCTGTACGGTGGTGTGAGCGTGCAGTGTTCTTTAACTCCTAGCTGCATGCCTAGGGATGCTAAAGGTTGACTCAGACCCTGGGATCAGCAGGAAATAACTTGCTAGTGTCTAATACAGCTCTCTCGCGCACTGCTGGGCTGAAAGTGACGCTGCTCAGGTTATTCTCACATTCTCCCTTAACCTCAAAATACAGAACTATCTGTGGAACCAACAAAGTCCTGCAGACGGAAACTCCTTCTAGTCACCAACCCACTTGCCTTTATTTCCACAGTGCACTCACACCTACAGTTGAAACTCTGGAGAAGAAATATGGCTTGATATCGGGACCTTCCTGTTCAGAAGACACCAAGCTCTAGAAGCTGTGCAGTTGGTAAAGCTGGGCACCATGTTCCTGTATTTTCAGGAAGCTGGCCTCATTTAATAAGGTCAATGGTTGTAACTGTCCTCATGTCTCACCCTGGAGCTTTCCATAGTTGTATGTAATGGTCTGCAGTGCATGGGTAAGAATAAAGCAAATACTTCCAACCTCCTTGTAGGGTGATCACAGATATTACACTTGCACAAGGGAACCTTTGCCTTGTGCAATGTGATTTATTAGGGTTTGAAATCAACAAATGTCTGTTTGTGATACCTTGGCAAAGTGCTGCTCTGGGGTGGGATGTAGGACAGTTTTACTGAAATACCTGTGGGCAGCACTTGTTTGATTCAGATTTAAAGGCAACCCATTCCTGCTTTGACTTAAAAACACACTGCAGTTTTTAAAAGGCCTTTTCTGTTTTACTTAGAAATATCAGAAATACACAGTCTCATCTTACCTAGTTTTGCAGGAGTGAACTTTGACTTCTTTATTAGAGAGACTCCTTCTCCCACCTGTCTGAGTGTTTGAGCAACTGGAAAAGAAATGTTTTTATTTTAGCTTGACCAGTTTTTCATACTGCCATAATCTATCTTCTCCAGCAAAAAGTAGTGAATCTGAACCTGACATTTCAAACAGTGCAAAGCAGAAGAAACTTTTCAGTTGCTCTTCATATATCAAAGAAGCATCCCTTTTGAAAGTAATCTTAAATTTTATTTTTAAGCAATGGTTGCATCCCTTGATACTAGACTAAATGCCTCATTTCTTTTCTTGTAAAGAGACAAGACAGACCCTAAAGTGCAGATTTGAGTCCCTCATGAACTGTTCCCTACGTCACTCAGGGAGTTCTTGCTTTTGCTTCTTAGCTGACCCATGCACAAGGCTTAGTCTGTAGTTTAAAAAAAAAAATCTTAGTTCAGAGAGATCCTTAAACCAGGGAAGAGAGCAAAAGTCTCTCCCAGCCAGTATTTATTCATCTAGGAACACTACACTGAAATTATTTTCTTCATGCGGATATTTACCAGCATTTTAAAACTGGTGCACAAACTGTTCTTAAACACAATTGTGTTATAAATGCTTTGCTTTGGATGTCTGCAATGCTTCCTTGTGTTGGTTCCATTAAAGTGTGTATTTTGTACATACTCTTACTTTGGAGGTAATGGCTTTTCTTCTTTCTAAGACTAATCAGGGAAAGCTCCGCCACCTACAGTTGTAGAGAAGGTTTGTCTAGCATTGTGTCGTCACACCGTGGTAAAGTGTGTCACGGAGAGCCAGGGAGATGGCCGGGTGTGGCCAGGGGTGGGTGGGTTAGTGTATCACAACCTGCAAAAGGTTGGGAAGCATTGGAACAAGTACCCTGCTAAACAAAAGGGCCATCAGGCAACAAGGTATGGCGGAGCTGGCCTCTCCTCAAATCTGAAAGATGAATGAGGACTTTATAACGCAGATGCTACAGCAAGTGAACCATACTCATAGGGAAAATTCTTCACTTCTTCTGCTCTTGCAGTGCATGGGGCATACTCTGTTACCATGCACAAAACTTTGCACCAGGTGCTCTTTAATTATGTGAAAATAAAGGAATCTTAAAAAAAAAAAAAAAAAAAAAAAAAAAATTAAAGGAAATATGGACAAAGTGTGGAGGAGTATAAAAGAATAGCCCCATGGATGAGCAGCAAAAGGAGTCATACCTATGAAGGGATATAAGAAGGTGGTAGGCAGAGGTTCTATAGGTACATTTGCACCAAGAGTCTAAAATCAAAGATAGGTGAATGTGAATATCTGGTATTAAATAAGAGAAAGCATATAATGGGCATCCTAGAAAGGTGGTGGAATGATGATACTCAGTGGGACATGTAATATTAGGGTACAATACATACAGGAATGGCAGAGTAGGTTGTGAAAGAAAGCATAGATTTAAACAAATGTATAATTAATCAAACTCTACCACAGAACCTCTCTGAATCGACAGGCCATGCTTGAATCATGGTACAGCATGATGCTAGAGCCTGGGCTGCTGATGCTGATTGTGAAATGATCCGTCTATTAAGAAAACCAACAATAATAATGGGGGCCTCAATTATCCCCCTGGAAGGAAGACAGAGGCCATTAAAGAAGAAGCAACATGAATTCTTAGCCTTGATCTTTGCTGCAGAGGGTATGAGAGGGGAGGGTCAGGTGTGAGCCAGTCTTTTAAAGTAACAAATCTGAGGAACTGTCCCAGATTGAGGTGTCACTAGAGGAGGTTTTGTAACAAAAGGCACCAGAGCCTTGCTATTTGCCCAAGAGTTTGGTAGGAACACACACACCTACTAATGCTGATATGCAACTTGCTGCTTCAATTAGCTGCTGCACCAGATGAGTGGAGGATAGTAAATGTAATGGTTTGTAAAAAGGGCTCCAGAGGCAATCCTGGCAATTACAAGTCAATAAGACTAACAAGTAGCAGACAAATAAGTTGAAACTATACTAAAGAACAGAACTGAACACAACTTGGTGGGGAAGTCTATGGGCTGTGACAGATGTGGATAGCTGCAGATTTGCAGGGCTCTACTAATGACTGCTGCTAAGAAGGCTGAGGTTTAATGCCTGTATTGCTTCAGCCTCCCCTAAAACAATTGTAACCAGCTCCTTAACATAATTATTAATGAGGAAGGAACACAAGCCAGAAATGAGAGAACTACCTAAGGTATATTTAGGTAAGCTGGCAGGGCCTGATGATATATATATGCTGGGTGGGGTTGAAAGCACCATGGAGGACAGGATTAGAATTCAGAATGACCCCTGACAAACTGGAAAATTGGTCTGAAACCAATTAAATGAAATTGAAATAAAGACAAATGCAAAGTACTTCACTGCTGAAGGAAAAATCAAATGCACAGATGGGGAACAAGTAGCTACGCAGTAAAAGCTGAAAAGGCTCAGAGGATTATAGTGAATCACAAATAGAACATGATCCAACAATGTGATGCAGTTTGGAGGGTGTTGGGGGAGAAACCGTATGTGAGGCAATTGGTCCACCATCCTCAGCCCCATTAAGGCTTCAGCTGGAGTGTTGCGTTCAGCTTTGGGTGCCAAATTGGGACGAGTCCAGAGGAGAGCAACAAACATCAGGTTTGAAAAGCTGACCTATGACAAAAGGGTTAAAAAAAATGGCTCTTGAGAAAAGACTGATGGGGTGGGAATCTGGTACCTCTTCAAATATGTCAAGTACTGTTATTAAAAGGACAATGAAAAATCGCTCTCCACAACCCCTGAAGGTAGGGCAAGCTGTAACCTACTTAATCTGCAGCAAGAGAGAGAAAGTTTGTTAGATATTAGAAAAAACTTTCTAACTATATGGATAGTTAAGTAGTGGACTAGGCCTCTGGAATCCCCAACTCTGGAAGTTTATAAAAACAGGCTAGACAGACAGTGGGGTCAGCATGGTTTAGGTTTACTTGGTCCTGTCTGAGTACAGGGAATGGACAGGATGACCTCTTGAGATCCCTTGCTGCCCTACACTTCTGTGATTCTCATGGGTGTGTGTGTGGGTCCCCTGACTGATACGCTACATCGAGCGCATTTTCAGTCATTGCTTAAGTGGAAAAAATGGAACCCACTAGCACTTAACTGTGCAGCCAAAGTTACAATTTTATAAACTAGGCATAATTAATGGGATGAGATAGAGCCCAGTGCACTAACTCAGATCTAGAGCGGCCACGTCTTCACTTTATTGATAAAAAGACAATACAAATGAGTTCTTCACATAACTGATTTAGAAAGGCCTGAACTGAATCTAGTGTAGTTACAGAAAAGGCTATTCCTTCTATACTGATTAACTTCCTTCTGGGAAAACACATCAGTGCTGCTTTCTGTCACATTTTATTGCAAGTGGTTGCACTTCTTTTGATTCTAGAGAGAACTGAAACAAAGTTATGAACGTGTAAAACCCTAAAAGAAGCATTTAGTACAGATCATGGCTGTTCATTGGTTGCCAGTACATAATAGGATAAAACTCACCAGCATTCCAACTCTAATTGTTTTTAGTTATTTGGGAGCAGTGGGGAGACACCACCTAAACCAAAGGGTATTTAATTGCATGGTTTAGTTTCTTCTACAGTAAAGAAATCTGAGGAACAATTAACTCTTTGCTTCAATCAGCTAATAAGGGACGTACATGGTCAGAGCTGCTGGTGGAAAGAAGAGTAGGTAGCAGGCAACTGGTAAAGGGCACAGGATAAAATGCATGCTGGTGGTAGGAGCCCAGCTAATATGTAAAATACCACACAACATATGCACGGTAAGAAAAATGGATCTCTTGCTCATTCATTCCCTGGCCTGGTCCCTTACAGGCCAGTCCAGATCCAGACGGGCTTTAAGAGGGGACACCTGTGCTAACTCACAGCAGCACTAGCACAGAATGATGCTTCCAGACTCCTGTAAATCACTAATATTTCCACTGTGGCTGTGCAGTTGGTGCTCAAACCAGCCTTAGGGCCATTCATGGAGAACACTGGACACTTAGCCACCTGAACAAAGCCCTAAACAGAGACCGTGACCCACGAGCTGCTTTTCCTGAAGTACCTGTCCCCACAACCGCTTCTTTTGAACAGGACCTTTCTCCTAAAGCAAGGACTGGCTGGCTGAAGGCTTCCCAGGCAGAACAATCACATCAGCCATTGCTCTTTCTCCTTGCTGAAGTGTTCTGCCCACCTGCGGGTCAGCTCCAGATACATGTTTGGCTGATGAGGCAGGTAGTCCAGATAGAGGCGTGTCAGTGTCTTCTTGGGCACAGCTTTCTCAATCTGAGTGCCTTCGTGCCACTCGTTGAAGGAAGTGATGGAGACTAGCTCTGGCCTGACCATGAGGGCAGCCTGCAGAGAGGTTTCATAGTATTTGCCGTTGACTCTGTTGCGAGTGTTGTGGTTGTTCCATGGACGGATACTGGTGTCGATGTAGCCTGGTCCAACACTGGGAATGAAGAGCAGATTGTTGGAGTCACAGAAGGCTTTGATGGCTTTCCAGTTCTGGTGGGATGAGCCAAAAGAGAAGCCGTTGGATGCAAAATACGTGTACATGCCATCGTATCCTGCGGAGAGGATGTCATGCTTGTGTCCTTCTTCCACTAGCAGTGCTATGAACATTGCGTCATAAGGAGTGTTGCGGAGGGAATGAGAGCCTGACTGGGTGAAGAGGTTGGCCCAGGATTCAGGGGGTGTCAGGTAAGAATCATAAATGTAGAATAATGGGAGGCTCCGTCCTGTACTGGTCTTGTACTTATAAAAAGCTGCATGGGAGCCATACCTACAAGAGAAAGTGCATGCCATTTCAGTGAGCTGATCAGAGCTTGGGGACCAAGCCCCATATGGACCAGGAAGCAGGGATTCCCACTCCAAGGCAAGTGCAGCCTGAAACCAGCTCATTTTGCATGCTCCGTACACTTCAGGCCTTTGCAAGTTTCCTGAATGGTTGAGCTGTACTGCCCATGGTTCAACTTCGACCTGATCAGGATGTTCTTTTCACACCCACTTTACCACCTTGAGGGAATGCCTGCAGGAACAGGGGAGCTTTGTTGTACTCCCTGATGGGCTGTCAGACTATACTTAAAAACTGGCGAGGTGGCCACCAACAGATGGTAATAGCTTTTGGTTACTGCTTGCCTTGCCTGCATTCCAGCTAGGGACCCACAGTGAAAAGCTCTATCTGCCAGCATTTAAATCCAATTACCTTAAGATCTCTGGCAATGGTCTCTTCTGGGGCTAATATGCTCCCTTGACAAGGGTTGTTGAGAATTACATATATGTACAGAGCTATTTAGAAGCCTTCTTGTGGCTTGAGCGTGAGAATTCTGGAGTCTAGTTACAGCGTCCTGCTCTGTGAGCTTGGAACTGTTTCTCGTACTGATGCTACTAAATGTCTCTGCTGCTGCACCCTGCAGCATAGCTTAGAGTGAGCAAGACCTCTAGTCTAAGGCAGACCTGGTTGGCTCGAAACTCTGCTTCGTACCTCAGCACAAAGATAGGCCTGGACTATGTGCTTGTGGCAACTACTGAAGGCCAAGCACTTACTTGTCTATGATGTATTTAATGTTCTCATGCACCGTGTGGTCATCGCGTCCTTTGTATGGCTGGATGTGGAACGCAACCTACAAAATAAATCATGGAGACATGGTGACAGCGATCTTACAGCACTTGCTTTTCTGGGTGCACAGGTTTCTAGGGACACAGTCAGTAGGTCCAAGACCCTTTGAAGAGATCACAGTGTCCATTCACCACAGAGCAGACAGAAGCTGCCTAGGCCATTCCATCCCAGGAAGCAGGTCCTGGATCTGTTCATCATACTAGGGCAGCTAGCCTGTCCCTGGGAGCCAGTGCAAGAATGGGTTTTATAGTCGCTTGTCTGGATTAATTTTAATAGTTATGAGAACAAGCTGTAAATCCCTTTCACGAAGTGCTGCTTGTTTGAGCTTTAGCTGTTGCAAAACAAAGAATCCCCACTGCTTTCCAGGACCAGCAGTTAGAAACAGCACAGAACACCTGAGACTGCAACGCTCCTGTTTCCTTTGAGCAATTAGTTTAATAGCTTTGAGCAGCCTTACCTTTATGGCATATCTGTGTGCAGAATCCAAGATAAATGGCACAAGACTATCTGATGGCTCCCCATTATCATCTGCCAGGCCAGGTGGGCACCAAGACAAAACCAGGACTCCTGCAACAAGTTGCAGAAGGAGATCAACTAAATGCATTGATATTTAAACACTGCCTGCCTCCTGCATCTCCCATGGAGCACCGACGCTTGAACTTATTGCTGGTCATTCTAACAATTGCAGAGTCCTTTAAGCCTCGTTGTCCAAGCAGTTACAGCTCAGGTTTAGGAAGGAAACCTCTTAAAATAGGAAGGTGTGACTCATTGGCTTGACCCAGCCCTGATCCTCTCTTTTGACCCCCAGATGTGGGGAGATGGTTATAACTGTCCACAAGAAGTTGCAGGCTGTCCGCACAATTAAAGCATAATTAATAGCAGGGTAACAGCTTGAGAATTCCTCGGGATGAAGCTACATCCTCAACCCTCTTCTCAAGAACATCTCCCATGGCAAAGTTCTACAGAAGGGGCAGCTCAAAGGGCCGGAGCTATTGGATGTGGACCAACACTGGTCTGTATTAAGATCTGCTACATAGGGGTTTAAAATTCTGTTATTCCACAAGGACACGGTATTTGAAAAGGAAAGGGTTAATTGATAGATCATTGGCAAACAATGTAACCTGTGACCTTTCCTAAGGGAAAAGCATCTATCTGGCTTTAATGGAGGTTTTTGGTCATCAGCACTGTAAATTAATAATGGAGCTGTCCATAGCAGGGGTGCTGAAATTTCATCAGTGTTTAACAGTCCCAGAGCAGCAAGCTGCTTCTCAGGTGTTGGAGAACAATGAGACTGAAGAAAGCCACTCTGAATTAGGCTGAATTAGGATGAACTGGTACAAACTGACTTTCCATTATTTTATTAAAAACATAAAAAGGCCATTAACTGATGAAAGTTTATGCAATTCTCACAGGCCTGGAAGCAGTTTTGATACTTAGGATAGCTTGAATCAGATCAAAACAGATTGCCTTAGTGCTGTGAGCCCACCTCATCTTGAAAGCAGATGGAGCTGGGCCAGTACTTGGAAGGGAAATCTCAAAAGACAAAACTCCCCACATAATACTACATGAAGAGATGCTGGTGACAGAGCGAGAATGTACAATTCATTCAACCCAGTGCCAGAGAACAGGAAGCTCCCATGCCTCAAACAGAGGACCTGAACTCTTGGAATCAAAGAGTTTTACTCCAGTTTATAGAATGATTCTCTCAGATCCCTGTGCTCAACCAAAGGCCCATTTAATGGCCTGGGTTTGTAACTGTGCATCCCCATGCTGCAAATGCCCCCTTCAACATCAGCATGAGTGCTCACATGAGTAAAATTAAGCATGCAGGTAAGTATTTTGAGAAACACTTAATAAAAGGTACATTCTTCTTGTTATTCAGCCTCACTTTTCCTTTATTGAAGTTAATCCTATTTCTCTTCCAGCTACTGCTTTGTATGCCACAAACGTCTGTTCTTGCCCAGTTTGGGGCTTACTTCATTGGTAATTTAACCCCTTGTCGCCATCTGGTCGTCACCATGGGGAAAAAGGAAAAAGCAACTTACTGTTTGTTAGGAAACTTTACTATGGATTAAAATGCAAATATATACACCTGAGCAAACAAGGAGTCTTGCAGCACTTTTAAATTAAAGACTCTGTGTTTGTTCTGCTGATCTAGACTACCCCTCTGGAACTTATATCCACCTGACTATTTAACACTGTGATGCTATCTTCACTGAGTGGGATTTTAAGCAGTTCCTGGGGGTTATTTTTCCAGTATTTAAAAAACCCTTATCTTGTGTACCCATGATGGCCTGAAACAGGGATGTTCCATACCAGCAAACAGGTCTATGCCTATAAGGAACACTACCAGTGATTTCGCTGGGCTGCTGCATGGATGCAGAGGTTGTAGGATTGGGGCCTCCTTTTGGTATCCAACATCAATGAATGGGTTTGGGCGCCCTGCTGAGATGAGGATGAAACGTATGTCAGGGCATTCTTACCAATGGCTGCTGCTCTCAGCTGGTTCATGTGCTCCTCCAGCACTTCAGGGTCCCTGGAGCTGTAAGGGCCCAGCTCAGGGTAGAAGCTAGAGCCAATGTCCTCTGGGGGGCTGTGCCGCCCCTTGGGGTAGCTGGCAGATATCTTGGGGTCCCAGTGTGGCACCATGACATGGTCCCAGTGCAGGTACTTTCCTTCGAAGCGGGGGTTCCCATACCACATATAGTAGAAGATGTGCAGGTCGTAGTACACTGAGGGTGCTGGTGCCTGGGCATCACTGCTGGTAGCCACTTGGGGCTGGGAGACAGCCTCATGGGAGACGGAGCGCTTCTCACCCCGCTCTGCGAAGGGCACCAGTTCCAGTCCCGGGGCTAAGTCTGAGAAGCCATCAGAGGGTTTCAGCGTCCGCATGCCCATCATGGTGCCGAAGATGAAGAGGGTGAACAGAAAGAGGGCTATGCAGGCTCTGCGCCTCAGCCGAGCCATGGCACCGGGGGGGTTTGCACCAGGGGCTGGCAGAGCAGGGCAAGCAGTGACTGGGACCGTGCCCTGGGTGGGGGTCTGTCAGTCACTGCCCCAGCTGGGGGATGGGGTCAGGGTCAGTGCTAGTGAGGGGCAGGGCACATAAGGGATTGGTGTGGACGGGTGGTTGGTCCCTCCTTGGGGGGGAGTCAGTGGATGAGTCAGTCCTGGTGGGGACCAGTCAGTCCTGCTGGGGATGGCTGTCAGTGGGTCACAGGATGGCGGGGGGTGGGGGGGGAGAAGTGTCAAGATGGGGGTGTCAGTCCTAGTGTGGTTGGTGGGTCACGGGGGTGGTGGGTCGGGGGGGATCGGTCGATCTGGTCGGGGGTGCCGCCTGGGGAGGGGGACGGTCCGGTCCCGGGGGGAGGGGTCCGGTCGGGGATGCCAGCCCGAGGGGGTATTGGGCCGGTCGGGGGTGTCGGCCCGGGTGGGGGGAATCGCTCCCGGGAGGTGCCTGCCTGCCTGGCGGCGGGATCGGTCCGGTCCGGTCCCGGGGGTGTTCCGGCCGGGGGTGTTCCAGTCGGCCGGGAGGGACTCGGCCGATCCTCGGGGTTCGGGTGGCGAGGGACGGAGGCGGACAGAGGAGCAGGGCCCGGCCCGCCCCCAGCTGCTGCTCGCGGCCAGGCGGGCTCTGGGCCCGGCGAGGCCGCGGCCGGCTCGGGCTACCGGGCGGCGGCTTGTCGGTGCACTGCGGGCCCGGCTCCAGCCGGCAGCGGCGGAGGCGGGGCCGGGGCTGCAGCGCCGCACTGCGCCCGCCCGCGACACCCCGCTTCCACCGCCTGAGCGAATCCCAGAGAAACGTCCCCGCAGCGGGTGGAGGCACTCCGGCTGGATCCGCTGGAATGGGTACGGGCAGGCCCGACACACGCAGAATCCACCAGTCTGGAGCAGCCCATCCAATGAGGAGGCCGGGTGAGGGCTATATGGGCCTAGGGGGCGAGGACTAGGTAGGTAGCGTGGGCACTGCTCCTTGCTGAGCTGCCACAGGATGTGCGACTGCGGTGTCCGTCTCCCCTCCCACCCCACTGGATGGTACAGTCTCAGCAACACCATGGATGCGGGGGGGCTTTTGTTTGGAATTAACCCCTTCCCTGCCCGTCCAGCTGTGTTAAGCCCTGGCTGAGATGACTGGGGCGGGTCCTGTGTCAGGCTCTCTGCAGACTCAGGCAGTCATTGCTCCCTGGGCTATGGGCCTGTGGGGTGTGAAGGCTTCGCTGTGCCCACTGCAGCCAGTGATGTGCTAATGTGTGCTGAGCAGCTGGCACCCGTGAGGGCATTTGCAGAGGTGCCGGCAAGCTGGGCCTGGGAAGCCCAGTGTAGGGATTATGGGAGTCTGGTCCTGCTGATGTGGCACATCCGGGC
>ML685764.1:24573976-24626465 GCA_007922175.1 Pelusios castaneus
GCTGCTGCTCCTTCATTGCATGAAATCCTGAGTCTGCCCTTCCTTCAGCCCAGCATGTCACTGGTGCTGCGTGGGCAGCCTGTGAATGATCCAGCGAAGCCTGCAGGGTTCTCTCACACAGCCAGGGTCCAGATCAAAAGCTGCCCGAGCAGTGTCTATGCAAGGCCCGTTTCCTTGAGCGCCAGTGGCCCATTGTGGTGCTGGCTCAGATTGTAGGGGGCAGTGGAAACCTGTGTGGGGCTGAAGTCCAAGGCCCTTGTCATCACACTTAACCTCTTTATCTCCACTCAATTTCTATGTGATGTACAAAGCTATTACTTTCTCTCCATTTCAACCAGGGCTGGGTTAAGGGGTCCCGGGGTCCGAGACTGCCCCTGCACCTGAGCTCTTCCCCCAGCTCCCCTTCTCCAGAGCTCTTCCCCCAGCTCCCCCTTCTCCTGACCCCAGCCCCCAAACTCTTCCCTGCCCCTGTGAACCTCACCCCTGGCCCTCACCCCCTTCCCCTGCCCCACATACCTCACCTCACCTCACCCCCAGCCCTATGCACCTTCCCTTGCCCCCCTTCACTCTGCACACCTCGCCTCTGGCCCCAAGCCTCTTACCCTGCCTCCCACACACCTTCCCCTGTCTCCCCGGCCCCACACACTTTTCCCTGACCCCTCCCAGCCCTGCGCATCTTTCCCTGACCCACCCAGCACTTTGCTTCTGATCCTATGCAGCTTCCCCTGTGCCCCTGGCCCCTAGCCCCTTCACTTGCCCCCCACCAGCTCCCAAGGCCCCCCCACACCCAGTACACAATTTACCTTTGCTGGAGTTCAAGAGGGATCTGCCAAATGCCAAACCACACCCTACCACAGGCAGCATTTACATTTCCCACCCTTCTCCACCTTGGGCCTCGTGCCTGGGAGTACAGCAGGGTGGGATATTTAAAACGGTCCCGCAGGCTCAGCTCCCAGCTGCGGCTGGGGCACTCTGAAATACATTTTTATTCCCAGGTGCAGTGCTGGCCTGAGCAGGGCTGGAGTTTTGAGGGGCTGCAGGGCCCCCATTTTAGGCTGGTGCATGGGGCTGCAGCCCTTAACGCCCTGCCTTAATTCGGCCCTGAACCCACTCCCATCAATTTTGTGTCTGGTTCCTCAGACGTGATTCCTGCTCATGCCCCAAATAACCAGCGTCTCCTCTGCCCACTCCTTTGGAAACACCTTTCTCCTCCTCCATGATGGACAGCATGGTGACCCCTCAGCACTGGCCAGTGCCTACTGGGGGCCATAGGCGAAGGCCCATTGCAGGGCCCCTTGTAGGCCTACTAGGGCCCCTTATAAGCCTGTGGGGTCCTGGTCTGTGGCCCCACGCCCCTGCCACTGGCTCCCCCTTGCCACCCCTACTCTGGCCCCAGCTCCGCCCTGGTCCCCTGGCCCAGCTCCTCCCCCTGCAGCTGACCGAGGCAGATGCAGCTTTTGGGGTAGGTGAAGCAGATGACAGGACCCCTTACTGCATGGGGCCCTAGGCGTGCGCCTGTTTCGCCCACTCCAAAAGCCACTCCTGGCACTGGCAGCCCTCAGCCTGAGGAGCCTGTGCGTCTAGAGATGGGTAGCTTGTGCTGTCTTTGTCTGAAGCTTGGGGTTTGGTCAAAAGACTGCTTCTCCAGCAGAGAGCTAGTGCCCTAGTTCAGTGGTGACTCAAAGTGAAGAGAGCCACGTATTGAAACCACAACACGGGTTCCTGGAGCATTGAAACAAGCTTTGGTGGTCTCTGATACAAACAAAGATCATGGTTGCCTTCATTTGTGCAATCCAACAGGTGTGGCTGTAGGTCATAGCTAGGTAATTGTGGGTGGGTGGTTTGACTGTGGAGTGTGCGTGTGTTTCTTTGGTACATATGGAGTGTGTGTGACAATTTTCTAAGAAATATGGTTCTGCAATAAAAAACTGATATACCTTGAATATAGGCTAAGCATTTAGCTGGGATCCCATTAAGAGCAGCTGTCCAGGGCATTTACAATCAAACAAGATCTAATTTTCAAGAGGAAACTTGCCCCATTTTCTCTGAGCACTCGAAGGCTCATGGGCCGCTCCAAATATAGAACTATTTACACCTAGGGTAGTGGTTCCCAATTTTTTCAGTAACACGGCACACTTCAATGAGACAAACAATTCCATGGAATGTCCACTTTTCTCAGCTGAATTGATTGCTTATAAACATCACATTTACTTACATTTACTATGGTTACGGTCTTACTAGAGAGTGCATAGAACAAACTAAAGAAGGATCAAATGCATTGATGTTTCAAATCCACTGGAAAAAAATACACGTCATCTCAACTTTGCCCTTTGGCCACCTGTGTTTAGAATGTTCACGTTTTAGAATCGAAAGACCGATACCTTGCTTTTGATTTGATGATCAATTTTCACAAGTGTTATGAGTTGTAATTTTGGTTGGATAGACTATTGTTTAAGATGTTTGCTTTACATAGATTTTCATTACCTTTGTACAAAATTTCACGGCACACTTGGACAGTTCTCATGACATGCCATGAAAACCACTGACCTAGAGGAAAGTCTGAAGTGTGTTTGCTGAGAGATGACGTGGCAATTGGCTCCCTAACAAAAGCTGTTTAGGGATTTATTTGCAATAAAGGGCCAATTCTGTAAGGTGCTGAGCTAACTCTGATTGGAGTCAGTGTGGGTTGAAGATACTCAGCTTCTTGCTCCATCAAACTGATAGTTTTGAAGGTTAATCAGCATCTCAATGGTCTGTGGTCTTTTTGTCCTTGAATGGCAGTGTGAACAGTGAGAGGGTCCAGTGATGGCAAATGAAGCCTGCTTCCATTTGCACTGGAGTCTCTAGTGCAACTATTCTAAAGAAACAGCTGAGAAAGGTTTAAACTTATTCAAGAAAAGGAACGCATGCTCCAGCAAACACTGACATGTGACTATCGGAGCCATTAAATGGAATAACATTTTAATTGGGTGACTCTGTTATGCACAAATGTTACAGACGATAAAACTCCTGCTAAATGGAAACTGGATAATGAGATAAACCTGTCAAGGGAACAAATCGCCTGAAAATCAGGAGCAGGCTTTTAGTAGCTTCCCAGTAGGTTTGGATCTTCCAGTGACATTACTTTGCTTAATTGAGGCTGACACTTTCTCCAAAGTGATGGACGTTTCTGGCAGAGGTTTGCTCACAAAATCTGTCTATGCAGAATCACATTCTTTATTAAGAGTTTGGCTAAGTGTTAGTGAACTGGAGTAACTGCAAGGAGTTTGTCAGCTTGCCTTTTCAAGAGTTGGTTGGTTTAGAATCTAATCAGACGTCTTTCTGCCTGGGTTAGAATTTAACTCTGAATTCTGATTCATCGCTTTGGGCCTAGGTAAGATAAAATCACGTGCCTTCCCCCAAGGTACATGTTAATCAATGACTGCACATCCCTGAAGGCTTGGTCTATGCTAGCAATTTATGGGAAAGCCACATCCCTGAGTGATGCAGTTAATCCAAGTAAACTCCCGGTAGAGACAGTGCTATGGCTTCTCCTGTCAACATAGCTGCTGCCTTTTGGGGAGGTGGAATACCGATACTGAGGGGAGAAGCTAGTCTCCTTTCCTTAACCAAAATGAAAGACATCATCAGAAACAGGCAAGCTCTCTGCTACGTAGTACTCAGCCTTTGTGTTCTTCCGGCACTCTCCCCATCCATCAGTGGCTCAGACAGCTCTTTGGTACCAGCTGCTTTTTTGCTCCTAGGCAGTTTTAATTTAATACATGTCATTTCCTCTGCATGGGATATATGGCAGGAAAAGTTACCTGCATTGACACTTACAGTTCAAAACCAAATTGCAAAGGAGACTCAGTGCAGCCTCTAAAATTGCACCTGCAGCTTTGCATGGTCACAGCTCCACCTCTGGGCATGAAGAGAGCAACCGCAGAGCGCTGGAGGTTCGGTACTACTCTTTTGCATTGTTACATCAGTGAGAGGGAATTTGGCCAAGACCACATGTTGTTATTCTTCCCTGAAGAAGTGTGGAGATGGTACCATGCTTAGCCACCTCTTTGCCTCTCTAAATTGGGCCGTTAACTTGGGGCCCTGCTGTCTGATTCAGTCCTATGACCTCTCCAACAGGCGAGCAGGTTCCCAGCCGATCTGGGCATACTTCAAATTTCCCTTGTGACTGTGGATTCCACCGCAGCACATTCCAACACAGCCCCAAGCTGAGACAAGCACACTGAGTTCTGGTCACTGGCTCTGTCACTGGCAGGGTCCTTGAGTATGCAGACATTATCAGCTTGGTTTAGATGTGACGTCTATTGATGGAAGGGAAAGATCATGGTAGTTTAAAGCTTTCATCGACCTACCAGCATTTCTGAACCCAGTTTCCTGAACTTGTAGTACAGCCACGCTTCTCAGGGCCCCGGGTTCATTGTTCACATTGAACAGTAGCCAGACCAACATTCTGGCTGGTCACTAGGGGTACGTCCACACTGGAGCCTTAGATCAACTTAAGGACGGTTAAGTCGACCTCCAGACTCCTGTGTTCACACTGGGCTTTTTTTAAGTTGACTTAAGCGCTTCCTGAAGCCGACTTAATAACACCACCTCTTAAGGTCGACCTAAGGCTTAAATCGACCTTATTAAGTTGACTTAGGCCAGTGTAGACAGGGGATGGCCCTTAAGTCGACCTAATTGGCCTCCAGGCCCCCCCTCACAGAGTTCCTGGCCACTCCTCCGTCAACCTAGCACCTGCCAGTGTGGACTCAGGGCCGTGGAATCTCTAAGTCAACTTAACAAGGGCGACTTTAGGTCGACTTAAAGTCGACCTTGATTAGGTCGACTTAACAGAGCCTCCAGTGTAGACGTACCCTAGCAGCTGTCTGTACTCTGAACTACTTGGTGACAAGTGGCCATGAGATGTAAATGCAGTTCTGTGTTAACGAGGGAGTTGCACAAGTGGATGAAGCCAGTCGCCCATGCAGTGTGCTGTGGCCAGGAGAGAGGGTGGGGAGCTCTTTTCTGACCCTGCTGCAACAATGCCACTTGGGATTCAATGGTCGTGGTCAGTGGTTCAGCCTGGAGAGCTCCTGATGTCACTGACAGTAACTGGGTTATCCAACGCATTAAAATCCCCAGCCACAATGGCTGCCTCAATGATCCTTCTGCAGCCTCAAAGTCCACCATTTCCTAAAGACGCACTCTTGTTCCCTTTGCAATCGCAGAGCCTCACGGCTGCCCGCCCTGCTTGGTGAGTCTGGTTCTGCTCCCACTGAAGGTCATGCTACAGGATTGGAACTTAAGATATGAAGGCCTTCGAGCCCATCCATTGCACCTATCATGATCCAGGCCTTTCCTCCACCAAAGGGAGACACTTGCTTTTATCTTACTGGGATATTTAGGGTCCAAATCCATATTCTTATCCCTAGTCTCTGTTGAACAAGCATCATGACAAATGACAGCCCCCAAGAGTCAAATTCAGAGGCAGAGCACGATCCTCACCTTCTTTAATCAGAGGGGCAGTTCCGTGGGCTGAACTTGGACTCTGCTCTTTGCCTGCTGTGACTTTTGAGCATGGAGCATGAGAGGATGTAGGAGCTGGGAGCAAGTGGGCCTGAAAACACTGCAAGAAAAGAAGGGAGTTGGGGCTAGTAGAAGAATCTCGGGCAGTGCTTGTGTGTATTGGGATCAGGAAATGTGTGCAGTGCCCTACAGGAAAGGGGAAGGCTGGGAAATGAAGACAAGTGCAGAAACTCCAGCTCTACCGAGTGTCTCTTTTTAGAGGAGAGTAGTGCTTCAAACAGAGCCATGAGACTGATCCCATAGCGAGTTCTCCTGCTCTATTTGTAGGAAGGATGCATTTGATACCTACAAACTACTGACATACAATGCACAATAGGTGAACTTCCCCCCCCCCCCCCCCGAGAGGAGGTCAGCGCAGGGCCTCTGCAAGATTCACTTCAGTCCTATGGGCTGTGACCTTTGAGCGTGGAGCATGAGAGGATGTTGATGGTGCATAGACTTCATAGGACTGAAGTGGGACTGAAGTGGTATCAAGGCCTATTGTGGGCCCCTCTGCCCTGGAGCAAATCCCATGCACTGCACACAAACCTAAGAGCTTCAGGTGCATATATGTAAACAAAAAGGACAAGATCAGTTTTCTACAGCACAGATTCACATTCACTGACACGAGAGTGGCATGAGCAGATCCACACTGACTTTACCTCTCAGTGCTGGTCTTCTGAGCAGTGAGGCCAGCCAGAGCTTTCAGTCAGCAAATTGCTCTGTTTTGCCACAGATGTTCATATATGTTGATGTGTGTGCTCCCTGCTGTGGGAGCAGCCGGTCTCCTTATGCACAAATCTCAGGGCAAGTTATAGAGAGAAGAGTTCACTTAGCATCAACATGCAGAGTTTATTTTTCCTGGGACAGATAGGAAAAAATGAGAGGACCATTCAGTGCTGCCCATGCTCCTGATTTTATGGCATGGCTTCCACTAACTGGGCCTTTTTTCAAAGCCCAGTTTCTGATGCTGTGTGGATAGAAAAGAATCTCAGCTTTAATTTTTTTAAAAAAAGAAGTAATTTCTAGCCTTCCTGATTGCAGAGAGAGAAAAGCTTGAAAATGTGACCCAAGTGCACCCTACTGCTCAGAAGCTAGCAGGCAAATCCAAAGGCCTCCTCCCCCTTTCAGTTTTTCCAAAGTCTCCTTTTCAAGTCAATCTCATGATTTATGGGCCTGATTCATAATTGTTGAATGCTGGGGCTTGGCAGTGCTATGTGTTTGTTCATCAGACTCCATTTGCTTGGCCCCTTTAGGGCCCTGTGTGTATGTGTGTTTCCCCACCCTGTGCTGACTTGTAGTTATGTGCTAGAAAGAGGAAGGCCTTTTAATCTAATTTTCATTCTGCAGTCACTGCCAGCTGCAGTGAGTATGTTCAGCAAGTTGGTTTTGACGTGCACTAGCTCCCTTTTCTTGGAGATCTCTCGTCCTCACTCATGCAAAGGGACTTGTGAAGAGTGTGACCTTCCAAACTGCAGATCCAGTAGACCACAGCCACCGAGAACCAGATGGGGAGATGCAGTAAGGGAGGGCTAAACACTCCTGCTTTTTGATGGACAGTTTGAAATTGCACTGTTCAGCCCTGCCATCCCAGAGGCAGGTGCTTTCCTTTCCTTTCAAGCAGCTATCTGCCGGCTCTTGGAGAAGTCACACTGCAGTGGGTCGATGACTCCAGAGAGGTGGGGAAAACTTGGTTTTCTGTGGCAGGTGGCCAGGACAAGGGCAAGGGATGGAAATCTGAAGTCCAGTGAATTTGCTGTCAACCTGCCCCTGAAAGTGACTTCAGTTCCTTTGGCTGCCAGCAATGACATTTAATTTATGACTTTTCAACGTAAATTGCTGGTGCAAGAGCTGAAGGCAAAGAGTGGAACCATTTACATGCAAACTATTCTAAGAGCAATGATCAGGTGGGAGAGTTACCAGGCTATATGAAATCCTAATGGGAACAGCCTGTGTATGATGATGAGTTCTAATGGGGCAGAAGTGGAGGGGTTGCCAGGCCAGTGCTGCATCGTTTCCTGTGTCAATTCGGTATTTCGAGGGCTGTGTGTGATGATGAATCAGTTTCATTACTGGGATCCCATCCCCCCGCCTGCAACACTGATGAAATTCCCTTCGTGGAACAAAGGAATGGAAAAGCCAGAAACGAGCATTCCTAATTGATTTGAAATTGGGGCATCCATCACCATTGGGTCTGGCTGTCACTAGTCATGATTTCTGAGCTAGATCAGCTTCCAGGGAGTGTTTGTTTGATACATCAATCCACATGGGTTCATGATCGCTGCAAGTAACCTGCTGAACCAGTCCCAGTCATCCCAGCAGGTCCCAAACCCTTCCTGCCCTCCAGATGCATTGTGAGAGAAGGGAAGAAGGTGAGTTCCCACCACTAGATGGCACTAGATCACTGCAGGGAAAGTGTAAACCAGCTGGGTTCAGGACAGCGTATTTCCCCCCTCCATTCAAGTTAACTGAAAGCACAGTGTGATGCAGCATGTGATGTAGGATCCAGCTGAGCATTGGGCAATAAAAGCATCTTGGCTTTTGGAGGGTGCTGCACTCGTTGCTTCTCCGGGGGCCAAGGAAGGTGGTGGGGGTGGGAGGGCAGAGAGGTTACCAGCTGCCAGTAGAAGCTGGAGAGAAGGAGGGAGAAGGAGGCACCATTCTCACTGTGCCCAGCCCTCGTCACAGAGCAGAAGGGAGTGATGCTAACTAGGAAACTCAGCAGATGCCATGAGGTTGAAGAGCCTGGTTTGAATTATGTGTACTGATTCTGCCCACCGCCCTCTTCTCTGTTAGCACAGTGATGCTGTGGGCTGCACGAGACTTGTGCCAGGCTTGTGTGTCTGGCACAGGCCTAGCCCAACCTTTACTGGTGTCTCTGAGCAGCCCTGCAGGGGCAGGGCTCTGGGGCACGTGAGCTGCTTGGCTGTCGTTGACGCATTTCAAGGTGTTGGTACACTGTGTCTCTGCCGGAACAGCTTTATGTGTAAAACCAGAGACAAGGCACATGTCAGGCCTCGGTTAGCATGGCTACTGACCTTGCTCACCCAAAGGAAGAGTGGTCACTACAAATTACCTCTTTACTCTGGCTTCCAGCTGTCTCCTGGCTGCTCTGGCCGTCAGAATGATATATTCAGCACCAGCAAGTCAATCAGGGTCATGTCAGGGTGTCCACGAAGACACTGGCACAGAGTGACAGGACTCAGGCATTCACTAATGCTTGGTTGGGGAGGGAGAACTGCAAGAAAGAGCTCCCCCCAAGGAAGAATGTTTCAGCAATTTCCTATAGATGTGAGGGGCTGAATGACTGTGTCATCTTTAAACACAGTCCCACGTGCATGTTCCCAAGGGGTTGTTTCCTGGCTAGCTTGGATCCATAAGGATATACAATGAGTAACACACAAAAGCCCTCTCCTGCTTTCTTGTCTATGAATGGGTTAGTTCTCAGTAGGCAACACAACTCCCATGCCACACCACTGAGCAAGCCCCTTCCCCATCTGGAGAGAGGGAAGATCCCACAGCTGCCCCTTGCGGGAGGGTTTGAGGTTCTGTGCTACAAGAAGCAGGGCTGGACGGGTTCGAGACGGCAGCTGAATGATGATGGTCATTGATTACTGTGTGCACTGATGAGTCATGATAGATAAAACCAAATCAAGAAGGTGAAAGGAGCAGACGCAAGAAAACTAGCAAAGGCAAAATCGAAGGAACACACAGAAGAAAGAAGTCCTCATTAATGGGTGTTCATTAAACGACACAGTAATGGACTTGCTCCTTGCACAAGGGGCTTTGCAGAAGCCCAGGGCTGGTGGGTCCCGCCTTGATAAGAAGAAAGAGGCAGCTAAACTAAGGCCTACAGGATACAAGTGGCCAGCCCGTCCTATCCTGCTCTGCAAGTGTGAGGAGTTTTTTTGTTGTTGATTGGCCTATGACTATGCTGGGAGGTGTTTGCTGAGGGCTGGTTGGCTGGAGCTCTGGTTCTGACCCCCCTTTCTGGGATGTGTTAATGCTCCATCAGGGGACACTGCTGTAATGGAGGGGGATCAGATGCTTTGCATTAGCCCATCTCAGAGACTGACACGGAAACAGCCTTAGGGCCACAGATTGATCCAACCTTGCTAAGTCCACGGCCTTGCTGGTCAGTAGGGCAGTGTCTCTGATTCTCTGCATCTAGAAGGGTGGCTGCCTGGTGCTGGGGGACAGGCAGATGGGCCAGTAGTGTCCAAAATAATTCACAGCCAGGGCTCATACTGTGTGTGTGTCTTTTTAGCACCAAGGCCAGAGCTCAGAGCGGCCATGAGCCATGAAGGGTGTGTATCTCTGCTGTAGGTTACTGAAAGTGCACGCCTTGCTCCTAGCTGTAGGCCTGAGGCTGAGCCCCCATCACATGGGGCTTGTCACCCCTGCACAGGATCTGTGCAATGCGGTCGGATGGTGCTCTGCACCCACATGTGACTCCCAAGGCATGTGGGGGAGGCTCAGGCCCAAACCCCTGTACCTGCTCTGCCCAAAGTCACAGCTCAAATAAATGGCTGAACTAAGCATAGAACCAGGTTTGGAGATGTGCTGCCTGCTGCCTTAACCCTTCTCTCAGCGCTTGGGTGAGAAGCCAGGCTAAAAGGATCATTTTTCGACTCTTGCTCAGGATGTGATTGTTAATTCTGAGGCTCCCAAGGAAGATCTGTTGTTTGAAAGCTCCAGTGGTCTGACTCAGTTGAGTTCAAACCGTTTGTTTTGTTTCCACACACCTTTTACTCCTGGGATGAACTTTGCAAAATGCACTTGTAATTGTAACACATTTCTTTGACCAGCCACCACAACAAAATCTCTTTAATAGATGAAAAATGTGCTGAGTGAAAGCTGCCATTCCACAAATAATTTATTATCATGTTAACACTTCAGTTTTTACCCTGAAAAGTATTTATCAGTCAGGGTCATCATTTGGTGAGCACGGTTCTTCCAGCTCCTCTCTCTCCATTCCTTTCCCAAATGAATTACTAAGTGATTAGTCTGAATTTTAAGCTGCAGTGGCCTGTGTGTATTTGTCTTTACTTTTTAATGGGTCATTTACAAGGATTTGAATGGATACAGACATAGTCGTTCCCCAACAGCCGCCATCTCACTGAATGCCAGGGGAGATAGGAGCTGTGATTGGAGGCTGGCCCTTTAATTTGATCAGGATTGTGGCATGAGCTTTACAGCTAAAGGGGTGAGACTCCTCAGCCCTGTCTAAATGCAGCGAGCACACACAGCTGGATAATGATTCAAAGAGGTTAAGACAGAAGGGACCAATCTGGCTGCCTACATAGCACAGGCCCAAAAAGTCACCCACTGATTCCTGCATTCACCCCAGAGCTGCTGGTTGAGCCAGAGTAGGTCTTTCAAAAAGAGCCATTCAGTCTTCTTCTGGAGGGTCTGGCCTTCATTATTAGTTTATGTAACAGGCCCAGAGCAGGATTATAGCCTTAGCCTGAGTTCCCTCCTGCAGGTCACTCCCTGCAGGACCTCCTGTCTTTCCATCTAGCTCCTGTGTGCCTTGTCTACACTGGGAGGAGAGCATCATGTTAGAAATTGTGCTGACAGTGGCATCTTCCTAGGTCCAGCCACCACTAGCTAACTCTGTCCTTGTCCACGCAAAACGCCAAATCATGCTGAATACCGTGCACGGTCTTAGCATGTGTGCAACATGCCGCAGGTGGCACATGACCAGGAGTCATGACTGGATTTGGTCCACTGGTTAGCTCGTTAGCTTCCCTGTGCAACGTGAATGCTGATCCATGCCCCCAGTGTGCTAATAAAAGCTGTTAGTTAGCACTTGAAATAAAGCCTAGAACTGAATCCAATTCTCAGCAAAGTCAGAGGGATTTTTCCAATGAGAGCTGGACTGGAGGCCATGTGAGTGTTACAGAAATAGCCTTTTCCTTGGCAGAGTGCAAAGGGCCAAGGTCTCTTTGAAGTTGCTGATTTGGTTATTCTCCAAGGTTATGTCTACACTGGCAAGTTAATTCGAATTAAGGAGGTTTAATTCGAACTAACTAAAGCCATGGCTACACTAGGCTTTAGTTAGTTTGAATTAAGGGCTTCCTTAATTCGAACTAATAAATTCAAATAGGGTATTCGAACTAAGGGGTTAATTCGAACTAACTAGTTCAAATTAACCAATGTGGCCATGTTAATTCGAACTAATTTCTTAGTTCAAACTAACCAGCCATTGAAATGAATGGGGATCACTAATTCAAACTAAGCAAGTGCTTGCTTAGTTCAAACTAACATTCCAGTGTGGCCATGCTAGTTCGAATTAAGCTAATTTGAACTAACTAAAATTAGTTGGAATTAGTTAGTTCGAACTAACTAATTTGAACTAATTTTAGTAAGTGTAGACATAGCCCAGAAGATCATCTCTGCAAGTGGATGAGGCTTCTCCATGGGAAGAGATCATGGCATGGGACCCACAAGGTGTCCCTGGTGCTCCCAAGTCACTGCTGGGGCCAGCAGGATGCTGGCTCAACGGCTTGAGCTGGTCTGCTCCACTTTTAAAAGGAGGGATTTTTTATCTTGATTCCCGTAGAAGTGAATAACTGGTAAAAATAGGAGCAAAGAAATGTTCATGTTACCTTATGGAACAGGGTGTGCCCTTATGGATCAATCAGTGTCTGACTTCACCCTCTTCCTTTCCTATGTTAAATGCCCTTGGATCCCAGGCACTAAACCCTATTAATTTCCACTGCTAGAGGGGCAGACTGAATACTTGTAAAGCAGCAAAGCTCTACTGTGGGACTCCCGGGGGTTCATTCGGCTGCCACGGCAGAGGCATGAATATTATTCATTTGCCTTACAGCACAAACTGATGCTTTCAACTTATCATAATGAACATTGGGGGGCAGAAATGAATCCCCTGCTGGTTCCTTATAGCAGGGACCCTTGAGGGACTCAGCCATTAAACCTCTGACAGGAATTCACAGCTGATTTAAGGGGATGTGAAAAAGAGCTTCTGGGTCAGAAATCCTTCAAGAAGCCTGACCTTTCTGATGTTCAAACCAACGGAATTATCAGGGCAGTGTGAGCTCAGTGTAAGGTGAACTTAGTGAGGTTCCCGGATAGCTCAGCTTTCGAACATCCTTTGGGGCAGCAAATTCTCATCACCCCCAGAACTGACAGGGCAGAGTAGCGTCTTGCTGTCTGGAACAGAGATGTGACCGGACTGGGGACATGCACAATGCATTCAAACAGGCTGCTGCTGGTCTATGAATTTAATGCCATTCTCTCAGGTCACGTAAGAACTGCTATGGCAGAGCCATCGCGCTGTCCCTCTGCCTGCCTTGACCTTCAGCTGACATAACATCTGCCTGCTTTGGGGGAAAGAAGGCTCCAGTGTGATGGCACCATTCCCATGCCACGTGCACAGCAAAAGGATTCCAGAACTATAGTTCCCAGAGCAGAAAGTGCCAGTTAAACCAAACAGTCTCACCCAAATTAGCTGCTATCTTGATAGAGGATTCAAATTCCACCTGCTTTTCTTGCTGGTAAATATTGTGCCAGGGAGGAAATCCTCAGATCCAGCAAGTTATTCCCAGCACTTGGCATTAGTGCTGATCTGTTCAGAAATCCCGATCATGGTGCCTCTGGGAAAAGGAGGAGTCAGTTGTGTTAGCTGCATTTCCAGAGCTGCCCTGCTGATGGGGCTGAATGACTAATATCCTAACAGCTAAATCCCAGGAATTACATCGAAAGCGCAATCCCACAGGGCTGAGAGATAAGAAAGAAAGCAGCAGCAACTGGTTGATTGGGGTGTTTCAGTCATTTAGTGGGGGGCATTGGAACACTGTGATTATTGTCAGGTATAAAGGGTAGCATTACGCAATTATATTTTATCAAAACACACAAGGAAGCCCAGGCTCTCGGAGGTGAGTATATTAAAACTGCTGAGAACCAGTTTCCTTCCTACACTTGGGACCATTGTGGAGCTTCTGTAAACATTTGTAAACCCTTCCTGAGTGCACTGAGCAGAGAGAATAGTTTTGCATTTAAACTGGCATCTGACCCCACATAAAAACTCCGCTTTCGAACCTTGTTCCCAGCACATTCAGAGAATGAGTTTAAATGAGCATCAGTGGAGCTAGGGCAGGAACCTACTGCCTTCCCTTACCCCTGCCTCTTCTCAGAGGGTTTCAGCTTGTCTACAGAGCATGGGGCTATGTGTAGATGGAGACAGCCTGGGAAGATGAAGCCAGCCGCTGTCTGCAGGGCTGTGGCTCTGCGCTAGCTTCTCCCTAGGGGAAGGTATCATTAAGACACATTTGCTGCAGGACAAGATGGGTTATTTGGGTTGGGAAACTGTTAGAACTCTAGAAAAAAACCCCAAATGATTTAGAGTGTGAGGTCTGTGGAGCCACCAATCTCCCTCTGTGTAGTGCCCAGCCCAGTGGGGCCCTGATCGTGGTTACCGATAAAGGGTAACAACAGCAGAGTGAGGTTTATGGAACCAGTGGATGCTCATGTCCACACAGATGTACCGCCTTTCAGACTCATTCAGACTGATTCATTTGGACTTGGGAAACAACCTGCTGCTGCATGTTCTGGATGAACAGCAATTCCACGTCCTGTGCACCAGGGGCATTGGAGAGCATGGGGCACTTTCTGTAAGAAGAAGGTTCATTGATTCTGGTGCCTTGGCCAAATGCCAGTCTCTGCGATTACGCTCTGCTGCCACAGACTCTGTCCTTTCCAGCCAGTTGTGCGGGTGTAGCAATGTGCTGGCTGGCTGGGCTCTGAGTGCCTCCTGAATGGTGCTGAGTGTTTCATCGCAGAGGTGGCTATGTTTCAATCGTGGGTGAAGTCACTCTGCAGTTCCCTTCTCTACCATGCTGTGGGGTTTGAGAGCCTCTGCTAATAAAGCATTAAGGCAAAAGGTCCTTTAGAGGGAAGGTGTCATAGACACATGGGGTCAGATCCCCACTTATGCTCAGGCCCCTCTGTGCTACTCCGGCAGCGTAATGGGGCTTACAGTGGGCAGAAGGGATCTTCTGAACATATTCCTCCCTATACACACATCCCGGCACCTCCCCAGCCCTGTATGGAGCTAGTGTAGCATGTCAGGGGCATGGCTGGAGTGCACTGAGTTCTGGCTGTTCTCTGTGCCCACTGGGGGCCATGGGAAGCAGACCTGCCTAGCTAGAACTGGGAAAATGGGAAAAAGCTGTTAAAAATGTGGCCCCTTTTCACAGAAAATCTCACATTTCAGCTGTGGCTGTAACAAGTACGTGGACAGGCAGCGCCCTGCACCTCTAATCCCAGGACGTAAAGGTGCAAACATGACTTAAACCACCATCGCCCTTCCTGCGCCATCCCTTCCCCAAGCGCAGAAACTGAAGGTGTGAGATTTGAGCTCTAGGATGTCGACCGGCCTGATAACATGTTTGTGTGGACTCACCGCACCTCCCCACAGGAGAGGCTGTGAAGCCATTCCACTTTGTGTGCACTCCATTTAGGAAGAGCTCCAGGCTTTGCCCAAGATCTTTCTGCTTTCACTCCTTTAAAAGGCGGTGGTTTGGCAGATGCCAGCGGGAATGTCAGCTACTCCGCTGATGGGGGTACTAGACAAAGGCTGTGGAACGTGGCTCTGCTCACATCCAGGCTAGGCTCGCCGCTCCATTTTCATTACACGCCTTGCCTGCGCAGCTTACTGTCAGACCTTCATTGCCATCAGGTGCCTGGAATGCCATCAGCCAATTGGCCTCATCACTGCTGAGAGCTCTGCTCTCCATGCCTGTGGGCGGCTGCTCATCCACGGCACGGTTATTCACACATTGATACCGCTAATAACAGCAGAGCGGGCCACTAAGGGGAAAGCTGCTCAGAAACGCCCCAACAGTGAACACTGAACAGGGCCCGGTGCATAAATTAATCCTCATTTTTCAGTTCTGTGGAGCTGATTGGCTAACACAGCTGCTCAGCTGTGTGCACCTGTCTCAGGTGAGTTCCAGGGAAACCAGTGGACACTTGAGCTGCTGGTTATTTTCAATATTAGGTAAGTACATGAAGATCTCATGCCGGGATTGGTGCTGCTACAGTACAACATGTGGTGCCTTGCGGCCTCGGCCGAGATAGGAGCTCAGGTGTGGGCAGCCTGAGGTGGGTAGAGGCTGTACACGTAGCGTATATCTACACTTGAAATGCTGCAGTGCAGCCATGACAGTGACGGAAGGGCTTCATCCATCATATGAAGATCCACCTTGCCAAGGGGCCATAGCTAGGTGGATTCCTCCATTGAACTAGCAGTGTCTCCTAGGGTTGGTCTGCACTACAAAGGCATCTCTGGAACTCTGCCCCATTCTGATAGAACAGAATTAGACTCTTTCTGGTCCCTTTCATCTATTGGGGCTCAGGCAGAACAAAATCCGGTGGCTGAAAGTAAAGCTAAAGAGCCTCAAACAGGAAATAAGGCACAATTGTTACAGTGAAGCTGGCCATCGGAATAGCTTCCTGGCTTCCGCGTCCCTGGGAGTCCCTTTAAATCAGCATTTAATGCCTTTCTGAAGGATACGCTCTACGTCAGTCCCAAGAAACTGAGCTCAGGGCAGGAATTACTGGGGAAGGTTTTCTGGTCTGTGCAATTCAGGAGGTCGGCTGCTATGATCAGAGTGAGCCCTGAGGCCTGGAATCCAGCACTCTGTGACCCCTCAGCAGCTAAACTCTGTCTCTCGCAGTGCTGCTGGCAGTTTGTGGTAGCTTCTGCCAACTAAGGGGTTCTCAGCTCCCTTGAAGTCCTGTCAAAACATGCTTTGGCTAATGACAGTTTGCGTCAGCGTGTAATGAAGTAATTGTGCTTGACAGATCTGTAGCCGGCCCACTTCCTAGTGCCTGGAGGATGGAGTTAATGGAGACCATCATTACAGGCCCTGGGGAAGATGGCTCATGAATAAAAATTGATAGTTTCTTTGCAAAAGGGGCCTTGATGGCTCCAGTTGTATAATCAACCAGGAGACCAGCGCGGCCCTGAAGTGTACGGGAACTCATTCTTGTGGAGGCCTGTTCCTTGTTCGCTGGCTGCTGCTGCCTTCCCTTGCACCTAAAACGTTCCTACTCTACCACTCAGCCGGGGTCATAGGGCTGCACTGAAAAAGCACCTTCTGTGGAGTTTTAGCATTTAGAATTCTTTGTTAATTTTTCCAAATTTTTGTTAATTTTTCCAAAGGACCAGGATCATCATAATGCACAAAGTAAATAAAAAGGGATAGGATCAAGAGAGGGGAGGGGAAATGCCCTATCTATTGTCAGGGTCTAGGTTAATTAGAATCCCCCAAAAAGTCAGCCTAAGTAGTTTTGATTTTTTTTTCCAGGTGTGCCCTTCTGCAAAATGCTAGGCATTCATTAGCTACCAGGTCCGCCATATCACTGAGCCAGGCATCAATAGTTGATGGGCACCAACTTCTTCATTTTTTCAGAATTAATTTTTTAGTGATCTAAACTGCATGCTAGAGCCATGCTGGCTTGTTCCTGGGTAATCTCCAGCGCTCAGGAGTAGCTCTAAAAATGAAACTTGCAGGGAAGGACACTGAGTCTGCATCCAGTAGGTACTTTGACCAACCTCATTGCAGAAATTCTTGCTACAGAAGCACTCCCAAAACATCTGAGCTACGGTGTCACATTTCCAACAGTAGTCTCAGTTATGGAGCCCCTTGCCATTAACCTATGTGGAGACCAGTAGATTCAAAAAAGCGTCCTATGCTGAATTAGCCTTAGGTGATGTCAACATTACAGTTTGTGTCAACATGACAGCTTGTATCTACATCATTTATCTTGCTCAGGGTTGTGAATAAATCACTCCCTGCATGGCGAAAGTTACACCAACAGAAGTTCTGGTGTGGACAGCACGATGTTGACAGAAGAGCTTCCCCTGCCGGCAGAGTGTCTGCCACTTGCAGGGCTGGAGTAGTTAAGCCAAGGAGGGATTGCTCCCATCAGCTTACAGCAGCTACAGTAGAGAGTTTATGCAATGCAGCTGCGCCACTGTAAACGCTCTAATGTAGCTATGTCCTTAGTCTCAGGTCTACAGCTGTTTGGTTTTTTATAGAACTGTATATATCATTGTAGTCCAGAGGCAGCCTTTTCCTATTGGGGGCCCTAGGCAAAGGCACATTGTGGGGCCCCCTATAGACCTGTGTGGCCCCATATAGGCCCATGGGGGCCCCCTGTCGCCAGCCCCAGCTCCCCGCTGCTATTCCCGGCCCTGCCCCTCCCCCCCCACCTCCAGCTCACTTCCAGCTCCCCCGTTACCAACCCTGGACGTGGGCCAGCTCCTCTGCAGGCTGCCAACCGAGGCAGACACAGCTTTTGGGGCAGGCAAGGGGGCCCCTTACAGCTTGGGGCCCTAGGCGTGCGCCTGCTTCGCCTACCCCAAAAGCCGCCTCTGTTGTCGCCCATAGGGTCAGAGATAGCTGTGTATCCTAATCTCTGCTCCAAGCAACTCTTAAATTATCAATCTTTCACAGAGCTTTTTTTGGGCCAGAAAATCATAAAAAGATGCCACTGGCTAAGTAAATCCAGGAAATTTCCTCCAAAACAATGAAAGGTCTGGAGGTGCGGGAGTGCTCAGTGCATCTGAGCCAAAAACATTCATAACTTTCTGTTTTATTCTTCCAGGGCTAAGCCTGTGTCTGCAAATGAAATCTCTTTCCTGCTGTTCTTTTGTAATGCAAGAGCGGTGTGCGGGGACCCACGGAGAACTCCTGAGACCACTGATTTTGGTGTACACTATTTTATGTAACTTTTATTGACTAAATACTTCAAAACAAATCACTATCTTTCAATTGCCTAAAACAACGCAGCAAACATACACACAGCATTCCAAATCCTACAAGCTAAAGCAAGATTATAACTCTTCCTCCCCCTATTCCCACAAATAGCTCCGTTAGTAACTTTTAACTACAGATAGTATTATTTGCAGACATATTTACCCAACAATAAGCAGAAGCAGCTGCAATAGCATTCTGGTTACAGGTTTCTTATTTGTTTTGATACTTTATCCGTGGGTTATCATCAGTCAGCAGTGCAGACTGGTTCCGGTTCTCGTGCTCGGTTACCAATCCAAACGATTCTAGGGTGGCCCTCTTTCGGTCCAAAGATTCTAGGACCGGGGAGCTGCTTCCGTGTGATCAGTTCGACGGCTCGTCAGGGCGCTACTCCTGTCGACTCCGCCCTTGCTGTTCTCAGGGCGCTGCTTTTATAGGCACAACCCTGTGCTTGCAAAGAGTTTTATTTTTACTTTTGGGTGGTTTTTTTGTGCCAGTCTGAAACAGCTTTAGGAACTTTTTGCTGCTGCTGATTTTGCAAGGTTACCCGGATCTACGTCTCTGCATAGCCAATTACTAAATCTGCATACATTGCTGGGCTTAGGGCTAGATCTAGTCAAGGACATGTACATCTCTTTTTTTACATTTCCCCTCAGCAGCAGTCAGTGAATTCTTGGAATCAGTCAGCTTCATTATGCAGGGAGTCATTTGCTGGTGAAAGAGAAAAAAGAAGATCTAGTTTAATCAAAAATAATTAAATGAATACTTAATTTTACAATCCCTCTGACCCCGAGAGCTGGTTTCCCTGTGAGTGCAGCCTGTTAGTATGGAAGTGCACTGGAGTTATGGTGCAAAAATGCCTGCAGCAAACAAGTCTGTACCCAGCCCTCCCCAGTCTCTCTCCTTACAGCCGGACTTCTGTTCTCTGTCAGCCTCTGCCTGCTACTTCCTATGCCCATTCTAACATCCTCCCTCCCCCAGGTGAGTAAAACCTGGTCCTGTCTTCCTACAAATCACCTTGCCTTCATTAAAAAGTAATAATGCATGATCCTGGGCTGTGGTCATCTGACTGTAATTCAGTGCTGGACAGTGACTGCTGCTGCCCACATTGCCTCTTCCAGGCCTCCACCCTCCCCTTGCAGAAAATCAGCCCCAGAGGTGTAGCTAAACTGTGAGGAATGCAGAGGGGTGAGGGGCAGCTTTCCCTAGACTGTTAGCTGAGCAATGCTGGTGCCAATTGCTAACAACAGACAAGGCTTAGCAAGTCCAGTGGGGCAAGGGGAGTGTCTGGTGCCTTTGAAAGGGCGTGATTCACCATCACTCAGTCCCTTACAGAGAGGCCTGGGGCATCTCTGGAACTCTGCCCCATCCTGAGTGGTCCCAGGGAGAAGGGAGCCAGGAGAGATGCCCACGGCTTCTCGGTCCTGGCAGAGCCAGACATGCACCAGCTGGCTCTGCCGGGACGAGCCGCGAGCGGCTTCCTGGTCTGGGGAGAGCCAGCCCTGCAAGGCTGGATCTCCCTCCACCTATCCAGTCGACTTAGTCTAGTGTAGACTCTCTAAGTCGACTTAATAGGAGCACCTTTAAGTCGACTTAAGAGTCCTGTATAGACTCTCTAAGTCGACTTAATAAGGTCGACTTAAAGTCGACTTTAGAAAGTCGACTTAAGAAAGTTGACCTAATTTTCTGAATGTAGACATAGCCAAGGAGTCTTGTGGCACTTTTAAAGGCTAACGAATTTATTTATCCCATGAGCTTTCATGGGAGAAAATCCCACTTCTGACGTGGGATCTTCTCCAATGAAAGCTCACACGATAAATACATTTGTTAGTCTTTAAAAGTGCCACAAAACTCCTTGTTTGTTTTCCCAGATACACAGGCATAGATTTCCCCTCATCGTGCCTTTGGTATATTATACACACAAAAGCAATGCTCAAGTAACCTTATAAAGGTTACAAAATTAGCAAGCACTCGAAAGTTAGGAAATGCCAGAGTTTGGGTTGCTTGTGCAAACTTCATTCAGGTCCCTTGTGCATGTCATAATGCTACTTACTGCCTTATACCTGTGTGACCCTGCTGGCCGGGGATGACCACTTGAAAATGCCAAGATCAGGAAAGGCTGCAAAAAGGAGAGCAGATTCTCTCAATACTAATGGGTGACACTGAAGTCAGACTTCCTGATCAGTCACAAACAACACTTCTAATTCCTCGCTCTGGTTATCAAGAAACTAAAATAAAAATATACTCAGCCCCCTTTACTGCATTTCAGCCACTGGTTCCCAAACAGCCAGTGAGTCTAGTTAAAAGATAAGTTATTTAAAATTCTGTTCTCTTTACTAAAAGAGTTCTTCTGACTCCAAAAGGTCAACCATATTACCAGATCGAATGTAAGTTTGGATCTAACCCAAAATAGCACATTGATGGCCAATCCTTTAGTAACTAAGCTAAAGGTCTTTGGCTATGTCTACACTTGAAAAGTTAAGTCGATTCTCTTAAGTCAACTTAACAACTCGACTTAACTTTTCAAGTGTACACGTGGCAGAAGAGGCTCCCCGCTGAGAAGTGACCCGTGGGTCCCTTCCCCAGGAAGCCGGGGGCCCTCGAAGAAGGGAGCAGAGGCTTCCTTCTTGTCAGGATCCCTGAGGGTAGTGGTGAGAAGGGAGCTAGGCTCCTCTCTCCCTGGGTACCACGCGTCTCGGCAAGAAGGGAGCCAGGCTCCTCTCTCCCCGAGACCCACGTGGGTCCTGGCCAAAAGGGAGCCACAGCTCCTTTCTTGCCAGGACCCGCGGCTTCCCGGCAGAAGGGAGCCGCCGGTTGGAACCAGGGCTCGCTTCTTGTCAGGACCCCCATGCGTGTCCTGGGGAGAAGGGAGCACAAGCTCTCTTCTTGCTGGGAGCCCTGCTTCCTTCTCCTCGGACCTCCATGGGGCCGGCAATTGCTGGCACTCCATCTGACCAGCACTCCAGCTGACAGGGGACCCCCTGGGGATCCCCTCTCAGCTGGAGCACTGGCAATTGCCAGCCCCGGCACTCCAGTTGACAGGGGAAACACCGGGGATCCCGTCAGCTGGAGCGCCGGAAGCTGCCGGCCTGGCACTCCAGCTGGCAGGGGAATCTCTGGGGATCCCCTGTCAGCTGGAGCACCAGAGGCTGCCAGCCCGGCGATCCAGCTGATGGGGAACCTCTGGGGATCTCCTGCTAGCTGGAACGCCACTCCCTTTTTGCCCAGACCCCCGTGAGTCTGGGGAGAAGAGAGTGCAGGCTCCCTTCTGGCTAAGACCGCTCGGGTCCCCAGGAGAGAGGAGCCGCAGCTTCCTTCTTGCCGGGATCTGCAGGTCCCAGGCAAAAAGGAGCCTGGCTTCCTTCTCTTCAGGACCATGTCCTAGGTTGACTTATAGAATAAGTTGACCTACGGTCACTCTCTCTTTAGATCGACTTAACAAATCGACTCAGTTGTTAAGTCGACCTAAAGAGTGGTAATAATTAAGTCGACTTAATGAAAACCAGGTGTGGACGCGGCTTAATTTAAGTCAACTTAAGCTTCCTTAAGTCAACTTAAATTGCCAATGTAGACATAGCCTATTAGACAAGGAAAGAAACAAACAGTACTGTTAGAGCTTAAAATAACCATATACAATTATCTGAAAGTTCACATACTTCAGGTTTCCAGTAGAAGTTGGAGTGTGCAGTCCCTTAGGTGCACATCCAGTACCTGGATAGGTTTAAGTCCTTTGTTTCACAACTTCAGCTGTTACAAATCCTGTTCAAAGGAATGGAGACTAAAATGTCCCTGCATAGAATTTGTGCTAATTCCCCCGTGAGAATTAATAGGGTGATTCTAGGCCAGTACTGGCTGGGATCTCAATCCTGCAGCCCAAACTTTCCCTGAGAAGCTTGGACAGATGTGAGAGAAAAGGATTGTACTCCAAACTTCCTTTGATAGCTGTAGTGTGGTGGGCATTTGCAGGTCATTTCCTCATATGGGCTTTGATGATAGCGATGCTGATGCTTGACTTTTACACAATGGGTGCTTCTTCAGACAATCCAGTCAGCAATCACCAGTTCAGCACCAGTGGAGCTCTTAGGACTGTTCACAGATACTTTCTTGACTGGAGTAAAGTATTTTGCCCCTTGAAGAAGTACCTTCACCTCTCAGGCACCACAAGTATTAGCTGCATTAGCACTGTTAATACAGTTTACATTGGTCCATCTAGGTCTGAATGTTCCATTTGACCTCTTCAAATAGAACAGTAACAGACCCACAGTTCATCTACCGTGTGTGGCAAATAGTTGTCTCCAATATGGGAGGGGATCCCATGTTCTGCTCTCCTGTGGGGGTCAGGACAACCCCTGTTAACCCTATCTCTGGGCAGTTGGAACCTCTGTATGTACCGTGAGGGTGAAGGAGCCCAGGCCCACCCCCTACTCTGGGCCTCAGCCCAGGGGCTCTATGAATAGCAGCTACACTGCTATTGACTGTGCTTCTTTCCCTGGAGCTCTTTCCCCCTCCCCTGCTTTGTTCTCCTGTACCTTTCTGGTGGCTCTGGTCTGAGTCCTCTGCTGGACTGCAACACTCCTCCTAGACTACTGTTAACTCTCCTGACACTGATTCCAGGCTCCTCTGGCTAGACCCAGGGTTTTTATCAGGACTCTAGCTGGGCCTTAATTGGTCTCAGGTGCTTCTAATTACCCTGAAATAACCCCTGCCCACTCTGCAGGGAACAAGGCCTGGAGCATTGTGGGGCTTATATATCTCCATTTTCAAGGGTAATCACTATTTCTTGTTCTCACCACAAAGTTTGCCTGATAGCAGGTGTTGATCCTAATGACAAAAGGGTCAAATGAATTCTGCTGACTCACTCAGACCAAGTTGCTCAATACTCCAGTCAGATATAAGAGAGCTGGAAGGGCCCCATGGAGAAGATCTGAGGTGATAAAGCCGGACCTCAGGAAGAGATGGAAGGGGGTGAACAGACAGATGGAGGTGACTTCTTTGAAGTGAGGCGAGCATAAACTGTTCTTCCCAGCCCGAGGGACTCGACTTTCCTGTCTGCATGAGTTCAGCACTAACAGAGCAGGGAGCGCTGTGGCAGTCTTGTCTTCTAAGCAAGTTGATCTCCTGCATCCCTAGCAGAACGTGCTAAGGTGTGATGTTCTGAATGGAGGTTCCAACCTTGGATAAAAAAGTCCCACAGCAGAGCCTCTGCTAAGCCTCACGCTCAGGATTAGCTGTGCTTCTAAGGGCCAACATTTTAGCAATTCCTGTAAAAACCCAGATGCGTCTGATCAACAGAAAAACCCCTATGGAGTTTATCCTTCCCTCATTTGCTTCCAAAGGAACAAATTGTTTAAAAGACTCTCCTGCTGCTTACCTGGCCCTGCTGTCTCATGCTTGCTGACCTCTATCTAACCAGAGAGATACAGACATCATCAAGTAAGTACTAACAATACACATGCATATAAAAACCCTAATCTACTTGGAACAATACTACCATGTTTTCCTACAATACATTTTTAAAGGTTAGATTTGGGTCATGTATTTACATGGCTGCTCAGCCTTTTTAGGCCAAGCATGACACCCTGATCACTGCTATTTTGCCCACAGGAGCTCTGCTTGGTTCAATGACAAAGCCCCACTGATGGCTCTTCTGCAACAGTCTGCATTGAACTGAAAACAAAATGACAGCTTCTCTCCACTGCAAGTGGAGCTCTTAGAGATTTCAAGGATGGAGAGGAAACAATACCCTTTCACACAGCTAAACACGGCACAAGTGTGGCTTTTCTGCACCAAGCCAGACATAGACTGTGAATGTCTAAATAGATCAATGAGCCAGAGAGTAAATTACCAGCAGAGACAAGACCTCAGGGACCCTCCATCCTCTGACAAGGTGTCACTTTCCATTACCATCATTTGTCTCAGCTTTCAGTGCAGTGACCCGGTGCTCAGCTCATATTCTGTGTCCAGCAATGAGGAACCTGCGCAGGGTTAGGGGTGACAGGGGCAAAGACATGCACCAGGGCCAGGAGCCACGGAGTAATTGAGAAGTCCTTGCAGCTGCCCAAAGATACCCCAGCAGGCCCTGGAATAGGATAGCATGGAGTCCCACTGCAGAATCTGGTGCATATGACACTCACCTGACCTTCCTTCTTGGTACGCCGCATGGTCAGCAGCAGGCACTCCGGCATCAGCCGTGGGAGATCAGCAGCGTGCTGACAAGCCCAGAAATACCCACCCAAGTAAAACAAGGGCTTCCCTTTACTGCTTGTGTGAAGGGGAGTCCCCAGTGGGCATGCTGCGATTTAAGGGTGCTGCTCAGCAGGTGGCATTTCCACCTCTGAGTGCAGAAAGGCCATGGATTAGTACTGCCAGGAATCCCTCTGTCCTCAGCAGAGGCCTCCACTTGGGGTGCAGCCTTTTATCTGGAGTGTAGGGTTTGCTCCTAAAGGCTCCTCTGTGCACATGTCCATGTGCCAGATGCTTGCCTGGACAGGGAGACAGACTTGGGCCTCAGCTGCTGTAGGCCAGGAAGCCAAAGAGGCTATGGCCTAGTAACAAATACCTTTCTGCATAGAGGAAGGTCTGATGCTGGTCCAGCCAGTTCTCCCCTCTGAGCAAAAGGAGCAATTCCTGCTTTGCAGCCCCAGCAGGCTAGGATGGAAAGACCTGCAGTGCTCAGCTGGAGGATAATCGGATGAGGCAAAGCTGGGCTGGCCTGGCCTGTAGTGAGTGGAATGTGAATTCCCGAAGCTTGTCTAGATGTAAGAGCTGCAGTGAATTAACTTAATGTGTGATTTTTAGACTCAAGTGGTTATACTGGGACAGAAGGCTGGATGGATGCTTTTATTTCAGTTTAAACCAGGTTTATTTTTGGTTTCGTTTAATTTGATTAGGAACAAGTTTAAGCTAAAGCAAAACAAGTCACTCTTAAAGCGAAGCAGGTGTGTCCAAGTGGGGTTTCGCTCTGGGCTGACTGAATCAGATTTAAGTTAAACAGGGCAAACTGTGCATATTGCTGAGGCCTGTGAGGAATGGAAGATATGGATATGGATACAAAGTGAAATTCAGAACCTGTTTCACAACAGCAACCACATCAGAGCTAGTGAGTGCCAACCTGGCAGGACAGGAGCTGTAGGACTTCCCACTGCTGACATCTCATGGCCAGCCACACTCGGCATTGGGAACGTGATCTTTGTGCTAAAATCAGAGTCTGCTACTAGGTGAGTAAAGGATTCCAGAGACAAGTTCCAAAGGGGTAGCCGTGTTAGTCTATTGCAGAAAAACAACAGTCTTTAAAAGTGCCACAGGACTCTGTTGTTTTACTCCAGAGACAGTCTGCTTCCCATTTAGACCCAGTAGAGGGCACTGGTACACAAAACCAACACGCTGTCCCTGGCTTCGTGGTAGCACTGATGTTAGGGCCCAGTCATTTATGGCACTTACTGAATTCATGTGCACCTTAGCTATTGCACAGGGTGGCAGGGCCCTGGACAGAAACATGGATAGACAGGTGGCTTTCAAGGTGCTCTTTGTCCCTGGTGTGGGGATGGACGTGTTATCTGCACTGAGTAATACATCTGTGGGTAACAATAATTGTTGACTAATTTTCTCAGAACTCCCTCAAATGAGGAGCACAGAGAAGGGCTCTTCCCTCTTGGAAAAATCTTTACTGGAGTTCAGGGTCCTGGAAATGCACCGTCTCTCTCCAGAACATTTCACAGCAGGGCTAGTTTATTTCAAAAGCTCTCAGTTTACTAAGGGGAAAATCCTGCTCCTGGAACTGCTTGAGTTCACGTCTTGTGCAATTGCTGCTTAGGAAAGAGCCAACTTGAAAAATCTTCTTGTCTGAGCCACACCTCCATGAATGTTTTGTTCATGTCTATTGCTTTTACCCTTCATTGTGTGGAGTCAATTCCCCTCCCGCCCTGGTTTTAACTCCATAAACAGTAAAAGCTTAAGAACTCCTAGGGCAAAATTTCAATTTCTTTCTTTCTAGTCTCCAGCTACATTAAACCGGGCTAATGCAGCTATTAGCATATGGGGATTAGCAGCTATTAGTATAAAGTGGCGCTCAACTGGAAGGAATCACAACTAACTGTTCTGGAGGTAACAGAAAGCCCCTTGCTTATCGGTGAGCCAAGCAAACTATCTCGGTGCTGTTTGATCAAGGGCAATTACACATCCCCTTGGGTAGCAGCTGGCCTAGAATGGGGACCAGAAAGGATGTTCCTGAGGCCATGTACACACGATCACTTTATCGTGCATTAACAGTCATTACCGTGCGATAACAACAATAGCGTACACACATGCAATAGGGCTGTTGCGCGTCAACAGCTCTATTGTAGCGCAATAGAAAAACTGCCTCGATGAGGGTGGTAGCAGTTAACGCGGAACAGCTGTTGCTCCTTTCGACTCGTGCGTACGCTTACCACGCAATGATTGGCCTCCGGAAGTGTCCCAGCATTCCAAAGTCGTCCTCGCTGGTCTTCCCCCCACCCGCTCTGTGGCCATGACGAAACAGTCCCCGCCCTGTTTCGATTCCCGGGATTTTCGAATTTCTCCTCTGTGTCACTTCCTGCTCTCTTCCTCTTGGAGTGGAGTGCAGCTCCGATCCTCACTAGCAATGACGGCCCATCGTGGAAGACACGCACCCATTTGGAGCACGGCAGAGGTGCTGGACCTGATCAGCATCTGGGGAGAGTCTGCTGTGCAGGTGTAGCTACGCGGCAGCAGGCAAAATTATGATACATTTGGCATAATTTCTCGGGCCATGTCAGAGAGAGGTTATGATAGAGACACTGTGCAGTGCAGATCGAAGGTGAAGGAGCTAAGAATAACCTATCACCGAGCGAAGGAGGCAAACCGCCGTTCGGGATCAGCGCCTGCTACATGCAGGTACTACAAGGAGATCGAAGCCATCCTCAGTGGGGACCCCACAACCACTGCAAAGAGTCCTGTGGACACATCGGCCCCCCCTCATCCACTGAATGCCAAAGCCGAGCAGGATGAAGATGTGATCGATGAGGAGGAGGAGATGGAGGATGACCTGGAGGAGAGCGCCACAGCGTGTAGCCAGGAGCTCTTCTGCACCCCCGCTGAGATGTCCACCCAAGACATGAATTGCAGCGTGTCCTCTGAGGCGGCAGAGGGGGGTTCAGGTAAGTTTCTCTTTCGTGCTGCTTTGGCTCCTGCTAAAATATCATTGTCCAGGGCGGGAGTGCTTGCTGTCTCAGTCCCCGCTGTGCACGCTCTTTAGTCTGCATTCATTAGAAGTGCATCAACACAAGCAGTGATTGTCAAAAAATCATCTGTATTTAGGTCACTAAAGGTTTCCTCGATGTACCTCCAGAGCCTCCTACTCAGGTTAGATGGGAGAACGTATGTGTCTATGCTCCCGTATAAGGATACTCGGCCTTGCCAGCTGCAAAGCACAGCACTGGGAACCATGGCAGCACACAATGCGGCAGCATACGGTCCTGGCTTGCATCCGGTGGCATGTAGAATATGTATTTTAGCTGGCAGGGGCATTCTGAGGAGAGAGATATCAGGTTCCATCTGTGTGCCCTGTGCAGAATGTTAGCCCCCAGTAAGCTTTCTATTAGGACGTACCTTGTCCGCTTCAGCGAAGCATAGGATGTTGACTGCCCTGCACCTTCCAGTGGAATGTGCTACTGGAAGGTTACATTGGTTATCTAGGCTCTGTGTTAACAACAGCTTTATTATTATTTTTTTTATTAGATTCGACCTTCAGAAGGCCGGTGTCTACCCAACTGACCGCATGAGAAACATTTGGCGGCGTGATCGAAGAAACAGGGAGGATATGTTTCAGGAGCTTATGAAAACAACAGAGGCATCCATGAGGGAGAATCGAGCCTGGAGAGAGGAATCCCAACAGAGGAGGCAGAAACACAGGGACGAACTGATAAGCGTCATGAAGGAGCAAACAGAACTGCTCAAGAGCATGATTGCTTAGCAGACCCAGGCAATTAATGTACGGGCTCCACTCCAGACAGTTCAACCATGTCTGCCTCCTACACCCCGTAGTCCTTCAAAGCATTTCTTTGAAGGCCACCCATCCCCCTGGTATACTGCAACATCCAGTCCCTCACAGAGCTACTTTTTAGAGACCCGCAGCTACACCCACCTGTAACACCTCCCACCAACCCCCCCTTTCATCTCTTAATAAAAACAGTAACGAAAACTTTGAAGAGTGGCTTTATTTGTACACAGTGAAAATCTCATAAGGTGCACTTGATGCGTCCTTGAAGTGAACTATGGGAGGGCATCATTGAAATGCTCCCTGAGTGCCTCCCTTATGCGAGCAGCTCCTCGTTGGGCCCCCCTAATATTCCTAGTGGCTGGCTGTTCGTATGCTGCCTCGAGGTGCTGTGCCTCCCTATCCCACCCCGGGGAAAACTTTTCTCCTCTATTTTCACAAATGTTATGAAGGACACAGCATGCCGCAATCACAGCAGGGATGTTGTCCGCGTCCAAGTCTAGCCTCCCATACAAACAGCGCCAACGCCCTTTTAAACAGCCGAAGGCATGCTCTACAGTCATTCTGCAGCGGCTCAATCTGTAATTGAACCACTCCTTGCTGCGATCTAGGTTCTCGGTGTACGGCTTCATGAGCCATGGCATCAGTGGGTATGCTGGGTCTCCGAGGATGACTATGGGCATCTCCACATACCCCACAGTAATTTTTTGATCTGGGAAGAAGGTACCCCCTTGCAGCTTCCGGTACAGACCAGTGTTCCTGAAAATGCGGGCATCATCCACCTTTCCCGACCACCCAGCATTGATGTCTGTAAAACATCCCTTGTGATCCACGAGTTTTTGCAGCACCATGGAGAAGTAGCCGTTCCTGTTGATGTATTCGGTCGCGAGATGGTCTGGAGCCAAAATCGGGATATGGGTACCGTCTATTGCTCCCCCGCAGTTAGGGAATCCCATGGCAGCAAAGCTGTTCACAATCTCACGAACATTGCCCAATGTCACCGTCCTCCGTAGCAGAACGCGATTGATGGCTCGGCACACTTGTGAGAGGGCTAATCTGACGGTGGACCTCCCGACTCCAAACTGGTTTGCAACCAACCGGTAGCAGTCAGGAGTCGCCATCTTCCAGACAGCTATCACAACACACTTCTCCACGGTTAGGGCGGACCTCATGTTAGTGTCTTTACGTCGCAGGGCAGGGGCCAACTCTGAACACAGTTCCAAAAAGGTTGCTTTCCACATTCGAACGTTCTGTACCCACTGCTCGTCATCCCACAGCTGCATAACAATGCGATCCCACCACTCGGTGCTCGTCTCTCGCGACCAGAAACGGCGTTGCACCGTGTGCAGATGATCGGTGAAGGAGCTGAGCAATGTGGTGCTGTTGCTCTGCAGGGCATCGATCAGCCCCTGCTCCTCAGTGTCCTCGTCTGATTCAGAGCTCATTGCGTACTGAGCAACCAGCTGAGATGTATTTTGAATGATGAAGGTGACAGTGGAGATTAGAGCAGGATCCATGCTGTCGCAGTTGTGATTGCTCGCAAGTAGTGCGGCACTGCACTGTTGAAAATAGGCGCGAGTTGCTATTGGCAACGAGGAAGACGCAAGGGGAACACAGTGCACCATGGGAAACTGAGAGTTTACCCATGGCACTTTGCGTTCCTTTCCTTCATCCCAGGATTCCAAGCGCCGATTCAGGGAAAATTGAACTATGGGATAGGTGCCCAGAATTCATTGGGCTACACCGCGATATTGCAAAGAATTCTGTTGCGTTGCAAGGAGCGACGTGTGTACGCACTCTCCCACAATAAAGGTCACGTGTTTTTTATAGCGCGATTGCCTTTTTGCACTTTAATCTGATTGTGTGTACATAGCCTGCCTCTGAGGATTCTACTGCCTCTGAGGACCTCTCCTCTAGGACAAAGACGAGACGCGCATCTTGCTTGCTTTTCAGGGACTTGCTAAGGGCTTGGAAAGATGGTGTTCTTGTGTGCTGAGCTGACGAGCTGTCTGCTGGTGAGAAATAAATTTAGTTAACCTCAAATTAGTCAGGAAAATGGGAGACTCTTCTTTGAAATGATGTCATTCAAATCATTGCACCTGAAATTATCCCCATGGGAAATGCAGCCGGCGATATTAATTAATTCACTCCAACTCACAGATTTGTTCTGCAGCAGCCTCTCTGGTGTGACTTTGACACGCCACGTCCAATAGCAGTTCTGGGCAGTGAGCATTAGGATGGGTCTCACGGTTCCCTATTAACGTCCGTGTAGCTGACCATCAAAAGATGTTAATTTTCAGTTTTACATAATCACATGTGCTTTCCCCAGGGTTGGTGATGGTGCCCTTTAAATACCCTTCCAGTTCTGACAGCCCCCTTCCCTAGGAAAGGAGAGAACAGCCTCTCAGCCTCCAGGGGTCGGAAGGGAAAATAAGTGGTGAATCTGTTCAGGTCTTTTTTAATTCTTTAAAACCTGCAGCGTGAGCAGAAAGATTTGTTTAATTATTCTGCACATGTTTGGGCTAACCCTCTCCTTGTTACAAGGTGTGTCTTTTGCTCACTGCTTGGCAAGTGAAGGGGAAATGCAGCATTTTTGATTAAAGACACAACACCTGAGCTGCTGTACGTTCCCGGCCCCAGCCCAGGGAGCGGACAGCTGTCACTCAGGTCAGAGAGAGCAGAGGTTAGGACTCAGCAAATACGGACACAGCAAATCCAGGGACTCTCATAATCCACAGACATTGTTTGACATCAGCACCTGCCTGAGTTACAGAGGTAGCATGAGTTCCTTGGCTGCATCCCGTGTGTTGTCAGTCCTTTGCCCTCATGTTGCCCTTCCTTTCTATTCCCTGTGCATGCTCACAGAAGCTTTCAGCCAGTAGCTTTTCTGTGCATAATGCTGGGGCCTGGTTCTCCTCTGGCTCCCATGGGTGTAACCCAGCAAAGACAGAGCTATGCCATGGAGGGATGCCAGGAGAATGGGCCCTCGGGACTTGCTGTATCCCCTGCTGTGCTCCAGAAGAACCCTGAAGCCAATTGCTGGTGTGGACGTCAGGCCAGATTCCCCAGCTGCTGGAAGGCAGAACCTGGGACTCCCTGGCCTAGAGTTCTGAAGATGGTGACCAAGAGATGGACGGCTCTGCTTCCCGCGCCCTGCTGCTGAGCTGCACTGCCCCTAGAGCTGATGGTGCAGGAATCTGCAGGCTCACACTCTGTTCCTGACCACATTCAGTGGGGACATGAAGCAAATGCATGCAGGACATGACTGCCGTTCCTTGCAAGGGCATTCAGTACTGTCTGGCATGGGCAGTCCACTCCCATAGCATGTGCATCCTGGGATGTGTGCGGCAGGTGTACACCCCAGTGCGTGCACCCAGTGTAGGGGGTGTGCCCGTGTCCTAATGCAGTGTTTGCTGACCCCAGTGAGTGCACTGCCTCCCCCAGTGTGCATGTGTTCCAGTATGCGCGTGTCCCAGTGCTGCAGAGTATGCCTGGAGCCCAGACCTTATAGTTAAATCACTGGGCTGAGACTCAGACGAGCTGAGTTCAGTTCCCATCTCTGCCACTGACTGCATGTGACCTTGGGCTAGTCACTTAATATGTGTCTCCATTTCCCCTCTAAAATGGGGGCAACAACATTGTATCTCCCACCCTTTGCCTCTCTCCTGTACTTGGATAGTCAGCTCTTTGGGGCAGGAGTTGTCCCACTGTTTGTCTGGGAAATGACCAGCATGGTTGGAGCCTGAGATCAGCAGGCAAGGCTGCAGTCATAGAAACAACAATAATAAAATATGTGCACTGTTCCCAGGCTTTGCTCCCAGTCGAGTCCTGCCTGGGTCAGAGGTGCTCCATCACACAGCCCAGCCCCATCCACTCAGAGGAGCCTCGGCCAGTCAGACCTCAATGCTGGTGGTCACCATGTGCACACGTACCTGCTGAGGGAGCATTCAGTGTGATAACTAAATACATCTCTCCGCTCACACCTGCCACGGCGAGAGCTGCTGCGAATAATCCTTTAGAAATGATTCCAATTAGACTAGCACATCTCTTTGTAATCTGGATCCCTGTACTGCTGTCAGCCTCGATTCAAATTGAATTTGCAGAAGGTGTATATTGGGCAGCTTTTTTACTTAGCACAAAACCGAGAGGAAGATAACATTGATGGAAAAAATAATACAAGTTCATATTCTCCTTACCTTAAGGAAGGAAAAGAGATGCCAGAAAACTTAGCCAAATTTACATTTTAATGGGAAATGTTACAACTGCCTGCTCCGGGAGACAGAAATTGCTTTCCGGATTGGCCCCTGACTTTATACCAAGATGCATGGAATTAAATCAATGCCCCGCCAATGAGATGAAAGGGCCCGTCTGCCAGCAGGATCAAAAAATGCAACTACTGCAGCTACCCTGAAGCGTGGGCTGGGCCAGGTGCTGTGGGATTCTCAGGCCCCCTGCATAGGCGCGGTCAAGCTGGGGATGAGTGAAGGTGGAAGAAGGCAGGGGGCAACCGTCTACCACTGATTCAGGGCACTCCAGCTGCTTGACGTGTCTACCCAAGCATCACTTGTCCAGACAGAATCCAAAGGGTGAGCCTGGTTGGAGGAGGGCAGGCAAGGCAGGATGAGGCGGTCGCTCACTTGCCCACGTGGGCTCAGTGTTGGGGGGCGGCAGCCTTTTCCCCAGGATCAATGGATCGCTGGGCTCCTTCCAGCCTCCTCCTCTCAGAAGCTGGAATCTCTTTGTTTCCCCAAACTGAGACACCCATGACCTGCTCCCCCATGGCCTGGCTGAACAAAGCTGCGAGGCAGGGTCAGAGCAGGTTTCCAGCATTTAACAGTTTAGACTGGGGTCAGGCAGGCCATAAAATCCATGTTGGGATGTTGGCTCCATCGAGGGACCGTACTGCAAGTCTGTGTCAGGGAAAGGGCAAATGGACAGCAAGGAGACTGATAGACCAGGCCGGTGATGTTTATTTCAACCCTGCACAGCACGAGGCTCCCAGCTCCCTGTGTGCCATGGGGACAATTTCCTGCCAGCACTGTAGGCTCAGAGGGTTGGACCCACCCTTGTGCTGTGCAGAGGGCGGCGGGTGCAGGAAGCTGGGCCCTGTCCAGAACAGTGACCTCTCAGCAGCTCCTGTCTCCTGAACCGGAGAGACACCCTGATACACTCAGGATAGTGACCGGCCGGACATGAGCGTGCTGGGGAGCACAGCCCCAAGGCTGCTAAATTAGGGCTCTGGCTAGGGTGTAATTCGCAGGTGACTTAGGGGCTGGGCTGGATTCTGTAGGAGGCAGACACCCATGGAAGAGCACAGGGTTCACCCTGGAGCTGGGGCATACTGGAGCACTGCCCTCCAAGGGGGCCCATTCTGGCGTGGGATGTAGACTGGTCTGTGGAGAATGTGGTTCTCTTTGCTGCATCTCAGCTCCCTGGTTGCAGTGTCTGTCTCGCTATGTCCCTGAGGGAGAGGGAGTGTGGGAGAATAGGCAGGGAGCCCTGTGCCGGCAGCTGGTTTGCAGCTCTCCCTACAGCTGTGCCTGGGGAAGAACCTCAGCGCCGAGAACTGGAGGCTCTGTTAGTTCCATTCCCCAGGGGCTGGTCTCAGCAGTGTCTGGGCATCAGCTCCTGCCTGCTCTCCAAGGCCCTGTGCTGAGACACTTACTTTGCATCAGTCAGTTTACTTATGGGTCACAGCCACTGCTGTGGGGATGATCCCCAGGTGTCTCGCATTAGCCTCTTTGGCTCCTCCCCACCCAGGCTCTGTCTCTCCCACACAACTTCCTGGTCATACAGGTAATGCAGCAGCAGAATTTGTAGTAGGGAGCTGAGTTAGCAGATTTTGCTCTGTTTGTTTTTTCTCAGCCTCACGGAGTTGCGGGAGGGACAGACTGCCCCTGGCTGCAGTGTCTCTTTGTTCTTTGTTTACTGCGTGTCTTCCAGTAGCTCCCACAGGTTCCCTCTGCCTGGGGGGGGGGGTCCTAGTGAGCTGGGCTCTGCTCAGAGACACACAGGGCTGCCTGGTCCTTCCTTAGAAGAGGCAGCAATCTGGCTGGAAAGAGGTGCAAAAAGTGTTAGGGGAAGCAACCAGGTGGACAGAGACTTATGCATGGGTAAGGGATCGTTGCGTTTAATTGGAGAGGCCAGGGACATGGCACCACATGGCTGCTGCATGCGTCACCTCACTGTTATCTTGGGCTGGCTTCCTTCCACTGGCCCCACAACATCTTTATGGCCGACTTTGAACAACACTTCCTCACGTCTCATCCCAAAGCACCTCTACTTTGCTTATGCTATATTGTGTCAGGCTTTATCCCCTAATGGGGGAAGGGTGTCCACAAAATACCCGGTTCTTTAGATGCGGATGCTGGGGAAGCTCCCGAAGCCCCCAGGCAAAGACCACCACTAGCAATGAATTTTTGTTTATACACTATATATGTGACTTTTATTTATGATTACTGAATACAGGGTACACAGATTACCAGATTAAGGCAGTGATTAGTAGTACACTAAACACCCAATATATCCACAGGCACTCTAAACTACAATACCACTTATTGCATGAATACAGATTCAGGGTTTTTCATCAATTATGGCTTTAAGCACATGATATAGAGAATATAACAAAGCCCAATACACACAAACCAAAACAATCAAGAACACAAGCCAATATGTAAGACACAATCACACAGGATCCTTCGCACTATCGTATAGGGATCTCATTCACACCCGTTGGGTCACGGGGTTCACCTGCGCACCCTAGCTTTAAGACCCTTGCGGGCCTTGGGCGGCTGCATGCAGGATAAGTTCCAGACCTGGTCAATGGTTATTCCCCATTCATACTTCCCCTCCCCCGCAGCAAAGTTATAGCAGCAATGAACGCCTAGCACAGGGGCGCCCATATATACACTCATACAAGAAGGGGATCCAGTGGGTCACGAGCTTCACCTGCGCACCCTTGCTTTCAAAACCCTTGTGGGCCTTGGTGCAGCTGTGTACAGGCTAAGTCTCAGACCTGGTCACTGGTTAATGTTTCCTTGCACTTAGTATCCAACACAACTCTGCGTCTTTTATCCTTCTTATCACTTACAAACACAAAACAAACAGGAAAAAGTACCAACAAAACTGTACCCAACGTAAACCCTACACCTGCCCCAATTCCTCCTTCAGCCCCAAGATTGGTGCTGCTATTGTTCATTACCTGAAAGTCTCAGCATAAAGCCGGGCAAACCTTACATTTTGTGTTGCTGTGCTTGAGGGCCGGGCACTACTTTGAGCCTCTACTTCAGTTACCTTTCCTTTGTTGAAATTGATGCTGGGTTGCTAATCCGAACCTTCCCTCAGCTGACCAGGCCTTGGTGCTTTGCATCCGGTCCTGTTGCCCGTGTCCTACGGAGAGCCGGCGGGGAGTGCCTTTGGGGTGATCAGTCCCTCTGGCCTGCTCTAGTGTTAACTAGAACGACTCCGACTTGCCCCCCCCATAAGGCCTCCTTTTATTGCTCAAAACCGCAGTGGCGTGGTTTCTGCTGATTCATGCGGTTAGCTACCTAGAGTGTTAGGGACCTTTTAACCTTCCCCTTTTCCATGGCCGGCTGGCTGCGTCCAGTTCAAGAGCTTGCATACATGTCAGGTTTTGGCTGCCAAATCAACAGTTGTGGTTTTGCTCATTTTAGGCCTTGACTTGATCCTAGGGCCTAGTTTGGAAAACTAAGCCTTTAGCACCCTGACATATTGATGGCATCTTAATCATCTGGACCCACGGTAAGGATGCCCTTGAACATTTCCATAGAGATTTCAACAATTTCCACTCCACAATCAAACTTAGCTTGGAACACTCCACACAGGAGATGGACACTACAGCAAATTAGTCATGGGCAATGTTCCCTCTAAGGTTTGGTGGCTTGTGTGCAAAATTTTCAAGCCGTGTGCAAAACTTTTTCTAATAACATTTTTGTGCAAACTCACACGACAAATTATAGGCATTAATTGAAGTTAAAGTAATTGTAAATAGAATTAATTAATTGTGTTTAATTGAATTTGAATGAATTTTGAATTGAAATTTAATTTTTAGAAAGGTTTTTATTTAAAATTAATTTTTTAAAAGTTTTTTTTTAAAAAGGAAGGAAAAAAAGAAGGGAGGAAGGAAGGAAGGAAGAGAGAAAAAGAGAGAAGAAAGGAAGAGAGAGAGAAAAAGGAAGGAAGATAAAAAAAGAGAAGGAAAGAAGAGGAAAGAAGGAAGAGGAAGGAAAGAAGAGAAAGAAAGAAAAAAGAAGGAAAGAAAAAGGAAGACAAAGAAGGAAAAAAGAGAAAGGAAGAGAAAGAGGAAGAAAGAAAAAAGGAAGGCAAAGAAGAGAAAGAAGGAAAGAAAAAGGAAAGCAAAGGAGAGAAAGAAGGAAAGAAAAAGGGAGAAAGAAAAAAGAGAGAAGGAAGGGAGAGAAAGAAGGAAGGAAGAGAAAGGGAGAGAAAGAAGGAAGGAAGAAAAAGAAGAAAAGAAGAAAGGGGAAGGAAAGAAGAGAAGGAAGAGAAAGGAAGGAAGCAAAGAAAGAGAAAGAAGGAAAGAAAGAAAGAAAAAAGAGAAGGAAGAGAAAGGAAGGAAGGAAGCAAAGGAAGAGAAAGAAGGAAAGAAGAGGAAACAGGAAGAGAAAGAAGGAGGAAGGAAGAAGAAAAAGGAAGGAAAGAAGAGAAAGAAAAAAAGGGGGAAAAAAGGAAGACAAATAAGGAAAAGAGAAAGAAAAAAAGCAAGCCAAGGCCGCCGGCGGGGGAGGACCCTACCGCGGCCCTGGGAAGCCGCCGGTGGGGGAGAGCATACACCAGCTCCGTGCTGGGAGGCCGGGGCCGTGGATTAGCCTGGCCCCGGCCCCGGGAAGGAGGCGGTCGGCGGGTGGGAGCCCGGGAGCCCACCGCTGCCGCAGCCACCCCTCTGGCCCGGCCGCGTGGGGCAGGCAGGCAGGCAGGCCCGCGCTCCTGACCCGAGCCTGAGCCTGCCTGTCCCAGCCTGGGGGCGGGGAGGGCCAGCCCAGAGGCCGGGCGCAGGCCGGGTGTGCTGCGGCAAAGCCGCGGCCCCGGGGGTTGGAGGGAGCAGCGGGGGCTGCCGGGCTGCGTGGGGGTCCCTCACTGCTCTGCGGGGGGTGCGACGGCCGCTGCGCGGCCGCGCGCCCACGCAGCTTAGAGGGAACACTGGTCATGGGTACCCTATACTGCAAACCTACTGATCACTACAGTTACCTACATCCCTCGAGCTTTCATCCAAGACACATCACACGATCCATTGTCTACAGTCAAGCCCTAGATATAATCGCATTTGCTCTGATCCCTTAGACAAAGACAGACCCCTTCAGGATCTCTATCAAGCATTCTTAAAACTAGAGTACCCACCTGCAGAAGTGAAGAAACAGATTGACAGAGCCAGACGGGTACCCAGAAGTCAACTACTACAGGAGAAACCCACGAAAAAAAAAGAACAGGACCAAATCAAGCCACCTCCATCAAGGGCTCATTCACCTGCTCATCCACCAATGTGATTTATGCCAGCATGTGCCGGAAATGCCCCTCTGCCTTATATATTGGACAAACAGGACAGTCTCTGCACAAATCTGACATCAGAAATTGCAACACTCAAAAACCAACAGGGGAACACTTCAATCTCTCTGCTTACTCCATTGATGACTTGCTAATAGCTGTGGTGAAACAGATGAATAACAAATCACAGCTCCAAAGAGAAACTCCAGAACTCAAATTTATATGCAAATTCGCCTCAGTTGCCTTGGGGTTTACCGGGGACTACAGATTTTTCTCTCATTACAACTGGTGATTTGACCTCACCTTCCTCTATGTGCTGTTCCCCAGTGTTTGAATCCTAACATCTATTTTAATTTGCTGTTACAGCCTGACCTGATCCTATGTGATACACTACCCTGCATTTAATTTCCTCCCATTCTGTAAATTTTCCCATCTTCAAAGCGTCTGATGAAGTGGGATTTTCTCCCATGAAAGCTCATGTGATAAATAAATCTGTTAGTCTTTAAAAGTGCCACAGGACTCTGTTTGTTCTTCACCTCGTGGGCACAACAGGTAATTAGCTGCATTAGCATTGTTAATAGACAGTTTACATTGGTCCATCCAAGCTCCATCTAGATGTTAATGTTCCCTTTTGACCTCTTCTAAAGAGCAATAGTAACAGATAGGGAAGCAGTTCATTTACCTTGCTAATCTCTAACCACATAGATGTGACAACAGAGTCCATAAATCTGTTAGTCTTTAAAAGTGCCACAGGACTCTGTTGTCTTTCTACAGCGATAAATAAATCTGTTAGTCTTTAAAAGTGCCACAGGACTCTGTTGTCTTTCTACAATAGACTAACACGGCTACCCCTTTGGAATTTGACCACATAGATGTGAACATCATCAAGTAACTACTAAAACACACATGCATATTAAAGCCCTAGCCTACCTGTAACACTACCATTGTGTTTCCCTGCAATATATTTTTAAAGGTTAGATTTGGCTCATGTATTTTATGAAATGGCTTGGCCTTTTCAGGCCTAGCATGACACACAGGCCTGCTCTAAACACACCGCTTATCTGTGGTGTCTGCAGGCTGCCTCCCTGGAAACCTCAGTGACACTGGCTGGATGGGATTCATTTTCCTTGGAGATGGTGCTGGTCAGCTCACTTTGGAACACCATCGTTCTGCAGGTGTGTGGCCTCTGGCATCAGACAGGCAGAAGGAGCTGGGGAAAGCTCTAGCCGGTTCTCTTCTCTTCTCTTCTCTTCTCTTCTCTTCTCATGCCCCACTCTCCACTGTAGCATCTGAATATACAGAAAGTTGGGCAAACAGTGGCCAATGCCAGCCTTTAATAGGTGGGAAGATGTCGTTTAAAAAAGGGAGCCTGTCTCTCAAGGCACTCGGGTGACATTCTGGCCCCACCCACGCCAATGAGAGTTCAGTGGGGCCAGGATCTCATCTTCGTTGTGCAGCAATGGGATTTTAGTGGCCAGCCAGGCATCTGGCGGTCCCAGGCGCTGGCAGTGGGAAGGGCTGGGTAGAGTGCCATACTGCTGCTTTCATTTCCACTAGCTGGTCTATTAAACTGTGCTTGTGCAAGTGCCATTTTAGCCGTTCCTGCAGGCAGGGGCAGCCGATGCCCTGCTGAGAACTGTTGCTGAGCACAGCCGTTCCCACTGGGGACTCAGTGCCCTCTTGTCCGATTGTTCCTACTAATTAGAGCTGTTTAGCCCTGAAGCCAGGCTCCGTGAGCATGTCTCTGCGGCCAGCCTGATGCTGCAGCCCTTTGTGCAGGGACAAAGGCTGCGTGGCAATGGCAGAGTTTTTTTTTATTGTCCTAAACCACTTTGAAGGTGAAAAGTGCCAGCTAGGAGGGCAAGTATCAGCAACGGCCAGGCAGATCTGCCACACCGTCCCATCCTGAGTGGTTTTCTGGAGCCACAGTGCCTCAAGCATCAGCCTCTGCTGGAACTTAATCTAAGAATAGGCAGGAACAGCCAAGATTACAAATGAGTCCTGCCCATTTTCTGCAGCCCTGCTGGTCCTGGCGGCTCCTGGCTCTGAGCTAGCAGCAGCCTCTTTTCCAGCCTGGGTGCCATTTGTACCAAATTGTAACCCTGCCACCCAGCTTCCTCCTGCTCTTTTGCATGCGCAGCTGCCCTGCATCAGCAGTAATGATTCGGCCGATCCCATGGATGCATTCAGGGATTCACCAGCCACTGAGCTCATTTTTCAAATGATTTCTCTGCACCTGAGGGCAGTTGGTTTAATACACAAATTTGATTCCTTCTCTCTGCAACCGTATCAGGCAAAGGGTTTTATTTGCATCACATATTCTTCGCTGTAATGACTGAGATGTCTGAAGAATTGAACTGACCATTAATAATTCAAAGGGCTCACTTTTCAGGTACTTACTTTTTGCAGAAAAGTTGCTGGTAATTATTTTTCCTGCCTGGTTTGGGGCAGGCAGGCAGCTTACAATCACCACTACGTCAATGCCCTTGACTCCAGATTGGCAGTTCTTGCTACTATCCCAATCCTGGGTGACACCCCTGCTGCTGCTCCCTTTCTAGCTCTGTCAATGCACTGCAATATCACCACCCACAGCCTTCTGGTTTTCCAGCCCTTGGCCCCCTCCAGCCATCTGCTGATGCCCCTCAGTCCTGACCCATAGCCACTTGCAAGGAGGGTGCCTCAGGCCTAAGAAAGGATACAGTGTTACTAAACCCCTTGTTCCCAGTTAGAATCAGAGAATCATAGATGAGGGTTGGAAGGGACCTCAGAAGGCCATCTAGTCCAGCCAGCTGCGCAAAGCAGACCCAGCCCCAACAAAAATCATCCCAGCCAGAGCTTCGTCAAGGTGGGCCTCAAAAACCTCTAAAGATGGAGATTCAACCACCTCCTTAGGTAACCATTCCAGTGCTTCACCACCCCCTAGGAAAAAAGATTTTCCTAATATACAGCCTAGACCTCCCACACTGCACTGGAGACCATTGCTCCTTGTTCTGTCACATGCCACCACAGAGCCTAGTTTCGTCCTCCCTAGAAACCCGTTTCAGGTAGCTGAAGGCCACTAACAAAATCCCTCCCCTCACTCTTCTCCTTTGCAGATTAAACAAGCCTAGTACTCCTCCTCCTAAATCATGCGCTCCAGCTGAGTCCCCGAATCATTAGGACACTATGCCCTAATTGTTAGGAGACTGAACAGGTCTGTGTATGCTGGGGTTTCATGTCAAATGATCACTGGCGACTCCCATTACAACAACCAGCACAAAACAGCTTTCACTTCTCATTGAAGATACAGAAAACAAAGGAAAAGCAGTTAAAGGCTTGGCAATGTAAAGGATTACACCAGGCTTTCATTGTAACAATATCCCTCATTCCCTTTATTTAGCTGGAGATCTTTTATAGGGAATAGCCTGTCTGACTCTTTTAGGTGGCATGAAAGTCAGTAATAACTCCTTTTTTGGGAAAGTGGAAAGGTCTGTTCAGCTGGTTTGGGGCTGCTGCCGCCGCTGCTGTTAAAGTCTGGCCCTGTTTCCTGGAAGACAAGCAAGACAAATACACACAAAATGGGAGAGAAAAGAACAGCTAAGCTAGAGAATGCAGCATCTGTCTCTGGTCCTGACCTCACTGCTGGAGAAATGCAGGCCCAGCACACACTCTGAGCGGCCGCTCTGAGACCTGGCAAGCTCGCACTAGCATTGGGCTGTTCAGGCCAGGCCATTGCTTTTAGCTGCCTCTCTGGTCACTGTTGCAAAATATAGTCTTGGCCAGCGAAGCCAGACTCATATTATATTAAGGCACCAAAGAGAGAGGCAGGAAAGAGAAGAAATCAGGTGGGGAAGGAAAGAGACACACGAGGGAGGCTGGGTAAGCAGGAATCCACATCTCACATCCTTGGTGTTCAGTATTCAGCCAAAGCCTGAGGAGGCATCACCCTGCCTGGCCCAGCCTGCTCAGGATGCTGAAGGCCCAGCGGGATGATGGTGGATCCTGGGGTCTCAGGAGATGGTGTGGAGAGGTGGCAGCTGCGACGGTGCAGCTCGCTCCCACTGAGTGACCTACAGGTAACCATGGCCTAACAAGAGGGGGCCACTTTCTCCCATTAACACTAACCAATCACCCATCACACATCGCTGTGATTCAGCTGTAAATGTCCCCTCCCATTGCCAGCCTGGCCTGCTCAGCTCCTCGCCAGGAGCCTGCAGACCCCAAGCACAGCTCTTTCACCTAGACATGCCACTTGTTCCTAGCCTGGCTCCAGGTTTTGGAGACTTTTACAAACCACTGTATGGAAGTGGCTGAGTTGGACTGTGATTACCTTGGAAAACGTAAACACAGGCCTCTGCACAACATCCCTCTTTGCCTCTCCTCCCGCTGCTAGGTCAGTTCTGGGGTCACTCTCTTCTCCACACCGCTGCCAATACCCCGCATGCATCGGCTGCTGCCTCCTTGCTGGTCCAGTGCTCTGTCTCTGCTGCTCTGGGACAATGGCTGTGAGACACTCTGTGGTCGTGTTGAGATGTGCACTGCTAGATCTTCGGGTGCCCCCTTCCCTGTTTTCCCCTTGTGAGTGAAGGTGTGGGAGGACAGAACAGAGCTGACAGGCTGCCTGCCAGCGAAGGCGCCCATTCCTGTAGGAGGGTCTTGTGGAAGCAGTAATCAGAGCCTCACAGTTGGTTTGGTGACTGAAATTCCATTGCACACTTGTGCAGGCCATCTAGGAAAAATGGAAATACTGTAAGGTGGGTGCTTCACTGGTTGAAAGACTATTCAAAGAGCAGATGTCAATGGTGCTTCAAACTGGGGTGATGTATCTAGTGAGGTCACATGGGTCTGCCCTGGGTCCAGTATTATTCATATATTTTCATTTAATGACACGGATCATGGAATGGAGACTATGCTTATAAAATTTGCTGATGGCACCAAGGTGGGAGGGGCAGCAAGCACTTGGGAGGGCCTGTTTAGAATTCAAAATGACCTTGACAAATTGGAGAGTTGGTCTGAAATCAACAAGATGAAATTCAAACAAGGTCAAGTGCAAAGGATTGCACTTAGGAAGGAAAAATCAAAAGAACAAATACAAAATGGGGACTGACTGGCTAGGCAGTAACAGTGAGTGCAGAAAAGGATCACAAACTGAATATGGTCAACAATGTGGTGCAGTTGCAAAGAAAGGCAAATATTCTGGGATGCATTGGCAGGAGTGTCGTATGTGAAACACAGGAGGCCACTATCCTGCTCTGCTTGGCACTGGTGAGGCTCAGCTGCGGTCCTGGGTGCAGTCCTGGGAGCCGTGCTAGGAAATATGTGGACAAACTGGAGAGAGAGCGCCCAGGGGAGCTACAAACATTTTTTTAAAAAGGTTTGGAAAACTTTACCTCTGAGGAAAAGTTAAAGAAATTGGTTATGTTGAATCTTGAGAAAAGAAGACTAAAAAGGGGGGTGAACTGATAACAGTCTTCAAGTATGTGAAGCACTGTTATAGAGAGAAGGGTGATCAGTTGTTCTTCACGGATAGTAGGCCAAGAAGTAATGGGTTTAATTTGCAGCAAGGAAGGCTGAAGTTAGATGTAAGGAAAATCTTTGACTCTATGGTAGTGAAGCTCTAGAACAGGTTTCCAAAGGAGCTCATGGGATCCCTGTTACTGGATTAAGAACAGGTTGCACAAACACCTGTCAGGGACAGTCTAGGGTTATGTGGTCCTGCAGGGGTCTGTATTAGATGCCCTCTAAGATCCCTCCAGCCCTTCATGTCCATGAATCTCTGTAGTGGAGAGGTGCATGTGTGAGTATGAGGTGTGTGCATTGCTCTAACTAAAACCGTGCAGCCCAAGCGCACGCCAGGGCTGGGGTAAGCTTGCAGCCGAACAGAAGGACACAGAGCCTGGGACTGATCTCTGGGAGCTGGCTCCTGGGGCTGGATAATCAGGAGAAAACCCTTCAGTCTATGGAATCCAGACCGACCGGAGAAGTGAAAGCAGAACTGCGGTTCGGAGCGTGTGCTCAGCACACAGGGACGAGAAGAGCAGTGCTCTGAGAGAGGACATCGCTGTTGCAGATTTGCTAAGGAGGGGCTGGGTGGGGAAAAATACCTTTGCTGTCTGTGTGGGCGAGGACCGTCAGGCTGCCCCACAGCCCCAGTCATGTCATACTGTCCCCCCACTTTGTTAATAGGACACAGGGCTGGGCATCCCCTGCAGCCTTACTCTGTGAGTAATGTGGTTGATGCAGAGCCCAGCAGAAGGGTCCATTTTCACTGCTTCTTCTCACCATGCGTTCACAGTGATGCAACACGGTGGGGCGATGCAGCAACATCCGTGCACACACACTTATGCACACACGTTCACACTGGCAAGTAAGGGTCTCCCGCTTGCAAATCCTGCTACCATCAAAGGCAATGAACATATTGCCCTGATTTCAGAGAGGGCAGGGCCAGGCACGTAGGAGCAAGTGGCCAAGGGGAAGAAAAGCAAAGCACACTGTGTCGGCTTGGCAGTGAGGCAATGAGATGGAGTGAACAGGGGCTGGAATCTCATCAGGGCATCTTCACGCAGGGGGATCCTCAATGAGGTTCATGGGAACGTTTCCTGAGAGATACCTAAGTGAACACTGAGACAGGCGATGCTCTGCTGATCCGTGCTCCTGCCATAAGAGTGAATGAATCCCTGAGGCAGGGGAGCATTATCTGGAGTCAAGAGTGGAAGGGACTCACCCAGGGTCTCCCAGAAAGTCAGTGGAGAGACAGAATAGTAACCAGGAGGTCAATCTCCCACCCCCTATCTCTCCCCACCTCTCAAAGGTTGCGGGTCCAAGAATAGCTTTGGGGAAGAGAGCTCTACTACTGGGAACCCTCTGAAATTGGCAGCCTTTGCAATTAGCAAAGCCTGTTGGATGCTTGCTGTTGTAATGCCCAGGATTGGGCAGCATACAGGCGGGGGCTCTGACAGAGCAGTTCATTTTCCAAGCAGAAACTGCATTAGGTGTATCTGAGAATGTCACTCCTTGTACATGGCCCCTTTTGGCTTGTCAGAGTCAAACTGCAGGGCTGCAGAACAACCACCTCATGCTGCAAAGGGTGTCACTTCTGACATTCAAAAATTATCCTCATCTGTGGGGATGTTTCCAGTCCCACACTGGTTGGTGTGATGAGACACAAACTGGAGCATGGGCCATTCCTCTGGGTGAAGTGGTCCCCTTAGCTGGTGATAAATCATAGGCGACTGTCAATAATGTATTGCTGCCTAGTGAAAAACGCAGCAGCGGCTCTGGGCATCTCCGAGGGAATCCAATCTTTGGAATCATAATAGGTTTGTCATGGGTTAGATAATGATAGAAGGCAAGAGAGACAGGCAAGGTGCAGCAGATCCTGAGCAACTGGAACCAGAGAAGCACATATGCAAAAAATGGTGTGGAATAGATTTTTAGCAATGGCTGCCATGCCGATCCCCTGACCCAGGCTGTCTTTTCTCTCTTTGGCAGGCCATACAGACTCTCACAGTGGCACTCTTGTATGTTGGATCTTAAGGAGCTATTCTATGTGTCTGATTACATTCCTATTACTAATTCATCCCAAACTGCCCGCTGTCTGTGTGAACCCCTCTGCTGTATGCTCGATATTGTCATCTTGGCTTGATAGAAGTAGGGCTAGTGCCTTGTGATGGGAGAAGTGCTGAGAACAAAGTAACCAGAGATGTTCTGTGATGACATGGACAAGCTCAGGGGCACAGTGCTGTGGGCTTCAGGTTCCTAGTGCCACACTACGCTCCTTTCTAGACACTGAGTCAAGTTCAGCGCTGCTATCAGCGGGTGCAGTGCCAAAGGCTTATTAAATAGAGATCCTGGCTGTCATTTGGCAGAGTTACAGGACAGGGACCTAATGGGGAGCTCCGTTACGAATGGTGAGTGCTCAGCACTTTGGAGCAAATAGAGTCATTTGTTTAGGCATCTAAATGCAGGTTTAGGCACTCAGCTTAACACACCCAATTTTGAAGATTCTGACTGGTGGCTTTGGAGCAGGTCTGACCCTGCAGGGTGGGTTTCCATGCACACCTAGAAACTATGGCCAAGCCAACCACCCAGGCCATGGAATGAGCAGGGAACTGGCTGAACCAGCCACCCAGCATCCCAAAGGAGGGGTGTTTGCAATAGCCAGCATGCTCTCAGCAAGCCACAGGAGTGTCCTTCCCCACAGTATCATTATTACCAAGTCAGGATTGGACCCATTGCTGTACAACAGGAGGGCTATGTCTACACGTATAAAAGCTAGTTTGAATTAGTTAATTCAAACTAATTTTAGTTAGTTCGAATTAATTTAATTCGAACTAGCATGGCCCCAGTAGAATGCTAGTTTGAACTAACCAGGGCACTCGCTTAGTTCGAATTAGTCAGTTGCAGGAAGGTCAATCTGCCGATTAGTTCGAACTAAGCAGTTAGTTTGAACTAATATGGCCACATTGACTTAATTCGAACTAACTATTTCGAATTAAGGGTTAGTTAGAATAAGCAATTAAATTTATTAGTTTGAATTAAGGAAGCCCTTAATTCGAACCAATGAAAACCTAGTGTGGCCAAGGCTTGCTAAGTTCGAAATAAGCTTCCTTAATTCGAACTAACTTGCAAGTGTAGACATAGCCGAGATGAAGACAGTCCTTGACCTGCCCCACCCAGAGAAAGGGGCTCAGATTTGACTGAGGGAATGATGGCTCTGACTGTGGAAGGGGGAATCTGCCTGACTGACCAATGGATGCATGTTCTCCATCTCTTCTTTTTGCTCTTAGCAGAGGGCCACAGTGATTTGTCTACCCCTGTCCCTGGCAGTAGTGTGTCGCACCATGACCCCCTTTAACCAAAGAACAGGGGTTCAGGACGCCTTTCCTATGTAGCCACAAAGAAAGGGAGGGTGGTCATGATCCTCTGTTACCTGTTGTCATCCCAAGAGGTGTAGTGACCCCAACTGAACATTAATACGGTGTGGGATCAGGCCCAGCTGCTGAGTGAGCTGCGGATCTATATAGGCATTGGGGCTTTTGTTACTTTTATGGTCGCAGCTGACTTTATTGGATCTCCATGAGAGACTTGCAGGTCTCAGGGGGAGGGGGAGGGGGGTTCAGAAGTTGATCCATCCTATTGGCCATTCCCAGCCTCTGGCAAACAGCAATCCCTGTGCATTCTGGCTAATAGCCACTGATGAACTTATCCCCCATGAACGTATCTACTTCTGTTGACTAAGAATTTAAAAAACGTACATAGAAAAGTAATGGGAGAGAGAAATGTTTCTGAAGGGAAAAAACTTTTCCAGCTTCTTTAACTGAGTCAAAATTTACATTTTAATTTTGGAAATCAATATCAATTCATGGATAATTTGGCCCCCTTGTTTACAGGTCATCCTTCAGTTTCAGATCTTGGTTCAATAGGAATCATTATTGGGTTTTTGTTTGTTTGTTTGTTTGTTCAATATTAGTAATTTATTGAGCTGTTCTCCAGGACTGTATTACAGTGACAAATTACAGACTTTGGGGCATTTTTCCCCAGATAGAGGCTTAGAAAACACAGATGGATGACATCATTATAACAAGACTGCACCAAACATGCAGACAGCTCTGAACAGGGTGAAGGTGATGTGAACATCTGGAAGCTGACCAACATCAGGAATGGCACCCTCATGCTCATCCCAGGAGGAAAACTAAGAATTTTGTCTGCCTCCCGTGGCACTGATTTCAGTTCTTGTTCCACTTCCCTGTGGGTCTGATTCACCATGGCAACTTGACATTGGTTTTCACCATTGTTGAGCTTTAAAGAGGCATTGGGGACAAACATGAATGCTATGGAGTCTGAGAAACTGGAAAGATCCTGAGGTTTGTACAAGAACTTTGATATTCAAAGGGGGAGTAGATGTGCGTATGGATGTATGGCAAGAGTATCTGGAGTTATAACAACAAGTTAGTGCTGACAAAGAATTTTGGAAGGGATAACACCTCATGCTTCATTATTTATTCCAATCTCTGTCTACTAGGGATAACTGGAGGCAGAGTATCCCACAGGTGTACTGCAGGGCTCTTGCACCTTCGGTACATTGCAGGGACTGACCGTGAGTTCTCTGTGATGCCTTCGTGTATCTGTAGATTGCTACATCCTCTTTTGTAAAGTCTGCTGTGATGACATGACAGAGATACAAGATGGTTTGCTAAAATCCGGCTTGGCTTGTTCCCCATTTGCATTAGCTTATTTCCTAGCAGAATGGGCAGGTAACAGTTGGAGAGCTTGCCACGTAGCCACATGTGTAGACGTTCCCAAGAATTATCATCCTCAGGCTGTATACCAGTAGAGTAACAGGCTCAGCTCAAGAAGAGGACCCTAGATCCTGGAGTTTAATTACACGTCCATGCTTTCTGGAAAGATCGTTACTCCGGAATCGATTTTAGCTCCTGGGTGATTCCTCCCAGTGTTTAATATTTGAGTAAAACGCAGCAAAAGGGAATAGAAAGAACAGCTCACCTGAGCCCTGAGTTTGTTAACAGCCAGAAGATATTGAATGTGTTCGTATTAAATGCACTTCACACCGAGGGTCTGTTCAAACAGCAGCTCTGGAAATAAAGGGGAAACTGGGTTTAACCCCTCTGAGTGGGAAGGGTTAGGTTTCTGTAAAGTCGCCATATATCTGCTAGGGGATATGCTAACCAGAGATGACAAGTGATCATGGATACATGAAAGCCCGTAGCGAATGTTTCATATTGAGGCTGACTTTGAACACTTGCCCATTTGAAATCGAAGGGCTGAAGCCTGAAGGAATTTATTATTAGTTTTCATGGCTGATTTTTGTTTCTGGTTAATAAATGTGCAGTTTTGTTCTCCACTCTCCCAGGCTGAGGGTGATGGAAAAAGAAAACACGGAAGTCTCTGCTGTCAGGTGCTTTGCCAGCCTCCACTAAAGTCAGCAGCTGGAGACAGATTCTCTCAGTGACACAGCTGTACATCTGGAGCAGTGAAGTTGGCTGAATGTTACAATAGAATAATGGCACCTAGATGCAACACAGAGAGTGTCTTAGTATTAGCTAAAGCAGAGGGACAGTCAGGCAGACAGGGCCGTCCCTAGGGTGGACGAACAGGACGATCGCCCCAGGCCCCGCAGGTACGTGGGCCCCGCGCTGTCCCGATCCCACATGCCCATATCCCCACATGGCCGGCTCCCTCCCGCACAGCTGGCTCCATCCCCCCACACAGGCAGCCTCGGCTTCTCGGTCGGAACCAGCTCCCGCCAGGGCCGGGGCCGGGGCCGGGCCAGGGACTGGAGCAGTCTTCGACTCCCCCTGTCCCCTGCAGGCGGCAGCCTCGGCGTCCTGGCTCAGGGCTGGCTCCCTGGGGGGCGGAGCAGGCGCCACGCTCCCCTCCAGCATGGGGGGCGGGGCCCCGCTTTGGCCAATTGGCCCCGGGCCCCGCTCCCCCCACGGGACAGTGCTGCAGACAGACAGAGTCAGATTTTCAGCTGGTGTAAATCAGCATAGCTCCACTGGTTTCCATGCGGTTATGTCGCTTGACCCCACCGAGGATCTGACCAACAAGGCTTTCAATTTAAAAACAAAATATGCAGTCCCCTCCCCCCAGTAGTTCAATTAGCTCCAATGACCTGCGACTGGAGCTTCTAAAAACACATTTTGCAAAGTCTGATGTTGAGACCTCCTGGTTGCATAATGCATCTTGAGATGCAAAATATTTGCAGCATGCTTTTTACATGGAGATATCTTTTATTTAGGATTACAAAAGCCTAATTCACTTGGAGTTACTCAGTCTGATTCAGCCACTACAATGTTATGAAAATGCAGTCGCACTGGGGCTGCTGAATGGCTCATGAGGTAAGGTGTGGGATAAAGAGCCACTGACTGCTGCCTCCTTACCTCAGATCCAGGGGTCTGCAACCTGTGGCTCCTGAGCATGAGGCTCTTTGGCTGCCTCCTTGAGGCTCCAGGCTCTGGTCCCTCCCTGCCACCAGGGGTCCCTGCGGGGGGCTGCTCCTGGCTCTGCCCCTCCTCCCACCACCAGGAGACCTTGGGGGGGCCCTGATCCTGGTTCTGGGCTCCCCCGTCTCCCTCCACAGGACCCTGCAGCAGGCACCCTGGCTGAGCTCTCCACAACCTCCACCGGGAGGCTGCACCCATTGCAGCTCTCAGAATACTTGGTTATTGAAGAAATTTTTTAAAATGGCTCTTCTTATCTTTTGGGTTGCCAACCCCTGGCCAGTGGGCCTAGCTTCAGGTCTGCAGCATAGCCCCTGGATTTGGAGCGCTCTGGTGTGGCAGGTTGGAGATTCAGAGAGAATTGTCCAGTTGCTTAAGTGTGAAGAGTAAGACCACAACCCTGCTCAGCAGCAGTTCATTGCCTTTGGACTGCTCAGCGGCTTGTATGAAATGGGATGGTTCTGTTGCTCCAATTCATAGAGGACCATTGATAGCATAAAACCTCGTAACTCAGCTGCAATAACTGGTGCTTTTGTGGCTGTCTCAGCAGGGAGACCAAGGACTGAATGGGACACAAAGATGGAGCTCTCAAGAGGAGTTCCCTCCAGGTTAGATATAGATATAATAGTGAGGCAGTGTGTGTGGGTGTGAGAGAGAGAGAGAGAAGGAGAAAAAGACAGAGCAAACAGGAGGGAGCTGCACTATTTCTCCCTCTGCTGTACCTGGATAAATAGAAGGCTGCAGGCACTATGGCTGTCAGTCTACCGCCTTCCGCTAGTGGTAAACCACTTTAAAAAAGCGTTATAAAACACACAGTTCTGTCTTTGAAAGCATGGCATTAACTGGTGATAGGAGAAAAACAAAACAAAAATCAACAGCGGAATGGTGGCATAGTTAATTTGTATTAAAGTGGCTTGCATGTGACAGATGTTCTTCCAGAAGCCACATCGTAGGATAATGGAAGTGTTCTGAAGTCGTCTGGAGTCATGAAGAGCGAGTTTGTTGCTTTGGGGACTTGGCAAGTTCAGAGAGTGACACAACGAGGCTCGAAATGAGAAAAGAACCAGCCACAGGCTTCCTATATGTTAATTTGTTAAACACCAAGCTGTCTGGCTTGCCTTTGTCTGAGTGCGTGGGGGCAAATTCCGCCGTACAGGCACTGATTTTAATAAGCTGAGCCAGTGTGATAGTTGTGGGAGTAAGAGGAGAATCAAGGCCACTATGTGCATCTAAACAATATAATATTTAATAAATATTTTCAGTCTCCTTCTGGCCCTGGCTTTGACCGGAGTCCCAGAGCTTCTCTTCTCATATCTGAGGAGTGCACATGTGTAGCTGTGCCACCTCCAAGAAGAGAGAAAGATAACATAATTCACCCCAGAACTGGATGAATAGACTAATGTCAAATTTCCCAGGCAGGAGATGACAGGTCTCAGCATGGGGAAGCTACCCCCAGCTGAAGGCACCATCTAGACCAGGGGTCGGCAACCTTTGACAATTCCTGTGCCGACCCCTCCTCCCTGACCCTCAGCCAGTGCCAGCAGCCCCCTCTGCCAAAAAAAGCAAGGGGTGGGGGGAGACTTCCCAGGCAAGCTGCAGAAAGTTGCAGCTCCTTTTGGTGGTGTGCCTGGGGACAGGGGTCACTGGAGACACCACGAAAAGAAGCCACCCAGAGTGACTGCTTTTGGTGGTGGCACACTGTGGAGAGGAGCCAGTCTGGGCATCTTCTTTATGCTGCATGCCTGGGGCATGGGCATCGCAGGGACCCCTTGTTCCCCAGCTGCCCCTGAAAAGAAGCCGCCCAGAGTGGCTTTCGGTGGCAGGAGCAGCAATTTCTGTGGCGCCTCAGAGGATGCATGTGCCGCTCTGAATGGGCTTATGTGCCACACGTGCCGGGGGTCGCCTACCCCTGAGCTAGACTGGTGGATTTTAGCAGAAGGTCCAGCATTCACATAGTGCAGAGTGGTCAGCTGCAGAGACAAGGAGCATGTCAAGGTGTCTCTGCTTTTGACAGTTGTGTCACAAACTTAAATGCAATTTCAATGGAGCTTCTTCCATGGCTGTAGCCATTTGGCAGTTTGGCAGCACAGGGTCCTGTGCTATTAAGCATAAATTACCTGTGAAACTTTTTTTAATACTCAGAGAAATAACGTGATTAGTAACTATTGGTGCAGAACACTTGGGGTGTCTGCAAAGTTAGATGAATGTGAGAGAGGGCTGTTTCTTTGTGGCTGCCTGTCAGTTTGTCATCTAATTATGGGACAATAAAATACCAATGCTCTGGGGGGGATCGGGAGTCAATGGAATTGTACTGGTCAGATTTTGTAGCCACTAATTACTTGCTTTAGAATTAATTAATGTTTCTATGGCTGGCTGGGGAGCTGTCATGGCCCTGGCTCAGGGTAAGTAGTTCCACAGTTCTGATTTCAGAATTTATATTCTAGACTTTCTAAAATGTGGAGTGAAATCCAAGCCAACTCTGTGTTCTCATTCCACTCCAAATTCCTTCCCCTGGATCACACTTTTTTGAGAGAGACATTTTTTTTTGAGAGAGACATGACTTATGAAGAGAGACTGAAGGAACTAGGCTTATTTAGTCTACAGAAGAGAAGACTGAGGGGAGATTTGATAGCAACCTTCAACTACTTGAAGGGTTGCTCCAAAGAGGAGGGAGCTAGGCTGTTCTCGAGGGTAACAGA
>ML685764.1:24635697-24686472 GCA_007922175.1 Pelusios castaneus
GTCAGATGCTTCAAAGCGTCTGACGAAGTGGGATTTTCTCCCACGAAAGCTCATGCGATTAATAAATCTGTTAGTCTTTAAAAGTGCCACAAGACTCTTTTGACTTCACTCCTTTGTTAGTCCTGCTTGCAGGAACAACCAGCCAGGTTTAGCAGGGGAGTGAATTGACAAGACTTGGCCTCAGGTGTAAGCAGTGCCAGGGGAGATCTCGTCCATTTTCCTGCAGGGATGGAATTGCCCATGCAGCTCCATGGATACATACACTCCCCCTCTCCTGTGGCTCCTTAATGGTGTGGGGGACAGAACAGACCCTGCAGTACTGTCTGCTTCCAGTGCTGCAACAGCTTCTTGGAAACCAGACTGAGTCTCCTCTTGATGGTGGTGAGTTTTGTGCAGCCTGCAGATTAGATTCCTTTTGGGTTCCTTTGGGTTTGGTGTTGCTAAACCTTCCATGGGCAATTCTGCCTGCTGGCTGAGCTAACATTTCCTGGCTACTGTCTACGAGTAGGGACTCCTTGTACTTCCACGCAAAGTCTCCTCCAACATGTGAGTCACCCAGGAATGAAATCAGTTTTCTCTGCAGCCTGGGGTCTAACACGTACTCTGTAACCGGCAGTATCCTACATTCAAACAAGATTCAGTACCAGCAGCTTCCCTGCTGGGATTTTCATTCTCTGCACACGTTACTGTTGGAATAAGCGCAAGAGCTCCCGCAGAGAAAGAGCTGGCTTGGTCTCATCTGGAGCCATAGAGTGATGCAGGTGGGTGCTAAGCTGGTTTCTATGCCTTTCTCTTGGTTCTCCCAAAAATCAGTTGTCTATCAGAGCTGAGAGCTGCAAATGGAGACCTCTCTCTCTCTCTCTCTCTCTCTCTCTCTCTCTCTCTCTTTCTCTCTCTCTCTGAGGCGTTGGCAGCACAAAAGCAAACACTGTGTCAGAAGAGGCTCTGACTATAAGCTTCCAAGTGACAATAGGTTCTGAGCGATACAGGCCTAGAACAAAATCTGGGACCAGTAAAGGTGTTATGGCATTCTTCTGGCATTAAAGTGTAGCTCTTCTCCCAGATTTGTGTGTGAAAGGCACTGACTCAAACCTCTTCTCCCAAATTGCAGGGATCTCTGCTCCTAGCAGCTACATTGATCCCTAGCCAGAGCCCTGCACCTGGCTGTCTTGTCACTTTCTACACAGCAGTATTGCTACTGGCTGATTTCTTCCTCCTCAGATGGGAAAGGACCGCACTGCCTCTGCAGCAGCCAGCTATCCCGTGACAATGCTGGGAACATGAGACTAGAGACAAGGCCTAAGAATTCTACCCTCGTAGCACCATGATCACACAGTGACCCCCTGACACAGTCTACAAGGAGGTCTCCAGTTCCTTGCTGCAGGTGGGCTCTCAGGCCTTTTTGTCTGAGCTCAGACCCATCGTCAAGGTTGGCATTTTGTATCCTTCGCTAGAAAGCAGGTGTTGGATACACTTACACACCGCGTCACTGACATTCACCTCATGCAGACCACCAGAACATGGTCTACGCTCCGCCTGCTTGAGCACACCTTAAACTTTTTGTCGCGCTGGCTCCTCTGCAAAGAGTGAGTGGTTTGCTCTATTCAGGGAGTAAAGCTCTGTGTCCCATGCTAAGATTTGGCACATCGGTTAATTATACAAGATTCATGATTATCTGAAGGGGCTGTATCTCACTTCCCGTGCACTAACGCGCACTGTGCCCCTAGTGAAATTGTGAGTTACAGCAGCTGGCAATCCTTCTACTGGCTATTCAATTACAGATCTTTTCATGAGTGGGAAGCAAACAGCCCCAGCCATTCAGTCCCGCTGCTGCTTTCCAGACAGCCTGGAGCCTTTCGTCCCAATTGCAAAAGACCCATATTATTAGCCAGAGATTTCAAGAAGCCCTGCGGTTCAGTGCTTCTGTGCCAGGGTATGTCATTCTGACTCTTTGACAGCAAGGAAAAGGCTTGCCTTCAAATACAGGAGAATACTGACAAAAAGACTGAGTCCAGGGTGACTGTGAAAGAGATACGAGCCTCCTCTGCGGCCAAGCTTGGGTGCAGTATCTGCCAAACACACCAGCCTTCTGCCTTTCCCCAGACACGAATGCTGCCAGTGGAGGCTAAGCTATTGATTTAGGTCAGCAGACATAAATACACATCTGACAGGCAAGTCACAAAAGCCACACACTTTAACTAACAGTGGTACCGCTCTTGAACAACAGAACAGTACCTGCTAGAAACATGAGGCTGCAATTAATGTCTAGGGTCCTGGAAGCTACATGGACATGGTTGAGAGTCCCCCAATGGGCAGAGGTGATGGTAACATTTCTCTTCACTTATTGGACATTCAGACACACTAAGCAGAATGGTCACTCTGCAAAACCCATTACTGTCTGAGAGTCTGAATGGGGTTCCTGTCAGCCATGCAGGGTGGGGGTGTATGTCAGGGAAGAGAGGAGTGCAGGAGAAGCCAACGCTACATCAGGAACTCTGCGCGCTGCTGACACAAGCGTGCCTCCACAAACATCTCTCAAGGACTGCGTCTGCAGGACGTTATGGGAAGGAGCCAATCGCACATTGGATGCTTTCAAAGAGAAAATGCAAATTTTTGTTTGAAAAAGACGAGTCACTAATTGTATTTAAGCACCTTGCTTGATATTTGATGTGTGCTTCATACAGATCCCCCTGCAATGGGTTTTGAAGATGGATGAAAGGACCCTCTGAGGAAGAGAGGCAGCATGATGAAGCCGCTATCTTTCCTTTCACTGAAGCGTTATGCTGCTTGGCAGCTGCTCTCTAGCTAGGATAATTATGTCAAAGCCTGCGGTGTCATCCAGGGTCTCCAACCATCTGCAAGTGAAGAGCTCTTTCTTTCCAATTATGAACACTGGCATCTGATGTCCTCACTGGTCCAAACCACTCTGAAAGCAGAATTAGTGGATTTCTTTTCCTCTTATCCTGTCCCAGGTGACAGCAGACTCAAAGTAAAAGGTGCCAAATCCGGTGCTGTTGATGTAGGCAATAACCCCATGGTATTAGTGATGGGTTTTTCATGGTGCAGGGGAGCTGCATGGTTGAATTAAAAACTTAACATCTTAAAAAGGTATTATAGCTTGAACAAATTCTTCTGGACCTTGTCAGGGCTAGTCCACTCCTTCCTGAGCGTGGAAACCCTGCCAGATCCATTTATTCTTCCTTCAGGGAAGGTTTAAGTAGCCATTACTGGATTTCTCTTTCTATGAAGGATTTATTCACAGGAATTCAGCCCCCTGAGGGCTTTCTTGTGCCATTTCCTCATCAGAACTGGCAGCCAAGAAAAGCTGCAGGTTTCTGAGCCCTGTCACCACGTTCTCTCCTTGTCAGGATGAGAGAGGTGGACAGCTGGGACACAACTAGCTGAGTGAGCAAACTGTCCAACTCATACAGATGTTGGAGCAGTGCCGGGAGCTGAAACTTGTGAGAAAGTCAAAGGACATGGGGTGTGTTCTCACTCCAAAGCCAGGAACATTTTATACGGGGCCACCGTGTGTGGAGTAGGAGGCCCTATATCCCCCTCCTGGGCTGATATCCACTAGCTGTCCTGAGATGAAAGCTACCTGAGTCTCATTTCTACTGGCATTTTACATCGAGAGTGCTAGCTCCGTGTAAAACCACACATGGGTTGGCAGTGAAGACAAAGCTTTTAATTCTGCTGAGGATGCCAGCTCAGGAGATTCCTGCAGCTTAGATTTAACTTTAGAAAGTGGCCACACTGATAGGAACAGAGCTGGAAGGCAGAATATTCTATCACCCTCAGCAGTTACATGGCAGGGCCTGAAATGGTATGAGTGACATTACCAGATACAACACTGCTGGAGACAAGCCCTGGCCTGGAGAGGTGGAGTGCCCCCAAGGGGCTGACGGGACTCTCCTCCTCTTCTGATAGAGATGTTCCTGGTGCATGACATGTGATGACACCGGTGCCTGAGTTAGCTCCCTCATGGCTTGTTTGGCAGAGCAGCAGGGTGGGAGCTGTGGAGAGAAAAGGAAGGCTTGCAGTGCCAAGCGGGCATTCGTCACTGCCTATGCTTTGGTTCATTTCTGATGAGCCAATTAATATAAATAAATGGACTTTATTTGTGAAGCTGAGGCTTACACACTTCTAAGGCAGGTGAATGAGAAGTGCAAGCGGACCAAACAGGTAGAATGGAGAGTTCTCAGCACCCGTCGATGGTTTAATTCTGATTTTTATGGGGAAGGATATAAAAATTAAAGAAGTATGGGCTGGATGAATGGTTTAAAGGTGAATAGAAATCTGGCTAGGTCTAAGTTGGATATTAGGAAAATCTTTTTCCCTAGGAAGGTGGTGAAGCACTGGAATGGGTTACCTTGGGAGGCGGTGGAATCTCCATTCTTTGAGGATTTTGAGGCCTGGCTTGAGAAAGCCCTGGCTGCGATGATTTAGTTGGGATTGGTCCTGCTCTGAGCAGGGGGTTGGACTAGAACCTCATGCAGCCTCTTCCAACCCTCATTTTCTATGATTCTATGATAAACATGTGGGCTCTACTAGCCAAAAGAGTTACTGAGAAAAACAAATCAATGCTAGGATGACAAGCTGGGCCTGCATTCTGTCACCCCCTGCTGCAAGGGGACATTCTCCGAGCAAAGCCATCTGCTAGGGCCTGCCGGGTGTATGGGGCATATGTGAATGTGGGACTTGCTTCCCAGATGGTGTCTGTGTGTGCATCCACAAGTGCATCAAGCAGAGCTGTTGCTGGTTCCTGCTGCCCTGGAGGTCTGTTCCCTCAGCTCTTGAAGTAATAAATTCACACCTCTGAGCCCAGCTGGCTTGATATGACGGGGAAGAAATACTGCTGTCACATACGATGAGGTCAGAGCACTTGTCAATCAGCCGCCCATGTCTTCCTCCAGAGGCAAATCATGCCTATGAGTTCCTCAGACACCATGCAGCACATCCCCCTTCCAGACAAGAATGTGCATTACTCTTTCATCCAGGCCAGGACCATCCACAGGGCCCTCTGCAAAGATGAGCAAGAGTCATCCAGGAGCCCCTATCTTCCCCCGTACAGCATAAGAATGGGAGGAGACTCTGTCAAACGAGCGCACAGAGCTGGCTGTAGCACCTGCTGCTTACAGGTCTCTGCACTAGGGCTGCTTGTGTGGCATTTACACTGGCTTATTTGGCTTGTTCTTCTGATAAACAGCAGAAAAGTCAGTGCATTTGCTCTTGCTCTCCTTGAGCCATCGGGCAGGTTCCCTTGAGGTGACCGACAAAGGAAAACATTCCTTGGGTTTGTTCCTCCTCCTCTCTGATTTACACAGGTGGAGGATGGTTTATTAGAAACACAGGGCTCTTGAGTCTTGCCTCCCCTTTGAGAACAAGATGCCGGTTTCACACCCTTCATGTTTCCCCCATGCACTGTCACCCCGTGCCTGGAAATGAATTGCACTCTGGGACATGGCTGTGATGGGCGCTGCCAGCCCAAGGCAGCCGTTTCACCTTATTGTCACAGATGAGGATGGGCAGGTGTCATACTGAATTTTGGCCTTCTCACAAGGACTGCAGAGATCAGGGCCATGTCTTGGCAGCGGCTAACACTGGAGGCATAATAAGGTTTGCACTGACATTTTCAGTATTGTGTTTGAGATCTGTGCTGCTCACTGAATGTCTGTTTGGGTGATATGAGGTTTTGCTGAGTTTTAGTCTGAATAAAGGGCTCAATTGGAAAAGGTGAAGATGACCAGAAACTCCAACAATGCTCCATTGCTAGATAAGTGCCTCCCGCCCCTGTGGTGAAAGCTGGCCAGCTGTTGGAATGTGCTCTAATCATGCCTCTGCACTACATGCCCCAAGCCTGACCTGGTCTTTCCCAGCTCTAGGAATCTAGCTGCCTCTTAGACCAAATAGCACCAGACTTGCTGTTTGCGTCCTGTAGTACAAGGGCAAATTGCAGCTTTGGAGTCAGCAGGAGAATCAGTGGCATGAGCGGTACTGCTTGTGCATGCCAGAGGGTGTAAAACGCAGATGAATGAAGGACCCCACGGAGCTGGGCACAGAACAAGCGGAAACATTTTCAGGCTGGATGCAGGGCTGGCCCAATCATATAGGTGAACTAGGCAGTCACTTAGGGCACCAGGTTTTAAGGGGCGCCAAATTAGATAGAAGTAATCTCTCTCTCTCTCTCTCTCTCTCTCTCTCTCATCAACAAAAGTATCACCCTCTGATGGGGGTGCAAAAGTCATAGTTTGCCTAGGGTGCCAAAACCCCTTGGGTCGGCCCTGCCTGGATCTTGTGCTCAAGCTGGGTGCTCCTTACATGGCAGGAATAAGCAGGGAGAGCAGCTCCCTCTCGAAGCACTGGCCAGGCTCTGAAGGAGCGAGGTGGGTCGGGTCGAGTGCTGCTGCTGAGTTACAAGCACCAGATTGGAGCAACCTCAGAGCAGGAGATCTCAGCTGATGACAGCCAGGGTTTCACTGTTGTTTCCAGTGCACAGGGAAGGGTTTAATGCAAAGACTGACATTGGGTACCTTTAAGTAGCGTTGTTATTCGCACCAACTTGCATATGCGCTCTGCTCTGAGCCGCCTTGTCAGCTTCTTGCAGGAGGCTCTATCCTCTCCGCCATCTCCAGCTGGGCAGAAGAGCAAGGGGGGATGCTAATTAAGACATTCCTCATCCACTGGAGAGCCAGCCAGCAAGACCTTATTTGTTATATCACTGCATTAGGTTCCAGTCCAGCTTAAACAACCATTACAGAGCAATCCAGCCCCAAACAACCTTTCTGGGGCAATTCTGTCACTCTACCAGAGCCTAGCCTTGTATGGCCCCTCCCGGCAGCAGGGCTCTTCCTTATTTGAATGACTTGGACACGTTCCCATTAGGAGCCATTAGCAGGGCTCGGCAGAGTGGTTTTGATCCAAGAGCCTCATAAATCTCAACCTCTCAGACCTAGGGAAGGGAAAAAGCAGCTTTGTGAGCTGGGCAGCTGTTTGGAAGGGAACTGGGACCCTGCAGGGAAAGGTGAAATGACCGAGGAAACCCAAACCGCTGCTCTGTGACAGGGAAATCAAACTCATGATGCGGGGAGGGAAAATGGTGCCATTAATGTGTAGACACCAGGCAGGTCTTCAGGACCCTGGCCAAAGCCACCCCATCTCTTCATGCAGCCATCCCTACCCTCTCCCCAGGCAGCTGGCAACATCCCCCCAGTCTGGCCAGCACCAGCCTCTTTGCACACACAGGGACAGGCTCTCCGCTCTGCTGCTCAAGCTTTATGCCCAAGGGGCTCCAGTGACAGGCACAAAACTGGGCTATTGCAGGGGAGAAGCTGGGCCTCTCCTTCCACTCTTGTCATGGGCACCTCCTCCTCAGCAGCTCCTGCTGGCTGGCACTTCTGCAACTCCTTGGCTTGTACCTTCATCTCTTGCCTTCTTTCTATTGACACTGAGGGTCTCCCCAGGCCCCCCGGTCCCAGCTGCCTGGCGTTTCAATCTCTGAACCATTCTGGGACAGAGTCTGTACCAAAGAAACTACCAACCAGCAGAACTGTCTTATGGTGAATACCGGAGAACTTGGAGCCAGCACATTGAAACTGCTCCAAGGAAATGTACATGATTCATCATTAGCCAGGGGAACTTGCTACCACAAGACACCAAGAGCCAGGTAGGAGTCAAGAGAAGATCTGGCCATTTCCGAGAATAGCCAGGATACCAACAGTAAGGCTGAGAAATGGACATTTTGGAGGGAGACAGCACTCTTGCCCTGAGTTTACAGCCTGCCAGCCACTGGGGCAGATTGCCCCACACTTGCCTACTCTGGGGCTTCTTGTATCTTCCCCTGCAGTATCCAGCCCTGGCCATGGCTAGAGACCAGGTGCTGGGCTCATTGGGCTCCAGATCTGAGCTGGGGTGGCTGTGACTACATCGCCTGCTATGATGTCATCACAGCATCCCTCCACATGACCAAATATGGGGCACGGGCCCAATCCATCTCCGTGGAGAGTTCCACTCCTTCAGTGGGAGCTGGATGGGGCTGGATCATTCCTTCCCATGCCTAGGGACCTGCTCTCCTGCCCCTGTAACCATTGGAGGCCCCGTGTAGTTCTGGTGACCCCAAAGAGTAGGCAGGGAGTGTGGGCTCCTCCCTGACAGCTCATTTCAGAGCACGGCACAGGAGAGAACTGAACTGAGTTCAGACAAAGATGGAGCTTCTGAATATAGTCCTTCTGTGTGATGACAAAATGCAGCATCCTAGGGAAGGTGCGTTCCCTTTCCCTCCCGCTTGGTTTAACGAGTGTGGCCTGACCTAACATTCCCAAAGGGGATCTCTTTCTATTAACGTTTGCATTCAGAGTGTACGCGCCTTATACAGCTGTCTCTCCTGGGCCAGGGAACCCATCGCCTCCTTAACTGCCCTTTAATGAAATGTCAGGGATATTAGAAACGAGAAATCAATTTCTGTCACAATTAAGGCTCATTTTAAACAACCATTGTGTGTTTCAGAGAGGGACCCTCCCGGGGCTCATTGACCTGTAGTGTCACAATGTCCACTGGCTCAGCCTTGGGTAAATACTTCACCTAAATTATGCATGTCATCTGGCAAGCAGGAGGAAGAGGTCTCTTGCCAGTCAGTGCCCATGGGGCATCAAGACTCCCTGTGCCTCCAGAACCACGCCAGGAAGGAGATGCATGGATTTCATTGCTTCTTGCTCCAGCCCAGGTGCACAGGCAGGGGCAGGTTTGTAAGTCTGCACAGAGGGGCTTTGCGCAGGACCATGGTTTCTATAGCAGGGACCCTCACTCTGAGCAGTGCCTTGCTCCCAGAAACGGACCCCATTGACCAAGGAATCGCTTCACCCCCCAACAGGGCTCTGCCCTGAGTTTGCTGCATGGGGAATTATATTGCAAAGTCCACAGCTGGCACTTCAGCTTCCATTCTGAGTGGCGAGAAAGAGAGCCTGTGAAAGAGAGGCTTAAGCTCCCCCTTGGGTCTGCCCAGCCCTCGCCCATCCCCAAGTGAAGCAAACCTCCAGCTGTTCCCCCACAGCTGAGCACACTGGAGAGTATCTCTATGGTCACATTTCCCACTTGCACTGGTACGTCAGCCAGAGCACTGTGGAAAAGCCGCAGTTAAGTGCCTATGCCAGCAGGTGTGGTGGGGTGAGAGGAATGGCCAAGATGGCCAAAGATGGGGCTGTAACACGTGGCAGCTGTATTTGCTGGAGCACTGATGAGCCTAGGGGTTCAGTCCAAGGATTCATGCTGAAGACAATTACACAGCAAGTGTCTCAAGAGGTCCCGCTCCGATGTCATGCGCATCGAGGGATCTGGGCAGCATCAACTTCAGCCAGAAAGAAACCTTTGCTTAATTAGCATGGCCCTCACAGCTCAGGGTCACTAGGCTGAGTAGAAAGAGGATGGAGAGCTGGGGGAGTCTGGAGCAAGCCAAGAAACTAGCAGAGCCAAGGAGGCCACTCAGTGCCAGCTCCTGGGTTCTCTCTTGCCAATCCAGGAAGCAGGGCCGTCCCTAGGGGGGAGCGGGGCCCAGGGCCAATTGGCTGAGGCGGGGCCCTGCTCCCCCACCCCCCCATGCTGGTGGGGAGTGCAGCGGGCCAGCCCACTCTGCCCCCCATGGACCCCGGTTGCCCCTTGGGGAGCCAGCCCCGGAAGCCAAGGCCGGGAGCTTGGATGCGCGGAGCTGCGGCCCGGGTGGCGGGGAGTCGGGGCCGCAGGGGGTGGGGAGCCGGAGCTGCGGCTGCGGCCCTGGGCCGGGAAGCCGAGGCCGCCCCCGGCCCTGGCTTCTGCCGCCCCAGCCACAGCCGGGTCCCCAGGCTCTCGCGGCTGGTGCCCCAACTGGGGAACCGAGGCTGGTGTGGTGAAGCATCAGGCTGGGTTACAAGGATGTCCAAGGTCTCTGCCAGCTGAAGGGAACAATGGACCCTATCACGGAGCATCTACCTACTGCAGATCCATCCAATACTGCCTCAGAGAAATCTCCCCCTTGACCGGCCTCTGTCTGAGCTGAGGCATCTCCCTCTCACCACACAGCAGTGGCTCCTCTCCTGAGGAACTGGGCCTGATTTCCTGTCCCAGTTACAGTGCCCCAGTGGGACTAGCCTGAAGTGGGGCTGCAGCCCCAAATTTCAGATCGCAATGCCACTTGGTTTGGAGGTCCCCTCTGGGTGCCTGCTGCTCCAGGGCATCCCAGATATCGATGGCTGTGCCTGAAACCAATTCAGCGTGCCAATCAGCCTTCCCTGCGCTTACAGCGCATGTCTGCCATGTGTCCCTAGGGAGCAAGTGACTCCAGGCAAAGGCAAGAACCTCTTGGGAGCCAAATGAGGTGGGGAACTGCGCCCCTCAAAACAACCTTGGCGGGAACGGCTGCATGTTCCGCAGGCCTTAAGAGTCAAATGTCTTTGTCCATGCACCAGTGCAGCTGCTGAGGCCTGGACAGTGCTGGAGTTGGTGTAAATGCTTCCGTGGGGTGAGTCCTACACAGTGCAGCTGGGTTTCCATTATCAAGTGCCTTGGTGATGATGCCATCATCAGCGTTGCTTTCCAACAGCCAGCTGGGGTAGGGCTGGGCTAGGAGCAGAACTTGCTTGTTCTGTTGGCTTCAAGAAGTGCCTAGAGTACCACCCCCTGACATCTGCTGTTCATGCAGGGTACCCGGCATGCAGCACAAGGAGACTGGAGTGGGACAGTGGCATCGTGGTCTGGGAGGGTTCTGGCTTCCACTTATGGTACGGGGGGTTGGCCCTGCCAGTGTTTGACTTAACAGCAGGAAATCCACTCACCCTTTGCCTTGCAGCTGGAGGAGATGGAGTGAACATAGACAGAAGGGGAGTGCTGGCTAGTGGGTACAGAAGGGGACAGGAGCCAGGATGTATATGCTCCTTTGCTAACTCTTCTGCTGGGTGACTTGCAGCAAGTCACTTCCTTTATCTATGAGCTGTAGCTAATGGAGCCGTGCTGGTTTACCCCAGTTGAGGATCTGGCCTCAGTTTATCGCTCTGGAAAATGGGGGTAACCAAAGGGCCTTCTGAAAGCCATATTCATATTTGCAAAATCGTGGGAATGATTTGATAAAAGCCTGTGCAGCATGGTTGTCTCATTCTGATTGACAAACACATGGGCTTAATCCTGAGATGCTTCCCCAACAGCTTGTTGTGTTTCCAAGGTAGGATGGGTTTAAGGCTGAGCTGAGCCCCCAAACCTTCACAGCATCCCTGCAAGATCTGCCCTAGGGAAACATTAACCAAGAAACAAACAAATGGTAGCACCCAAAGATCAGCCATTATAAACCAGCTCTTCCCCTCCCCAGCAAAGGCTGCAGCAAGATCTGCAGATCTCTCTCAGCTTCTCTCCATATGAAGGGAGGCTGGGAGCAAAGTTGCTTGATTAATGAAAATATAAAACAATGAGGGTTTTTTTAAAGGTAAGAAATGTCCTAGTTATGGTCCCTCTGCCCTTTAAAAGTTCTTGAAAACTTGTGAGTCTTGGAGGAAGGGAAATTGATTTCTCTAGGTTTCTTTTGTACCTCGGGGCAGAAAGTAAATTCAAAGAGGCCCTGACATGAAAGGTTAAAATCTCTACTGAGGAGACTGAAAATAAGATGTCACAAAGATAAATCAAAACCTGATACTTGGATTTCATAGCAAAGATGCTACTGGCCCTACCCAAGGTCTTGTCTTTAAAATAACAGAGGTCAGAAGCTGAAATCTGTCTGCCATGGGAATAGAATTAGGAGTAGCAGGATAAATTTAGGATCAAAGGGCCGTACTCTGCTCCCCTTTGCATTGGTTTACAAGCACCGCAACTCCATGGACTTACACCAGTGTCAGTCTGGAGTCATGGAGAGTGGGATCCATCCCCAGGTTGGCCAGTGATTCCAAGCTCCATTCAGTTTTGCATGTCAGATTATTTGGAAGGGGTTGTGCTCTTCAGGGTGAAAATCCTGCTAGAGTCAATCTGAAAGACACGGAGAAGAAACACGTTCAGCTCTAAAGGCTCTGAGATGTATGAGGCTGCACTCTGCTTGCATCGTCTTTATGCTGAGAGAGTGCACAAAGTCCAAGCAGTGATGGCTCATGTGCCCCATGTTATCACTTCTGTCAGGGAGCCATGCTCTGCGGTCAGGAGGGAGAGATCTGCATCTACCACTTTGTGTGGCCCACTTGCAGGACATCTCCAGTGAAGATTGCTCCAGGATGAGCTCCTGGGACAGTCACCAGGCCCAGAGGTCCAGCTTCCAAGAGATGAGAGTGGGAAGTGCTTTCCTGCAATCTCCATACCGAGACTGAAGCTCAAGGGAGCTGCTCCTACCAACACCAGAGCTGAGTTTGACATTGCTTCCAGCAAATGCAGGGTTTGCAAAATTCACAGGGATCCAGCTCCTGTCACACAGAGGAACCCTGAGGTAGGCCAGGCACATAGCAAGGGGTTACTGCTGTGTACTGGTAAACATGAAAGCAAAGCCCGGTGACTGTGTGTGCTATCCACAGCCTCAGGGATATTGTGCTACCCAGTTTATGTTTTACTGTTTGTGGGGCCCACACATTGACTGCTCAAGAGAAATACTGAAATAACATTCACATTCAGGGCAAAATGCAGATGTCTCCATTCCTGCAAACTTAGCCACTCTCAGTCTGGTCTAATGTTACCAACTGTCACAGCAATGTTAGCCGACGAAGATCTACAAGGCGGACTCCGTTCTAGAAAGCCTGCCTCATGCGGAGAGGCTAAAGGCTCTCAGGCTCTTTGGTTTATCAGCAGAAAAAGGCTGCATGAGACCCAGCAGCTGGGAGCCAAAGCCAGAGACATTCCCACTAGAAATAAGGTACAGCTTTGTATGGCTGGAAAGAGGTGCAGGAAAGTGCATCTCTCTTGCGGCAGCCATTTTTTTTGGTGCGCATGGCAGAGAGCTTATTCCAATTGCGCCTCCAGGACGGACACTTCCAGCAGTTGGAAGTGTTTGACTTTTACTACTAACTGGTCTTCCATTCCCTGTCTGGTATCTGACACCAAACTGCTCTCTCTTCTTTCCTTGCTAACCCTGAGTCTGCCTGGCTCTCGCCCTTGCCCCGTACTGCTTGTTCCTGGCCTTATTGCTGGGGCTGGAGGAAAAGTCACGACCTAGATGGGGTGGGGCGGGGGGTAGTGAATGTGGGAAATATACAGAAACATATAGGCCATGGTCTCACAGACCACAAAACCCCATCAAAATATTGCTTACTATGCCATGAACAGCATTTAAATAATAATCCCTGGCTCTTATCAGTGTCTTTCCCCAGTAGATCTCAAAGCACCTGCAGAGTTTCATGCTCATTTTACAGAAGTCACAGAGAAATGATGTGTCCTTGTGAAGGTCGCCGGTGGAGGTGGGAAAAGAAGGCAGCTCTCCTGGCTCCCAGTCCAGTGCCCCACCTGCTGGATCATACTGCCATCTTTGCTAAAGCCTGCTACTAACACTGATCTCCACAGGTGAAGCCTTTGAAATGTGCTGTCAGCCCTGACACACTCGGTAATGGGCAAAGCCCAGACTGAGCCATGGACTCCAGATCCTGTCCAGGCTGGAGGCCCGACAGACTCTACTGCTGAATGGGAAACGTTCTGATCCAGGAAGTAGCCATGAAATTCACCACTTCTGCAGAAGCATCACAGTTCAGATCGCACTGGCGCCCAGCTGTGACCTGTGTCACCAGGTCTCCTGTCACGGCCAGTGGCTTCACATGCTAGAATTGGAGCCTAGGGGCCTGGGATGCAGCCAGACTTGTGCTCAGAGAAGAGCTACTGTAAGAGGGAGTGGAGATTCTGGCCACATGGGCAGAGCTTTGGATCCTGATGTACAGGGTCTGATCCTGCTCCTCCCTGGCCCTTGTGCACCCATTGATGAAGGGGACTGAGCAGCACTGTGTGTGCCACAGTGCACCAGACCAGCGGTGTCTGACCATTTTCCACAACAGTCACTCTAACAGCACTCTCACCTACTCTGCATCATCTCCAACTCCCCTGAGATTCTGGGTCATGGAGAGCTGCTGAAATCAACAGACATGTACAGGTCATTTGTCCCGTCCCTTTCCTTCCCCTCTGGGGGTTGGTGCAGGATCAACTTCCCAGTGACTCCTGGTAAGTGCCGTCCAGGCCAGTGTTTGATAGCTAATGTAGCAGTGGAGGTGTCTGTCCCTTGGGGCATTCAGTAAAAGCTGTGGGATTCCAAGTGTGCACTGCTTGTTAACCTCGGAGTGTATTTCACTCTGCCTTGTCTGACAGGAAGAAGTTGCATTAGGCTTTGGGGGCCACCAGTGGAAGAGGGTGTGGGAGACAATTTAGCCTTTCAATGGCCGGGCTCTTCAGGATGTTTCTTGCACTCCAAAGCTGAGGACACCACTAACCAGGAAGGATGCAGGTTAATGAGCTGTAGTTGCACCTGCCCCCACCAGCACCCTGCACAGCCCTGCTGGAGGAGTGGTCCTGTTCACAGCAACAAGGAACCTGTGCCAAGGCAGGAACCTGCTCCATTATTTCAAAATTACAAGCACCATAATTCATTCCGTGCAACTAGTTGAAGAGTGTCTGCTGGTGCTGAGAAGCCACTGTGAAGCTATCTGAGTGGCGGGCGCTATGTCTTCAAGAAGGCAGCGATGTTGCTGAAGTGAGAGACATGAAGTCCCACAGTCCCTGGGAAACAGGCAGGCAGGAGGGAACAGCCAGGAAAAGCCAGTAAGGGAAGGGATGTTTATGCTAAATGGAAAGGAGGAAGGAAGATGAAGTCCCTGCGTTTCTAGCCCATTTATCGCAGACTGCTAAATCCTGTTAAAGCCCAGCAGCTGACACAGCCAGGAAGCTGGATGGGGCTTGGAATCCTTCCAGGGTGGCAGGCAGAGGGCACTGAGAGCCGGGGCTTTTATTCTAACCAAGTATGCAACTTGCAGCACGTGGAGAGTGAATCCAACCATGGCACTTGCTGAGCAAGTCACCATAGCTGACGCCCTGTGCAGAGTGCTTCTAGCTGGGGCTTGGCGCATTGGATGCTGTTGGTGGGGAGATGGACAGGGGGTTTCAGAGCTAACCTGCAGCAGACTGTGCAACGGGGATGGTCTTTCCAGCTCCCTGGCAAACGTGAGCACATTTATCTTCCTGCCCCCTCCAAGCCCACATTGGGTACCTCCCCTGCTCTCATGCTGTCTGCCTGAGGACACTGGGCAGCTCATGGCCTGGGAGCCTGCTGCACCAGTGGGACCGAGAGCCCGCCTCAAACAGGCAGCACAGGGTGTCTGCAGTCACCTGGCCTGAGGCTGCCTTCTGCTTTGATCCCAAGCCTCCTGCTGAGGGTTTAAGTGATGCTGAGGCTCCGCATTCCTGCGTTTGATGTGTGACTAATTGGAGAAGCATGTAATCTTGTCCTCCAATGACATTACCATTACACAGTCCCTGATTACACACACTGTCATTCTCTCTGCTGTTTACAGACAACAGTGCTGCTTTTTCTCCGTCGGTCTCATTGGAAGGCTAATGGAGGAGTTAGTCTGGCCCTGGGAAGCACCCCGCATTGGATCAGGGTTGACACCCAGGGATTCAGAAGGTGTTTAGGGATGGGTTCAAAACCAGAAGAGCCAATCAGAAGCTACCTGGAGGGTTAAGGGGGGGAGTTGGGATCCAGGCCCATGTCTGCAGGAGCAACACTGGGCTGGAGCCCACTCCGTTTGCTGTTATTGTTACTTGTTTGTGGGAGCTCCTGTGATGCGACAGACATTTTCCAGCCTTGCTGAAGGACAGAGGTTCAAAGAGTGACCCGAGGCAATGCACATCTATAGACACAGAGAGATCTGTTCGATTTACTGTCACCTTCAGACGTCTTAGCCGGGAGCCACCTGTGACCTGCAGGGTTGACGGGACAGGACAGTCTGAGGCTCGGCGCATGTCTCTCGAGACACATCAACTTGTGCAGCCCAGGCAGAGACATCAGGTTCCCCCCGTCCATAGCTCTCCTGTCACCATGCTGGGGAAAAGGGCAGAAAATCCCTTTAGTGTATGTGGTTGAGAGAAGAAAAAAACCAGATTTGGGGAGAGAGGTCTCTGGAAGAGAACAGCCAGAAACAAATGGCTGCTGAGGATATCAGAACACTAACACCCATGTGTGTCTGTGTGTGCAACTCAGCCAGGATGAGCAGCCCTACAATAAACAAACCAGCGTGATAATAATAAATAATAATAACACTTTGTTCTTATAAAGCCCTCTGCCCAGGGACTCGACCTACCAGGCCCCTGCAGGTGACCAGGTGTCACCCTCCCCTTTGCACATACAGAGAATCTGAAGGGCAGAGAAGTGAAATGACTTGCTCAATGTCATGCGATGAGTCAGAAACAGAGATGGACACTGGAAGCCCTAACTCTCAGTACCTAGATCTGACCACTAGACAGTGCTGCCTTCACCAGCACCGGGACAAGCAACCCTACAATAACAAACTAGGGATGGAGTAAAAATCCCATTTCCCTAAAGAAACAGGTGTATGAGCCACGGTTCCAGGGCTTTACGGCGATAGATGCTAAGTAGTCATGACAAGTCTGGGCTCTACCACGGCTGGTGTGCTCCCTCCTACTGGTAAAATCCAATCTAGCCCCATCCTGCTGTCTGCCGGTTTGCTCGTGGATATGCTCTAATCAGCCTGAATAGGTTTTGTTCAGCCTTTGCCATGTAATTACTCTTGCTGCCATGGAAATTATGCTGGAAATATGATATGTCACATCGTCATTAAACTTGTGCCTGCTGCCCCCTGTAGCCCAGGCTGAGCTGGCATTTCCATTACAGCCCAGCCTGGCCTTTATTACTTGGGTCATTTGCAATCACGTTCGGCTGCAGCTTTGCATATGAGGTGTCAGCTGCAAGGGGAGCATCCTCCTGCCAGGAAATGGAATCATTAGGCTCAGACTCTGCATCCGTTAGTGACTGGTAAATGTCATCAGTTAGGCGGGCTGCCACCAACTCTCCTCCCAGCTGCGGCCCTGTTGCAGCTTCCTGAGTCTGGGGAGAGATGTTGGGGGCAAGGGTGGAGGGGAGGCCTCAGTTTCAGAGTGGAGGGGACCAAGGCTGAGGAAGGCTCAGAGGTTGTGTCTACACTGCAATTAAAGAGCGTGCCACTGGCTGGCCGTTCTCAGCTGACTCAGTTTCAGGCAAAGGGACTGGACAATTGCAGTGTAGGAATTTGGGCTCAGATTGGAGCTTGGGCTCTGGGATCCTCACCCCTTGCGGGGTCTCAGAGCCTACACTTCAGCCTGAGCTTGAATGTCTATAGCGCAAGTTTTCTGCCCTGCTGGCTGAGCTCTGTGAGCCCAAGTCAGCTGATGCAGGGCAGCCATGAGTGATCGATTGCAATGTAGACATACCAAGAGGGGCCCAGTGGGGAGAAATACATGTTCGTGTCCCTGGGATTTCCATAATTGCTGCCCTGTCCACATAAGCCAGGGCTGCCCTGTGACTCCCACTCCCCCATCATATCACCTCCCCCTGCATGGCTCTGCTGTCTCTTTCCCCCTCCCACAAGGAGCCTTTCCTAAGGTAGCAGGAGGAGGGGAGAGCTGCTCTGAGGCCAGATTCCCACCAGCCAGTGTATCTCTCAGTCTTTGCACAGTCCGTTTTGCTTGCATAGTTCCAAAGTTAACACCGAAGGCACAAAGTGGGGTTGCAGAATTTATCCTGAGTGCCAGTTACTCTCAAAGCGAGGGTGACTCAGTCTGGTTCTTCTGTGTCCCTGAGGACCACTCTGCTGGCAGTGAGGATTGCTGGCATCACCTTGCTGGTGGCATTTGCAATGAAGTGTCTGCACTGGCAGAAACACAATGATAATAAACTGAATTTTCAGATGAATCCTTCAGCGCCAAACTCCCACCTGCCCACAGCAGGGACACTGGGGATCCCAGGGCACTCCACATAACAATAGGGCTTTGACCCCATGTCAAAGATGTCCCTCACCTCCCCGCTGTGCACTGCATCTGTCCCTGCATTTCACTGGTGACTCTTGTGTTTATGGACATGCTGTGAGATCCCTGTGGAAAGAAAAAGATCAGCTATTGCTAGTGTTGAGATTCTACAGAGATGGGCATGTGCCAGGCTGCTCCCCAGATCCGGTCTGGTATGCCGCTATGACCCCTCGAACCCCGCTCCTGAACCCCAATTCACCACGCCCCGCTGGGTGAACACTCGCTCCTGAGTCAGTCCACACCACCCACCAACGTGTAATTGGTCCAGGCAGTGGCTGTAAATCCACTAGCCACACAGGCGTCAGTCTCCAAGCGAACACCCCCAGCCCCAGACACTACACTGGGAGTCACTGTCTTACAGGGATGGGGACCCACTCCCAATCACCTTAGTCTCAAATTCATCCACTTAACAAAGAAGTGGGTTGTACTCAGCCTTCCACATTCACACCCTCTAAAGACCACACAGCTTTAGATAAAACAAATACTCGTTTATTGATCAGAGTCCAATTTCAAGTGAGAAAATGGCCAATCAAGGCAGAATCATAATATAAATGAGTCAGGAGTGACCACTATCAAATAAAAGGTATAAACCTCATACTAATCTAACATCTCTACCTAAACTGACTTCATGGTCCAAGATTATGCACAAGGTGTTCATCTGTTCGATGTTTCACAGCCATTCTTTGCCTATTACAAGGCAGGGCCCAGATCTTGCTTGAAGTTGGTTGCAAGACGGAGTCTTCCAGGCAAAAGCCTGCCGCTTCTCTCCCTCAAACGGTCTGTGTCTTTGTTTTTACAGACTCCTGACATTCCCTCCCCCTCTGTCCTGCTGTGTGATTCTTTTTACTTCTTACCTGAGCCAGGAAGGGCATTAGCATTCCCTTTGACATATAATTCTCCAGCCTTTCTGCTAGAGATAGTCCTGAGAGTCTGAGCCCTGTAACATGCTCCACATCTGTACACACGTTGCTGTAGGAAACATGGCATCCCAGCAATTATGTAGACTATGTTATGAGCATCCATGCTGGTATAGTGTGTTTGGCATCAAATCACACAATTACTTTGCAAAACTGAACAGAAAAGTTACACATATTATACTGTGACAGGGCACTATGGAAATGCTCACACAGATGGATTTGTTTAGTGACCCTGATGTTCAGATGGTGCTGAGCAGCTGTAGCTTCTACTGTCTTCAGTGAGATTTGTGGGTGCTCAGCACTTCTGAAAATGAGGCCAATTGTTATCGCAAAGGCCTTTGAAAATACCTGCATTTGACTGAAAATTTTAACTCTGTGTCTCTTGATAGTGACCCTTAAGGGGGTTAAATCCTCATTTTTTTTCTCCAGATTTTTCAGGGCTCTATCAAGCAGAAAGTGTCAAGGCCAATAAGAGTCTCCCTGATGCTTTATTACCAAAGAAACCGCAACACAGACAAGAATAGTTAAGTTTATTATTCTTTTAAGGAGACATTCACATATTTCCAGGGATGGCTCCTGGTACAGATGGAACATAACTGTTCAGGGTAAGTCTACACTGCAGTGTAAAGCCTAGGTTAGCAGAGCTCGACTGAGTAGATCCTGGCTTTAGTAACCTAAGGCTTGAGTGTCTACGTTCCTTTGTAACTGCAGGTTAGCAATTGTTAAACCCTGGGTCCCAGTCTGGGGCTCTGGCACCTATACTACATTACATGAATCCAATCACTCATATCCTGGACTTCCTAGCACTCTCTTCCTTAAGTCCTTCATTCTGGGTGTAGTGTGGGAAAACATAGCTGTCCACCAAACCTGACTGTCCAGAGGACAATGAGAGTTGGCCCATGGAATTGTGGGATTCCTTTTGGTGAACTCTTAGGGGATAAGTCCAAAGGGGTAGTGTCTACCCTGCAAAGCAATAGGGCTTGAACTCTGGGTCCCGGCCTGACTTGGGCTTGGACCCTCCACCCCTGTGTGGCCACAGGACCCTGGGCTTGAGCTCTGGGTCAATGCAATTTGTGTGAGTTTGAATGGTGGGTTTACATTGCAGAGTAGACATATCCTCAGAAACAACTGGCACAAGCTGCAGCTGCAGATGGGAAAGGGTTGTTTCTGCCATGATTATTCTTCACCCTAATTACAATGCAGATTGGACACTCTCTAGCACTTCCTCTCTTTCTGTTTATTTAAGCAATATTTTTGCAAACTTATGTAGCAGTCTCACCCTGGGAGGCAAACACACCATTATAATCAAGGCTTATTGCAGCGTCTTCCAGAGCCCAGGGCTTTCCCCCTGCCTCCCTTCTAATTGGCAGCAACTACTTAACAGCAGAAAGAGAAAGGAGGGGACCCAGATTCACAGCAAATGATGCAGGTGTGGATGCCGAGCAGTGTAAAGCTGAGATGCACCAATGGAGACAAAGGACTCAATCCTGAAACCAACAAAGCTCTGACCCTGGCTGTAAAGGGGGTGGGCGCAGGGCCAAGGCAAGAGACTCTAGGTTCTCTGCTACGGGTGCTGGAATTTAGGCTGAACTTTTCAAAAGGAGCCAGAGGGCAGCAGGCACCTGCTGCCATGACTCTTACTTGTTTGTACTACAGCTGTTCTTGGAGGTCCAGTACAGCTCAGGCTACACTGTGCTAGGTGCTGTATAAGACACAGACCAGACATCGTCCCTGTCGGATAGCACTGGGTTCCTTTGGTACCCTAGCCTCAGTGCATAGGGGAGATCAGGGGCCAGTCTGCAGCCAGGGGATGCTGCATGGAGTCTGCAGGCAGCTGGGCTGGGCTGTTTTACAGCCTTAGGATATAGCATTGGCCATGGTTGAGGAGTTGTTCCTTCCTGGAGGCGAGATCTTCGCATCAGTCAGAGTCCTCAGCTCCTTTTGCATGTCAGGTTCCCCTGTGCCCTGAGGCAGTGATCCCTAGAGCTCATCAACATGGTCTTGCCCTTGCTGAGAGGAGGACCACTAGCCAGGGCTGACTGAGCTCCCCTTCCGGACATGCCTAGATAGGGAGACTCAGGGTAAGAAATGAGCCAAGGTCTCTGCCATGGCACTGCAGTCAGCCGCCAGCCTGCCCCCAGCCTATACAGGGAAGGTTTTCAGTATAAACTAAGGTGTAGATTCAGATTGTGCTGGTTCCACCTTCAGTACTGTTGGGGCAAATCCTCCTTCTGGGGCAAGTGGACTCTTTTTGGCTTAGCTTCTGGGTAGGGGGTGAAGCTGAGTGAAAAAAGCACCCTGCTACCATAGGAAGAGTGTCCATGGGGGAGAGGGGCTCTTCCCATATCTCTCTGTCAGTATGACTGGTAACACCAGCCTACGCAGACAAAGTTCTCCTATTTATGGTTGGTGCTTTATTGCTTTGACCTTCAGAGCCTTTGGCAGGGTGTCTATTTAGTCAAATGAAAGCCTCTGGAGTGGCTGAGATTTCTCCAATTTCTGTTTGCTTTTGAGCTCTCTGGCCCCAGTTCAGTAGCTATTGAAGCCCGTGTTTAAATGCTTTGCTGAATTCGGGGCCATTGAAATGTGTTTCCATGCGGTGGCAGTGATCATTCTGCACGTGTGCTTGGGGCTGTGAGGGCCACCTCTGACAAATTCAGGAATAAATAGAACAGAGACGGTTCCTGCAGACCATGGGCAGCTGTGCTGACGGGCGGCTAATGACGGCTGGGCCAATGGATACCCTGTGATGGATGAACTTGCCATCCCCACACTGCTGACTGCTGCAGTCTTGCAGTCCTGAGACTGGAATCTAGGGCAATCTGCAAACCTGGGGGCCAAGCCAGTGTCACAAAATCTGTGTTTCCTGGGTTACGGTTCCTGGGGTCTTCTTAACTCTGTTCTTTTGCATGCATGCATTCCCACAGAACCTGGGGTCCTCAGTGGAAACAGGGCTGGTTGTGTAGCACTGAGATAAAGTCTCCTACTCTGAATTCACAAAAGGAAGGAGAGGAAATAGAAGCACAGCATGTGGACAGGATCACACAGCATGTCGGGGGAGAGCTGGGAAGAGAGTCCATGTCCCTTGAGAGCCAGTCCAGAGTCCTCCTCACTGAAGGACACTGACTTGTCAGCACAGTCATAATGTCCTGGGGAAGGGGATGAGCAATTTGTCTTCCAGGGAGCAGGCAAATCTGAGTGTTTCTGATCTCAAAATATTTGACACTCTGTGTTATTTAAAATGTTGATCTGTCCCTGTATCAACTGCTTCCAGCCACCCTGATTGTATTGGCTCAATGTCAACCATCTTTCATGGACTGGGCAGCTGCAAGGACCTGGTTCTGTGCAATGGCAGCAGCAGGTATATCACACCATGCAGGCTCAGGCTGGGAAGATGTTGTGCAGGGAATTAACTATGGGTTCAGAGGATGATATTCAGGCATGAGGAGCGATGCGGATTCCTCCATGGAGCAGCCAAATCAAACTGGAAGGAGCAGTGACCCATCCCAAAGATAGTCCATAGGACTCAGAAATGGGAGCACATATCATCTGTGTCCCTCTGGGAATGCAGATTATGCTAGCTACAGGAGAAGAGGTGGGGAGTGACTGTGGGGCTTTTCCCGGGTCAGGCAGGGCCCTAACCAGGGTTCTGCTTCCTTTAGAGGCTCCCTGGCCAGCTCAAACACACAGGTCCTGGTGGCTCTGTGTATAGAAACTCCCCAGCCTCCAGAAGCGAGCCAGCATTCCTCTGCATAGTGAGCTCTGTGTACTTACTGAGTGAGTTGGGCACACTATACTGGTACCTTACTTAGAGTCTGCCCAAGTGCCGAACCCTGGGGCGAGAAAGGAGTCGGGAATTAGCCCAAGCTGGAATCAGTTGCTGATTGTCATTTGCAAAGTGTGTTACCAGCTTTTCTCAACTAAAAATAAAAAGGATTCATTCTGCATGACCTCACCACAACCCTGATCCTGTGACTAGGGAATAACTGCTGAGCTGCTTGTACTGTTTGAGCAGCGGAGCTATCGCCTAAGTGTCCATCTTCATTAGCATGTTAAACAACTTGCATCTGTGATAGTCTAATGCAGAGGAGCTAAACGCAGCATTCACCCCAGGGAAATCCATGGGAGCTCTCTAGGCTGTGAGTCACTTCAATGGGATTGTTGTTAAAGGATATTTACTTTTGAGTTATTCAGTAGTTAATTGAGTTAGAACCCCATATAATTTGTTGTAAATGGTGAGCTGATGTAAAGGGTCAGACGCAAAACTCAGACGCTCCTTACCCAACAATAAATACCCCCTGTAAAATGGAAGAAAATCCAAAACACAAGGGAGACCTTGGCTGCAGCTTCCAAAGCTGACTAGGGACTTTAGGCACACTGCTCCTGCTAATTATATGGGGATTGTGAGTTGCTATCTATTACAAGAGGGGGATCTGTCAACATCAGGCTCTTCTAAAATTGGATCCCCACACTTTGGACAGCCCCAGAGTGGCAAAAATTAAGCACTGGGTGAGAAATACCTTATTAGGAAAGTGGATAGACTATAGATGGCATGTTAGGTTCTTTTTTTTGACCCCTCACCTTATGTTTCCAAAGCCTTATACTTGCTTTTATTTGAAGCTTTACTTCAAGCTCCATTAAAGCTCTCTTTTCAATCCAGTTTTACTAGAAACCTGTCTACATGCCTTGTGCTAGGGAGGGTGTTGAACTGAGGTGGAACTGGGGAGCCAAGGTGAACTGTCTCCGAGGAGCAGCTGATCAGTGCACAGTGCAGGGGCCCCAAAGACAGGGACTGGGCAGTCATGTAACAAAGAGGGGTGTGTAAAATGCTAGCCTGCACTGGAAATGCATGGGGCTCACAGTGTTGGAGTGGAGCAGCTGGATTGCCAGCAGGGTTGGCTGGAAGTTCAAGGGACTAAAATAAAAAAGTATCTGGGAGCAAATCTTGGTTTCAGATGAAGTGCTGGCATTACAGATGGGCTGGGCTGAGCAGGTGCCTAATTACCCAAGTAGCTGGTCCTGATCAGTGCAAAAGTCCCCGTGAAACAGACAGTGAGCTATTCAAGCTGCTGTGTAACATCTAGAAGCTATCTCTTCTGTGCTGTCTGGCCAAGACCTGACCTGCACCTGTGGGTACTTAAGATTCCAACACATTGCAACCACATCCCACACACTGACTTGTATTGGGGACCTTGCATTACAACATTTCCATGAAGTGCTGTCTGATAACCTGCTTTGTGATGGTACTGGATGTATAAGGAGCCCCTTCATGACATGGAAACAAAATCAGGTATATGGTGTTCAGACACACAGATTAAAGTGGTCGTTACTGGCCTTGACTCAGAACATTTCTATCACTTTTCATGGGGGTAGCGGAGCAGAATAAGACACAGCACAGCTGGTGCCATTAGATCTAGTCTGAATTTATATCTGTTTGAAACTCTGACCCCCAATTCACAGATCCCACTTCAGAACAAAAGCAAGCCCCTCAGAATTATTTCTGACCCCACTGAAAATACAAATCTAACAGTGCTTCAGACAAAACTGCTGCAAACTCTCTAATGGGTTTTAATAAAACCAGCCAGGAATACAAGGGGAGCAAATGCAAACTCCTTTGTTCCATTCACATATCGTTAGATATCAGAATGATAATGGTGGCTGTTTGCACTACTAGATTTAAGGTAAGTCAACTTTTCTGCCTCTGGACTTCAAGGCCCCCACAGGAGATCTCAGTCTGAAATGGAATATTTTAACCAAGGTGGAATTAATGGCTCACTTTTAAAGCTGAGTACAAAGATGCCTATAGCAGTAACTCAGGATCAGGCCCTATTCTGAACATGTATAGGGACAGGGTGAGATTTGGCAAGTGATTTCATGCAATCACAAAGCACTGAGGCTAACTCTGCACAGCCAAAAGTCACCAGAAATACAGCACCATGGACAGCAGCAAAGAGACAGCCTGTTCCCTTGTGGGATGGGACTGGCATGGCAATTAGAACAGCCCTCTTGGAAGAAAGTGGGGCCTTTCTCCTAAGAACAGCTCTCTGGGAAGAAAATGGGGTCTTTCATGAAACCCAGTTTCCTATGAGAAGCCCTTGGTGGAAAATTGCTGCACTAGAGCTTGCTGGGAATTTCCACTGTGAAGTGTTGAGACCCACCCCCACTGTGCAGGGATTCGTAGTGGTTGGGGCTTATCGTTCTGGGACAGCCCATGCATCATGTCACGGGTGACCATTCTTACATACATACCCTCGAGCTCTGCACATCCTCTCCCCATGGTCAAGACAAGCCTTTGTCTGTGCTGAGCCCCAGTGCCTCTTCCCTGCCCATCTGCCGTTCTGCAGAGCAGATTTATCTGCTATGGATTTGGCCTGCTCCCAGCTCCAATCTGAGAGTGCCTGAGCAGTCCACCTTGCATGGGGGGCAAAGCACGACAAATCAGCAGGGGCCCGGGAGCCCTGGCTGCTGGAGCTAAGGTCTCGTCTGCTTTAGCAGGTGCAGCTGCCTGAAGAGGCCGAAAAGCTGCTTTAGACCTTAGGGTCAGTCTTGCTCTCCTTAGTATGCAGGCAAAACTCCCTTTGCCCTCAGCAGCAGCAGCCCCTGACCGCAGAGTGACTGGGCCCTTTGGACACTCAGGGTCACACTGAACAGCTGGTTGGGGATTCCCTGTGCTGACAATGCCCAAAGGGCCCCGGCTGCTCTCAGCCCTTAACTGCCTAGCTCAGCACTGTATTTAGCTCACCTTTCCCCTTACTGCAGCACACTGAGGCCTCAAGCGTCCAGGGTCTCTGCTCATTTCCAGCCTCCTTTTGACTCCAATCCCCCTTCAACTTGCCTGGCTGGGAAAGAATCCCAGCCTGGCTCTTGCACATCATTGCACAGGCTGGAAAAGCAGTTCTTAAAATAGGCACCAATCTACACACACCCCAGATTTACTGGTGCCTTTCAACACTCGGGTTTGCTGGGGTCTCCAGAACATGAGTGGCCCCTTTCAACTGGTTCCACCACAGCAAAGAGCTGGTGTCTGTGTATGCTCTGCTCCTGTTATGGCGCTGGGTTCTGGTCTGCCCTGCACATGTCGGCTTGGCTCCCACCAGCAACAGCAGGGGTGTGGTTCTGCTTTCTCCTGTGTGCCTCATTTTTTGTCCGCAAAGCCAGTGGCTGATGACAGACATGGTGATACTCATGCTTTGCAGAGGGCAGTGGGGTCTGAGCTCAGCCCATAGTGTGGATGGGCCATTTCATTTGCAGCCTAGTTATTCTATCAGGTCAAAACTACTGATTTCCTCTCACTGACGGGACGAAAGCCCAGAGTCTCTCTCCTCTGCAAGCCAACAGGAGCCCCAGCAGGAAGGATCTCCTGTCCCACTCTGGGAAAACCCCACTCTGGGTGCATCAGATGGGATTCAGGGAGCCATGCAGTTCTTGATGGTACTATGCCCACGCATAACCTGGCATATGATGCTACTGGGTTGTGTTAATGTGTGGGTGGCTGCAACCTGTCCTGTGAACCTCAAGTGCCACTAGGGGTTCCATGGCAGCACAGCTGTCCAGGAACAGCTGGCCAGGGCTGGCCAGCCCCCAGCAGTGGTGTTCTAGTCACATGGGGTGCGTCTACACTTGTAAATTAAGTCAACTTAAGCTTGCTTAATTTACTCTGCATCTACACTACAGTTTCCTTATGTCGACTTAAGCAAGCTGCTTAAGTCAACTTAGGGAAAATTAAGTCGACTTTGTAAAACCTCATTTTAAGTCGACTTTTGGCTTAAGTCGACTGTAGAAAGTCGACTTAAGCCAGTGTAGACCTGGAGTAGCCCTAAGTTGACTCTAAGTCGACCTAGGGCTCTCCAGGACTCCCCCACTGCCCTCCCTGCCATGGGGGGTGGCACAGGGAGAACCTGGCCTGCCCCCCCACAGGGAAGGGCAGAGCCCTGCCCACCCTGCCCCTATGCCCTGCCAGGGTTCCTGCCCAGGTACAATGGGGCAAAGGCTGAGCCCCCTGGCACTTGGCAAGGGGTGCCCCCCCTGCCACCGTAGACCAGTCCCAGGTCCACCTAGCCCCTACAAGTTGACCTAGGTGTCCAGTGTGGACGCTCTAGGTCGACTTTGTAGGGACCCCCCAAAGTCGACTTAAAATGTAAGTGTAGACATGCTAAGTCGATTTAAATTCACAAGTGTAGACATAGCCAGTCAGTGTTTCCTTCAGTGCATGCTCAAGCAACAACTGCCCACAGGGGGCTGGGCAGGCAGCACACTCAGCTGCTCTCTCAGTGCTGCTGCACTGGCTGGTCCTCTGCAGCAGGAGTGAGTAACCTGCTACCCAAACTGATCCCTGACGCCCTGCTCCAGACAAGGTTTTGGAAGTAACAGAGTGCTCAGGATAGCCCATCTCCTGGTCATATCCACTGCTCCTTTCCTCAGCCAAACTACCCAGAAGCAGGGACTCGGGGTAAATTGCTAAGTCTCTGTCTCTCTAATGTTGCCAGTGGCCAGATTTGGGAAATGTCTGGTGGCTGCACCTGCTGCATGGTGCTTGTTAATTGTATCAGTTGCATTAATTGCTGTAAACCTTGCTTTAAGCACAGAGGATGAAATTTGGCCCCCTACACAGGGCCAGCACAAGGTGTGTGCATGATGTCTGTTCCACGGGAGCTGTATTTTGAGGTGTTTTGTGGGATTTGAGTGGTGCCTTTGCCAGGAGCTGTCTGTCTGCATGAGGTGACTCTCCCAGGATGCAGAGTGGCTGGGGAGGTGCCTGATTTTGCAGAGCACCCTGTGATGAGGAAGGAGTTCAGCCAGCTCTAGAATAAGCTGCTATGCAAATTGCAGGAGGTGAGACAAACCCTGCAGAGACCCCATTGTGCCCTCTTCTGTCCCCGCCAGAGCCTTCTCCTTCCCCTCAGTGCACCAGCTGTGCTGCTGGAGCAGAGAACACTTCTTTCAAGAAAACTTTGCTCTCTTGCTGGTTTAGAGATACCAGCTTGGGAAAGAGACCAGGAATCAGACAATTTTTAGCCACAGGGAACTGGGCTGTTCAAAGCCCTGTGGCTTTAATGAACTGAAAGCCATTGAATTTGTTCCTTCTGGTTTTGTTCTGTGTTTCTATCAGTGAATTCTTTGCAAAGCCATCAGGAGCCTTTTGATAACCGGAACTCTGATTTTCTCATTTGCTGCCTGTCAGTCTCATGCCTCACTGTTTATAAATATGTTGATGACCTTGCTCATCCGTATGTATGTGACATTTCTGCCAGACCTCTCTTCTACAAAGTGATGAGGTAATGGCAACAGGAGATGTTAGGGGAGAGCGGAGCCCACCTTGTTTTGTTAGGGAACCAAATTAACTGTCTTTACTTTTAATGCTACAAAAGGCCATGGTTGAGCTGGTTGTTACATCACAGAAACGAACCACCCAAAGGCATGAGCAGTGTCTTTTCAGATACCACCTGCCCACCTTAGAATCTGCTCAGGTCCTAGCTCAGAAGACAAGGAAAGCTAACCCTGGAAAGACCTCTCCTTGTAACAGAATCAGCAAAACAGCTCAACAAACACCCACAACAAAAACTAGACACAAAAAGAAAAACTGGGGAACCATTCTACCTGAGGATCTGCTGAGTCCATAGGAAGGAGCTCAGCACTCTGGAGGGGCCCAGAGACTGGCCCATGACCTTGTAAGCCCAGAGGTGTTTTGCATCCCAGACTCAGCACACATTCACTCAGCTTTGGCAGAGCATGGACTGACAGGGAGCTTTTCCTGCATCCAGCACATTCATTTGAAGCTTCTCTCTCCTCCACTTTCAGATGTTCAAAGCCGAGCATGCTCTCTCATCTCAGAGGGAGGAGAGTCTAAATTACTGTGATTGACTGCATCAACAAAGATTGCTGCTGAGTGCTGGGTGTGCCTCCCCTCACCCCGTCTCTGACCTTCATGGGGTTGCAAAGAGCTGTAGTTCCGTGCTCACTTTTCCTCTGACTTCCTCAATGTCTGTTTCAAGTGAAGAAAGAGACTTGTTAATTACCAGTTTTTTACTGAGTCTAAAAAACTGGATCATCTCCCAGAGGCCGAGCTGAAAGCTACCCTTAGATATAGCTTTGCAGGCTGAGAACTGTCTCAGAGGGAACCTCTGAGCTTCACTGGGGGAGTCCTGAGACTTGCACCAGCACATTCCTAGAGGCAGAAAGTCTAAAAAGTCTTTATTAAAAACTCATCTGAGTTATGGGTCACTGCCTGGCTTGGCTCCTCCACACCTTCTTGTCCCAAATGTCAAAAAGCCTTTCAAAATGTAAACACAAGCCCAGATTCAGCAGAATAGTACAATGCTGGTGATGCAAGACAGCTGTTTACTGGGGCACAAAACAGCCAGGGCATCCCAAAGCCTGTCCCATGATGGGAATTCAATTTTAAAAAAATTCTGCATTAAACAACATTAGTGAGCTTGGAAAACTGGCCAGAATGCGATGGGGCACCAACATCCAAATGCTACGCACCTCATCCTTGGCCTCCATTACTCAGCGGCAGAGTACTGCACTTCGGGTTGGACTCACTCGTCTCACACAAAGATGATCGATGCACAACTTAATTCTAACAGGCATATTATTTCAGGCACACTTAAATCTACTCCCCTGCCATGGTTACCAGTTCTCTGCAATATAGCTCCGCCCAGTGTTTGCAGAGAGGAAAGTGTAGCAAAGCTTGCGGTGAAATTGCGTGATATGGAATATCTACCTTTATTAAAGACTTGTTTAATCTGCCAGAGAGTCACTTGCCCTCACGGTGACCACTGTGGCTAAATTTACTGGATGAGGGATTTACGGTAGAGGACACACGTGGTGGGCTTCATGGTCTGCAGAGAAAGTGACAGATAATAATCTTGTGTCAGACTGCACTCAACATCAACCTGGACTTGATTGACCATGAATACAATGGAGCTTTCTGAACCAGTTTTGTACCAGACATGGAAATTTATGCTGCAGTTGAATTTTGGTGGAATTTTGGAGATAGTCCACTATGTCAGTGTGGACAGCCACAAACCAGGACACACATTATTGAGGAATGACTCGACTTCCTGGAAGTCTTCATGCCTGGCATATTGTTGATAAGAACCCTGTGGCTTGAATTGAATTGACCAGATTTCATATACCAAACAAAAAAGTGATCTTGGGAGATAAATCTATCAACATGGGGAAATCTGGAACTCTGATTGTTACAGCAGGGACATTCAACCTCATTGTGGCTAGGTAGCTCAGCACAGACACATTCAACCAGACTGTCCCGAAGTGCACCAAACCAGAGGGGGAGAGCAGGAACTCTAAAAAGAGAGCACAGCAAATATGGATTCTGAGCGTCAGCTTAGTAGGTCAGAAATGGATTCTCTGAAACTGGGAATCAATGAAAGGTCTCGGTAGAGATCAGGGATTGGGGCATGAAGATGCTGTCCTGGCTAATGGTGAACAAAGATCACTCCAGGTAAATGAGAGAGCAGAAACATGTAATGGTATCCAGTCTGATGCTACGCAGTTATGGGATTAATTATTCTCATAACTCACACTCAATAGGTTTTCTAATGGAAGAAGAGCTGTAATATACCGGTAACTGTTTAATAACAAGACTGGTTTTGTGTGTCATTCCTCATCCTTATAGCCAGACTGACAACTCATATAACAACCAGTCACCTCCCCTTCATTTCCTTTCCCCCCATACACACACTCCCGAAAGAATTGTCTTCACTTCCTGCAGTGCACGTGTACTAGCCTTGTAAGGTGTGCCTTGTGTTCCCCTCCCAACTGGGGCTCAGCCACATGGAGAGGTGAAGCCTGTCACTCTGCTGCCTGCTAACAGAGGGCAGAGGTGTGTGCCTGGATGTTGGATGTCCTGGGTTCAGACTCTGCTGCTGACCCATGACAGGAGTTGTTACACCCCTCTGGGGCTGTCTCCCATCACTACAGTTTTCCTACCCCGCCCCCCAATGAGTTGCCTTCCTCTCACTGCAGCACCTATGCCGCTTGTGATGATGTTTGTGTTAGTAGGGTTGCCCTGTGGGGAGGTGACCAGGAAACAAGAGAGCACACTCCCACGGGGGTGGAGACTGTTCCATGGTGCGGAAAGCCATGGTCCCTGCCCTCCCAGAGTGTCAGGGCAGGAGTCATTGGGAACAGGTGTCATTCTGTGAGATTGGCTGATGTGTGGTGTCTTTCCCGAGTTGCAGGAGCTGAGCCAGGGGGCCTGCATAGAAGATCTTTAGCAATCCAGGTTCTCCCTGCAAACCCTCCGTTCCACCCACAGCTCCTCCTAAAACCGCATCCCACCAGCTGGGAGGGCAAGATCCGACAGCACAGAGCATTCCTGGGACTCAAGCCTCCAGCCAGTGCACGACCAACCTGCTGGAGCAGAGTACGGGGTGCAGGGGAGTGGGCAAGGAAGGGACTGCTCCTGCACAGAGGAGCCACAGCATCAGGGGAAATGTGGGTGGGGGGCGGTTCCACTCACACAACAACACTTGCATCCAGCAGATCTTTTCCAGAGTGCCTGGATCAGTTAACTCAGGTCCTCTGAGCTGGCGATGGGGCTTCAGAGCATGAACAAGTGACTCAAAATAAAAGGAAATGCCCCTCCTTTGCAGGTCTGTGAACCATAGTATCTTCAGAAGGCGGACCTGGGGGTGGGCTGGGTGGCTTTAGCTCAGTCATTGCTCTGCAGGGTTGCTGTGATTCGGCCTTGGCTGCATTTCTAACTTTGTGCTTTCAAGCTCTTCCATACAGAAGGGGAGAGATGACCTCTTCTTGCCGAGGGCTGTTGGTATTTGTGAGGCAGCGGGAGCCTGGAAGTGCAAGTTTAACTCCAGGAAGTTTCTGAGAGATATTTCTTAAACTCTAGGGGACTGCCCCCTTTGTTGGCTTGGATGTGCAGAACAAAGACATGGTTTTCTGGCCCCCTTGAGATCCTGGGGCAGATGTAAAGGTGGTTGGGTGAGCAGCTGCTCAGATCTCTGGCCTAGGAGTTTTCAGGTCTGGGTTTGCCTTTGCTGAGGTTTCTTTTTGTCTCCCATTGGCCTGTTCACCTTTTGTTCTTTATGATTTGTCAGAGAAACATCAAGTAGAATTTCAGCCTCTCTCTTTTTTCCAAAAGCAGATATTTCCATTTCCACGCATGCTTCATTAGTCTCTGGTGCTATCCAAACCAAGAGCATTTAGCATCTCTTTGTTAGACCTCTGTGTAGAATCACCAGTCATAGACCCCAGGTTCACAGGATTTACAGGCAAAGGAGGGTTTCCTTTGAAATTCTCAATGATACCTTCCTGTAAAAGGATGGGATAAAACGTGAATCATCCCAACCTCCCTGCACTAAAGCTTTGCTTTCCTTCTGGCCCTGGAGGCTTCCTTTGTATAACTCAAAAGCAGCCACTCATCATCTTGTTATTATTTATTTAATGCCAGCTGAGTGTGAGGCACTCTCCAGACATGCAGGAGAGAAGGTCCCTGCTTCAAACAGCTTGCCAACTCAACAACCAACGTGCACATAGAGGTGGGTTGGTGGGGACTCACACAAGACAGAAGCTAAGCAAGAAAGGACCATGCCAGTGCTGGGATTGTTTTGAATTTCATTTATTTCTTCTCCTGCCAGGAGCTCTAGTGTGTGCAATCTCTTCTCTTTAGGGATTTCTGGTCCTCGCCTGTTATTCCTCTCTCTGCATCACAGTGACTGGACTATTTTTCTTTTTCATAGAACTAGGTGATTTTATGACCTGTAATAACTATTGAAGCTTCCTTTAAATATCCTGGTTCTTGTCATGTCCCGTTCCCAGGTGCTGGGACCAGCCCTCACAGCTCTGCCCAAGCCTCCCTTGCTGCCAGTCACAGACTCCCCTGCTGCAGGGGACTCAAGAGGTGCATGCTTTCTGCCTGTTAATGTGATTTAGCAGTGGGATGGCAGAGAACCAGGGCTCTGCATTCAGATGAACAGTAGCCCAAGGCCAATGACTCAAACTCTGGGGCCCTGGCATCCCACTGAGCACCGACAAGGCAGAGCACAGGCTAAGCAAACCAGGAAGAAGAACATGAAGTAAAATGCCAGCGTAGAGAAAGACACTGGGACCTGCACGGCTGCCGTACGTGGAGATGGGGCCCATTGGCTCCTGGGCAAACAGAGCACTCTGTTTATGGGTGCCACATAAATCCCCAAATACCTAGCTAAGCCCAAGTGTGGCACATCATTCCCCTGTGAGGGGCATGTACTGGGTGTGCTCACTGGGCACTGCAGTCTGCCAGGAGCCGGGGTGGAACACAGGGCCATGAGGTGAGGGAGACCCATTTTCCTAAATGCTGAACAGCAGGAGCTGAGGGTGGTTGCTCAGGGCCAGCATTGAACTGAGTCCCACACAAAATGCTTAGCTGAGGAACGGCTGGATTTGCCCAAGAGAGCTTCCCACTAGAGTGAGACTCTTGGCTGACAACCTCTTATGGCTGGAAACACAGCCACGTCTGTGTGTTGGTGGCTCTCGGTCTCTGGGATACAGAAATTTGATTTGCATGATGGTGAGCGGTCAGAAACTATTTCAGTGAATAGAAAATAATTTGCTCTGTTTACTTGAAGTAACTGGACATTAATTAGCACTAATTAATTAACTAGCACTAACAACTGGGCTCCTCTGGAGAGTTAAATTACATTTCCATTCGCACCCAACAATTTCCTCTTGATTAACATCATCTCGGTAAATATCAGAGTCATTATTAATGGCTACTCAGTTGTCACTGCAGGGCACACAAGGGAATGGGCTAAAATCTTCCTTGAGGTAAATCCATCAACTTCAGCTGGCCAGCATTTTCTGCACCGTGTCAGAGCCTTGCAGAATGGACAGCGTTGTTTGTACAGAAAGAGGGCAGGGTCCAAGCATGGGACAGGCTGGGCAGTGTGAATGGGATGGGAAGATGGCAGAGAATCTATAAATTCAGTACATGAAATTCCCAGAATATCCCCCCCTCCACCCCTCCATGAAGGGCTGGTAAGTTTTCTGTCCATTGAGATGAAGAGCACTCTATGGAGGATGAGGAGATTCCATCTGTAATGGCCAAGCCCTGGCCCTATCACATTCAATTGCCTCAACTAGCATGCCTTCCACAGGGGCTCTTTCCATACCCATTGTTTCCAGTTTTTCCTTGGGGCATTGTTAAACCAATGAGATTGTCATCCTAGTGCCACAAACCAGCCTTCCTGGGATGGGAAGTAGGTGTGTTCACAGCTCCTCGCATCGCAGAGCTCCCCCTTCCAGCTCCGCTTCCTTCTTCATTGTTCTCCCTCACGTGTGTAGCATGAATAGTGTTTAGATTCTGCATCTGTCTGTATGTCTGTCTATGCGTGGGGCACACTCAAATGCTGAGGGAATTTGCAGGCCCTGGAGCAAAACAAGCCAGCCCTCCATAAGAGCACTGGATTGCTCTGTGCTGTACATTCATTCCAAGTGGTGGCTGATTCACAGCAATGCTTTCATTTTAGTCTTCCCCAGGCTGGTCCTGAGCCAGGAGCTGCAGGTCCATTCTGAGCCAGGAAGGAATTGGATTTAGCTTACTTTGTTGCTATCTGGGCTCTATCAGGTCTCCGCCGTCAGTAATTTATATTCCATTGTGTGACTCTGAGTGAAACCTCCTATCAGATAATTGATTCCCTTTGTTTATTTTTAATCCTCTAAAATCTCCTTCCTGATACTAATTACCTGTCCTGGGCCGCCATTGTCCAACCAGCTCTACATAGCTCCAAGGGCTCAGACTCATTCACCGGTGTTTACACTCTCGCTTTCCTCCCACCGCCATGACCAGCATGGTGCTTGGGCCACCGGCACTGTGCTCTGCCAGAGAAGGGGCAGGACACCGCTCTGCAGGGCCTGGGGAAACATGCTCTGTGGAAAAATGTGAGCACGAGTGCTGAGTAGAGGCTGTCAGCTCTGAGCAAAGGGTGCTGGTGGGGCCGGGACTGCTGGCAAAGGGGCACTTTGGCTTTTTCCTTCTTGATGCTGAGAGGCCTGCAAAGCATGGGGCTCCCAAGCCCGCCTAGTTCAAGAAGGCATCGTTACTGGAGACAGCGCATAAGCACAGCTAGAGTCCCACTGAAGTCACAGCAGAAGCGCTCCCCTGACCCAGGGCGGCTGTCGCATTGCACGTGGTACTCAGAAAGGACAAGTGCATGCTGTGCTTCCATTAGGAATCACTCCCCAAGGGGCCGGATGGTGTGATGGAAAGAGGAGATGGGATTTCTCCCCCCGGAGGCTGGGGGCCCAAGCTGTGCTACTATCAGGGCAGTGAGTTAAAGCATGCACAGTGCCACAAAAAGCTCCTTCGTTCCCCAGCCATGGACCCTGATGGCCAGAGCTGGGAGGGCACAGAAGGGGTCATTTCTGCAGACTGTTGTGCTCTGGCATTGCCTGCTCTTGCTGAGGGAGAAGTGGCTACAGCCCTGGGCTGCCTGAAGACCTGCCTATGCTGCCAGCACCCAGCAAGTTTGCTGCTGGCCTGAGCCCCTCAGGGATGGGAGCAGAATGTCTAATCGTCTGATGTAATAAATCTGCAGAATGAGACACCCCGTCCACAGTGACACATCCCCAAAGTCCTTCCTTACAGCTCAGGAGACAGGAAGCTTTTGCATTTAGAGAGATTTTGTGATTCAAGTTGAAATCAATAAGCAACAATAGAGCAGACAGAAAAGAGCCCTTCCCATCTAGTGTCCCAACACTGGCCATTGGAGATATTTGCTGCTAGCATCACAAATCGGCCACGTGCCATTGTGGGCAATCTCAACACATCACTCCCTCCATAAACTTCTCAAGCTCTGTCTTGGAACCAGTTAAGGTTTTGGCCCCATAGTTCCTCTTGGGGGTCTGTTCTGGAACTTCACTCCTCTAATGATAAGAAACCTTCACTTAATTTAAAACCTAAACTTCTTGATGGCCAGTTTATTTCCATTTATTCTTATCTCCACACTGGTGCTGAATTTAAATAACTCCTCTCCCTGCGTGGAGTTTATTAGTCTAACATGTTTACAGAGAGCAACCCTAGCTCCCCTCAGCCTTCCTTTTCTTAGGCTAAACAAGCCAAGCTCCTGAAGTCTCCTCCCATAAAGGAAGATTTCCATTTCGCAGCTCATCCTCGCAGCCCTTTTCTGCTCACACCCAAGGCTCTGGTTTGTTCCTGAGCATTTCGTAGCAGCTTTCAGGAAAACACCTTGTTCAGGGTTGTACTGTGAGCAAGTGGTGGAGCTGGGGGGAGAAGACAAGAGTGTTGATGCCTGTCTCTAGCTGTAAGGACCACACACTGACTCATCTTGGAGAGACAAGGAATTTGAGACTGGGACTTTGCTTGCTCTTTTATCCTTGCTCTTTTCAAAGAGGGATGTTTAAATTCTTCCTGGCAGCATCTTCCAGAGATGGGCTGGATGGAATTCGGTTTGCTTTCTCACTGCGAACAGTACTGCACTGTGTGTCAGCCTAAACTACAGGAATGGGTCTTGGAGGCTTATGGCCACATCCAGCTTGGGCTACGCAGATATTCATTCCACTTGTGCTTTCTTCCCTAGACAGGACTGGAAGGGCTAAGAGGTTGTTTGGAGAAGAACCCCTGAAAAGTCAGATTAATGTGATCTGGGCTCTTAGGGTCAACAGACCCGTTCTACTGAGATCATTATTTTAGCGTTATCTCCTCTTTTATTTTGACATTTAAGGGGATGTTAGACTTCATTAGAGACAAATGGCCTCTTTGCCACAGCCACTCATGTATTATAACATTTCCTCCTAGTGCATATGTGCAGCGCTCAGGCAATGTGGCTGTTGGGACAGGCCATATGTCACATAAAGTCGAAAGAAAACTAGCTAATTTATTGTATTCTAGATAAAGCAGTGGGATGTTTTGCATATTAACATGTAAGAACCTAAATGTAAAACAAGAGTGCTTGCCTCTCTTAGATCTACTGCTCTGTAGGAGAAAAATTCCACCTGGGATATCTCTCTCTTTTCTAATACTCTCTGGGAAAAACAAGGGGTGCGTCTACACTAGCAATTTAGGTCGACTTAAGGACTCTTAAGTTGACCTAAATTAGTCCATGTCCCACACCGGGCTTTCATTAAGTTGACTTAAGAAATTCCTTAAGTTGACTTAATGAAAGCTTAAGTCGACTTAATAACTACCACTCCCTAGGTCAACCTAAGCCTTAAGTCGACTTATGGACAGTGTGGACAGGAAGTAGCTCTTAAGTCAACTTTATTAAGTTGACTTAATGCCAGTGTGGACGCCTATGTCCAATGTTAAGTCGACTTAATAAAGTCAACTTAAAAGGAGCCACTTTGTTAAGTCAACCTTATTAAGTTGACTTAATAAAGTCAACTTAACTTTTTCTAATGTATACATACTGTGGCAAGGTGCCTCCTAGCCGGTGCCACGTACCAGCGGTCTTCCCTGGCGCCGTAGGCCTGTGGCAAATCCGCCCTCTCCCAGTCGGCTACTTAGGCCTATTGTGCTGGGGTTCCCAGACCAGGGCTTTATCTTAGGGTGGGTCCCTTGATGAGGCCTTGGCTGTACTGTCTCTCTCCAGGGAAGGGTGGTCTCAAGCCTTTACCTCGGGGGGGACAGTGAATGCTCGCGGCCCCTGCTGTTGCCACTGCGGTGACAGCTACTGAGACAGGTCTCTCAGCCCCTGTCTCTCCTCCTCCCCTTTGCTCAGCTTAGCTTTGCTCCGCTCCTCCAAACTCCCACACCCTCTAGCAGGATCAGGTGCTTCTTATAGGCCTCGGGCAGTCCTTAATTAGGCAAAGGTGCTCCCGATTGCCCTGCAGTAACCTGTGCTCTTCCTACAGGGAACAGGGCTTTTAGCAGCCTCGGACTTACGTATCTGCCTTGGCATACCCTACGGTAGCCATCCTGCCTGTCTTTACCACAATACTCAAGGAGAACACATCAGATGTTCTCAGCATCTTTACCTGCCCCTGGAAGTACCATAACATAACATAACATAGCCTGGTGCATGCGCTAAGCAAGTAACTTAGATACTATTAAATGATGCGTCTTTCTCCCCCAAGTTCTTGCCCTTGCTAAACACAGTTTAAATGTTTTCCTTTTAAAATGTTTTTGGCAAAGGTGGATTTAAAAATCGAAATAAGGCAGTAAAAGTACAGGAGACCATCTCACCATATCCTAGCCAGAGAGGTAGGTCAAAGACTCTGAGGATTAATCCATATGGGCAAGGAATTTATTGATCAATATCAGAGCTAGAAGTTACAACACTGAGCCATGTTGCCCTGTCCTTCCTCCTTCAGGATTCTGAGATATTGTGGCTTTACCCAACATGTGTTCTTTCCTCCTCTCGTGGGGTTGTCTCAGGGCAGTAATGTTCTTTTGATGTGCTTTGTCTCGAGTGAACTGTTTCAGTGAGTCACCCTGCAAAGAGGCCACAGGAGGAATTGTGTCCTCAGTGAAACTCAGTAGCTGGAGGAAGGATGTAGGCAGAGTTGGAGTGACAACCATATATCAGCATGGAATGGACTCAGCGCAGAAGCTGGTCGCTGTGCTGTTACTTGGTGATCTCATTAACTCACTACCTCCCTGTTATGGAATCCAGAGGCTGCGAAAAGGATCATCTTAGATTGGACATTAGCAATAAGTGTGCTCAGAGTTTGAGAGATTTGTCTTAGAGATCATGTCAGTCCATCCCTGGTTTTGTTCAAATGTTGTCTACATAGCACCTCGGGAACATTCTCCAGGGACCCGGGATGGGCACAGAAATCTCTTAAGTCTTTCCCATTTCTGAAATCTCTGCAGTCCCTGTTCACGCTACAGCTGTAACTGAGTTAGGGAAGCCAGTCCCAACAAAGTGTAGACGAGATCTTGGATTGACTGGAAAGTTATAGACTACCTAGGTTTTTTACTTAGTTACAAAACGTATGTTGGTCCCGACTACATCACAGTTTTTAACCTAGATGCAACAGGGTCCCCTGATGGAGTTACAGCTGCAGGGCCATCCTTTGGGGGGGGGGGGGAGGGCGAACAGGGCGATCACCCCGGGCCCCGCGGTTATATGGGCCCCGCGCTGTCCCGCTCCCAGCGGGACAGTGTGGGGCCCACGACATGGCTCCCCCCCCTCGGCCGCGCTTCCCGAAGGCAGTGGGGCGGGCCAGGAGCCCTTCCACTGGCCCTTGGGCCGGCCCTATTCCCTGCCCCCAGGCTGGAACAGGCAGGCCCAGGGGTGGGGCAGGTGCGGGGTCCCGGCTGCAGCTGGGTGGCAGCAGCCTTGCTCGGGGCTGGCTCCCCGCTGGTAGGCGGCTACGGCTCCCTGCTGCCCCCTGGGGCCACGGCCTCGGCTCCCCGCCGCCTGGGGCTGGGGTCGGGGCCGGGACCGGAGCCAGAGCCTCGGCTCCCCGCTGCCCCCAGTGCCGCAGCGTCGGCTCCCCGTGGCCACGGCTCCCCGGGGCCGCAGCGTCAGCTCCTCGCCGCCTGGCAGGCAGCCTCGATTTCCGGACCTGCCTTCCCAGGGGGCAACTGGAGGCCCTGGGGGGCAGAGCGGGCCGGCCCGCTGCACTCCCCACCAGCATGGGGAGGCAGGGCCCCGCCTAGGGCGATTAGCCCTGGGCCCCGCTCCCACCAAGGGACGGCCCTGTCCAGCTGTAGTAAAGATGGGGCCAGAGCCGAACACAGATTGTTAGAAAATGTTCTTCTAGTATGGCTGTGTTACCTGCAGAACCATCTTCCCCTTTCTTAACTTGCGGCTTATCCTTCTCTGAGCTGCCCTCCATACTTACCTTCTGCAGTGCTGTCACCCTTCAGACACCAAGAAGCCAGGAATTATGGAAAACTCAAAGCCTAAATCTGTCCCTTGGTGACACGTCCTGAGAGCACAGGGGTGACGAGATCTACTGCTGGTTACACCAAAGATGTATTTGATTCACTAACAAACCATCTTGCCCTGACCCCACTTTCATTTGGTGCCTCTCTGAGCTTTCGCAGCAAAGTGAAGTCGGGTGACCTTGGCACCATGCATGGCAGTAATCCATAGTGTTGGGGTGCCGCAGTGGCTCAGAAAGGGGGAGAGGGTTCCTTTTTTTACACCTGCTTTAACTGACTCCAGTCTGTGTCAGAGCTTTGCCCAGTTGCTGTGATGAGTCCATCACCCCTCAGAAAACACCCCATGCGTTCACAGGAGTCGCAGTGAGTATTTCCTTAAGGACAACCCAAGTGCACTTTTTGTGATTCCTGCTTTTTCCTCCATCCCTCTTTAAAACTCACCCCCGTGTAACTGGAGACAAATACATCCAGATGGGACAGAGCCCAGCACGACCAGTTGCTAATGCAGCGGAACAATCCATCTGCCAGAGGTTAACACAGTCGTTTCTCTCTCCAGCCTGCCTTTCAAGGGCAGCGGATGAGAGAAACAGAGGTGACTCCAGAGCCAGGCTGGCTGGCTGGCTGACTCTCAAGCACAGATGCAAAGTGACAGGGGAAATAAAGCATGCTAGTTTAACCCAAGGCTTGCCACCCATTGGTTTTAACTCGTGACTCTCAGGGGTGCACTGCCAAGCTGGCCATGCTTCCCGGGAAACAGCCACTCTTAGTGCTGCCTACTAGGAGTGTGAAATCTGAAAAGGACCCTGAGCCTGGATACGTGGTCTGGAAAGTGCCTCCAGTCAGGTACTCTGCATACACAGCTCACTGCCAGCTTTGTCCTGGGACATCCACAATCACTATACTTTGCTTTGGAGACCCTGAACGAGTCACTGGAGCCACCAAAGTCCACCTGAAATGAGAAATCTGCCAGGGGTCAACAGAACCCAGTCTTTCTCAGGAGAAGGCTCCTAGACTACCTTCTCTTTCTGTGAATGTGGCCCAAGTTTTGATTTAGCCGTGAGCCCTGAAACGTCACCCTGAGACTCCGCTGATCAAATTCCAGAAATATCAGCATTCTTCCAGACGTGGCTCTGGGAGAAAGGGCTGTTTCATGGCTCTCAGGGGCTGTGAGTGGCTCAACCCGTATCAAAGCCAACAGCGACCCTTGTGAAATTCTACCTATAAGTGATTAGACTCAGTCTTACTTCAGAGGAACAATCTCCTGTCCACTGGCTGTGCATCCTGGCCAGGCTCCAGGGACAGCCTTAGTTGTGGGGAAGTTTTCTGATAAAGCATTGCTCAGCCCACTTCTCTGTTTTCCCAGCAGTCAGTGCAGTTGCCTTGTTTTCCCTCTGCTGCTTTGCAAGGACATGGCATAGCGCTGCAAATGTCTCTGTTGCAGGGGTGGGGAATGACATATTTTGCCGTGCACATTTGTTAGGCTGTGGGAGCCCTGCTGTAAATTGTAGATGCCAAAGAAGCTAATCCCCTAGTGAAGGACTCTGGGAGCAGCAGAGCCACACAGGGGCCTGGCCATGAGTGGGTGCGCTCTGGGATTTAGCACAGGTAGCGGGGACAGCACCAGCTAAGGCACCCAATTGTTAACATTGTGCTATGACAATTTATGGGAGCTGCTTCGCTCTGCGAGGTCCTGCCATGATGCGTCTTTAATTACAGCCAACTAGAGACAAGGTGGGGGACGGAATATCTTTTATTGGACCAGCTTCTCTTGGTGAGAGAGAGAAATTAGTGAGTTACACAGAACTCTCCTCCTGGCCTGGCCACTGCATGGAGTGCCCAGCTAAACTCCAGCTGGAGCGAATAGTCCAACATAAGGAGTTAATGGATCTACCCCGGGACCATTCAAGGTGAAGTGGCCCATTAATCTCTCTCCAGCCACAGTAGGGGAAGGAGGAAAAAAACCTGGAGGGTGGAACGTAGTCGAACATAGATGGTTGTGATAAACCATCGCCATTCAGTTCTTGATTGTTAGATTTTAGCAAAGATGTGAATTTGAGCTCTGAGTTTCTCTCTTGAAGGGTGTGCAATCGTGCACCTTCCCTCCACAAGTGGAGATGTCTTTAACAGGACACTTAACCTTGACTGGTCCCTTGAAATACATGTTAACTACTCTGGCTAAACGAAGTGTTCCACTTTATATTTAGCTGCAACACCCTGATGCCAGATCTACATTACTCATTTATTTCAGTATAACTAGAGAAATTGACACCCCTGAGCGACATAGCTATACCAACCTTAACCCCCCATGTAGACTGCGCTATGTCAGCAGAGAGCTTCTCTTCCTGAACAGCCACTGTGTATTGTGGAGGCAGAGTTATTAAGAGGTTAGGAGAGCTTTCCCATCAGCACAGAATATCTTAACCAGAAGCACCCACAGTGGTGCAGCTTCGCTGATGCAAACTGGTAATGTAGACCTGCCCTGGATACTTTCCTAGAGCTGAAGAAGAGATCTATGTAAATTTGCAAACTTCACTCTCCTCAAGAGATGTTGGTGCAATACAAGATATTACCTCTCCCACCTCGTCTCTCTGATGTTCTGTGACTGACAAAAACCACTGCGTATCACAGCCAGTGTCAGCTGGAGGAAAGCAGAGATATTGCTGCAGGACTGATGAAGAAAAACATTTGCTGTCAGGAAGCATATCATCAAGACTGGACTCCCATCACCTATGCAGCCTGGGTCCCTGGCCCTTCCCCTCACCCACTGTTAGTGGCACAGCGTGGAGGTCAGGGCAGAATTTCTACATTGTTCATGTTCTTATACTGTGTGCCCATCTCTGTGGCATCTGGCTGTCTGGATTGGTGCACAAATCTAGCTGTGGGTGTTACACTGAATGAAATCTCTGCAGGAAGGTATGGACTTCATGGCATGAATCCCCACAGCATACAGAGTGATGTGAGAGTTGCTTTGGTTAATATAGAGAAAAGGACAAAGTCGGATGGACCTCTCACCTTCACTATGTGTAGAACAAATGGATCCATTCTGGGGATGTGGGAAAAACATCCCCTAGGATTTGCCTTTGAATCATTGTGAAAATGATTTAGTTAGTGGAACAAAACAAAGAACATGTGGTGTGTTGTTCTTGTATTTAAATGGTCTGTGCAGAGCCCGGCTGGGGTGGAAAGAGGAGAAGGAAGGGCAGGGGGAGGCTTTATAAATAAAATGATTATTCTACAAGTCAGTCTGGAATTTCTGTGTCCTGGACTTGTGGCTGGTTTGAATGAGCACTGGGCTGCTGTCCTGAGTTAGCGTTGGCTTGTCATTCAGTGCTAATATTGCTCTGAACTGATTATCTTCCTACCCAGTTTTGACAAGCGAGTCTGAAAGGAAGGAAGGGAAACAAATAGAGATGCTAGGAAGGACACAGGCTGTCGGGAGCCTACAGAAATGGCTTGTACTGACCCCTCACCTGTGACAGCTGTGGTTGGCTGACTGGCTCTGCTGGCTTCTGCAACGGCATTCTCTCTGCAAGCCAAGGTGCTGCTCTCCAAACACAGAAGGATAAAGGGAGTGGCCTTTGTAATTTTCTTTCTGTCCAGAGCTCCTTAGCTGGACGAAGTGCTGTGGGCCTTCACTTCACATTCTAACCCCAGATTGCAAAACCCAGATTGCCTTGTTGGCTCTAATGAATAGTGTGAGATAATTCGTCTCTGATTGAGCTGGAACTGAGCAATGGGTGGATCCCCAAGTCCGGAATTCATATGCACAATGATAAAAAGGTAGATTCATTATATGAATATAATGGTTTTGTGCTTCCTACAGCTGTGGATTTTCTTACTTTATGACAAACATGAAGCACTTCAATAAAACCCACAAGACACTCACTATATTTTACATTATTTCCTGATACATGGGTCCCTATGGGCTGCCTAGGAATCCATTAGCAAGAAATTTAAAGATGCTTAAAGGCATTTACCCAGATTAGCTGCCTTTATTTAGTCAAGGATCTTTCCTATGATTACATTAAAAGCTGAAGAGCTGCTGCAAAACATTTATACTACAGAGATTCCAAAGAGTGCAAGAAGCGCATACATCTGACAGTAAATTAGGCCATTAAAAATAAATGGATTGCTCTGATTGTTTTTATTTCCTGTTCGTCAACACAGAAGGTACAAAGAGTTAATTCTTGTGAGCACTCTCCTTTTGTAGCCTGCACCCAGGAGCCAGGCTGCCTTTACCATGGGATTTATGAGCTAGTGTACATTCATGTTTATTTTAGCCAGGATTTCTGTCACTGGTGAGAAAAGAATGTCAGCAATTAGCCGGCATTGTCACCAGCACACTGTGGAATGTTTTTATTGAAGTCATATTGGTGGATAGAACCCTAAGAACATGTCTTGGGGTTGGTGGATTAGGAAGGTTTGCAGATGATACAACGTCTCTGGGGTGCTTGTTTGAACCCTCCTAATTCTTCATAATTCTGTTTTGACATATTTACTTACTGCCAAAATGCCAAAGAAATGAATAGATTATTCCTGTCCCATGGCAGCTTTGCTGATGCCCTTCAATCCAAATCTGCATCATCTCTGGCTATTTCCATCCTGGCCACACCTAGATAGCTGTACTAGTGCCCCTCAATCTACACCTGCAGTGCCCCCTACTATTTTGGCACAAGCCCTCCCCTCCCACAGCTCTGCAAAAGCACCTGACCTGCTTGCTGCCCTCTTTGCTTTTCTTTTCTAGACTCCACCTCTTTTGAGCAGAGACGGGGATCTGTGCCGGAATCTTGGCATGCACAAAAGAGCACTAAAAAGACACATGACTAATTTGTTTACACTTGTGAACAAAAGCTTTTGAGTCCCGAAGGGAAAATACAGGTACAAACCTATCATGCCATCAAACCCCCAATTTTGCTGTAGTATCTCTCTCTTCAAAGACAGCTCCTGCCACCACACATCAAAGCTGATGTCCTCCCAGTTCCCTTACCCTTTATCCTAAAAACTCATTTGTCAGCAAAGGAAAAATGTTTTGTTTCTTGCGCCAGCTGTGGCCATTCTCCCAACACGATTTTCATCTCTTTAACTTAGGAATTCATGGGCACGGCGTCTGATCCTCTGTCCTTGGAGTTTCTATCAATTTTTATGTCATCAGGGTTATTTTCACAGTGGTGTCAAAACTATCTTTCTGTCTCCAGTTACAGCAGATAATATCTCATCTCAGGGAATTATATAGGTGTGGGTCCTTCCACTTTCACTGTATTCCTTGGCTATTCTAGAGTTTGAAGCAGGGATCACCAATCACAACTCAGAATTCTTCCATTGCTGTCACCCGGGGCAGTGGGAATCAGAAACGTGTCTCTGTGTTGTATGACAGGAGTGAGCAGACAACCTAGGAATTCTTTTCTAAGAGCCTTTTCCACCCAAACGTAAGAGCCTCTATTTATAAAAACTTCTCTGTTTTTCCTGCATCTCAGTAGCACCGTTATTCCCTCAATCTGGTTAGAGAAAAATATCATGAGATCAATTCCTCAGTGCTACAGAACCATAATTAAAATATCTCTGGCTGTTCTAACATTTACCTGGAACAATACTATAGCCAAATGGAAAATTTTGATTCTTTTAGCATGATGTGCATGTCACTGGAAAAAAAATACCACTAACATCAAATACTCTATACTCATTTGAAATACACTCCGTTGGCTAGGCTGTGAAATGAAATAAATGTGTATGGTTCCCCTGGGTCTACTTGTTGTGAATGAAACTATCACAGTGGTCTGTATTGATTTGGTACATGACATTAATACCTTTCATTGTACCAGAAGCATGATCCCATGCATGAATATTAAATGGCAGGCTGTTGTGCCCCAGAGGCTGCTAAGTGAGATCCTATATATTATACCATGTGAGTCATGTGTCATATTAGAGCAATCTAGTTTTAAAGGGCATCTTTCAAGCACAAACTAGCTTTTTCCCACACTTGACTGATCGCACAAATAACTACGATTAAAGGTCAAGTGGCTGGGTTTTTCTATTTTACTCCTTAAAAATTTATATGCGAAAGAAAACCTAGAAGTTAACATAGCATGAAATTGTTATGCAGTTATGAGTCTTTAACGACAACTAAATATCATTTTATTCTTGGGTGGCCTGAAAAATTTCCTGTAGTGACGGGTCCCTTTTGCTGGTTTCCACTAGACTAGGAGGAGGGTATAAATAAACACTGTTTTTTGCTTCCCTGAACAGCACTGTGATAGAGGCAGAACTCTGGTAAAATGCACTCCATGACCTTCATCACCTTCTAAAGACCTCACACCTTCTGACTCACCTGGGATTTTTTAAAGAGCTTTTTGCTTTACCATTTGTAGTTAAAAGAGAAGCATGCTCATGAGGTAGCAAATGGGATAAATTGCAAGCACCATCAGAGCTCTCCTCAGACAACAGGAAGAAAAGCAACAATGATTTTGTTACTGCTTAGCCTCAGGATAAGACAAAGGTGGCGACGATAGTGGCAGAGGGATGATGGGAGATACCATAACTGCCTATTTGGGCCTTAAATATCCTACAGGCCATTGACTGCTCAGTGGGGTGTCTGCAGAATCAGTTCCAGAACTCCCCCTCCTCAGATCTGTCAAACTAACATTCAACTCCATGTCTGAAGAGAAATGTTTTAAGGCTGAATAGAGGAATTGGTAGGAGACTGGTGTTTGGAGACAGAGGTTAGAGCTGGCAGGTATGGAAATCAAATGGAAATGCTGGAGAGATTTTTTCTCCTTGAATGTAAAAATCCTCTTTTTACTTGAAAAATGTTCCCTAAAAGGCATCCTTCATTCCAGCAGAATGGTCAGCAGTGGATTCTTATTCTTAGTTAACCAGTCCTGGACTGCTGGCAGATTTACAATGGCTACAGTGCATCCAGCACCCTTCAGGAGCAAATATGCTTTAGTTTTGAATCTGTTTTGGAGACTGAGGGTCTTATTGATCATGTCACAGAAACACTGTACTTACCTGCCTATAGATTCTGCTCAGGCCCCAATCCTGCCAAGATGTACACCCATGGTTAGCTCCATTCAGAGATGCATTGCCATTTGTTTCAGGAACAGAGTGCCCAATAACTCAACCACAAGGCATACAGGTAGCTGCAATTAGCAGACCCAATTAATCTTATTACAGGATTGTGTACATTTGAGTCTGGCTGGCAGCAGCTTCAACAGGATACTCACACTGGTAAAGTTGAGTGTGCGAGTCATTGTGGGATCCAGGCTTTAGTGTCTAACATTTTAGATCTTTTTAAACCAAGTGAGTTCTTGTTGGCACAAAATACTGCTCTCCCCACATGTGTCTTTCCCCCATCAGCTTCTGAATGGGCATTTTGATTTTTTCTGAGCCCAGTTTACATGGAAAATACCTGCTGCTGCTTCCCCACTTGTCTTACTTCTGGGCATTGGCCGAACCAGGTCTCTACTGCAGACATGGAGCTACAATGTAGTGAACCAGCCCTGGCTTCCAGCTTTTTGTATCCAGAGAGAGCAGCTGGTCAGTCCTCTCGCTATTACCTCCCCTCAGAGCTGCCAAGCCCTCACTTCCTCTTTGCTGTCTAAAACCTCCATGTGAAAGGAATGATCTGATCAGAGGAGATGAAGGCTGGTGACGAGCTTCCCAGCTATAAGCAGCATGGATTCCGAACAGCGGAGTTCAGCCCGTTATCTAACTGCACATCTCTGCTTTGTGAAGGGCTGCTGCTCCCAGCATCTCCCAGGCAGACTGTCACTCAGGGGCTCAGCATGTGCATCCCAAACTAGTTGTTGGGGGTTACATTTGGCTGTACAAATTCACAAGGAAGTAAATAGCTGTCACCAAGTAATTATGGACATAAGCAGCCTAGACTTTATATTATTCAGGTATCAGATTAAAGGACCACTGGGTTTGGGAGGGTTTAAATCAACCTGAAGCCCATAAAACATAGCAAGCAAATAGCCTGTCACCCCTGGTGTGTGTGAGCTGCACTGTGCATTTTAAAATCAGAAATAAATACTCTCGGAGCTAACACCTAAGACCCATGAGAGCCCTGGAACACTTCCCTTCTGCGATATGCTGTTCATCACCACTGACCTGGCTCTGCTCCCCTCACAATCACTCTGTTCAGTGTAGGCAGTTGTGCTCTTCCCAGAGAGTGTTAACTCTTTCCTCGCTGACTCTTGGGCTGGATCTACATAGCTCTACAGTATGTCTAAGTATGACTTGTGTCACATTTTAAATTTCTTTCAGACCTCCCGCTAGAAAGATCACTCTTGTTGTTAGAAGTGACCTTTCGGTAGAGAAGCCCAGTACATGAGCAAACTTTACATTACACTCAAATCCGTCTCTCTTTTCCTGCTTTTACATAATGAATTCAATTCACCTTAAATATGTTGCAAGTTGGACTGGGATATCCTATGGGTAAAAATAAAATCTCAAATTATCCTGAAAAAAAAAATGACTAGGAAATAATGCAATGTGGTCATTGTTTTTACAGGGCGTCTGAGATGGTGTGTTTCAGTGAGCTAGGAGAGGAGCTCATCATCTATTCAAATAATCAGAAACCTACAGCTACTATGGGAACTTGCAACATGCTCACAGAAAACTCATGAATTTTTGGGGAGATGGGGGAAATCAGGTGTCAGTGAAAAGCTTCACATTATTATTATTATAGAAAAATAATAAGAAAATATAACCTAGCCTGTTTTTGTCTTCATGGAGGATGAGTGAAACAAATCCATTGTTTCCACCTTTTAAAAGCTGAGTCACCCTTCAGAAAAAACCTAGTCACTTCTTTGGGCCCCACCACCCCCTAACCCATGTTATTCCAGTCTATATAGACAGCACAGTTAGTTTTTCTACTTGCATAGTCTTCATGAGACTATAAACTGATGATAAACCAAACATCTGTTTGAATTTTGTCTCTATATCTTACCCTATTAACTAATCTCTCTATAGATTTCAAAGACCATCATTTGTGGTCAAAGAGGACGGATTTCAAGCTGCAGAAGTATAACTTGAGGAGCTGTGATAAGATTTTGCACATTTAGGTGCTGATCTTGCAATTACCTGCATATGGGCAGACCTCAAAACTTGCATGAAGCCATTTAACTTAAAAATATTCAGAGGGTTGCACTGCTTATTAGGAGGGTTACAGAGTGAGCAGCTCAGCATCTATCTAGCACTAACACCACAGCTTTCATTAGGCATATTTATTAATAATATTAGGAATCCAGTGTTCTGTAACTAGGGCTCAAGGCACATTTTAATATGACTGCAATAACCATATCGAATTAATCCAATTTATTATATGACATGCAGAGCTGATTCTAACTGGTAACAGGCTGAGAAACCAATCAAAATTCTGTCTAATATCTGGGGGCTTTAGTGCATCTGACTTTACGGTGATACAAGAGCATCGTGTTCTCTTTATGGTTTAATCTGATCAGAAATTTAAGACACTTACTATTTATTAACCAATATCGCCTAACATCTCATGGTTAATTTGATTTTCTAGATCTGCTCCTGTTTGTGGTTCAGAAGCAGAGACAAAAAGTGGAGCTACTTTGGGGTTTTGGACAAATTAAGCAAGGATTCAGCTCTCCCTTGATCCTGCGTTTGATTTTACAAAATAAAATCCTGACAACACTTTTTGCAGATTACCCATATACTAATTTTTTCATTATCTGCATCACAGAGCTGAGCTCATTCAATGGAGAGGGCCAAATTACATTTTTAATTAGTGTCCATGGTCTGTGACAACTAGGACATATAGTCCTCTGGACAGTAGATTTCCCAATGACATTGAGGGCAAACTATAACCCTGACACTATAATTGGATTTTTAGAACCTCTGACATTTCTGCCCTTCGTGTGGGTCAGGCTGAAGTAACTGTGCCTGTGAAGTACACAGACAGCTCCCAGCCCTGCTGTAAGCCCAGCAGCCACCTTGAGTCTCTTGCTAGGCCCCTTGGCCCAATGTGACAAGCCCTGTTCAGAATCAGGGACTCCTCAGTAGGAGCATGAGGCGAGGAAAGGGAGACATTGTGCTTCCCTCTCTCGGAACCTGGCCCTACATGACACAGTGGTCCCCCACCTCCAATGAGGGGCTGGGACTTGGCTCTGAGCTCCTGGGGTCTGCTTCCCCCCCAGCCCAGAGCCTGACAGCCTAGAGCCCCCTGGATAACCATTAACCCTATAGGGAACTGCACCCCCTTCCCTCAGCAGTCTTGAGCCCAAGCTCTGAGCCAGCACCGTTGTCCAGCGCCAGCCCCAGGAACCAAAGCTACTTACCCCCCCTTCACTTTCAGCCTCTTACCTCCCCCACTGCCCCCACCCTAGTTTTTATTGGCTGGCATGGACACCCACCCTACCAGCTGATTGGCCGCCGCTGGCAGAATGGTCACGCCTCTCCCCTCCCCCTTCATGCCTCCTTTTATGAATGGCTGCTGCCCTCCTCTTGGTCACGCCCCTTCCCGCCTGGGCGGCTATTGAGCACCTCTGCCCACCCACGGCCCGCCCCTCCCCGAGAGCGGCCCCGCCTCCAATCGCTATGCCCCTGCCGCGCCCCCAGTCTTGAATGGCTGCTCCCCATACGCGTCCCGCCCTCCAAGAGCACTCGTCGCTGTGATTGGCTGGAGCAAATTCTCGCCACGCCCCCACCCGTTCAGCCCTCCCCTTGCTGCGAGTGGACGCTGGAGCGTCCACCCCCGGCCCCGATTGGCTCAGCTGCCGGTGGGCGGGGCGGGCTCCGGAGGGAGCGGGATCGGCTGCCGAGGGCGGGAGCTGCCGGAATGAGGGAGGCGGCAGCGGCAGCTGGAGCCGAACGAAGTCGGCAGCACCATGGACACAGGCGGAGGCGGCGTCCTCCTGCCGCCGCTGCTGCTGCTACTGCTGCTGCCCGGGGCAGCCGCCGAGCAAGGTGCGTCCTCCTGGGGGGGCAGTGGGATGGGGCAGTAGAGGGGCAGTGGGATGAGGGGTGGGGGGAATACTGTAGGGGCAGTGGGATGGAGGAGCAGTGTGGAGGCAGTGGGATGAGGGGTGGGGG
>ML685764.1:24686572-24801742 GCA_007922175.1 Pelusios castaneus
GGCTGCTGAAGTGGACAGGTGAAGGGGGTGAGGTGAGGGAGTGGGGTTTGGTGGGGAGTGAGGGTGGTGGTGTGAGGTGTAGGGGTGGATGCTGTAGGGGGATGGGATGTGCAGAGACAGATGGGGCACAAATGTTGTGTGGGGTGTGTTGGGCTGGGGCAGTGTGCGGAAGGGGAGTGGCAATATGCAGGGTGGGTCGTGGTAGGGATGTGGCAGTAAGTATCTGTGAGGGTTTCTGACAGTCATTGAGACATGAGCTAGGCACTGACATGAACATCTTCTAGCTCCCTGTACCCCATGTGGTTTCTCCCAGTCTCCCTAGGAGTGTCCTTAGCCAAACGAGGTGCACTGACAAGAGGGGCACAGTCAGGGAGGAGGAGATGGTGGGAGGAAGGTTGCGATGAATATGGAGTTTTTGCTATCTGCATATAAATAAAGTGCCTTCCAGCATGTTTATAAGTAGTTCCTGTCATTGTAAATGGCCTTTCCTGAGTGTCCCTATAAAGAGCAGTCCTCACCTTCCTTCCCCCCCACCCCACCCCTCCCCACCAGGCAGAGAGGAGGGTAGAGAGAGTAGTCTGCAGGATTGGGAAGCCTTCCCTTCTGTGAGGAATCTGCCCTGGCTCTTGTCTCTGTGCCTGGAAATCCTAGCACAGATAATGCTCTTTGGCACTTGCAGCTTTACAAGGAGCCCTTGGTTCTTAGTTCTAGTTTTGTGTGCTACTATGCAAAGAGAAAAGGCAGAATGGGGAAAGCAAGCAGATTGTTGAAAAAGTCAACAGCTGGGAGGTTGCACATGTTTCCCAATCTGCCTCCAAGATCCAAAACCTCCACAGCCTATTCTGGCTGTGGGAACTCCTTCTGATTCATGATTTATGGGAGAATAGATCAGTATATAGAGAGAACATATGCAATGCTAAATCACCATAGATCTGTTGATTTGTGGTTGCAAGGACATGACTTAGTTCTATACTTGTGGTATTGTGGGGACAATAGAGTATGTCAAGGTAGGTGAATTTCATTAGGCTGTGCAGTCATAATTCCTTTATTAATTGACAGAACAACAGAGAGACAAGGTGGGTGAGGTAGTGTCTTTTATTGGACCAATTTCTTCGCTTGGGGAAAGAGACAAGGTTTTGAGTTTACAGAGCTCCTCTTCAGGTCTGGCCCAAGCAATAGAATAACATAGAGGTATCTTAGATATTTCCTACATCCAAAGATCTGAAAAGGTTACAGCATAGCCTAGCGGCCCTAGCTAAATCACTGGATTTTCAGTTCCTCTGTCCCTGGACTTATAAATGTCTAGTTTAGCTGAGAGATGTGTGCTCATAGATAGTGCTCGTAATTAGTTGTGTAACTAGCGCATTCCCATGTTACTGGTGAATAATGCACTGAGGACATGATTTATTAATTAGCCCCTCAGTGATAAAAGTTCACAATTTAGATAGCTAATGCAAGTTCTTCAATATCTTGTTGCTTGACTGGAAGTTTTTTCTCTTTGCTGCGCATATATGTAGTTGGAGAACAGTTCTGCTTTGCTGTGGTATGGAGAAGGAATTTAGAATCCTGAAATTCAGCTGGTTACATGAATAGAATCTTTTCTGGAATGGAAACTCTGGATTAAATTCCTTTTCCTTTCTTGAATTAATCCAGAGGATATCCTGGTAAGAAAGTCTGTACAAGTTGAAGTTTGTTTCTGCTTGAAATACTATTTGTGGCTGCTAATTTCCTGTTTGTCTAGGTTGCACTTGTGACTGCCATTGCCTTGAGCTGCATGACACTGTTTGGTTTTATGTTGCAAAGTGTGAATGGGTGCTTCTGTTTCTATTGCCAGTGCAGTGCGGGTTCTCTGGATCATACACTCAGAGCACCCTTCATTATGCATTCCCTGGAAGCTACCTGACTTTTGGCTTACAAAAACACCCCCTGGATATTGTGCGTGAGTCTCCATCTGGTCACTTAATCAACTGTGTATTTATCTATAGGCAGACACAAACACTTGCCAATGCCGACTGCCTCCTCCAGGCGTGGAATAGATTACCAAAAGCAATGCTAAGATAGTGAATCTCCTGGAACTCAGCAGGGAGACTGAGTGTGTCCACCTCTGGGATGGGAAACTGTCTGATAACACACACCGCCTGAGATGGGAGGAAGGAAAATGAACAGCTGCAGTTTAGGACTGTGCTTGGTGCACTAAATTCACCTGAGGCTGCAGCCTTCTCTGTAATCCCCTATCATCCCTCCCACCCTGTCACTGCCCTCCTCAGTTTCTCTCCTCAGACTGCTCTTCTGCCTTACTTGCTCCCTTCTACTTTTGGGTCATGATGTTCCCTGTGCCTGGGAAGACTTGCCTCATACTCTTCATCACTCCCCTCCCCTCCAGGACTGTCTGCTCCTCCTCCTCTCTGTCTCTGCTTGGAAGTATTTGAACATATCAGATGTGCTCACCTTAGTTCCACCTCTGTAAACCGGAACCGCTAATCCTCCTTGCTTGTCTGTTTAGGTAGTAAGCTCTTCAGGGCAGGGTCTGTCTCGCTCTGTGCTTGTGCAATGCCCCGCACAACAGGGCCTCTCACCGCTATTGTCATACTAATAACTGGCTTATATTTTAAGCTTCTTACCGTCTCCCTTTATCTATCACTGCTGTGTTCTGTGCTTATCTTCTTTAGAAAGAGAGCTCTTTGAGGCACTGACCCTCTCCTAGAATCCCTGGAAAATGCTGTGCAAAGCTCTGATGCTGGGGTAATGGTTAACAATACAAATAACAGGATGCATACGAAGCTCCACTGAAAAGTGTTCTTCTGTCTAAGGGCTATGATCGCCTGGAAATACTTGTTGGCAAGTTCCTTTTCCTTATACTTGGCTACACAGCAGCATTCTGAACTTCCCCTCTGGAGGGGTGCTTAAAAAATTCCTACGAGGAAAACTCAGATAGCCAGACCTTGTTCTTGGCTATGTTTCTCACCCTCTACCATCTTCCTGCTTTGCTTTCACACTCAAAACCATTGGATCCAATCAGTCAGTACTACATTAATCTGCTTACTGCAATATTTTTCATCTCAAACAAAGCAGGAAAATAAATGGCTAGGAGTTCATATGCTTTTTACAAATGAATTCAGTGAAGCTTAATTCTGCAGGCTTTGAATTTCTGAAGAGCTGTAGTTAAACTACAGTAAGGGTTGAAATTCCCATTCACACCATAGTGGTGCTCAGTGTTGCATGGTGGTGTAATGCGACTCGATCCTAGAAGACGCTAAATGTTGTAGTCAGTTTTCAGACTTAAAACAACAGGGCAAGCTTGATTTCTTTCCCCATTCTGCTTCCTGCTTTCGAATCACATTGGACTCAGCTTTTTCCCTAATATGGAGTTCTGTGCTCACGTTGGCCAGTGCTTTCCACTTGCATGACACTGAAGGTAGTGCAATGATTTATCACTGATCGATCTCACTATTCTTTCTCGCATGTGCTTGATGCCTTTACAAACTCCTAGGGGAGAGGAGCCAGGACTCCTCTGAGTGACTACACTATTCCCTTCACAGCAGAGGGCCTTGATGTGGGAAGCTGGACAGCGAACTGAAGATCTGACACTCTAGGCAAGATAATATTTCTGCTCTGGTAAGGACTAAGTTATCACTGGAAGAGCTATCACACAACCACTTGGATCAAAGAATGTTGCTTTTAAAGGCATGACTTTGTCAGCTATGTGAGAGTCTTCAAACAGCCACTTCTTCTGTGGCATTCCAATTTGGCCCAGAAATCTTGTGTAATCTGTGCCTGTAATGTGGTTTGCTTTAAAGGAAGCCTTGCATACTCACTTTAAGAGCAACCTGGCCTCGCCTGCAGTTGTAGGTGAAATACGTTCATTGTGTAACTAAGAAGCAATGGGACTTTCACTTGCAGAAGTTGAATTCTAATCCTGGATTTTGTAAAAGTTTCTGATACTGAGAAGCAGTCCCTACACTATTGAGAATGTTCCTTTATTGGATTGCTCTGTTCCTTCTAGAACCATAGAGCAGTGGTTTTCAACTGGTGTGCTGTGGCATACTAGTATGCTGTGAAATTTTGTACAAAGGTAGCGAAAATCAATGTAAACCAAACATTGTTTCATGTTAAACAATATTCTATCCAACCAAAATTACAACTCCTAAAAATTTGTGAAAATGAATCATCAGATTAAAAGCGAGGTATCGGTTTTTCGATTCTAAAACATGAACATTCTAAATGCAGGTGTCCAACGGGCAAAATTGAGATGAGGTGTATTTTTTTTCCAGTGGATTTGAAACATCAATGCATTTGATCCTTCTTAGCTTGTTGTATGCACTATGTTGCAAACCTCTCTAGAAAGATCGCAACCATAGTAAATGTAAGTAAATGTGATGTTTGTGAGCAATCAACTCAGCTAAAAAAAGTGAGCGTGCTGTGGAATTGTTTGTCTCATTGACGTGTGCCATGTTACTGAAAAGGTTGGGAACCACTGCCATAGAGGATAGCGTGGCTGTAACTGCTCTTGTTCAGTGGATGAAACCAAGGTTCAGCCCTAGTCTTCGACAGGCCCCCCTTTCCTCCTGTTTTCTGCAGCAAACCCTAATCCTGGCTGCATGGCAGAACCTGTCCCTGGTGAATTCTGGGCAAGGAAAGCCCCCTCTTTGAAATTTAAAAAGTTCTTGGTGGTTACAGTACATTGGAATGTATCTATTATAGGTCTCTCTCTTTCCTCTTGCCCCTTTCACAGTTCCTCCAGGTCTCCTCTTGGCATGCAAGTTCCTAAAATACTGTATTGGTATCCAAAATCTTACAGAACTCATTGCCACTGTATCACTTTGGGAGTGGGGTGGAAGCATCAGAGTCTGACGACATTCTACCAAGAGAGCTTACGGTACATGAATGCAAATGTGCTGAAAGCCCTGCTGGAGCTGGTAGCAGGGTGGTCACAATGTTCATATTAACAAAACTTGATTGAAGCATTGATCTGCAATTAAAAGGACCCCCAAAATGAAGCTGCAATACCAGTTTTCAGCCAAGATCATGTGACTGATTAGTCTGGCTCATTTGAGGAGTCTCCTGTGCCTGTCTTCCCCTCTCAGTAATTAGGGCAGGTGCAGTCCCTTGGAATAAGGCAGTTTACTGTCCGCCAGCCTTGCGTGTGTGTTTAGCTCAGCTTCACTCTAGTAACGCCCTCTGGCTGCTGCATCTTTTTTATTCCAAGTAATCCCAGAGACAGTACCTATTCATTTCATGACACAGGTTGTATTAACCATGCCTGTTAGCCTCTGTTGGCTCCCACCTTTTGCTTTTCCTCTAGGATTCTTTGGAATTTGGAACTTCCTGTGAACAGGCTTGTTTCGCTTCTCAGTAGGGAGACTAAAGAATGTCTATCTGAAGGGCAGTGTTGTAGTTGTGTTGCTCTCAGTATATTAGACAGACAAGGAGGGTGAGTTAATATCTTTTACTGGACCAGCTTCTGTTGGTAAGCGAGACAAGCTTGCAGGCTACTCAAAGCTCTTCTTCAGGGCTGGAAAACTCATTGATGAACAGATCAAAATGCTTCTTTGTAGCCTGTAAATCTCTGAATCAAGGAGTCCTGCACCGACTGTTCTGTGGGATTGCTTCCATATTTTGTGCAATAAATACCATGTTTAATTTACCTGCAGAAGACTTGGTGCCACAATGCCACGGAGCCTATGGAGGCTTGATGCAGGATTTCAACTAGTGTGCCATAGCGTACACAGGGCCTTACATGTTACATGGTGGTGTCCCTGCACTTCTGCCCATTTTTGGAAAGCTACTGAACTTTTGCAGTGGCTCCACAGTGAACTGGTAGATGAAGGGATTTTGTCCAAAGTGCCAATTTAATTTCCAAGACACTTGTCTGTCTTTCTGGGTGTCCTGTGTACTTTCCTGGAGTGATATGTACTTGGTGGGGAGGTATTCACTTCTTGGCTTGCCCTATGTCTCACTTCTTAAAAGTCTGAGAAATGGAACCAATTGCCTTCAGAGGAAAAGCGCTTGAATGAATGTTGTTAGCAGGGGATGATTGGACTCCAGCAGAATAAACTGCTTCTTAGTCTTTGGGTGATGATTATCAAGAGAGTTTATATGCCGGTGTCTTCAAGATGTGAGCTGGAACAAGAGCTTCTAGATATAGAAGGGAATGTGCAGGCAGATGTCTGAGACACTAACATGTGGAAGAGAAAAATAAAAAGAGTAGAGTGACATTCAAGTGCCTCACTATAACATGCAGGAAGTTCAAGGAACCCATGCAACAAGATTCCAGCCATCAGATTCGTAAGGACTACGCAGTGTTCTCATTCCTCCATAACTCCTGTAACCAGACATTAGTATCAGTTCTGTATGCCTGTCAGGTGTGCTGTGTAACACTGCACAGAGCTTTCCTAAGTACAGTCAGAGTTAAGGTGACCGGGACTGTGTATTTTGCCTATTTTTTTTAGAAGCATTGGAACAGGTATGTAGAGGATGTCCTGGACAGAAAATGGCCTGGCAATCCAGAAATTGTCAGTGTTAACCTGTTACACTTTTTGTCCCAAGCCCACACCGTCAAGCCGAGCTGTACTCTCAGTCTGATCCAATAGCTCTATGTCAGCCAAGACGAAGAAATTTTACTCCTGAATCCTGAGTTGTGACAGCTACATGGCATCAGAGAGCCAGGGGCCAGTCTGATAAAAGAGGTTTCATTATTCTGGTCGGATGTTTCCAGCCATTGCTACTACACTGTGATAAACTGCCCTCCTCCAGCATGTGCAAATCCTTCAAGGAGTGAGTTAGTGGGAGCAGACATGGTTACAGCGAGGTTTAAGGTTTAAAACAAGAGCCCCTCATAAGAGTAGTTTATTGCACTGATATGGAGGTTTTCACACTCTGATTTTGCAGTGTAAAAGCTGTCTATTCAGCTCCACTGATTTAACAAATTAAACAGTCACCATCCTGTGTGCTACATCAGAGGGCAAGGTTATCCTTATTCAGTCTAAGGAAGCTCAGGGATCAATTCAAGCTTCCTCCCAGTGGGAAAGAGTTAACGTACAGTCAGAAACAGTAGCAGGGGCGAATCACTGTCACCTTGACTCCCAAGCAAAACGCACGGAAGGTGAAAGTCTCTATTGTAGCAATCGGACAATGGACTGGTGGGAAACTCAAGAACTGGGGACAACAGCTTGTCAGGGTAAATGTACTTGATCAGCCTTTTAGTAGGAATACCCCAGCACATTTCTTTCAAAGCCTCTTGTCATTTACTTGGGCCCGACTCCCCAAACAGAACACTTGCAGTTCCCAGAGTCACCATCCCAGTGGGGCCCTGGAGAGCACTGGTTGAATAGGGTCATGTGTGTACGTAGAACACCATGACTCTGCCTTGGTGGACTGAACTGATGCTAATGTGCAGTTCCACGGCTAGTGGAGGGATGAGAATATCTTGCAGTCCTTAAGAATCTGATGGCTGAAGTCTTGCTTCATGGGTTCTTTGAAATTCATGCATGTGGTAGTGAGACACTCGAGTGTTACTCTTCACTCTGGTTTTCTCTTCCACTTTTCAGTGCTTCGGACATCTGCTTGCAGATTCCTTCTAGATCTGGGTCATAGGGAGGCTGTTGTTGAAGCACACGTCTTGAAGACGGGTGCATAAACTCTCTCCTCCGGAGGCTGTCTAACATGTTAAGCGGCTTGATAACCATCACCGAGAGACTAAGAGCTTTTTTTTTCTGTTGGCTTCCACTTGTCCCTTGCTAACAACATTCATTCAAACTCTTTCCCTCTGGAGATGAGTGCTTCTGTTTCCTGGCCACCAAAGGAGTGTGAGTCTAGAAGAGGCAGCATAATCATCCACATGCATATTAATGACAATCCAATAAGTTAACAAGTATTCAACAACTCTGCTCCTCAATTAAAGTGGGAATTGGTGCCATAGCAATAGTTAAGCTAGAGTTCAGCCTTTTCTGTGCTGAGCCACCACTGTTCCTCCGAATGGCCTTGGTGGTGTAAGCTGCAGCCTGAGAGGCAGCTCTGCTCTGCCCTTGCTTTGGCCTGGAGGGCTGTGAATGGCCAGGCCAGAAGCGTGTGATCTCCATCTTGGGTGACAGAGTTGAAAGTCAGAAGGCCCCATCAGATCATCTAGCCTAACCTCCTGTATAGGCCACCAACACTATCCAGTCCCTGCATGCTAGCCCAGCGACCGAAATCTGGCCAGTGGAGCCCACAGGAGACTAAACCATGACATGTCGCAGTCAGGGAATAGCAGAGACCAAGGTGCATCTGTGCCTGATGGCAGAGAATTGGTTGAGTGAGATATACCCAGATGATCCTGGCAAGGACTCTCTCCCCATCCTGCAAGGAAGGCAGAAAAACCCATCAGTCACAGCCAGTCTGACCTGGGGAAAACTCCTTCTGGATGTTGCATATGGTGACCAGTGAGACCCTGAACACATTAGCAGGAACCACCAAGGCAAGAACATGTGAGAGAGGACTCGGTATCACCTCAGAGCACCTGTCTATCCTGTCTGATGTTCTACCTCTAACTAAAGCCATCTCTGAAGAAAAAGAACAGAAAACTTGCCCCAGAATACATTTTTGGGGAGCTTGGCTGAGGAGGGGGCCAGAAATCCCTTTCTGACCCCTGCAGGTGTCCAGCTAAATCCTGAAGCCGGAGATTTTAGGAACACAAGACATGAACCAGAAGAGATTCCCCAGGACAGCTGAGCTCTACCGTTTCTGCAGTCACAAGTAACCCTGTCATACTGTCCTATTCAGATTAGTTCAGAATTTAAAGAAATGAACTGTCATGTGCTAAGTGCTGGGGAAGATGCTGTTGAGTGTACTTTTCTGCAAAGTATGTAACACAGCCCAAGCATAGGATGGAATTTGGGTCCAGATTCTGGCATGCTGTGTGCTTTACCTGGCAACTAGATAAAGGAGGTTGGTCAGAAAGATATGGAGCTGTTGGGGAATCCGGATGCATAGTCACTCTAACAACCGAATAGAGGGTACCACTGGAGTCCCGGTTTTAAGGTTACCTGGTGGATGAGGTGCTCCCTGTGATACTTTAGTTAACCAGCAGAGCGTGCTGAATGACACTGCCGTAGGCTGCCTGGCTGTTAGAGAGAGAGCATTCACTCTTAAACAGAACACTGTGCGGTCCTGTTGCTCTGTGGGGATTCCAGGAAGAAGGCATGAATATGTATATTTTTAACCTTCTGCTCTGCCAAAAGCATACCTTCAGTGCTCCCCATGGGAGCTCACTTACTAAGGCAGGTAATCTGGGTAGCACAGACACCTGCAGTTCATTGGAATCCACACACATTGACGAGCGATGATAAACGCTCCTGAAAATGAGAAATCCAGAAATTCAGCTCCAGACAATCAATAAACAGAACAGTTTTTTTCAAAACTTCCCTTAGAAATTTTCTGAATAGTACACGGCCATCTCTGTTTCACTAGCTTCATGTTCTCGGACATGGTAAATGTTCTCCAAAGTAATCCCAGAGATTCTGGGTGATCTGTAGATCATGAATGAGAGGGAAGAGCAGAGCTGCAGCCTAATGTGAGGAGAAGGCTGGGCTGGATGGTGCATGGGATCATGGCTTCTGGAGCTCCCACCTTCTCTTCAGCTATGTCTACACTTACAAAAGTTAGTTTGAATTAGTTAATTTTAGTTAGTTTGAACTAACTTAATTCAAACTAGCATGGCCCCACTAGAATGCTAGTTCGAACTAAGCAAGTGCCACAGATGGCACTTGCTTAGTTCGAATTAGTCAGTTGCATTAAGGTCAATGTACCGGTTAGTTCAAACTAAGCAGTTAGTTTGAACTAATATGGCCACATTGACTTAATTTGAACTAACGAGTTTGAATTAAGGGTTAGTTTGAAGTAAAACGAGGTTTTACTAATTCGAACTAACTTTTCCTTAATTCGACTTAAGGAACTGCTTAAGTCGAATTAAGGAAACTTAAGTGTAGACAGAGAGTAAATTGTCGACTTAAGCCTTAAGCCCCCTTTCTGCTTGGCTCTCTAACGCTACTATCTCAATGCCTACAGGACGGCAATAAGAGCAGGCATGTATTTGTGACTTTGGAGGATGAAGGGAAGTGGGGTCAGGGTGCAGCTAAAGCCACAGCTTGGGATGCTGGTATTTGAGGAAGTTCCCATTTGTTCCAGCACTTAGGAGGTGAGAAACATGGGGCGCTTGGGGCATGGAGTTGTGGTGTGTAAGAGAATGAAGTGGAGCCTCGGAGCCCAGAGGACTGCACCCAAAGAGGCACCACAGAGATTTCTGGGACTTTAATTTCTTGTGCTTGCTACGCCACTGCAGCTCTGAGCGCTGATTTGCATGTGGTGACTTTCTTAGCTGTTGTTCAGTGGTAGCACTAAAGAGAGGTTTGAAATCCCAGTATTGTTCTGTCATGCTGTGAGGCTGGCAGTGAGCAAATGAGTACCTGGCTTAAGCTGGAGAAATATGCTTTATAGTCACCCCACCAGGAAACAATATTTGAACATCTCATTAGTTTTTAAGGCCTCCCTTGTATGCTTTTTTTATTCTCTTTTCCAGATGTGCATTTATTTGCTTAATTTCTCTATTAAGCTTCAGTAGCGGAAACATCTGTCTCTTTGGGCTTTGGAGTTAGTCTTTCCCAGGGGAATCTTTCTTCAAAATGGCAGCATGAGTGGATTTTATAAAAGTGATTAAAAAGGGCAATTAATTAATTTTGTGAAATACTGATCGCTCCTTTGAGAGCTCCTTACTACAAACGTGGCATTCTGTTACCTGATAGCAGTTCTGATAACTCAGCATGTCCCTTGGAGAGGGGATTAAATATTCCATTAAATTTAATTTACAATACAGCCAAATGAACTGCATGCAAATTTCCCTAGCAGGGCCAATGGTGGGTTGCAAGTATGGAACTCAAGGAGCATTGCCTATAAATTGAAGCACATGGTGGAGGAAGAAGAGAATATCTAGATTCTGTTTCTGACTCGAGAACAAACACTCTGTGACCTCAGAGAAGTTTTCCCGTTGTTGGGTGAAGGTGCCACCCACTTAGGTCCAAGACACTCAGGTATATTAATTCACATCTTTGTTCGAACCAAAAGCATGCCTTAGGATTGCAATTTCTATTAAAATAATGAATGACAGATGGACAGAAAAAGACCATGGCTAGCTGTTTTCTCCAGGGGCAGTGGTGGATCACAATGGATTTCCCCTACAAAGCTTTGACTGTGTCTTACAATCTCCCCTGTAGTGTACACATCCAAACTGCGTACTCATTACCATCATTAAGTATCATGTGTCTTATGCAACCCATACAGTACACATGTGTAAACTGTAATTGGCATAATTTCTGTTACCTCTGCTATTTCCATGTTGTTCCTCTTTTCTAATTGGTTTATTACTGCTCACTGCACTCATAGGCTATGTCTACACTAACTAAAGTTAGTTCGAACTAACTAATTCAAACTAATTTTAGTTAGTTCGAATTAACTTAATTCGAACTAGAAAAATTTAGTTCGAACTAAGCAAGTGCCATTCATGGCACTTGCTTAGTTCTGATTAGCAAATTGCATTGAGTTCAATGGGCCGGTTAGTTCGAACTAAGCAATTAGTTTGAACTAACATGGCCACATTGGTTAATTCGAACTAACTAGTTCGAATTAACCCTTAGTTCAAATAGCGTATGCGAATTTATTAGTTTGAATTAAGAAAGCCCTTAATTCGAACTAATGAAAACCTAGTGTATCCACGGCTTTAGTTAGTTTGAATTAAGCTTCCTTAATTCCAACTAACTTGCCAGTGTAGACATAGCCATTGTGACCAGATCCCACTTGGCCAGGTCTCTTTGACCTTTTATGCAGCATAGGAACGTTTTGCCTGGTTTTCTCTAACTGTCTCTTGGCATTACATTTTGTGTACCTGTTTGTGTATTTGTGTACTAATTGTCTCTTGGCAGTACATTTTGTGTATCTGTTGTTCCAATAGATCCCTTCAGTTTATGTAATATCATGTGGCCAAAACATCTCCTTTGTCCTGTACCGCCCCAGCTGTAAGCCAGTTTACTCACTAGGAATACGCTTGTGTCCAAGAAAGCTGAAGCCAGCCAGTCAGTACAAATATCCCTCCATCTGTCCAAACTTACTCATAACACACGACTTCCAACAGTTTTCAATACTTTCTATGACTCAGTTTCTTCATCTGTAAGATAAGGCTAATGTGCTGCTCCCCAGGCTTAATTCATAACTGCTTGTAGAGCGCTTTGAGGCCTTCATTTGAAAGGCACCAGAGGACAATGAGTTACACATAACTGACCGTTTTCCTTGTTAGCCACAGTGTTTGTCAAACTTCATTGCAATTGAATCCAGAGCAGCCTGGAGTAATACCGTTGAGGCAGGAAGGGAGATCTGATGGGGCTTCTTCTTCATGTTCCACCCACATCTTCCCACCCCTACTTTATTTGTAATGCTATAAGACTCTGCTGTGAGCATGTAATGCTCCTGCTGGCTGGGTCATCTGTGGGAAGTGAACCCACAATCTCTGGATTTAAAAGCATGAGCATGTATTGCCTGATCTAAAGGCCTCTGTCTGTGGCTGCAGATAACAGCAGCCGCTGTCGAGACATGCTTAACCATGAGCAGGGGGATGCAGAACCAAACTGTTAACATGGGTTATGTGCACATGAAATCTAGATCTTTTGCCTAATAATCCCTTTTGAATGATGGCTCCAGTGAGATAGCTAAATTATCATGCTGGAGTCTTTAACCGCAATGGGCACCTTCTGGAGAGGGCAGAAAAATGTCTAAAAAAATGATGTGAAGACTGAGACCCTCCTTCCCTCCACCTCCTCGAATGAGAAATCATGAGAGAAAGGCATGTCCCCAGGCCTAGGAGAGGATGCTGGCTGACAGTGACTTGCTCTTGCGATGGGTTTTAAATTGCTATTCGTTTTGAGGGTATTTATTCATCTTAAAATAATATGCCCCATCACTGTGCTATTTGGTGATTATGTAAATAGTCCCACGACTGTGGTGACTAATAATAATTCCTCTAAACTCAACTGATCTGGAAATCCAGGTGCCTCATTTGAGTGTTCATAGCTAGAAATGAAGGCTGCAGACCAAGAAATGCAGGGAAGGAGAGGTTATTTGCCAGAAGTACTGCTTTGTCAGAGTTTGTTGCTGTAAATAATTTCCGCCTAACTGAAATCCGCTGTATTATAATGTAGGAAAAGAGCATTATCTGAACTGTGCCCAGCGGATTGTGGCCAATTTGATTGGGCACTGGAGTAAAATGTATAGTCTACCTTGTAACCAGTGCCACCTGCAAATGAACGATTCGAGGCTGGAGCGAGCTGAGCTCTGTTTTCGGTTCACTCTGAGCTTCACTTCATGCAGATGATATTTCTTTAAGTATTGCTTATTGTGCTGCCTGCAAACAGCCCGGCTCTCAATTTGCTGCTCAGATACTGAGAAGCCTAATGCCGCTAAGCACTGTTGGTGGTGATCAGTGGAATTTATGAAGTGGTACAATATGGTGGGTCTAGCAGGGGGCATAACAAATGGTCAAAGCAGGAGTAATATCGGTTAATGGAAGGACTGGCATCTGCTAGGAAGGCACAGCAATTTATGGCTTACAGACAACTAGAGTTGGGGCGGGGCAGATTCTACATGTGAATTAAAGCCTCTTTGATTCTATGGAAACTGAAGGTAGAGATGAGACTCAGCATTCTCCCCTCTTGAGAGGAGAGCAGGTCAGGGGGTATGCTCTGCCTGAATCTCCTGGTTACCCTCGCCCCCCTCCCCGTCCCTGATACAGCTTCTGTCCTCAGTGTGGCTTGGGAATCCCTTATTCTCTGGGCTGGGGAAAGTTCGTAAACTCTTGAGAGAATCAACAATGAAGAAAGCACTTTTCTTATTGTCCATTAGCTGAATAAACAAGCTACCCTCTGTTTATCTAGTTTCAAAGGGGTAGCCGTGTTAGTCTATTGCAGAAAAACAACAGAGTCCTGTGGCACTTTTAAAGACTAACAGATTTATTTATCGCATGAGCTTTCGTGGGAGAAAATCCCATTTCGTCAGACGCTTTGAAGATGGGAAATTTAGCAGTTATTCTTAATATCTTCATTGTATCAGTTTAAATGTTTGACAGTCTGTCTATTCCAAAGTGGGTATTAAAACCCAACATTTTTATTATTGGCGGTAGCCTCTTCCAATAAAAGGCCCTTGTGCAACACTTACACCAGTGAAATGTTTATCACTGTGATAAAAACACAGATGGTTCCAGCCTGTGCTTTTGGCACGAGCCTGTAGAGATTAGCCTTTATATCCTGTTGGTTTTAGAGAGAATCTGCTACAGAGAGCTGGTGTCTTTATGACTTTCACAGGAGGAAGGGAGTTTGATCCTGCCTTCCTTGTTCATTTTTACACTGGAATAAACGGAGGATTGGGTATAATCTCCATCAAATTACAGCTATTGGGAGTAGAAATAATAATCTCGACCACCCCAGAATCTATCCCTGCTGGTGACCTGTGATTGCGCAGGAGAATGGAAGGAGGGTTGATACTCAGTGTAAAATGATACCCAGTATCATGGGCTGGGGGGGGGGGGGTGGTAGGGGAGGGAGGGCACAGCATAAAAATCCATTTCAGTGTGGTGTTTAATGTCAAGTGCTTGTCCTGGGATCAGTACTGAATATCGCGTGTAGCAATGTCATGGGTGTTTCTAGACCAGACTTACGGACGTGATTCACGTCACTGGGCTGTCATTTCTGTTGTAACATGAAGAGCTGTCTTGCAAGGCACGATCCAGGGCACAGTGCTTATCTGTCTTTAGATAGATACAACAGTTTTGTACCAGTATCCATCACCATGGTATCTGAGCATTTTATTCACCTGGGGTGAAATCTGTGCCCCATTGAAGATAGTGGGAGTTTTGCCATGACATCAGTGACATCAGAATTTGAGCACTGGTGTGTAATTGTGCCACTAATGCCTTCTTGCCACTGTAAGATAGACCCCCCCCCCACCATATCTGATTACAGCAAAGGGGGGTAGGTCTGCTGAGTGCAGCGAGGCAGTTCTAGTCAGAGGTACACAGGAAAGATTTTAGTAATGCACTTAGTAGCAGTAAGTTCTTGGACTTGTCAGTTCTCAGTTCACTTACTGGTTTGTAATAAAATATTTGACACTCTGTCCCCCCACCCCTCACTCTCTCTCGACACCTGCGCCAAGTTCAGGGTCTGTGTTTACCCTGCCCTAGCTGCTGACATTGCATGTCTCCAAAGCTGCATGCCCTGTGGCAACTTTGCTACTGTTGCTGCCACAGCAGAACTGGGTTGATGCAGAACCTGGAATTCCGGTCTCAGCTGATCAGCAAAGGCAAGTGGACTTTGAAAAGTTTCCAGATGTGACACTTGTTAGCACTAAGTTTATAGTGTCAGCTGGTGACTCACTGGCCTTTTAAACTGCTGGAAAGAGTTTGGGGTATACCTCTGAGGCAGGCTGTGAGTGACAGTAAGTGAGAAGTGGTATGAATACTGTTTCCAAATTGTTGAGACACTTAGTCATTTCAGAAGCCGAGTGTTCAGTGTCGTTCTACAAGGTGGCTGAGATGGATGTGAGTGTTATAAATGTGATTTTTAACACATCTGTCTTCCATGCAGTTGTTTTGCTGGATTCTAAGGAGTCACAGGCAGAATTGGGCTGGACGTCGCACCCATCAAATGGGGTAAGTGAAAACCTATGCAGAAACCTTCTGTCACTCTAATACAGCTCCAGTTTCTCACCTGTCCCACCCAGGATCAGCCTGGTTCACACTGATGTAGAGCAATGGTGTGTGTCCACCAGTACTCCCCACCTATACCAGTCAAGAATCTCTGCTGTCTGTATTGGTGCAAATGGCTTAGTGCCTCCAAATAACGAGCTTCTGCAGCTGAGAAATGCTGCCTGTGAAAGTTCATGCATTGAAGGCACCCCTTCCAGGAGATGAAGGTGGAGCTCTTGATTCCTGTGATGTCCTCAGAGGTGTCTGATACTCTGTACATGAGGAGTACCTTTGCTTTTGGCTATTGCTCAGCTAGATAGGTATTTGCCATCACCCACTAAATAGTGCTAGAATGATGGGTAGACAAAATTCTGCTTAAAATCCAGATCCCAGAGGTGAGCTGAGAAGCAGCAATACATCTCCATGATCTGCGTAGCAGGCTTGCTGATCTGACACCGTGCTGCCTTGACACAAACAGTGATGTTTGTCAATCCCAGACACCTGGGGAGAGGAGCTGAGTGAGTGTATTGATTATGTCAGAGGAACACTGCAAATTGAGCATAGCTCATCAGAATGAGGTTTGCATTCTTGTACTAAGAAAATGAACTCCAGTCAATTAATGCTTTTATCTAGAGTTCACTTTCAGGCCAGTTTCTTTAAGGATTCCCTTTGCCTCCTCAGGAGCAGAAAGGAGTTCTTGGGGAACTTGGCTTCTGCATGCTCTACAGCTGGTCTAAGCAAAAGGCTGCCGCTGTGCCCACTTTCACCCGAAACAGCAAATTGGAAACCTCAGAGGTTTCCTGCTGCTCTTGATGCCCGCTTCAGAAATGACATGTATGTTTGGAGCTTGGCTGGACTGGAGTCTGGGTGGTTGGAAGGGACTGCAGTGTGGGGTTTCTTTGGTAATCTCACACTAAACTCTGTCACCTGTAGAAGAACTTGCTCTGAGCAGCCCTCAGAGCTCTTTCTGCTCAGGGCTGTGATGATCTGATCACCAGAGATCATCAACCAGCACTTTCCCTGGCAGCTTCAGGATAATGCTGCTTTACTTAAGATTGGGTGAGTTTGTTCCTTGACAGCAGCTATGTCCTCAGCCTGCACCCAGGCTTCAGAGTGTCCCTCTCAGGCATGAGACACCTGGCTCCATCTTCCCCTGCCATCTCTAGCATCTCTGGAGGGTCTGGCTGTATCTGGTATTGTGAGCTGCTGCTCTGAGGGATTGTTGTGCAAACACTACTTGTCCAGGAAGGGAAAGCCATGAAAGACAGTTGGCTCCGGGGACTTTGCCCCTCACTCCAAACTGACTTCCTGAGCATTGCAGAAGCCGTTCTTGGAAAGGAGGATGGAATCCTTCCTTCTCTTTCCTACCAGATGACAGGCAAGAAGGTGGGCTGACACTTCCACTCTCCCTCTGCCTCGACTGATCTCTAATTAGGAGATGGATGTTTCCTTCCGCACTGGGGTGCCAAAATTACTGTTTCGCCAGACAGCAGACTCCACAGTCCTCTGTCAGTGCTTCACTGTCATATAGCCCACAGGTCGGAGTGGGCCCCATTCTAAAAGCTGGCTTTGTCTCTACCATAAGGGGATAATTGTATGGGCGCTACATTAAAACACAGCCTCTGACTTAAAGCTAGGGGAGTTGCAGAGAAGCTAGCATCACTATCTTGGGAGCAGGTGCTTGGAGAGAAGGGGTCAGTCAAACGGGATTGGAAACCTGCCCTGCTAATACACTTAACTGTAACATTAGTCACTAATAAAGGGAAAACTGTCCCTGGCCCTCCTGCAGTGAATTGGGGGATAATGCACCTTGCCTCTAGCTTTGCAGATAATGACTTATCTGGGTTTTAGAAATTAGATCGTGTTTTAGTAGTTTAGTTAAATCCTGTTCCCATGTTCTGTTGCTAGCTGTGTTTCTCCCTCTAAACATATAGAAACCGGAGAGCACTATCAAGTAGCTGTGTTATGATTTGTGTATTCTGTGGGCTTCAGGTTTTTTTAATGTCTGCACTAGAATGTTGCGTGGGTAAAGATGTTTTAGTGGCTGTATTTATAATGGTCTTAGTATGAAGGGGTTTTATGTGGAAGAGGGTTCTCACTAAATAGCAGTTATCAAGATGTGTTCTTTTTATAGTGGGAAGAAATCAGTGGAGTGGATGAAAACTACAAGCCGATTCGTACCTACCAGGTCTGCAACGTCATGGAGTCGAATCAAAACAACTGGCTGCAGACAGGCTGGATTGCCAGGCGCAGTGGCCAAAGAATCTTCATTGAGCTGAAATTCACCCTGAGAGACTGTAACAGCATCCCTGGAGTCGGTGGGACGTGCAAAGAGACTTTCAACCTCTACTACGTTGAATCGGATTCAGATCTGGGCCGCAGCATCCATGAGAACAAGCATACAAAAATCGATACCATTGCTGCCGATGAGAGCTTCACCCAGGGGGACTTGGGCGAGCGCAAAATGAAGCTGAACACAGAGCTGAGGGAGATTGGGCACCTGAGCAAGAGAGGCTTCCACCTGGGCTTCCAGGATGTGGGTGCTTGTGTGGCTCTTGTTTCCGTGAGGGTCTATTACAAAAAGTGCCTCTCCACGGTACAGAACTTGGCGGTGTTTCCAGACACTGTGGCAGAAGCAGCATTTGCAACCTTGGTGGAAGTTAAGGGCACCTGTGTCAATAACTCCGAAGTAGACCTGGATAGCCCTCCCAGGATGCACTGCAGTGCGGAGGGAGAGTGGCTGGTCCCCATTGGGAAATGTACATGTAGTGCTGGCTTTGAAGAGAAGGATGGTGGGTGTGAAGGTAAAAACGGCCATTCATGCTCAGTTCAGGCCCTGATCAGTCCATCTCATTGTCATACTGTGCCCATCACGCTGGGGTCCGAGCACAATGTAAACACACGGAATTGCATTTTATCAGTTTTGTGCTGTGGAGTTTTTTATTTCGTTTGTTCTGATTTACTACTCCAATAACCAGAGGACCCAGGACTAGGATATAAGGGTTTTTGTGGTGGTTGCACTGTGCCAACAGATTCAGCAGCATCTTTGACTAAACAAATATGTCACAGGTTCAGAGTAGCTTCAGGTATTTTCCACAACTTTATACATGCTATAAAATTACTCTAGAACACTAATATCTCCATTGTCATGCTTTACACTCAGCTTAATAATCCAGTGACTTTACAGCTTGCAAGGTTACATTTAATGACAGCTGTAAAAATGGATATAACCCCTACTTAACTAATGCCATTTTAATGAGTTGGATGTTGAAATCACTTCAGTCTCTCTTTTTTAAAGTGATGGTGAGGGGAAAACTCTGTGTTCCTCAGGGGCTGAGTGACCCGGGGATATGCTCACTTGGAATTATTGTTTGGAAATGCTTTTGGAATGGAAGAGGATTATTTTATTAACTTTTTCTTAGCTCTTGGTCAATGCCTAATCTCAGGCCAGCAATGTAGCAAATGCTTCTATAAATCAAGTTAAAAATGTCAAGGTAACTAAGATGCATCTCTTCACACACTTTCAAATGCAGGATGTTTTGAGTAGTGTTATCTGTGCAAACCCTAAGAAGTTCTTGCATAGCCTGTTGTCACAGATCTAGTCAAGTGCCGTATCTTGAGCACACTCCAGATTGCTGAGAGGAAAACCAACTGTTGGATCCTGAGCGCTTTAAGCCTAACAAGTTCCTATCCAGCCCCTGTTATCAGTGAAGAGTCCCCCTTCCCTCCTATATTTGCCCCATCACTTAAACACACTGTATTCCAGACTCCAGCTGTGAGAGCACGTTGGTCCCCAGGTTAACAATTCAGGTCGTGAGACAGGTGTAATGAAGCCTTTGCACAGGATTCTAACATGAGGGCTTTTTGCTTAATTGTGCAAGGAGTGCAGAGATCTAGATGAAAATAATAAACTCTTCATGCATTTGACTGCCTTGGTTTCCTCACCACTCCACAGCATTCTTTGGGTTGGGGTCAGTCTTTGGAGACATCTAGGATCCTGCAATATATGGTTTGTCTTCCCAACCATGGAGCTTCTCCCCCTTTGTCTAGATCAGCTTGTTCTGAGTTAGGTTGGTCCAGTAGCTAAACTGAGCCATCCCTATGCTATGAAAACATGCTGGTCTCTTCCCCTTTCCAGCCAAAACTTCCCATGAAACTCTTTGCGTCTGCTCATGGCCCACCCAGCCTCCTTGGTTTTTAAAGGCTAGCATCAACACCTTGATTTCTTTGACCTGCTGCTGGTTCTTTCCTCTCTCTAAACAACAGCCTGTGTCGAGTGGTTGGGGAAAAATTGGTTCTTCTTGCTTCAGCTAATCTCCTCAGCATACCCATTATGTGGTCAGAGCACAGTCATTAAAATTGACTGTTCTCCATTGTCCCTAGTCCTGTGGGTACCTGCTCCAGGCCTTGCCAGTCCATGGTGGATTCTACATAGACATGGAGTTATGTGGTGACATGGCAATTTTCATAGTAACAACTTCATAGTATGAATCCGAATTCATAAATTGTACCAACAGTTTCCCCAAACTGGCACACTTGTATGTCTCTGTAGCTCAGGATTGGCCATTCCCATTACTCCCCTCCAAGAATGCCCATCTAGACTTTCCTGTAAAAAAAAAAAAAAATTGGTGGTTGATTATTTAACCATGGTTGGAACACACTGGGAGGTGCTTCTTTGCTGATTGTAACAGTGTGTGGAGGAAATAGGTACCTATTCTCCTGCTGATCTCTGTGAAGCTTCATTAATGTAGTGGAGGCCTTGGGTCCTGTGTTTGTGTGTGTGTAGCTGTGCCTGGGAAGCTGCTTTCTTCAGTTGAATTAGTTTAGCGTGACTGAAAAGCCCACTAATGCCCATGTAGAGACAGGTTAACACTTAGGCTTTAACAGAAGTGGTTAATGTGACTGAGAGGATGTTTTGTCTATGTGGGTGTTACTGGGGGGTTTCAGTTGTGTAGTCTGTTAACTTGACCAATTTAGCTATGGGAAAGAAGTACCTTTTGCCCCCTCCTGTCAAGATCTGTGGGAATGTCTCCTTTCCTTGACAGGATCTGGGTGTGTCCCGCACTTGCCATCTTGGAAATTTTCTATTTAGAAACTCAAACTGAGGTGATCTGGATGCCTACTAGGGTGACTTGTTTTAAAACTGCAGATACTGTTGTCAAATTGCAGACTGGTGAAAATCCAGCTCCACTCTGCTTGTGGAAGGCCATGCAGGGCTGCAGAAAATTCACTCAGTGAAGAGATGAGGAGACAGAGAGGATTTAAATACGTCCCCCACAAAAGTGCTAAAATTTCTTTGGTGGAGATGCACCCGTGCATTAGAAGAGTGAGATCTGCCTAAGGAGAACAATTCATTTGTCTCAAATGAATACTTGACGCCATGCAAACCGTAAATTTCCTTTACAGGAAGCAGCATGCTGGCCATCTAACTCTGCTCACTGCTCCACCGGAAGGCCGGAGAGCCTTTCATGGTGCTCTTGGTACTAGTTATTCACTTAATGCTCTCTCTACGAAGACCGTAATAAAATGATTGCATTGAAATCTTAGTATTGTTCATTGCTTCAGTGCTTGCGTGGCAGCTTGCCATGCTCTTCCCATCTGTTTGGAGTGGGGAATTTACATAGAGAGTCCCAGAGGGCTCTTGCTAATGTTTCAGGTTTCTCCGCGTTGAGTTTTAATAATTCAGATTCTCTTAGGAAAAATATTTGAAGTAATTTAATGGACATAATCAAGTTTTTTCCCCGTTCCCAGAAAGCAGGTCATTAGTCACTCTCTGTGGAGCTGCGCCTGATGTCTGGTCAAATATCAGAAAATAATTTTAGAAGTTGGAATTTCTTTAAGTCTTGCATTAGCATAGTGATAAGTGAATAACGTTACAAGATTTATGATGAAAGCATCTGAGGCTGCAGGAATTCTTCAGCAAGGACAAAAAAATTAGCTTCACTTGAAGGCAAACAAATATCAATGGCTTTTTGTAGAGGTTAAAATTGACTGGCTGTGCAGCAGATCTGACTTCAGTGCTTTGCTCCCAAGAGCTGCTCCGAGAATGGCCCTACACCTTCCTGGTGGAATTCCAATTCTGATCTCTGACAGCAGAGCTTTGGTTTACCAGTGAGGGAGAAGCCATTCCTGCCCATGTGATTGAAGGCCAGGTAACATAGGCATGCTTCCAGAGCAGCAGCTCTGACTTGAGATAGCGGAAGCTGCTCGTGGCCTGCAGCAGAAGTTCTTCCCCAGTATATGCTGGTGAATCTAATCCCACTGTGCAGATGTGTGGGGCTGTGGGGAAAGGCAGGAGTCTAGGGAGAGCTTATGCAATGCTGTCTCTCTCACACTGTGCTGTTCCGTCAGAGCACTTGTCTGTCCCCCAATAAGAGGGCGTCATGCAACCCTTGCTGGGCTATTGTGCTCCTCTATCTGTTCAACGCCCCTCTCTTTCCCTCTTGGGCCAGGTGTGAAACGTGTGGTTTGACTGGTTTGCAATGAATTGCTCTCTGAGACGCCTTTTGTCTGCGGGTGTCACTGCCTTTCATGGTGCTGTGTGTCTGTGAGCAGGGCCATGGCTGACAGCTATATAATCCTAATCTTTAATGGGTTTCTCAAATTCTTTTCTTCCTTGGCGGCCAGAATTACCTGTTGCTCCTGCCTTCCTGGCCTCTTTTGTTCAAGGGGAGTTCTCAGTTGAACTGGGAGAAGCCCAGCAGACAGACCATTTCTGGTATGATGGGGCTCTTGCATTTATGAAGCCCTGCTCTTTGACAGGCTTTTCCTCATGTTACACTTCCATCTGTTTATACTTTGAGACCTTCGTTGTGACCCTTCTGGCTGCACTTCATTATGGGATTTGCTGGAGATGGAACAAATAGCATGTCTGGGACCCTCAGTTCCCTGGCATCAAGTCTGCAGTGAGTGACCCAAGGTTCAGCACTATCTGAATGCAGGGGTGTAGATCAAGGGAGAGCTGCCAACCGCCATAAGAAACTGTAGTGTCATACAGACTGCCCCGCTGAGCTCGTCACCTGCCTCTAGGCTCTACAGCCTGAGGATGCCATGCCCCAGGAGTCCTTATTCAGCCAACAAGCCGTAAATGCACCTCATACTTGGTGGCTGAGGGCCCAAGTTCAGAGTGTAAAACACCCACACAGCTGCTTGCTTGGCCCTGGGGCACTGAGCTGGATCAGAGCCTCCCAGCCCCATGGAGAGACCAGCAGGAGCAGCGGCTCCTTGTGGCCTCTCAGCTGTTCTTCATGCTGCTCACCATGGATGGAGCTCTACGGGGATGATAAGCCCTGGTGTACCAGGCCACGTCTGGCCCTGGCGTGAGCTGTGGCTGCCCAACTGACCTTGTTGGTATTTCACCTGCCAATGCAAGCTTGGCTCTCTCTGTCTTTGAAACCCTGTGGAAACAAGAGCCCTTGCAGCAGGGCTGTGTCTCAGACAGAGCAATGAAACAGCTGGAGTTCACTTAGCATAGAATCATAGGGTTGGAAGGGACCTCATGAGGTCATCTAGTCCAACCCCCTGCTACAAGCATCTCCTTGGCCTTCACACTGAAAGCCGGCTTCCTGCCCGCAGCAAAGGGGCCGCTGAGCAAAGCAGTGTCTGCCAAGCAGGACCAGAGCCCAATCCACCCTACACAAGCCAGGCCTTTAATGTTCCTTCTTATTACGCCCTCTCTTCCATGTGCTTCCTGCCTGGCCTGGTTCAGGCACTACCATTAGCAGAGAGCACCTGCACTCTGCCTGGCTGGGAGAGCACAGAATTCAGCATTCACTGCATGAGGAAATCATAAAGTAACTAAAGCTGGATGCTCCTGCACTTGTCGCCCTTTGCGGAGGAAAATGCCAGGGCTGAGTCTTTCTCCCATCGCATTGGCACTAGCTCTGCTCTGGACAGGCCCTGAAAAATCAGCCCTTACTTCCTGCATAGGAAGAAAAATAAATTAAATGGTGGAAGGGAATGAGAATTACGCACAGAGGCCACCCCACTGACAGACAGCATCCTCTGTGGTTCTGCTCTGAAATCTCTGACTCTGAGCCACAGTGACCTGTTTGCTAGCACGATGTGCTACATCCAGATCAGAATCATGTTAGCCTAATAAGCAGTGGGTCTGTCTTCTGGTCAGTTTTATTTCCTACCTTGTTGATCAGTACCTGCTTTCTTGGGTGCTATAAGATTGGGCACTGAAGCTGGCATCTCTGGCAAAGCAGAGGGGTTGAGATCCACACAATGAGAGTCAGATAAAATAAGCAAGGCAGAGTCATACTGGGCTTTGAAAGGGTGGGGTGGATGTGATGTGATGGAGAAGGAGGCACTTTTAGGATATGCTTTTCTCAATGGGGAAGAGATGGATTTCTGCGTCTTCCTGAACTTGCAAGGCTGCGTTCTAATTAGATTAGAACTCTTTAGTATTCTAGCGATTTAATATACTGAAGTCCACCTAGTACTTAAGGAATATTCAAGTCTCAGTAATCAGCAGAGATTATAAAAAAAGAACTAATAGGATTTATAGCATGTGCTGGTCACTGCTTCAATAAACCCAAATATTTTTGCTGCTCATCCTTTTATACCACTCTTTTCATCCTAAAGGATCCCAAGAGGTGTGACATACTTTGTATGTGTTCTCGTGTATTAAAAAACACTTCAGTGATTGAAATGCAGCCACCTCTCGTGTGGAATGAGGTAGCTGTTGACCATCTTCTCAGATAAGATGAAGTTCTGTCACTACAAATACAATTGAAACATTCCTCTTTTTTAACACACGTGTCTGCAGCTAGATGTTGGTCTGTGCTTATTTTGATTTTGAAATCTAGCTCCAGTGATGGCACAGTGGGTGAATTAAAGGCCTTATTACACAATAGCTGATCAGATCTGTCCACTCTTGCCTCGTTCCTGACAGGCTCCTCAGCAGCTGTGTATTTTTATCTTCAACATCACAAGACACATGCTTTGGCAACGGCACTGTCTATAAGTTACTTTACAGCGTATGCAATATCGTTTGAAGCCCTAAAGTCGAGGCTGTGCTGGCAGTTGTTTTAAAGTTGTCTCTTTCTGTTTCATCTTCTACATCCTTCTCTCAGCATCTGCAAGGAGAATTTCAACAAAGCCCAAGGTTAATATTTACCAGCCAGATTTGTTGCAAATGAGACAACTTCAGCCAGACAGTGAATTAATATGATGGAGACCAGATTCCAAAAATAGCTGTCAGCCACTTTGCTTTGACAGAAACGTAAATTTGTGCTGTAGCTAAGTTTTCTTTTCAATTTATTTCTCCCCAGTTTTGACAGGATTGGTGGGAGCTGGCTGCGTGTTAGTATTCTACTGGGCGTGCGGCAGGCACTGGAGAAGTAGCCTCTGTGTACATAGTTCCCACTTTTACCTTTATCACCTGCCAGTCAGCATCTCCTCTCCAACCCTGGTGCTAAGATCTAATTAGCAGGCAATTCCACAGGCTTTAGGACATCTTCTGTGTGAGAATAACATCACCAAAAGCAATTTTGGGAGGGAGGATTTTAAAAATTCTGTTTAAAAAATGAATGTAGTGCTGGTGTAATGGAACAACAGGACAACGCTGGAGACTAACGGTCCATTGTGCACAGAACAGGAGGGGCACAGCAGTGATACTGCATGATCCTAACTCTTGATCTGCCCAGCTTTAACCTGGCAGGACTGACGTCACTGGAGTTTAGCCTTGTCTGGTATTTGCTGAGCTACAGGAGCCAGCAAGATGGTGAAGGGACAGCGTGCATCACAAGCCACCACCATAAAGAATCTGCCTGGGAAAATGTGGGTGTAGTAGAATGTGAACCATTGCTAAAGGGTAAGTTATTTATACATGCAGCAGTACGTCTTTCTCAGAAGTCTTCCTTGTAAATTGCCCACCTCTAGAATTCTCTTTCCTCTCTATGCTTGGTAACTGAACAACAAAACTAAATGTGCATGTGGCCATGACAGACCTGGCTCAGGAGCAATCCCCATTTAATCTATGCCTTGCTGCCTCTCTAGCCATCATTCTCCTTCTAACTACACGGAGTTGGGTGAGTCATTCCTTGCCTGAGGTCACTAGATCTTTTCTTTAAGAGGTTCTGACAAGAACTTAAATTAAATCAAATACTCAAGTGACATTAATTAGAGAGAGATTCTTGACCTGCAATCGGACCTGTCCTTAGAAAGCATGGCCATGACACAGATCATCAGTGTCTGTCAATGATGGGAAGAGCAAACACTCTGCCACGAATATGGGAATGACTTTAATATTAGCATAACAAAGAAGTGGATCACACTCTAATTGACTCTGTCTCTGCACTCTGCGTACTGAGCTGGAAACATCTTTTGTAGGGTGCATACACAGTTGGGCACCTGAAACAGCTACATTTTAACCAAATTTTCCAAAGATTTCCAGTAGTGGGACATGGGGTGAGGCCAGTGCTCAGGAACACCTCACTAAGGCTATGTCTACACTGGCAAGTTAGTTCGAATTAAGGAGGCTTAATTCGAACTAACTAAGCCATGGCTACACTAGGCTTTAGTTAGTTCGAATTAAAGGCTTCCTTAATTTGAACTAATAAGTTCGAATTAACCAATGTGGCCATGTTAATTCGAACTAATTTCTTAGTTCGAATTAACCGGCCATTGAAATGAATGGGGATCGCTAATTCAAACTAAGCAAGGGCTTGCTTAGTTCGAACTAACATTCCAATGTGGCCGTACTAGTTCGAATTAAGCTAATTTGAACTAACTAAAATTAGTTTGAATTAGTTAGTTCGAACTAACTAATTCAAACTAATTTTAATAAGTGTAGACATAGCCCAAGATGCCAATTTGCAATGGACATGCACACTTAAGAACGTAGTGCACCACCCCAGCGAGGCCAGGGGCTAGTATGCTAGTGTCATAAGGAAATTTGCCCTGCATTATGTATAACTTTTAGAAAAGGCACTCAGACATATCCTGGATCTGGAGGACCTTGTGTTGTGAAGGGCTGTTGGGAGACAAAGGGAGGGATCCAGCTCGTGAGCTGTTGAACAGTTTGTGAGCTATTCTTCCGATTCTGCCTGTATTTGTGTAATATATTGAATGAATTACTATGGGACAGCAGCCAGGCTTACCACAGTACAGCAGACTCTAGGGACACATTCTGTCAGACACTTGATGGTGATGAGCTGTGTCCTGGCCCTGTAGTAGTTAATGCGGAGGAGGAATAAGTACGTAAACCCACTCCTAACAGATCAGTGTGATGGTAACACTGTGCGCTGTGCATGCCAGCTTTGCTGTTGAGGGACATGCTTGTCCCATAAGTCATAGTGGCAACTTACTGGCTGCACCAGCTCATTCTCTGAATTTGTGGTTTGGTAACAGGTGTGAAACAAACTCCCTTCCCAAGTTGTTGGCTGGATTTTTGAGCAGCAAGTCGGACTTGATGCAGCACCGAGCACTGGAGATATTAATTTACTGTGAGAGTAATTGGAAATGTTGCTTACGCACTAATAAATCTATAGCAAACAATGGCCTAAATAGCTGCTTCCCCATGAACTTGGGCCGGGACAAAAACCTCTGAACTATGAATTGCTTTCACTTCTTTGTTCAGACGTGTTCACTTTATTTGGGAGCAGGAGGGTTGCATGGTTTCCTCTCCTATTAGTTTTTCTATTGGCCGTTGACGCCCTTTCCCCCCACATGTTGATTCCTGTGGAGGGTAGAATTGCCATCACCAGTCGGTGCTTCAGAGACGCATGCTCCATGATCAGTTGGGTCTCACCTTTTTGCTAGTGCGCAATGTGGGGTGGAGCACTTGTCTCGTGCCGATATTCAGGTTACTAAATCCCTGCTGAAAGGCACCCTGATAGTTGAGGCCATGTGACATCTGGACAGAGGAGAGGTGGGTGGAGCCTTTGTTTTTTAATGTTACACTCTGTTAAGGTGTGTACATGAGTGCGTCAGTAAGTATGTGGTAGTTCCAGCTGGGCTGGGATATTGTAAAAACTGTGTGTGTGAGGGCCATGTGTCCTCCCATTTCCGCTCACTAAAAATGGCTGCAACGTCCTGACTGCCTCCTTTAGAATGTCGCTATCTCCTGGTTCTGATTTTAGCTTTCTAAGTACATGCTGCCTTCTCACTTGGAGAAGGGCCTTGGACCTGTTTTGGGGTTCAATAATCTCTAGGCTCCTCGCTGGGCAGAGCAAGATTTGCAACTTGTTGGAAATAAGATACCTAAAGCAAATGGTTCGCTCTGCTTTCTTTCAAATGTGTGCTGTGGTGTCCTTTATCTATATCTAGTGTGTTGCTTTCCTTTCCTTTCCTTTCCTTTCCTTTCCTTTCTGCTCTTCTCACAGTGTCCCATTAAGTTAGGTTCACACAGTCCTACAGGAAATTCTAATAATCCAGTAAACAATAACCCCTCCTTGCTCACAGCTTCCCAGTCAGTGTTCATAACATTATTAGATTTCAGCAGTCTTAGATTATTACATAACAATTCACCCAAGGGCAAAAGTGAGAGTAAGGAACTTGTTCCTGTGTAATGCAATAGTACCTATAGAAACAGCTGGAAACAAGGAGAGACAGCACCATCTGACCTGCCAGCTCTCCAAACCCATCAGCAAGTGCTCTGTGGAAGCGCTGTCCTGTGTCGCAATTACTCCTGAATAACAATCCCTATTTGTTTGTCATCTGACTTGCTGCTTCAATGGCCCCTGGCCAAGCGTGACCTCAGCAGAGAGAACAGTCAATGTTAAGTTGGAAGAATACGTTTTGAAATGTTCATAGAAAAAATGTAAATGAGAATCCTAGGAAAGGCCTTTTCACTGATCCTGATGTTGGAGATACATTACACTGCACCTCTGTGTGATGAACTTCTGTTGATCTCAATTCTTCCTAGCTACGTGAAATGTTTGGAAAAGGGGAGTCTGTGTGCCAGGCTACGCTCATGCCCTGCGTGCCTTCCCTCTCTGAGCAAATGGTAGTTCTGAATGAAGTCAAAATGCTCCCCATGATCTAACTGTTTCTCTAATTGTCCCCTGTTCTCTGCTGACTCTCTTTATGTTCTCTCTGGTCTTGCCAAAGCAGCTTCCCAAATGAGACTGAAACTGAGACTGTGATAGAACGTGCAATGGTGTTGGGAGCATTAGGAATGTATAAAATGGGTTTGACAGTGGACAACCCAGCAAAATTTCCTGCACAGCCAAATATTTGGTGCCAGATCTGAGACCGCTGTGCAAAGCCCAAGCACTAAAATGGTGTATCGCTCATTAGGGTTAGGTGTCCCCATAAACAGGTCACATTGCCCCTACTCTCACCCTTCTTCCTTTCTTTCCCATTCCCTCCACCCAGACATGTGGGTCAGCTGCTCTTCTGTGTCCCCCTCCTATTGTGAAATATGACACTTCTCCCGCGCGATCCTTCTCCAAAACATTCCAACTATCTTAAAAGGAGACTCAGGGGACAAGGTGTCAGGCATCTGAGTAGCAGGGAAGGCAATGTGGTGGGGCTCCGGGTGTGCGGGGGGTGGGGGGTGTCGTAGATTTTTTCAGTAGACACAAACTTTTACTAAATTCTGTAGCTGGGAAATGAAAGTTCAGCCCCATATTGGAAGAGGATTTCTGGCCAGGTTAGTCAGGCCCAGTATTATTCAAATTACTGTAAAGCTGGGAACCCCGCTGTCTACAGCTGCAACACTCACACTACAGGAAGCCTTCTTTATTTGCCATAGTTCATTCATTTGGGCTATGTCTACACTAGAAAAGTTAAGTCGACTTAAAGTCGACTTAAAGTCGACTTAAAGTCAACCTTATTAAGTCAACCTAACAAAAGTCTACTTTTCTAGTGTAGACATAGCCCCTTTTTGACTTTATTAAGTCGACTTAACATTTTAAGTTGACTTAATAAGGTCAATTTAGGAGCTAATCCCCATCCACACTGGCTTAAATCAACCTAATAAGGTCGACTTAAGTGTTAAGTCAACCTAAAACAAGGTGTTATTAAGTTGACTTAATTTTTCCTTAAGTCGACTTAAGGAAATGCTTAAGTTGACTTAAGGAAAGCCCAGTGTGGATGCGGAGTAGTTTAGGTCAACTTAAGCCTCCTTAAGTCGACCTAACTTGTAAGTGTAGACGTACCCATAGTAAGCAACGTCACAAACACTCTAACTCTGCAAGGTAGATAGAGAGAATACAGAATGTACAACTGAGCAGCCATATTCTCACCCCATCCCTTGCAGAACAACCCAAAATATTATCCATTATCTTCATTATCACGTCACCTTCCTCATCGTTACCAGTGGCCACCATCCTGTCACATCCCAAGTGCTACAGCGCTCTCTCGCCTGTCAACAGGCTGGGATACACCTTTTATAATATGTTACACTGACCGCCAACTTTTATGATATGTTACAGTGACCGTCTGATGAACATTCAGTGGGGGTTTTTCCCTCTTCTGTATTTGTATATCCTCACCCTATTAATATGGGGGTGTCCTTTTCCTACAGGTCAGTATATTAATGATCTCAACTTATTATCATATACATGAATTTGCTGCCACAGCACTCTTGCTGTCTGACACATCTGCAGAAGTTCTAGTCAAAAGCTGGTGTTCGCACACATTTCTATGGTGGCTGGTGTCATTGTGGACAGAATTCCCCCTTACACACTCTTTTTCCAGAACATAAAGGTGACTGACAACAGAGTCCTGTGGCACTTTTAAAGACTAACAGATTTATTTATCGCATGAGCTTTCGTGGGATTTTCTCCCACGAAAGCTCATGCGATAAATAAATCTGTTAGTCTTTAAAAGTGCCACAGGACTCTGTTGTCTTTCTACAATAGACTAACACGGCTACCCCTTTGGAATTAAATAAAGGTGACTGTTAGAGCAGTGGTTTTCAAACACTTTTTCTCAGGACCCAGTTTAAAAAAAAACATTTATGTCTGTGACACAGCAACTACATCTCTGAGCAATACATTCCAGTCTTCTGGTGGTGAAAGCAGGGGAGGCCGCCACCTAGTACCTTAGGGTCTGGGACCCAGTACTGGGTTCTGACTCACGGTTTGAAAACCATTGCGTTAGGCTATTTATCTGTGCCAGAGTTCAGCAGTTATCCTTGAGGCCCGTGAAGCCAATGTTATATGGGATACAGGCCTGTAGGTTCTTTGCAATACTGCTGAATAAAATATAAGCTAAAGTGAGCTCTGTGGACTACAGCAGTCACATCACTCCCTCTTGCATTCACATCACTTTGGAGCTGTTTTGCATGTTTATGTGGAAATTGCTGAATTTGCCAGAGTCTGTAGGACTGGTTTTCAGGCATTAGGATGAGAGGCTCCCAACAACATGGCTGTGTGCTCTGGGGAACAGATTAGCAAAGGGGATAATTTGCAACCTGTGGGTATGGGTATGGTGTGCGCCTTTGGAAACCCTTCCTCCCTGGCTGAAATGGTTCCTGTGCTTTGCAGTCGGTTTTTATTAGTAATAGCATCGTGCCCTTTCTAGCACCTTCCATCTGAAGGGTTCCAAGGACTTTACAAACACTCACTGAGCTGGCATGAGCCGATGAGACACAAGCCCCAGGATCTAGACATTACATTGATCGGAAACAATCCCGCAGAATGGTGGGTGCTACCAGTGTCCGGCGCTTGCTCTGAGCTCTGCCATGGGGATAAGCGGTATTGTTGCTCAGTTCTGCATTGGGATTCAGCTGTGGGCTGCTGGGAAGCAGAGGAAACAGCATTGTCTCTGCTGTGCGGATTAGACCAGGGCCTCTCATTAATAGCTTGACCTGGCTGTTGGATCTAATGGTGTGCGTGGTTTAATTCTGCTCTCTGACAGCCTGTTGGTGGTATGGTAAAGATGAGACCAGATATGAGGGCAAAGCTTGGCTTGCTATTAGGGCTCCTCACCTGTTCTTTCCATATCCCTAACACTGGGCAGCTAGAGACTCAGGGTGGAAAAGAGAATATTTTTTATTGGACCGATTTCTGTTGGTGAGTGGTAACTTTAGCTTTAGCTAAATAGGGAAACAAATGTTTAATTGGGCCTCACTTATGTGCAAAGCTGGTTGAAATTTTTTGACCAACATTTTTTCCTGTCAAATTCTAACAAGAAAAATATCACTTTGGATTAAATTCTTAGATTATTTAAAAAGGAAAATCATGTAATGAAATTAAAATTTGGGATTTTTTTCAGTTTTTGAAAACAAATAATGAAGTGTCCCCATCTTTCTTCCCTCTTTGCCTATGTTTTTTTCTTTTTGCCACAGAGTTCATGCCCAAGGTGTGTGGGGGTTTTGTTTTATTTTACCATTTTATATCTTTTCAAAACTTTCTTGGCTTTGGAAGAACTGCAGAGAGGCAAAGTTAGTGTTTCAGTTTTCCTTTTGTTGCTCTCTACCTCATCAGAAGTTGGGGAAGTTCTGAAAAGTTACAGAATGATATGGCCTGCTATCTATCATAAAGAAGCAAATAAGGACACAATATTTTTCCTGCCAAAGACCCAACGATGGGGACTCAACAAAAATGGAAGAGGCTGGTACAGCTGTAGGAACCGAGTTAAGCAGCAGTCCTTGTTTGACTTGCGAGAGTCTTGACGCAGGGAGCTCCTGCTAAGAGGTGAATTGTGAGAGGCTGGTGGGTGCTCTAGTCGTTCACTCCCAGTGGGCAGATGGGTATGAAGTTTGAGATGAGGTGGTGTCAATAAATCAGAATGCCATCCCCTCCAGGGCCTGAAATTCAAGATTTGATTTAGTGTCTTCTGCCAGGAGCTGGCAGTTAAGTTTCTTCATACAGAGGAAATGCAAACATCAGCTTTATAAAAGGCAATTGCTTGGCACTGAGAGAGTTATTGGCAACATCTTTCCCATACTGGGACTCAAATGTGTATTGCACTTGTGTCCTTGTAAATCCTAAGGGTTATTTGTCTGCATTGCACATCAACGGTTCTCTGTTTTTAAGACCTCGCTGTACTCCAGTATTCTTCCTGTAGCTGAATGTCAGAATTACTGAAACGTGGAACAAATAAAACTGCACTGGAGCCAAGATGAGAGAGGCAGATGTGGGTATTCAGGAGTCACGGAAATAGAAGGTTTAACTAACATATTTATATAAAGTGTGTAGGTTTGGAACACAGGTGCTTAAAGAAAGACTTCATCTTTGCTAAATAGGAAAATGCTTTTGTGGCTTCTTTCCATGTGGCTGGGACAGTGTGTCTGATTAGTACTTAGACTGTGAATGCTTCGGTGCGCTGTGGTCTTTTTGGTCTGTTTGTATGGTGCCTAGCACAGTGGGATCTGGGTCTGTGGTGGGGTTTCTTGGTGCTATGCTAATACAAATAACTGACCATAGTACCTAAATCTTGGCGTGCTACATTCCATGCAGGGAGCAGGGGCCACTTACACTAGCCAGATAAGAAAGCAGAATTAAAAAAGGTTGAAGACAATCTGAGCCTTAGATTTTGTGAGCGCAGGGCAGGCCACCTCCCCTTAGATCAAACATTCTTAGAAGCTGGGGGACTCCTCTGATAACTGCTAGCTGGCATGATAGCTTTTGGAATAGAAACCCAGCTCTAACCTAAAGGGATAGGAAAAGACACTTCTTATTGTAAAATGGCAATAAGAACAATGGGACCCCTTGACAGAGAGACAGGCAGGTGTTCAGCACTGTGCTGAACTAGGAGCAGCCCTCCTCTGACTCTGAGTGGGAAGTGAAATAGGAATGGGTTTGGTCAGATCTCTTAACCTAGAGGAATACAAATAATTCACTCTCTCCACACAGGATTAATCCACCGGCAACCAGACAGCAGCATGTTCCTTCAGTCTGGTGTGGTTGTGCACTCGCGTGCATGAGTTCCTTCCTGGTAGAGTCTGTGTGATTGCCACAGGCTGAGAGAGCTCATAGGTTGTCATGAGTATGTGGAAGACTTAAATAAAGCAAAGTATGTGTCTGAGACAACCATGTCCTTGGCTGATAGGTGACATCCTGCAAAGCTCTTAAGCATGAGCCTGACTTTAGACACAGGCGTTTTCCTAAATCGGGATCTTATGCGGGTATGTGAAAGCTGGCCATGGGGTACAATGCGGGGCGGGGTCCACGGGCCTTCGTCAAGGCTGTATGTTTTAGTGTCACATTTTAATGTGATAATTCTCTGATTTTCAGCCAAAACATTATTTCCCGTCACAAGAGGCTGCAGCAATGCAATCGGTCACAAGAGGAAAAGTTGTATTTGAAAACTAGAGAATTTTTTCATGTAAAATAATGGGGTTCTTGTGGCTGTTTAGTGCAAAAAGTCTTCTGAAGTCTCAAATCTGCTTTTCCATTTAAATTAAAAAGGATCTCCATATACAACAGTACCAGACTAGTTTCTGTTTGTTTAATTTTCTAGCCATTAGCATGCAAACCTGTAGGAGGTTCCTGAGTTTATTTTGCCTTTTGGCTGATGCCGGAATATTATGCATAAACAGCCGCACATAGTTTAAGGATTTTTCTCTTCAGGTTCCGGTGGCTTGCACCAAACATCCAGGCTTTACCTACATCATTTATACTGTCACCTGTATCCCTCATGATATACAACTTGGTGTAGTTCCTTTGGCAGTATAGAATTCGGTGCATTTAAAGGGACATTGTTAGTATTAAAGGATTCTTTTGCGTTTTTTTTTGTGCTTAAAAATAAAGCCACATGCGTCCATATAACCTGAAAGCTTTTATATTTACTGTAACTTATTTTTGTGCTCTATGATTTTGTCTTGACATCTTTAGCAGCTTGGAGATCACTTTCCCTATTCAGGTTCTTCATACATACACAATGTTGCAGCAGTATTTTTTGCAACCCAAGGAACACAATTCTTTATGCTGCATTGAAGACTTCTGTTCTTAATGGGTTTTGCATAGCCCCTTCCTCATCTGTTTAATGACCTGCAGTATCCTATCCCTATAGTGGGTGCCTGTCTCTCCCACACATTTTCTCCTGCATGTTTCCTTATCAGACATGTTTCTGCTGTAAATTCCTTTTTGGAGAGCTTATCAGTCTTGGGGATATTTTACAGCCCTGCACATTATATTGCTATGTTACAATGTGTCTGAAATAATTAGGGCCATGGAAATCATGGCAGAGCTACACACAAATTACCCAATGACACTTCATTTTAGAGGAAACTACTCAGAAAATTACAAGAATCACAACTTGTTAGCAAAATTCCTGTCAAGCTTAAGGCTATAGATGTTTGGCTCCTAGGTAGAAATATTAATTATTCTGCAGAAAGGCAAGGCAGGCAGTAAATATTCCACTTTCAGCAAAGGGAGTTCTGGAAGGCAGGTAGGTTCCAAATTGTTATCTGGGGTATGCTGGGGATACTCCTGCGCAATGGACTGACTCTGTAACTTGGTGAATTACACTAAAAGATTGAAACAGACAACAGTAAACTACAGTTGGCTTCTGTTGATGTCTATGTTTTATGTATCCTTGTGGAAAGCTCCTGCCTAAAGAAAAATGTTTATCAAGGTGGTTTTTTTAGTACTGGAGATTGCACTGAATTCAAATGAATATTTTTTTGTAGATTTACACCATAGGATATTTTAGTGCTTACTGAATGCACTTAGGGTATTTAATTTTCCTTCAGATAAAATCATAGAATTTATCCTAATAAGAGCTTATTCATATTACAAGAGAGACACAAAATTCCAGCATCTGGACATAAGTTTGTTTCACTTGAGTTCTTAAAATTATTTAATAAGGGCAAAAAATATACTGGAGTGCTGCCCTAAGGTACCAAGATAACAGGAGTTCAAAAGGGAAGAGCACGACTTTCCCTTGGAGATCTGCTCCACTGCTAGTATTGATCTCTCTTTCACACTGGCTTTGTCCCTTTTGCCCAGTCATGGAGATTGTACAAGAGTTCCTTTTCTTCCTCACAGTGGGGCCCTGTACCAGTATTGCTCACTGTCTGCAAAATATTGATTACAGTTTTTGCAATAAGACAAGGTGAGACTGCAAACCTACCATAAAAGAGGAAGACAGGAGAGCTCCTCTGTTAGACAATGACAGTTGTTGACTAGGTTTTTCCCCCAGCTCAGGAGCTGCACCACTTACACTTTATCAGAGATGCCAAGGTCAGAGGGGACCACTGGGATAATCTAGTCTGGCTTCCTGTATGGGAAGGGGGACAGTCATAGAACTTCCCTACCTCTGCTCTGCCCCTCCTCCTCCAGGGTGTTCCCACAGTAAGTGCTGGAGCACCTCAAAGAAAACATTAAATAACATGCTTATCTGAGCAGAAGAAGTTGCTCTGTAGAGACTGGTAAGGCCTGAAGTAATTGAGCATTCTTGCTGTTGTCTCTCTCCTCCTCCTCTTCCTTGCAGGTGCCAGGTATTGATTACTTAGTTATAAAGGACTGGAGGTGCTTAGTGGTAGGTGCCCAGCAGTTCCCCTTTGATACTTGGTCTGGGCAAAAGTCTGGGCAGGAAAAGTGAAGATTATTTTTCCAGAGGGATCGAAGTTTTCCACTCGAGCAGGCAGTTTGGCAGTTGTTCTATTCAGAAGGCACTCTTCAACGCAGTAGTTCCCAACCTTTTTGGCTGAAGGGCCACAGATATCATTTTTACAGCCCTGAAGGGCCACCAGCCTCCACCAGCAGACACCCCCCGTGAAAAGCAGTTTATCTCCTTGCTTGTTGATCTCCCATCTCCCTGTCGGCAGCAGGGAAATTGCACACATTGTTTGTTTTGCACACATGCTGTAGCTCTGAGCACTCTGTCTGGGTCCCAAGGCAGTGGCTCCCTTCGGCAGCCAGGGGGACAGAAGATCAGTGCTCCCCTCCCATCCTAGCATCTGTGGACCTAGGCAGGGGGAGGGGAAGGCTAGTCTCCTATCCCTTTGGCTGCAGAAAGGAGCCTGCATGGTCTTTTAGCCCTGTGGAAATGTGTTCCACCTGGGTCTTTAGGCAGCGACTCCATTCTGCAAGCCAGCAGGAGGGGAGCCGAGGGCCACTTTGTAAGCCTCCGAGGGCAACTTTTGGTCCCCGGGCCAAAACTTGGGAACCACTGCTTCGAAGGATTTGAACCTTCTTTTAAAGTAAGACCTGCTGCATTAAGTCATTAATTGAGTGTAACGGTTCTAAGGAGCAAATATCCGATGGGATTTTTTTCCCCAGAAATATCAGGAAGGGGCATTTCAAGCAGGAGTAATCTACCTTTCGTTCTATCAGTGCAAGCCCCTGCTGTCCCAGCTACACTTATGGGTCAGCACCAAGGTAGCTGTTCTGGATCTGGTCATTGATTGCTGAACAAGAGCTATTTCCTAACATAGACTAGGCCCAGGAAGAGGAGCTGGGAAGCTAGTGAGATTCATCTGCTCTCAGAATGAGTCTACGTAGACAGCAATGACATGAAGGCATCTCTTCCAGTTCCCCCCCAAGTAAATTTCCAGTAATGATAGCAGATGTGACACATTTGTATCATCTGTGTCTCAGTCAGGATAACTGTCCTACACACTCCGCTGGTATTTCTCATCTTGATGTAATTGGTTTGTGTAGCCCAGGAGTAAAACACAAGAGAACACAGCCCTAATGAAAACACGGTTGAGCAATCTATCTCACCTTAAATTATTTCTGCCTAAAGAATATTTTTTTCTCCTCAGCAGGTGTGGATTCTTGAACAGTTTGTTCTCATGTAGTCCCAGGCTGGGGTGGTTTGTGTCTTGAGCAGTCGGATGGTATGCTAAGCAGCAGAATTATGTTTTAATGTATTTAAGCTTTTTCTTGCATTTCCAGAAAATAAAAGATTTGCAAGAGCAGATGGTGAACGGGCCAGAAATCTGCCCCATTACTAGGTACCCAGGAGCTACCAGGGACATGCTGCTGTGAATTACTGTCTGAGTGCTAGGGCCAAAACCTGTAATTAACCCAGTTTGCAGTGGATGGAATGGCCCTTCTTGCGTGCTGCCTGGCATAGTTCAGAGCTGTGTAGAAATCTTTTTGTACTTGTTATTTGGGAGAGGCGGCAGTAGCTACTGTGTCCTCCTCACCAGGGTTTCTTCATATGACCTTTACAGGGCTGCCAAAATAAACTGACTGGCTATGTCTACACTTGTTAATTTAAGTCGACTTAGCATGTCCACACTTAAATTTTAAGTTGACTTTCAGGGGACCCTACAAAGTCGACCTAGAGCGTTAACACTGGATGCCTAGGTCAACTTGTAGGGGCCAGGTGGACCTGGGACTGGTCCACGGTGGCAGGGGGGGCACCCCTTGCCAAGTGCCAGGGGGCTCAGCCTTTGCCCCATTGTACCTGGATACAATGAGGCAAAGGGGGACAGGGACCCTGGCAGGACATAGGGGCAGGGTGGGGGGGCATGCCAAGCTCTCCCTGTGCCAGGCACCCTGGCAGAGAGGACAGTGGGGAAGTCCTGGAGAGCCCTAAGTCAACTTAGAGTTGACTTAGGGCTACTCCACGTCTACACTGGCTTAAGTCGACTTTAGAAAGTCAACTTAAGCAGAAAGTCGACTTAAAAGTAGGTTTAACAAAGTCAACTTAATTTTTCCTTAAGTTGATTTAAGCGAAGTGTAGCGTAGACGCAGAGTAAATTAAGTCGACTTAAGCAAGCTTAAGTCGACTTAATTTACAAGTGTAGACGCACCCACTGTGATCTCGGCATCTGAGCAGCTGTCTGTCCTTGAGTGTGGTCCTTATTTCTGTTGCCCTCCTTGTTCAGCAGCATAGGAGGAGGATAGAGGGGAGCCTATGCTAACAGCAGCTAATTTGGAGCTGTCACAGGGAGTCCCAGCTGGCCCCAGCAAGGATCAGTCCCGGCTTTGTAGGGACACTTCCTCTTTACATTCTGATTGCAAATATGTTAGTTAAAATCCACCCAAACCCACAGGCTTCAGGATGAAGCTGACGCTGCCTGCAAGACACTGTGTGTTGTTAATCTTCTTCCTGGACTCACTGCTGACAGTGCGAGGCCAGGCGGGGTTACTCCATGTTCAAAAACAAGACCAGGGAGTGACCGGGAAAGGGTCTACAGGAACTTGTCTTCAGCATCCTCTGTTTTCCGCTGCATTTCAAGAGAATGAACCAGGCTCTCCAAAGCACTGACCTGCTGCTCCTGTTTGCTTGCACCACAGGCATTTCAGACCAGGAGCACAGCCTCACTTTCCCTCAGTGGCTCTTTGCTGAGGGAATCTGCAGGGAGTCCAGCATGTCCCTGCCCCACCATGCTGTGAGTGCTGCCTTGGAGCTGGGAAGGGGCTGGCATAGACCTGTCTTCAAATGGCCACTTAAATGAGACTTACACAGCTGGAGTGGGCAAAGCAGGCTCAGAGGAGGATGGAATCTGGCTTACAGCTTATAGAAAATGCTGGGACCGAAATTCCATAGCCACGGACTGCTCTGCACGTTCTCTGCTTAATGCTGGCAAGGAAGACTACTCTGGTTACTCCAGTTCTCCTTCCCTCCTGAAATGGCTCCATTCTTTGATCTCCTTTACTGCAGCTAATTGCCAGACTCCTGCTGAGGGAGGGTCCAAACAGTCAGCAGGGGGAAAAGAGATGGGCTGGAGATATATGATTCAGAGGAGAGCCAATGGAACTTCTCAGGACAGTCAGCATGCAAATGTCAGCAGTGTTTTATGGGTCAGCTGCAGAACTTCCCCAGGGGCCAACCGAAATGCAGGGAAGTGGCAGCTCACTGGCATTCACAGCCTTTGCCCCAGCCTTGGTTAGTGACTGATGCATCTTGGTGGCGATGGAAAGAAACCTGAGTGATCTACAGCCTCAGTGGATGAACTGTTGCCCACAGGGGTCAGGGATGCATCGTCCCACAGTGCAGTGAATAAGACACTCCCATTCTGGCTGTGAGCCGGCAAAGGCAAACCTCCAAGTTCAGAGCTTGGTTCAGCATTGAAGCCTGAACCGTTCTCCAGATAGGCTGAGCTATGCTCGACCCATCGATTGTGTATTTTACGGGTCCCCTGGGCTCCCTGGTGCTGGTCAGGGAACTGCGTGAGGGAGAGAGACTCTCTTACACACCATCAGAAATTAAAGGAATTGCTACTCCCTTTAACAGCTTCTAGGGGAAGGGGAGTCATAGGGCTGTTCCTCTTGGGATGAGAGCAGGGCCCAATGCTCCTTTGGGAGACTCAGTCTTGTCCATTGTGAGCACCACCATTTTGGACTCCAGAGACACTTTGGCTAGAAATGAGTTGGCCTGTTTGCTACATGAGAGCCAGGAATGCTGTCCAGTACCGCGTGGCTGTGCCTCCTTCTCTGCTGTCCTCAACGGTGTCTAAATGCAACCCTTAGGGTGTGAAACTTAATTACATGAAATTGGCAGCATCTTGTGGTCCCACCAATGCCAATAACATGGGATAGCATAAGAACCTTGGTGCTTTTATCCATGGATTAGTTCACAGGGTCAAATTTACAGCAAGGGCCAGATTTTCAGAAGCACTGACCATTAACAGCACAGGTTCTTAGGCTGCCTAAAAATCAGACCTTTCACGGCTCAGTTGGGAACCCAACGCAGAGACCAGTTGTGAACATTTGGGTCTGATTTAAATGGGTAGTGAGTGCAGAAAATGTGTAGTTTTTCCCCAATCCAGTGGATAACCCAGTGGGAATACCTGTCATGAGATTTTGAGTGAATTTCTCCCCAGTTTTAGTACTCTGAGCCATCCCTGTCCACTCCCATAGAGTTTAGGGGTCTTGGACATCTCTACACAAAGCATTTCTAGTCCTTCACTACTGGTAGCTTTTCACGAACTGTATTAAGAAGCATGTTCTCTCTGATATTCTGATAAAACATTTGAAATATAATAACTAGTGAGTTAAGCTCAAAATGGAAATCAGATGGATGGGAGGCCGGGAGTCAGCCTGTAGCAGGCAGGTGTCAGTGGCAGCTAAAATCCACGGTAATAACTCCTAAGAGAAATGGCAGTGAGTCCAGTTTGGTCTTTCACGTGACTGAAGATGACACAAATCACATTGTAGAGACAAGTGAGACTGATGTTATACAGTGCTTGGAATGTCCAGTTTGCGATCGTCCTGCATAGCTAAGGAGCCATTTCTTTTCTGACCTCAGGAAAGGGGCTGGCAGGCAGCGTTAACAGTGGTTTCTTGTTACGTTAATCACACAACTCCATACATTTACTCTCTGTGCTCTTGGAGCAGCATCTGTGGAGTCTGCACAGAGGGCTCTACAGGGGCACCTGCAGTTTCAAACAAGTATAAGAGGATTTTTCACCCTCTGCCCAATGCTGCAGAGGCGTGCTGCTGCCTCATACACCAGAGATGGCTGCATGTTTCGGTATTGGGTGAAGGGACCCCGAACTGTGTAAAATACTTAAGACAATCTGTGAAGAGCTGTCTGGATCTTTGTGATGAGAAATCACTAATGGCGAGTGTGATGATTGTGCCATCCTTCTGAGCAGGGCTGGATTTAGGGGCAGTTGACACCCACATTTGAACACCTAGGGGGCCAGGCTCAGGGGGTGTGAGGTTTGGGGGGGCAGCTTTGTTGTTAGCAACTAAAGGGAAAATAGAAGGGTAGAAGTAAAATGTTTCAGGTGTTCCATATGTGGATTCATTTTTCATTAACTTTCTAGAATGTTCTGGGCTACCCATTCAATAAAAAATAAGGTGTTCAAAAGTTTAACAAATGTGGAGGAGTGCTGAGGGGGCGCTGAAGACGCGCCTCACCTAGACACCATTTGGTCTAAGGCCAGCCCTGCTTCTGAGTGACTGCTTCATTTGCCCCACCTTGGAGGACAAGGTATCTGCTAGCCACAGATTGAAAGGGGATTTTTGGAATCCCTGGGAAAGCGTGCTGGGTTTTTCAGATGACTGGACGCCTTAAGGCCAAGAAAGCTACTAGGAGAAGTGAGATGGAACTGGATTATCCCTCAGCAAATTGACTGGCTGTTTTATAGGGAAAAGGAACTGCTTTAATAGCTGCCCCTCTGTGATTTGCATCTCGTCGCTGCCCTTTGGAGTGGTGGAATAGATTGTGCAGTGAATCCTTGGCTCGCTTGGGTGACCTGCTGCTCAGACCCCTCCCTCTCTTACCTACTGATGTATTAGACCAAATCCAGTTCAGTGGTTCATCCACCTTCTTTGCTGATAAAAGACTCCATCATGGCATTGTGTTTAGTGACAGCACAATCTGTGAGCTTATAAAATGGGCACCAGAGAAATTGCTCTTGTCTCCAGTGTTGTTTTTCCTTTCTCACATTTGCATACATGTGAAGTGAGTGAGTTCTCATGGGACCCTGCAGCTCATTGGGGAGCAGAGAGGCAAAAGTCCTTAGCACAGGAATTATTTGTGTGCAGGCAGGGAGAACAAGGCCCTTGCACCAGAAAGATCCACAGAGGGGAAGGGATTTGCATACATTGCAAAACCAGAATGCAGAAGAGCCATGCAAAGACTGTAAGTCCAGGGTGGCTGATGACACTGGGTAACTGCACCTCTGTGTCCCTTCATGATCCACTCCAGGAGGGCCCAGACAGGTCCCAGGACTCCAGCCATCACCTGCCTCTGGGCAGGGACCCTTCTCCCACTCCCTGCTCACTAGGGGTTTAAGGCTGCACAGTTCCCTGCCATACAATGATATCTCCAGCAAGGCAGTTTCATGTATTGTCAGCAGTTACTAGTCCCTTCTCCTCTCCCCCCCACCTACCCCCGCTCTTGCTAAGTAAGCATATTTGTTCTTAAGGTAATACATTGCAGAAGAAACATAAAGAAAATATTTTAAACACATCCCGAACATACCAAAACTCTCCTGTCAGTCCTAGGGGACCCTACACGGCCAAAATCTTTCCAACCCTTGTGCACGGAATGTCCCCCCGCCCCTCTTAGACACACAGTCCTGTCCATTTGCTGGATCAGAAAGGAGAACCTGAGTCAGTTTAAACCCAGCCTTGTTAAATAAAAACCCTTTGTCTGTTGGTCTTTGAAAACTCAGTTTGAACCAATCTAGCAAGCCTGATTTAAGGAGGTAAATAACTCAGTCATAGGTTGGTGGCCTATTGCAGGAGTGGGTGGGTGAGGTCTTGAGGCCTGCATTTTGCAGGAGGTCAGACTAGATGATCGTACTGGTCCCTTCTGACCTTAAAGTCTATGAGTCTATGAGCCTTCCCAAGGGGTGGCATCTTTTGTGGTGTTTACAACATGAGTGAGTCACCTGGGTCAACCCCACTGGTTTTGGACTCCCTCTGGAGTCACATATAATCCTTGGCCCTCAGTGTTACGTAAAGTGAGTACAATATGGACCCCAGTGATATAGCACAGGATTGTGATAGCTGTTACAACTGAGACTAGAGTGGAGGCATCAAATAGAGTTCCATGAAATGCTGGGTAATGTCCAGTTTTATAGCTGGCCAATAGAAGTGTCTGCTCTTCTTTTCTAGTATCTTCTTTCACAGAGGGTTTGTCTACATGCAGATGTTTGCATTGCCGTATCCATTTCTCAGCTGATAGTAGATGTTACAGTTAAAGCAATACAACTTCCTAATGTGGATGCATCTACACCAATTTACAGATGCTGACAGTAACTGTGTCCACACTCACAGGCCATGCCGCTTTAACTATCTTTTCTAACTCCAATATAGTTATAGTGAACCAAAGCTCTGCATGGAACAGCCCAAACACAACAAAAGCCACTACAGAGTTTCCTTAACATAGAAGAGTTTTCAGGGTCTAGACATCTACCCCCTGCTCTGTCTCTTCTTCCCCCGCCGTCACCTCAGGAGCTATATACCAGAGATGGAGCTCATTTTCCCAAAGGAATGGGACTGAATAGGAGTCCTGCAGCCTTCTGCTCAACCTTTTGTTTTCCCTGTGCCAGCAGCTTGTCTGATTCTCATCCACTCAGGGAGGATGGTGGTGAGTTGGCAGAGTGTTAGAGAATGCCTGGTAGCCAATCCCAGACAGAGATGGAGACAGTGAAAGTAGACAAACCCAAAGGGAATTGACTGAGGATTCCTTGCTGTGACAAACACAAGTTCTTCTAAATTTAGTCTACCATGAACTCACATGCAAAGGTACCCATCATCTTGAATAATGGCATATGCAAATTTTGGAGAGCAGAGGCAGATCTTAGCTATAGGTTCTGCCCTTCTCTCAGGACCCTGCCTGATGAACTGTGGATATTCTAATTAGTCAAGAGCCTAGCCATGATGAGCAGAGTCAGAGTTGCCAAAGTGAAAGTCGTGGAAGAAAATCCAACACAGCTAGCTGCAATGCCTCTCTCTGACCGCTGCAGTCCCCTGCAGGTGGGCTAAAGTGAGGCTTGATGGTAGAGACCACCAATGTGCCAGCATCCATGCTGTATTTGCTTGCTTCTTTCACAGCAGTGTCTGTATTTTCTTCACCACCACTCATCCTTTCTCAGCTGGTCTGTGGAGCCTTCTTGGTATTTAAATACTTCCTGAAAGGTACTTCTACCTCAGTCTTTGCAAGCAACATGCCACATATTTGTGGCTTGGAAGCAGGGCAGCAGGTGATAAAGTAGATGTGCAACATTAAATAGGGGAGCCAAGACATGAACCAGGCAACACCCTGAGCTCTCAACTCCCCCGGTTTTTCTCTTTCCTTTTGGAAGCTCTGGAGGACAGGGTTTTGATCTCCTTTGTCTGCCCAAAGCCCAGAATGCTATAGGTGCTGCTGCGCTAGGTTAATGAATTTTCATGTATATATCTCCCTGATGCACCCTGTTGGAAAGATACAATGTCACTTGGTTCAGGCAACCAGTTAGAACAGTGGATGGGGTGACTCCCCCTTGGCAATTCTTCAATGCCAGGGATAAGATGTCACATTCGCCTTAGTCTTCCCCAGAGTAGTTCCCGGTGGCAGTTCCCCTGGTTATCCCATGTCTCTTCACTCCCACTAGGCTTGTCTCACCAGACCAGACATTGTCCACCTAGTTGCATGGCCTGCCTCCTATGAGTGGCCAGCAACTTCTGATTCAAAAGGAGGAAACTCAGCAAGTGCCTCGTCAGTTGTGCGGTGCTGAATGTGCCGTCTAGGTAGCTCCCAGGTGCGATGGGCTTGGTGGTTCTTCCTGCCCTCAGTCTCCCTCCTTCTCAGTTGTGCTTGGGTGAGTGTTAATTGGCTGTAGGGAAAGGGTCAGAGCCCTGCCGTTTGGTCATCCTGGATCAAGACCACAGCACACTGCAGAACCCAGGTCCAGGAGACCAACTCCAGACTGGAGTTCTGCAAAGCAGCTGACTAGAGAATTTTACAAAAGTTGTTGTGGGGAGCCACACAAAGATAAATATTGATTTTTAGTTTCACACTTTGGCAAAGAGCGAATTAATTCCAGCTCATGTTGTTTATGGCTATTGGATTACAGTAATAGTAGGCAGAGCTCCTCCAGCGGGCACACTGGCATTATTTCTCTTCGTATAAACGGATGTCTGCTTGAAATATCATTTTATCTAGATGACATAGATGAAATTTGCAGCAAATGCTTTTGCCTTAGGGGAAATGATGTAACTGTTTTACGGCCGTGTGACAGGAGCTGGGTTTGCAACAGGACTTTGAAGATGCTCAGCGGGTACGATTCGTCAGGAGGCTTCGACACAGCAGCAGAATTATCCTTTGTGGAAGCCAGCTCCCCTCCCTTCAAAACCTCCTGTGCAACTGCTGGATTCTAAGGAGAACATTTAAATTAGTGCTAAGTTCTGCCCTGCAGCCTCACCCATGGGAAACAAGGAACTTTCTCCTGTAACGTGTGTGCTGCTCTTTGTTGCCACGATGTTTCCCCGGGGAGAGGACTGTTGTGTGGAGAGAGGTTCTTTTTACAGTCTCTCTGTACCTGCCAAGGGCGTGTGAATTTTTGTAGAGTACCTAGCGCTTTAGGCGAAGCCCTTTACATGAGAGGAAAGTTGAAGAGGCTAGTTTCTGAGGAGAGGTTAAGGGGAACATAAAACATACAACAATCCACTCCTCTTCTGTCCTAGCCCGTCAGTGTTCTGACCCCTGCAAGACACACCCAGCACCGAGCGGCATTCTGTTCTGCTGGCAGCAGATTATCCACAAGCCTCTGAATGAACCTGCAAAACTGAATGCACACACACATCCCCGCGCTACCTAATGCAGGAACATGCTATATGGTGAGCATGTGTAGCACTTGGAGTGGACAGAACAGGTTAGTCCACACAGATCAGCTTGCCTTCCTGCTTGAGCTAAATTGCTCCTCTGGCTCAGTGGAGAAAGGCCTGACTAAGTAGAGATATGGCGGGGGCTTTGAGGGGACTGATGATTCTGGGTTTGATTCCTGGGGAAGTATTCAGTCCATAAATGTACTGGGTTTGGCATGTTTGTATCCAGGCACCTGTCACAGCTGGTTTATGAATAGAGGCTATTAAACATTGCAGCCCAGAAAATTAACACGCATTAAAAGTGTAACAAAATTTGTCAAATACAATTTCTGACAAAAAAGGGAAAGGAATTGATTTGAGAAGACTACTGAGCTGTAATGTTAATTATAAATGATCATATAGGCATTTGAGGGAGAAACTGCAGGAGTTATTGATTGCGTTTGGCAAGTATACAACCCTGCCACGATAGCTATGAATTAAACAACATGAAAAAGTTCAATAGTGCTAATGCATACTGTGTCCTTCAGGTTTTTTTCCCTCTTTGCTTTAGAGATGTCTGTAAGGTTTGTGGGGGAACAAGGTAGGCTGAGACAATGAGAAAAACACAGATCTGTCAAAAATGAAATGCTTAGGAAATATATAAAAAACCAAAGATAAGGATGACCACATTGAACAGCAGGGCTGGGCAGAAGAGCCGTTGTTAAGACTTCCACAGAGGGGGAGTCTGACCTTGCAAAGACAGCTAACCAGAAGCAGCAAACTCGTGATCAATGAATGTGGGACAAACCCAAGGGGAAGATGGATTTATCATCGGAGCTCATGTAGAAAGTGAAAAGCCAGCATGGCAATCGCTCCAGAAGTCGTTTACTGATCTGAGGGTGTGGCAGTGTCCTCAAGCTCTTATAGAAACATGATTAGGAAAAAAGCAATTAGTTTCCTTCTACATAGTCAAGTTCCAAAGGGGTAGCCGTGTTGGTCTATTGCAGAAAAATAACAGAGTCCTGTGGCACTTTTAAAGACTAACAGATTTATTTATCGCATGAGCTTTTGTGGGAGAAAATCCCACTAAAGTTTCCCATCTTCAAAGAGTCTGATGAAGTGGGATTTTCTCATGCGATAAATAAATCTTTAAAAGTGCCACAGGACTCTGTTGGTTTTCCTTCTACAGTTACTGTAAAACAAACCCCCTAGACAGAATACATCTGCACCTCACACAAGAGCAAATAAGGGGAGAGAAGAAAATGTAAAAGAAAAAATGTGTTTAATTACAAACTCAGTGTCTCTTAGTGTGTTTGAGCTTTAAAGCTCTGTCCTTGGATCTGAACTGGTGCATGCAGTGAGCAGCCTTCTTCCTTCTATGAACGTGCCATTGGATGCAGTTGGCACCATTAGCTTTGGTTAGAAAGCCTGAGCTGGATTTGAGGATTTTTCTGTTCAAGACTCTAAGGTCTGAGTGGTCCAGCTGTAGCATAACTCCTTTCTCCTCCTCCCATTAGCTTCACAGCCATTTCATTCTTCAGCAGCTGAGTTGGAAAGCAGCCTCTGGCTGATTTCAGAGCAGATTCCGGGTATCCTGTGTGGAAGTGCCTTGCAAATGGAAATCCCATGAATTTCAGTGGGATTTCCACATGCAGGTGTGAGGGAGTGGGGAGACTCCTGAAATTGTCTCAGGATGTCATGGGCTGTACCTCACTTTCCCTTGCTTTCTGTTCATGCATTCTGGTGATGGGACCTGGGTGTGTGATTATTGCAAAGACCATTGGAAGGTGGATAGGCTCTCAGGTAGACCTTACCTGGACCCCACTGCCCTTCCTACTGGTTACACAGGTTGTGCCCAGTTAATACCAAGGGGCGGTGTTCTCCTAGCCCGAGAGAAAGACAAAGGACTAGGGGAAGGGTCTAAGGATGAACGGGAGAGAAGGGCTCTGCTATGGCGGAGATCTAAGGGAAAGGATCCCCAGAGCATGGCCCTGGTCCTTCTGGGGTGTCTGCTGCTGTAACCTCTAGTTAATCTGTTAGCCAATCTTCTATGCTGTGAATCTGAATGATAATAAACCCTTCTGACTTCCGTACCAGCTGAGAGTCACTTCTGACTGGACGGTGGGGTGTGGGGCTTTAGGGCCATGGAGGAACTCCCTGGGACCCTCCTGGAGAGGGGAACTCCCACAGGGGAGTTCCAGGCAGAACAGGGGTTGGACCCTTTGAAGCTAGATTTGGGAACTCGTTTCACAGTAGCGTGGAGACCTGTGCTGGACTGGGGCAGACTCCATGGCAGCAGAGTCCTGATCAGCGGGGACTAGAGGGGACCCAGGCATGATTCCTAAGGAGTTCCGTCACAGCAGGTCAAACCCCAAAGCAAAAGGCTGTTTTTCTGAGATCGGTCAAAGCAAAATGGCTGATCTGATTTTTTCTGGAGCATCGAGTAGATCCCAGAAATGGCCATGTCAGCAAGCCAGGTTTATGTGCCAGTGAATGCAGGGCACTTTGTGAAAAGGCAAAGGTCTGAGCTGTACTTCACAGAGAAATGTCCCACAGTGAGGATCTCTCCCCTGTGGAGGCACCTGCTTGTCTCTGTGAAAAAGCTTTTTATGTGGCCCTGGGAGTCTCCCGCTGCTCTGCATTGTTTATGGAGGTGTTGGAACAGGAGAGAGGACATTCTCTGAACGCATAGAATACGTTCTCCCTTGGAGGCTGGGAAATCTCTTGGAGGTGCCTTTGCTGAGAAGGGTCTTGAGAAGAGGGAAGTGGCGTTTTGGCTCAGTTCAGGGCTAGCCTACCACGTGAAAGGCTCAAAGGTGAAGATGGTCCAGTGACACTTGTTGAGAAGCAGGTGGGTAAAGGGCTTTGGCTCCTGGCACAGAGATGTCTGAAGATGAGACAAGGGGAGCTCAATACGAAGGTGCAAAAGCAGAGTTGTAATAGTGAGGATATGGTATGAGAAAGGGGAGCCTGTGCAGAGACGGAGAAGTGGGAGGCAGTCAGGGTTGGAGGCTACTGCACAGGTGGCCTGATGTGATCAGCTGTTCTTATAGCCATTCAAATAGTGGCATGTCCAGACTACCCACTACACGGATGGTTAGGAAAGAATGTACACGGGCAGGCACTGCCGTCTGAGTCACCGACAGGCACGATGGTGCATTGAAGTAGCTCCCGCCCCCATTTGTGCCATGTTCTAATCCAAACAATGTCACTTTGCCCCTTTAAGGCAAGCTGAGATCTCCCGAACTGCAGCAGAACCGGGCTCCCCCCACCCAAGTGCCAGGTTTTCCTGCCCTTCCCAGCAGTGATTGTGATGTCACAGTATCGTCAGATGCAGTTAAGTAGGGAGCTGCGTTGGCAGAAGCCACAGTTCATTTAAAAGCTGCTCTCTGAATGTTAGTTGCAGATGAATGTAACTTCTGAGAATGCCTCTGAATCAGGGTGGGGGGTCCGTCCCTTGCTAGAGTCCTGCTAATGCAGGGAAGGAGAAGGGAGCTAAATACCCCGAGTCCAGCTGTCTGCTTCGACAGCTTCATGGGGTGCGGAAGGTTGGCCGCTGCACTGAGATTTTGACCTTCACAAATAATGGGGCCCACAGTTGAGCCAAAGTGGTAAAACTTCTTGTGTCACATCTCTCCTGCCTTCCCAATGCTGCTCTCCGTCCTATCGAGGCCTCCTAAGGACGCCTGTGAAATGAATCTTGGGAGCGGGTCCTGCCACGTGAAATGCAAACTGCCTCGCTGCAGCCCAGGGCAGTGGTTTTCAAACGTTTTTTCCTCGGGACCCAGTTGAAAACAATCATTTATGCCGTGGCCCAACAATGACATCTTTGAGCAATGCATTCCCGTCTTTTGGTGGCAGCACCAGGGGGTGCCGTGACCCAGTGCCTGAGGGTCTGCGACCCAGTACTGGCTCCCGACCCATGGTTTGAAAACCACTGGCCAAAGACGAGGTGCTGAGAGTTGGTGCTGTACAGTCCTTTTTTTTTTATGGGGACTGAACGTGTTTTGCCATCGCTGCTGATGAGAGAGATTTACAAATGACTGGCTTCACTTCTCTGTTGTTCTCTTATTATTCTCGATTGACTTTGCCTTTAAATCAGGGCTTTCCATTTCCACAGAGATTGGCTCTACTCTCTGAGTGCTGGACTGGCTGAAGCTTGAGGTTCTGAGTCCTGACTGAAGCCCCCACGATGTTCAGCCTTTCATAAATGGCTTCAAGTGTTGCCTTGGTCTTGCAAAGGGAAGTAGCTCATCTCACAAAAGCCACCTCAGTGAGACTGAATTTGAAAACAGGTCCCTGGAGGAAACGCTATCCTGTGACTTGGAAAGATGCTGCTCACTTTCAGTCTGGGGAGCTGCAGATTTTGGCTGGCCAACACATAAGGCAGCATGGTGCCCTGGGAGTGTGATGGCCAGGGGCTTCACTCCCAGTTTCAAAGAAAGAGCTACTAGTGAGAGCCAGGGAAGGAGCTCTTGGCATCATGCAGGTGGCTAAGGAACCCAACCCCTCATGGCAGCAGACAGTTGTAGTCTTCAAAGTGCTTGTCCTGAAACTCACCCAGAAAGGGAGCCCTCCCCCAGCCCTGCTGAACCAATTGCTGATTTCCATTGACAGGTGGTCACCTTTTTTCTATCAGTTTACGCCTTTGGACGGAAGGCATGGAGGAGCTGACCACTAAACACACAGGCAGGAGTTTGTCCACGTTTTAGTGCTATTATCAGGCCTTGCTCCTAAATCCAGGACAGGAAGTGGCTGGCTTCCACCTAATATTTAATCTCTCATCTGTGCTCATCCTCTATTTTAAGCTAAGCTGCGATAGTTCCTCAGATCTCTGCCCCTCTCCTCTTTGTAGAGAGATAAGCGCGTTTTAGAGAGATGAATAACCAGGCAGCAGGGGATAGATTATTAATTTTCACTGGACTCTGCTGGTTTGCTTGGGTCACTTTTAGAAAGCTTTAACATGTTTATGTTCACATTTGTCTGATTAAATACCACTGCAGACTTTAACAAGCACTTTGCAGCTGCTGCTTTCTGCAGAGCCAGGCAGACGCTCTGCGTGAATCTGGAAATGGATGGGAGGTTTGTTGTTGCTGCTAGCCAACCTCCATCAGGGAAGGTTTCTGACACATGATCTGAATTTACCAGGGTAATAGAGCTGTGAACAATGACATGGAAAGGCTGCAACAAGCAAACGGCTGTGTAATCTGGGAAGAATGGGAGGATTTTGAACCTGGACCCCTCCATGGAAATAAAATGTCCTTCAGGGGACCTTTGTGCACAATGTTTGAACTCAGTGGCACCAACAGCAAGATCACAGTCTTTGCTAGTACTTACACCTGCTGGGTTCCTACTTATTTCAATCTAATGGTGTCTCCACCAGGATTACAGCAAGATGTCAACAGCCAAAATAGTTGTAGATTCCCCCCCTGAGGAAGGCAGCTGAGATTGAATTTATTTTATACTCTTGACTAAGTGATAAGATGCCCAAGCACCAGCCCAGCCAGTCCCCCCATTTTCTTAGAGAATTGTCTTTCCCCAGTAGCCATGTTCCTGCTGATGCGGTTTCATTCTGGGATGTGCCGTGTGGCTCTCTGTTGATGTCTACTCCGGCAGGATTGTGACTGGACTGTGAGATGAAGACTGGAATCTGTGCAGGAGAGCAGGGTGCACCCTGGACAGTAGCTTAATTCTGGCTGTGTTAACCGTTAGGCTGCAAGACCTCTACTAGTTTCCATCTGAGATGTTATGTTAGCATCAAATGAAATCCCTGCCACCGCTTAACGAAGCAACTAGACAGCATCACTCAATCAGGTGAGGGTGGGAAGTGGTACACAGCTTTGGTATGTTTGCGTCTGTGTCCTCTTACCCTGGGACGCTGGGCGGGAGGCCAGACTTATTCTGATAGTGCAGATCACAAAGTTATGCAGGCCATAGGTGCCGCTGCAAAGCAGTTTTCATTTGCCTGGCCTACAGTTTGCACAGTTTAGCTTTGTGTGCACTGGCTGCACAGTTCTTGAGTCTAAATCTTTGTCCCATGCTACAGCGCTTGCATGGATGAGCCAGAATCCCACCTGTGGCTCTCCTTCAGTCTCTGATCTTGTAAAGAAGATGCTGGATGGACTTCAGAGACCTGGATTCAATTCCTGGTTCTGCCCCTCTTCCAGTGTGACCGTGAGTCAGTCACATAGTCGCTTGATGACTCTGTTTCCCCATCTTTAAAATGTAGTTAATAATTTCCTACCTTACAAGGAAACGGAGGATAAATGAATTGGTTTTGGGGTTTTTTTTGGGGGGGGGGGTCCTAGTCCTTTTAGTGTGCTGTGAAATAGAAAGGACGTGGGAGCACAGTTGAGCGGGGAAGATACCGTAATCTGAGCAGCTTTGACTGGACTGCCATTTGCTTCTGAATGCTGCATCATTAATAGTACCTGCTCTGCATCTAGAAAGGGCAGGCCTGAAAGCTGATGTCACTTTCTTCCTTTGAGAAAACCATCTCCACTCCTCCTTCACAGAAATGCAGCAGATGTGTATGCAAGAGCCAACCTTCCCAAGGGTGCATCATGCCAGGTTATCTATCTGCCAACCTACAGCACAAATCAATGCTGCTTGATTTGCTACTATTTTGAGCGCGCGCAATGTTTTAGCAAGATGAGAAGAAGTGCTCTTGCTATCAATGCAATGAATAAAGAATGCATGGTAAGCAAGTTGTAGCTTTTACGGACACCAGCAATGGGGCTAGGAGGCGGCAAGCAGTTTGATATGATCAACGCCACTAGTTGGGTCATAGAATCCTACATTCCTGGATCGTTAGCGTTATTTAACATTTAGGTTGTGGAAGCACCTTGAGGCCCAGGAGTGGAATGTCGTTAAAAATTGTGAGACCATTATGTATATCAGTGATATGTCCTCAGGTGAAAAGCTTTGTGCATCATTAGTCACCCCTCAGGGAGAATGTTGCAGAATGTGGAGTGGGGAGTCAGAGACGGATGGTTGGGGGCCTGAAAAACTTCTTATAGAAAGACACTGAAAAGTTCGGGATTGCTTTCCTTAGAGAGGGATGTGATAAAAGTCCATGGCATGTTGAATGGTCTAGAGAAGATAAGGAGAACAAAATTCCACAAACATGACAAGGGGACATTCAAGGAAATTCTTAGTCATCATGGCAAATCCCAAAGGGACGTGGCCTCCTTGCAAATCGGGCACCACTGTCTTGCAGCAAAAAGTAGACAATGGCAAGTGGCAAATCCAGTAGTGGGGGGAAATGCTGGGGTTTTTTCTTAAAACAGACTGCCAAAAATATCTGGTATTGTGCTCTCTTAAATGTACCACAGCTAAGAGAATGAGAGCAGGATCCAAGGCTGCCAGTATTCGTGTTCTAGGAGTCCTAGTTTGCCTTCATCACCAGGATTAAGGAAGGGCCTGGGATTTGTTATGAAATGGGCAAGGCATGGAGAGCTGGGGGGAGTTGTGGCAGTTGCAGGCTGCAGACCCTGGTTTTCTGTTCTACTGCATCATCCTCCAGCTTCCCCAGTGTTCTGATGCATGCCAGGAAGGGCAAACAGGAGAGGACAGCCTGCTTCAGTGACAAAATTTCTCCTGATCACTCTATTTCTGCTTCCAAGAATTTTGACCTGACAGGACCAGACCTAGGAAACTTGGCTTGCGTTCTGTACAGACGCAGTGTTGACAGCAGCCAGGCAGCTGTTACAGATTTTTGCATGACTAACATCACATTATACAACAATCCTATTTAATTTGGGTTTTCAAAGACAAGAGCATATTCCTATCCTTTTATAAACAGGGAAACAAGTCTTGTTTTAAGGTTGAAAGCTGCAGAAGATGCCATTCATACCCAGTGCAGGAAAGCTCTTTTGCTGTACAAAGCTGAGAACGGGCAGCAGCTCAGTGCAGCGACTGTGATTCGAACATCATGCAATGCTTCAGTTTCTATTGGAGGTTTCAAAGATGATGACTCTGACAGTGTGACGGAGCATGGAAGAGTGGCTGCTCTGTTTCAGTTACAGACTGCTGCAAACACGGTACATTCGCTGTGTGCAGGTGGCACTGAGTCATTTATTCTCACTTCAGGGAAAGAGCTGAGTTGGAATTCTTTCCCGCGATGAATGGGATGTGGATTCTAACTAGGTGTGGAAGCATGTCATTGTTGTTGGACACGTTTGAGGAAGCTCGTTGGCAAAGCCTGTTCCATTCCTTCCCGTGATGCTTTCAGGGGTATTGGATAAAAAACTCTCGTAGGGAAGTCTCATGGCCATGCGCTCTGACTCAACACTGAAAGTCTCTGGCTACTGGGTATGCTTCCCCTTTGGCACCTGTACCTACAACCAGCCAGGACATTGCAGGGATCAGAACTTAAAATAAAGTGGGTTTGGGGCAACTTCTTCAGGGCTATTTATATAATATGAACAAAACTCAAAATTGCTCTCTCATTTGCATGGTAGACCTCAGCGTGGCCGGCAGCAGTCCATACAGGTCCTAGACTCCAGGTAGCAGAGAAAATATCAGAGAATGATCAGCAGAACTTTGCTGTGAAGGAAGAGGATAGATTAGCAAACCGTTTCATGCCCCACTGTGGTCTGAGGCTTTTTTCTCCCTTGCTGGCAATGTGAATTCCAAAAAAGACTTTGCAATGGATGAAACTCTGCCTGTAACTATTTGTGTTGCCTGAGCTTTCCAGTCCCATTCCAGTGTCATATGAATAAATGTCATGCTTAGTTGCTGCTCTGTCTCTAGGATTTTGTCCTAAGATCACAATTGTAGCTGCCCGTATCGTGTCATGGTAAAAATTAATGAACTGGAATGCACGGGAATAATCTCTTCTGAAAGGAACAGTCTCAGTAGTGAACTCCTTAAAAATGATAAGATATAGGCCCCCTTTTGTGGAACTGTTCATCTAGGCAGTTTAAAAGTGATTACGTTTAAATATTCAAGAAGCTGATGGAGGGCTGATATAGGCCTAGGAGCCAGCAGCACCTCAGAAATGAGAAGAAGGAGAAGCCAAGCAAATCTTGGTGTTTAAAGTTCTGTTCTGCTAATGTGTTCAGCTTGAATTCCAACTGAGTCAATCTCACTGCTGCTGGTGGGAGCTCCTTCAAGAGAGCAGAGGGGTTCTGCCCAGAGTCCCTGCTCCATAAGCAGTGCAAGGGAATCACGGACTGTTTATCCAAGTATATCTGGCTGATCTCTCCATGACCCTCACACATTCGTTTTCAGGCTTCTTTCTTCCCAAATGCTTTTAGGATTGCCAGTAAAACCAATGTAAACTGATTTACAGAACTTTATACCCTTTTTTATTGTCTTAAAATGCTGCGTCTGTCTGGCTCCTGGAATATGCTAATGCTGGTGATATTCCCACTCAGCTGTTTACTGCATGAAGTACAAGACAAACAGTGCCATGACCAATGTGTATTTGAATGTCAAAGATAATTTCCAGAGAACACATGGGAGCCACTGTTATAAGTTTATACATTTATATTCCTATCATTCAGTATTGGTGACTTCACCACCCAGAATTTGTCTTCTGTGTTGATAATACCACACTCCTCATATTTGCAACTTGCTACTTTGGGGCCTGACTCTCATTTATATGACATCCCTTTACACCACTCTGGCAAGGGGAAGGAGCCTCAGTATAAATGCAGATCAGGCTCTCAGTGTGATCTTTGGCTCTTCCCTTTTTCAGCACCTCCCTCTCATTCAGACTGTGGCGAAATCCTGCTTTTGCTTCTGTATCATCTGTGGAGTGTTTTCTGTCCATTCTGACTCCTAATCTCCTGGGCTGTGCTTCTTCCTGCCGCCACCTCCTCCTTGCTCTCCTCCTGCCTCTCCACCATGCTGTAGTTAAAACCTGACAGCTGCTTGAATCCTCTGACAGGTTTCTGAACACTGAGACCCAAAGCAAAACAAAGAGGGGGCTCAGGAATCGGGGAAAGCCAGTCATTCACAATCTCTCCATTTGCTTGTGCTGCCAGAGCTCTGGTTCCCGTTACTGACTGTCTGTCTCTTCACAGCTTGCCCTATCGGATATTATAAGCTCTCCCCCAGACTCCCTCTCTGCTCTCCTTGTCCCGAGCACAGCTTCACACCTCAAGAAGCCTCCACGTTCTGCACCTGCCAGAAGAACTACTTCCGGTCCCCAGCAGACCCACCATCTGCCTCCTGCACCCGTACGTCTCTCTCAAACAACCTCTGGGGTTCAGTAAAGGAAGGGGAGAGAGGAGCCAGCCACAGCTGCTTGTGCCTGTGTGTGTGTGCTGCCACTGCCTTGGGCTGGCTAGGCCCATGAGAGAGCAGAGTCTGACTGTCGCCAGGCAGTCCAATCCCCCTGCAGTAGCTAGGACCCAGCCATAGCTGCTTGTCCAGGACATGCACATCACAGGAGTTGTGTGAATTTTGGTAGCACCCAAAATGAGCCGGGTGCTTTCCAGGCCTGGGATCTGAGGATATAAACATGCCAGCGAGGGTTGCTGGCCGTATCCCCAGTAAAATTAGGGCACGCTTCTCTAGACACGATCTAGCACAGCACACATTTTTAATTAACTGCCATTTAGTTAATTAAATGTGATTAATAGATGCTATGGTGATGGACGCTTCAGAACTGCTTATATAATAAAAAGCAGCCCCGCGGGGTTGACTGATAGCATGAGTGAGACATATCTTATTTTGGCCTCTCTGCAGAGCCAGATGGCTTGGCTCTGAGCTATTTCACCATGGGAGTGAAACAGCAAAGCCAAGTTTCAATCTTAGCTCAGTGTGGGTAGCTGGCATATGTAAGAGTCTGCAGGTAGCAGACATGAAAGGTGTGTCCGCACTGCAATAAAGGGTGTGTTCTTATCCGGGGTTAAAACAGAAGCCAAGGCACCGCAACGTGGCTTTCAGCTCAACTTAGCAACTAGAATACAGCCCAAGCTTCCAGTGGGCTTTCATTTAAGCTGCTGATGCGAGTGAAAGAGTAGCTGACAAGCAGCACTGGACCTGCAATGGGAGACCAGGGGATACCATGCACAGGGATGAGTAGTTGCTTTAAAAGTCCCTGCGTTCCTGAATGCTCTATCCAATGCTGGCCTTGTCCAAGCTGCTGTGTCTTCACTGCTACTTTAGCTCCAGCTAGCTACTGCGGATTAGCTAAACTGAGGTCAGAACCCTGAGTTAAGAACACATCATTTAAACCGAGCTAAGAACACACCTTTTTTGCAGTGTAGACGTAAGCTCAAACTGCAATCCCCTTGTGCACTGCTCAGAACTTCCTTTAAACTGTTCTGCAAGGGGCCGCTCTCCGTGCTCACTGAGGTTGGGTGACTCCTTGCACGACTGACGGGGTACTGCAACTGCTGCTGGATCGAGCGCTTACTCCCACATGCTGTAATGCCCCTGCATGCCAGGGGCAGTTTGGTATAAACATGCTGGTGCTGCAGGTGGTTGTACCGAGTGGACGCGCAGTGACGTGTTGACTGTTCTGCTTGCAGGCCCACCATCTGCTCCAAGGAATCTCATCTACAGCCTGAAGCAGTCCACGCTGGTTCTGGAGTGGAGCGCGCCGGCAGATTTGGGCGGCCGCAGTGACGTCACTTATAGCCTCTTTTGTGATCGCTGCTCGGTGGCTCTGCGGCGGCCGTGTGAGCAGTGCGGTAGCAGCGTTGGCTTTGTGCCCCAGCAGACGGGTTTAGTGGACAGGACTGTTACTCTGGTGAACTTGCTGCCGCACGTGAACTACACCATCCGTGTGGCGGCTGTCAATGGCGTCTCCGATTTCAGCGCCTTCTCGGAGCAGCAGTACACTGAAGTGAACATCTCCAGCAGCCTGACAGGTACGCCTCCCCGCCCGCTGCTATAATTGCTGCTTTGCTCCCCTCTGCTCCACCCTGTTAACATCTGGGACTTGCACTTCGTGAGGCAAGACTCAAGCAGGGTGGAAAGGGCATGCTTTGGAGAGCGTGTCTCCCCACACATGTCCAGTGAATGAGCCCTGGCGGGAGCAGCCTCTGGACCTGCCCCTCAGCCATCTGCCAGCCTTGTGCTGTGCATGAGGTTCCCCTCTGAGCCCTTGGCTGCAAAGAGTGCAGCTACAGGCGTTAGCTCCCCACGGTTTCTATGCACTGTTCCAAGCAGCTTGTGGCTGGACACACAGAGCATGAAGCTGGGCACAACTCTCTAGGCAGCTGTTATTTAATACAAGCCGCTAGTGAAACCAGCAGTTCCCTACGGCTCTCTGACCGGTGAGGCGTGCAGCTGAGCTCGGGCCGGGGGAGTCCTTTGGGGCACCTTTGTCGAGCACATTGGTGGCCCAGCCTAGACTGGAGTTCGTTGGCTTGGCATTTCTTCCATGTTTGTTACCTTAGCGCTCTCCTTGAAAGCCCAACGCTGTCCTGAGTGGCCAGCATCAGTGAGCCCAGGACTCCCCAATTCAGTACTGCGATGCGACAGTCACTTTTGCCATGTTACAGGAGGGCTGCTGGGCCAATACGCTCCCCTCAGAGCAAGGGACAGATACAGGAGGCGCTGGGCCTGAGATGCAAGCGTGCCGCCCTGAGCAGCTGTTTGTGGAACTGCAGGAACCCACTGATGGCATGGTGCAGGGACGGGCCGTTCCTCGGCAGGGCTCCTGGGAACACCTGCTTAGACGGGGTGTTGCCAGGATGTTTGTGACATGAGGCTATCTGTCTCGGGGCTGGCCTGGCCAGTAGCGCAGCTGTTTTGGCGACAGCTAGTATTCTGTGGTGAGCCATCAGGCTCTGTGCTGCTGCTAGCTGAGGGGACTTCAAACTCCCATAACTCTGAAAGAGTAGCTGACAAACAGCACTGGGCATGCAATGAGAGACCAGGGGATACCGTGCACCGGGATTAGTCGCTTTGCAAGTCTCTGCATTCCCAAATGCGCTCTCCAGCGCTGGCCGTGTCCATTTCTAGGCCCCTGTGCCTGCAAGCCAGAGACCGTCTCATTCATTTATCTGTTGTCATGATCTATCCCCAAAGGTGGCTTCCTGAGTCTGAGGGGCTCTCTCTCCTCAGCTCCCGTTTGTGCAGCTTTGGCTGCTGGCGCGAGGCAATGGCCGTTGTGATAGCTCGCGTACAGGGTGATCTCACCACTGGATTTTCCCTGTGTGAGGACTCGGCAATGCCCCTGCGGCCTTGTGACTTCACCTCGCCCCACACAGGACGCAGATACTACTGCAGTGAGGAGCACTGTACAAGGGAGAAGGCAGATAGCTGGGAAGAGCCGGCGGCATGTCTGTGACGCTCATGCTGGATTTTCAGTTGTTAGAATACAGAGATCAGAAGCCTCCTGGGTTTCGAAAAGCCCATTGCTCAGCAGTGAACATGGCCAGTTGTTTCTCTAGTAGTTTCACCCCTCAGTCTCTTTGTATTGTGCAATTTCAAGCTGCTGGGGTGACAGTGGGATATTCGGACTGCAGGGTCCTGAGTCATTCGAGCTCTCCTGGGGCTGTGAGTCTATTGCCTGATTAAGTTACAATTCCAATTTACAGATCACAAAAATGTAGTCAGGGAAATAGCTCCTGCAACCCAGCCACACAAACCCCCCCCCAAATGGAGTGATTTTGCAGCTGACTCTCCTTTAGGAATAGTAGAAGGTTAGAATTTTTGTTGTTCTCTTCAGGCCGTGTTTTGGGACACAGGTTTCTATTGTAGATGTCTTCTGTCTCCTGAAGGGCTCGCACCTGTGTTTTCCTGCATTCCAGAGCCTGTTCTGGTGGTGAAGGGCTCATTCCCATTTCTTCAGTCCCTTCATATTTCTACAGGTCCCTCTGTACCATGCCAAAGGAAGCTACGGTTGTTGTGTCCTTGTCTCTCCCTCCGTTGTTAATTTGGCATAAAAATCCACCCCCCCAGCCAGTTAATGGAGATGAATGATCTCCACATCCCTCTCCATAGGAAGTGGCCAACAATTTAATCTTGAGAGATTGAACTTTGATCTTGTTATGAATAATTTCCCCACCATTTGATCAAAAGTTTTTGCTCATGTTGCTGCTTTTCTTCTCCCCATTGAGTAAATGCTGCGCCGTGCGGTCTGAATGCAATGGCATGAACAGGCATTATTCTCAAAGACCTGTTCTGCTCAGTGGAGGGGCCTTGCTTTGGGGAAAAGCTGTGAATTCCTGTCCTCATGTGAAGCCCAGAGGTCCATGTCAGGCAGTCAGATGGCTCCATTCAAAAGTGGAAAAAATCAGTTTTGCCTCCCTGAGAAGTTCTGTGGCTGCATGGAAGCTTCTTAGGGGAGCCCTGAGAGATAAGGGTGCAAAGACTGCATGTGGGGCCACCCACAGGTCACTGCCATTGGAGAAAGAGTCTTTCCTGGCTTTGCAGCAAACAGGCAGAACGTTCTTCTGTGTTGCTTTGACTTTTCTACAGGTGGAAAGTCAGCAAGTCACAGCTGACAAGTGGTGGAGGACATGGGGGCTGGTTTGTAAGCTTCCAGAACCAGAGTGTGTTAGGCCTGGGGGCTGTGTGAATCTCTTGGCTAACAGGGATGGGTAACAGAGAGTGGTTTCTCTGAGGAGCTCCCACAGAGGTCTCCCAGCAGAGGACAATGGGGAGATGGGGGTTCTCAGAATCAGACTCCTTCTGCACTATGGATCTGTAACATCATACCTGATGAGACTAGGACAAGGCAAGGGCAGCAGATATTCTCCATCTTCCTCCAGGGAGAGAGAAGCAAGTGGCAACACAAGAGACTGGCATACAGCCAGGTGTGCACATTTAGTATGCTGCTTCTCCTTGATCAGTGGGAATCCTGGGTGGTTCTCTGCTTAACAATGCCTTACTCCCAGAGAACCTGAAATGCAGACAAAGAATATGGCACTCGTACCCCTGTAAACTATTTCAAATCTAGGTCTCTTGTCCAGCCACTGAGATTCTGGATGCAGATGGCAACACAGAATTAGCTAACCAGCTGAGATTCCTGCCGCATTCAGGAAGTTTCCTGAGACATATTACATTTTGCTGCTGAAACTGGCTTTTATCTAGATGGTGAAAATTCATGGAACTGCTAGGCTGGAAGGGCCAATTTTGTTCTTTTTGGTGGGTTGTGCTGAGTCTCAGGACACTCAGTTTCTCTTGTTTTGATATGTTGTGTACAAAATGACAGTGCCAAGTAACTAATGCCCACCAGCCAAGAAGGAAAGGGGGGCACCTTCCTACAAAGAGGTAGCTTTCAAGCCTGACTTGCCTGCCACATTCTTCAAGACAAAAAACCAACCTTCCTTTGTGAAATCCCTGCGCCTATGTGTGTGCCCTGCTCCATGGGGTGGAGGGGGGATATCTGATGGGAAGGGCAGTAAACTCATTTTGCATGTGCAATGCAAAACCTGGGTGTTGCTGTCACAGTGCCCTGAGACTCAGCTTCGTTTAATGACCTGCCAGTTGCTATTTTCTGGGAGGCTTGATGTTCCTGCAGGACAGCAGCTTGGTGCCCCCTGTAAAAGTGGGGATAATACACTACAGAGCCTGCACCCATTCTGGGAACTCTGTCCTGGGGAGATAGTTGGGGTGACGCTCACACTAGGGCTCTCTGAGAACATCCTCTTCCAGACAGCTCCTTTGCTAGGGTGGGGAGGGAAAATGCTTCCATCATCCCTCACTTCTGCTTGCTGCCAGTGGAAACATCATTTACCTAAGGGAAGGGAAGTGAGCAGAGCACAGCTCCTCTGCAGTTTCTGCTAGCTACTGAGTGGCCAGGGCTCTGCCTGCTTGGGGAGATGTGTATCTTTTACACGGGCTTTTAAGTTACTGGCAGGATCCTGAATGTCTGTGTATTGGACGTGTTCGAGGTGCAGTAGCTGGGGCTTTGTGTCTCTATCTCATTGCTCTGATCTGCCTGCTGGACTGGGGAGGAGAGAAGAATTGCTAAACTCACTGGTTTCTGAGCAGCCGAGATTTTGGAGAAGTGCATGGGACTGAGCCAGGCACAGGTAGGCTTTTGGGGGTCGGGGAGGGAATGGGCTGTTGCCCTTTAAGTCCACCTTTCCTTCTGGCCTCCCTGGCCTCCCATCTGGATGTTCTGCCTTAGAGCCAGGCTCCGTGTGCAATGCTCCCTGGCTCTGTGTGGGGACAGTAAAAGCAGGAGCTTTTCATGTGTGGGGATAATCCATTATGGCTGCAGACCCTTGGGTGCAAGAGCAGCAGCTATCAGTGGGGTCCAGGAGTTATCGGCGGAGGCAGCATTGAGATCTCTTCCAAGCATTTCAGTTGCTGCAGGGTTCCTGGAGCACCTGTGAGAAGGGAGAGCCTGTGCATCCCTGACTCTCATTCCCTTTTCAGGTGCGCCTTCATCCTGCATTACCTCCACTGAGCATCAGGAGACAGTGTCACTTGTGGGATGCCCTCAACGGGTGTCGAGTGAGGGGAACATCTGAAAGCTGTCAGGAGGTGCAGGAGGATGGAGAAATTGGCTCCAGTTAAGCACCTTAGCCCCCAGCTATAAATACCTGCTCCTTGTCCTGACGCATGCAGGTAGGAAGCTGTATCCAGGCCGGTCCTTGGAGAGATGGTAGGACTGGGATGGAGGCACAGGAAGGAAGATCCATTCCTGCTGGGTCACTTGCCCTCAGGAGAGTTATGCCTGATGCTTTTTTGGCAGCCTGTTGGAGAAGGGCTGAGCCTGTCAGCACTGGACCCTTAAGACGCTGCCCTGCGAAGTCTCTAGTTCTCCAGTCATCTGGGTAAGCGGTCAATGTCGCTAGCCTTCCTGGAAGGAAGGGGAACGTTCCAGACTCAGCAATCCCAGAGCTTTCAGACCGTTCCAGGCCTTAGTCAGCTTGCTTCACAGACAATGAGCACCCTAGACAAGGGCATGGAAAGAAGCCGAGGACTCCAAGGGTGCATCTACACTTACAAATTAGACTTAATTTAATCTGCGTCCACACTACATTTTCCTTAAGTCGACTTAAGCAGCTGCTTAAGTCAACTTAGCCAGAAAAGTCGACTTTAATTTTCCTTAAGTTGACCTTAGAAAGTCGACTTAGCCAGTGTGGATGCAGAGCAGCCCTAAGTCGACTTAAAGTCGACTTAGGGGGCTTCAGGGCTTCCCCACTGCCCTCCCTGCGAGGGTGGCTGGCACAGCCACAGCTTGGTATGCCCCCCCACAGGGCAGGACAGAGCCCTGCCCACCCTGCTCCTATGCCCTGCCAGGATCCCTGTCCCCCTCAGCCTAAGACTAAGCCCCATGGCACTTGGCAAGGGGTGCCCCCCCTGCCACCGTGGACCTGTCCTAGGGCCGCCTAGCCTCTACAAGTCAACCTAGGCGTCCAGTGTGGATGCTCTAGGTGGATTTGGCAGGGTCCCCTCTAAGTCAACTTAATTTTTGAGTGGGGACATGCTAAGTCGACTTAAATTAACAAGTGTAGACATAGCCCAAGTGTCCTACATTGCTTCAATTACATCTTCTATCTGAGCACAGATGCATGTCTAAGAGGGTCACTGAACCAAGTATGGACTGTTCTCTTTTTGGCATGAGACCTGAAAGATAGGGTTTAGTGTTCTCGTCAGACCAGACCAGACATATCTCCAGCTGTGTCCTGACCTGCAGGAGCCACTGTCATTCCTCTGTCATTCCACTGCGCCACAGACATGTTCAGTGGGGTTGGAGAAATGTGGGAAGTGAGCCATCAAGACAGACAAAGCTATGGCGGCAGATATACAGATTCAGGGGAAAAATTAAAAAAAGAAACAAGGTTTCATTTAGCTGCCAGATCCCAGTACCTCTAAATATAGCTTTGACTAAAGCTTTCAGCTATTGCCTCTTCTCTCCCCCATCAGTGTTCACAAGAGGTTTCATTAACACTTCTCCATTGTGTCTGCGGGGGGAAAAAAGATGCAATTTAGTCTGCAGGAGGCAAAATTAATACAGTATTTTTTCTAATCTGGCTCAGCATGGGTCTAAATAAAAGTATTTGAGGAGAGAGTGGAGCTGCTTACCTGCAGGGGAAGAGTACATTAACCATGCAAATGTACACGATAGGACAAGGTCCTTTATTTTCCTGCAGGGATTGGGTCCTATCTTTTAAATTGGTTGCAGATTAATAATGTGGCTGTTGCTGAAATACACTCTAATTTCTTTGTCTGTGGGGGTGTGATTTGTGGCGGATTAGGGCCTGGCAGGGAAGTTGTTACATGGCCATACATCATTGGTGTGCTCTGGGCCTACGCTGGAGAGGGTGGTAACCCGGTGACCAGACTTGTTACCAGGGCGAGGACACACTGGGCCAGTCTCCTAGACAAATACCCCATGGGCTCCTATGCTTCCTGTCTGCTCAGAGGAAAGAGAGGGACCTTGGTTTTTAGACTCTGTTCAGAAAGTGCCTCACAATGCAATGCACAGAGCTTCATTTCTAGCTCAACTGGAAAGTTCCTTGGGGCATGAACTGTCTGCCGTGGCGCTCTCAGTTGGCCAAGGGAATGCTTCCGTGGAACGTGTGAATTATTTCGGTCAGTTCCCGACGTTCTCCCCCCTTATCTCCCGTCTGCAGCAGGAAGGAGCTGGCATCTCCCGTTCCCTGGGAGTTTCCGCACTGATCTCACAGCCCCTTTGAAGTGTGCTGCAGCTCGCCATATGCTTCCCTTTGCCGTGGTTTGTCTGGATGTGCCAACCGTGGCGGGAGAGGCAGCTGGACTGTATTAATGAGGAAAACACCCTCCTGGATTTGATTAAAACTAGGGTTTTGAACTATAATTACACAGTTTTATCTTCACCAGCCAAGAACTGCTCAGAGTGACACTTATTAACGAGGAAATTCAAATGTCCTCATTATTACCTGGACAGAGAGGAACATTAGGTAGCAAGCCAGAGCTGGGCACAGCCTCCATGACAGCATCAGCTCAGCAAATAAAAGGGAGCAGCCGTTACCTGCCCAGTTCTAAACAGGCTTTGGCTTCTAGCCAGCTGAAGCAACTGAGAAATCCGGCCAGCGTCCCGGTGCCAGGGCACTCCTCCCGATACCTGCCCTGGCAGTGGTTGCTAGGTAAGCTGCTGCATTTAGCGAGGCAGCTTCTGTAAATAAACGAAAACCAACGGAAGAACATCTCTGTGACCCAGCTCACACAAGTCGTGTCTCTGCGCACTCGTTTCCTTCTCCAATCTTCTGGAGGGAATGCGGACTCCTTAATGCAGTAGAGGGGGAATGGCAGGAGGACTCCTGGGTTCTATTCCTGGTTCTGCCACAGGCTTCCGCTCCGTGACCTTAGGTGATTCACTTCCCCTCTCTGCCTCAATATCCTCATCTGCAAAATCAGCCAGTGTAATTATCCCCATCTGCCAAGGTTCTTGCATCCCTCAAGCACTCTTATGGGATGAGCACTCATAGTTCTCACTGAAGTCAAAGGCCCTGCTCGACGGCTCTGCAGGCCTACTTTTCCCATACCCTATCCCAGAGGCAGCCTTTGGCTATTGGGGGCCCTAGGCGAAGGCACATTGCAGGGCCCCCTATAGGCCTGTGGGGCCCCCTGTCAACAGCCCCAGCTCCCCGCCACCATTCCTGGCCCTGCCCCTCCCGCAGCCCCAGCTCACTGCCGGCCCCAGCTCCCTCCCCACCAACCCCAGACACAGGGGCCAGCTCCTCCGCCTACTGCCAGCCAAGGCAGACACAACTTTTGGGACAGGCAAGGGGGCCCCTTACAGCTTGGGGCCCTAGGCGTGCGCCTGCTTCGCCTACCCCAAAGCCACCTCTGCCCTATCCCATAGTGTGAGAAGTATGGTTATTAGAAGTGTAGGACTGGAAGGGAAGCGAAGGACTCAAGAGGTCATCTAGTCAAGTTCCTGCATTCAAGGCAGGCCCAAGCATTATCTAGAGCAGTGGTCTTCAACCTGGGCGATACCACTCACTAGTGGGTGTTTTGTGATTTTTGGTGGGCACTACAAACAATTAATATAATGACAGTGGCAATTTATAAAAAGTAATAATTTATGTAGGTGGGCGGTAAGCTTACTGCAAATGTGAAAATATTGAAAATCTGGGCACTGATCCAAAAAAGGTTGAAGACCACTGATCTAGAGTGACTATCCCTGGTAAATCCACTTCTTCTGCCCCAATATCTGGACAAGCGAGTCAGTGCAAGGCCTTTCAGGGGCACTGAGCACTGGATTTATGGCTCACGGAGTCCATTTAATGTGACAGCCTGGAGTTATCTGCAGCCAATTCACACAAATTAACAGGTGTGAATTAGTGTTTGTGGCTTAAACTTCTGCTGTGCGTCCCTGTGGTCATTTAAGCTTTGCCTTGGCCCTTTTATGGCTGCTGAACACAAGCAGAGCTCCGGTGTAGAGTGTGCAACGCCTGAATGCTGATTCTATAAAGCAGTTCACGAGATAGGAGTGAATAGTTCCCTGAGCCATCTTTTCTCTGGCATGTCTCTGGTCTGTTGGGCTCTGTCCAAGGTAAGAGAGATCAGCTGTCTTTCCACAGTGTTAACACCAGCATTAATCCGGCGCCCTTCTGCCTGTGCTTTGGGATGATTTTAGAGTATGACTTTTCAGTTGCACACTGGATGTGGTTTGCTTCTTCGCGCTGGCTCCTGAGGGTGTTGGGCTCTGCCCCACTGGGCTAGAGGGTCTCTCCTGCATTTCTTTGTTTTCCCCAGTGTGTCTTTCCCAACGTGGAGTTTGTAGCTTGACTTCTGCATCTTAGACGTGTTCTCACTGCATGCCAAATGGCAACAGAGACAGAGAGAAAATGTCTGTGAAGAACAATATTAGCCTCAAAAGGTTCTCTGAAGGGCACCTCTCAGCTCCTTACCCATTAAATTGCATGTCAAAAGTCCTTTTGCACAGACACCTTAAACACCATTAATTTTCCTGGAAAGTTCCCATCTGGTTCCAACAATTACTTGTCACATTATTTGACGTTTTGAAAATCCTTCCGTTGGTTGCTTGGAGTTTTGATACCGACACAAACTGGGCAGAATTTTCACCAATGACTTGCTGGAGTTCCTTCATAACTTGATGGTTAACGCCATGTTAAAGCCAGGTCCTCACTGACAGCATTCCCTGGGATGCCTGTTCTCAGAGCTACTGACAACATACAGCAAAGAAGCTCTTCTGTACTGAATGCTGTCCCCAGGACTTGGGTTCAGTGAGACCACTGGGGCACGCTTGATAAGCGGCAAGAGATGGGGTGCAGGGCTTCCCCTACGGCAGGTGTTGATAACTGGTAGAGAGGAGTTGAGGGTGGGCACTGGGGTCTATTAGTTTTACCTGGCCATTAATCCCCAGGACTAGCTGCCTGTTGAGTGACTTTTAAAATGAAGGGTGTATTTACCCTGCAATTAAACACCCACAGCTGATCCATGTGGGGTTAAGACTGCCAACACCCTGTGAGGTGTAGACATCTGGAACCTCATGAGGGGAGGGTCTCAGGGCCTGGATTCCAGCCATTTTACACCCTGGCATTGCGAGCCCCACATGTCCAAGTAGTGTCTCCTTGCAGTGTAGGCACAGACCAACTGCAACTGCGTTTCCCAGAACAAAGGAATCCACCTGGCTCTGCATGTATTCAGTTTCAAGAGAATTAATGCCTTCCCATTGGCCAGTCAGGCTGTTTCATCCATTCCCAACAGCTCACTGAGTGTCTGATGCAAATATTTTGTGAGGAAAGGTGAGCGGGGAGCAGGGAATCGCTTTTACTGCCCTGTCCTTCCCTCCCCCTTCCATTGAATCCTTCAATTATAAATTGTGCAGCCCTGCATGGAGCTGCTCTCCTACAGATGTTATGTTAGTGAAGTGCTCTTTGAGTACCCTGACGTGATGCCCTTTCATTGTGGGAGGATTTAAAGCAGCTGTGTTCTACACGTCATGCTACTAACTGGTTTCAGCTTTCCTTGGTGTTGCCCTGGGCGGTCTCTGCATACATCTGCCTCAAGTCTTGTTCCAAACCTTTGCAAGCGTTTTCAGCTTGGTTTGGTTTGGCTGGCTTAGACCTTTTTTCCGCACAGAATAAAAAACCTGATACTTCCCCTGCTCCTGGGGGACTTGCCTGATGCCCAAAGTTTACAGGGAAAGATGCTAAATTACTGCAGCATTAAAAGATGCAGGATGCCTAAAGGAACCAGCTGAGCCAGAAAATGTCAGCGTCTCCAGAACAAAGCTGAATTGGTGGACCTGGAAGAGATACCCCAAAGCTCTTCCTTCTGCCTTGCACCCACCTATGTGGCACCTTCTCTGGTCCGCAGCCTAGTTCCCTTTTGTCAGGATGGAGAGAGAGACATTTGTCTGGGACCCCTGCTCTTCCCTCACCTCTCCTTCCTGGGTCTCCCCTTCCACTCCACTGTGAGCTCCCAGTATTGCATTCCAGAGTTCCCATATGCAGAGTGAGGAGACCAAGCACCACAAATAGCTACTCTGGTTACTTGTGATCACATCTAAATGTATGTGCAATGCGCCTCCCTCTCTGATCCCCCTTGGGAGTGGATTGGAGACACATTGCAATGAGTGTCGCACCGCCCTGTCCTGATGGCAGCCAGCATGCTTGAAACCCTCCCCGTGTATGTAGGGCATCTCTAGACATTTCTGCTAGAATCCATATTTCATAGACAGTTGTTTCTCAGCAGATGGTTGCAGTGGGCACACCCATTTTTATGCCTTTTCTGCTGGTTTGTTTGTTAATTAAGAGGAACAAAGCCATGAACAATGAGATGGAGTTTATAAAATCAGGCAGAAGGCTGAATAATTCAACATTTGCTTTTTCAGAGCAGAGGCAATGTTAGGGAGTTTAAAATATTAATACAAAACATTTTATTCACAACATGAATTACTCTATGGCTGTATGATTTTTTAATTCCCCTTTCAATGCATCTGTGGCTTAGCTTTTTAGCTGTGTCTAGCATATGGCAGGAACGGAGAAGCCCTGCAGACTGGTCTGCAGCAAGTGAGTTACCAGGAAAAAAGCTGATTGTGGTTAGCAATGAAAAAGGTTTATTAGCAGCAGCAGCAACTAGAGGCGATGCAGAGGTCAAATTGTGTGGTGAGTGGCCCTGATAATTAACTAGAGCTTGGGCTACACCCGTGGTTTTCAAACTTTTTTCCTCAGGACCTAGTTGAAAAAAAAAACCATTTATGCCCACGATCCAACAATTGCATCTTTGAGCAATGCACTTCAATCTTTTGGTAGCAGCAGCGGGAGGCACCGCGACCCAGTGCCTGAGGGCCTGCGACCCAGTACTGGGTCCCGACCTGTGGTTTGAAAACCACTGCTCTACACTGCCAGTGAAATTTGGTGGCAGGGGATGGGAGATATGTCAGCTATGTTGAGTGACTTGTGTATTTCCTGTCGAATTTCTAAACTCTAATTAGCGTGACGTACACAGGAAATGCCCTCCCGTTGAAGCAGCATTAATCTTTTTGTGGGGGTTGAGTTATATAGAGTCAACTTCTGGACTGATTGAGCAGGCCTCCACTTCTGCTCAATGAATCCCAAAGAATCAATCCTACCCAAAGACAAAATGGCTTTTCTTGGCTTGTTGGGAAAGAGAAGGCTCAGGAACAGAACTGCTGTTGATCTCTGCGAGGAGTATGTTCTATAGTTCAAGGATGGGGGGGGGGGGTATCTATGTATTTACCTGGATGTGTGCAAAGATTAAAAAGGGGCCCTGGGCCCCCTGCACAAGTTACAAGCACAAAACCAACCTTCAAACAGCAGGTTGGTCTCTGCCAGGCAACAAAGGAAGCTCTCACAAAGCACAAACTTATTTTGTCCTGTGATATTTGGGTAACTGGCCATTTCTCCTGGAATCCTTCCCTAGAATGTGTATTAGCTACTTGTGCTAGGTGAGCCATGTGACCGTGCATTTAGCTCTGAGGCTCGGGGTATCTTGCCCAGACTCAAGACAGATTTGATGTGGCCCCAAAGCATCTCACTTTCTCTCTCTCATCCATCAGCAGAAGCCACTCCCTTGCTGACCTGGTCACTCTAATGCGCAAAAGGCATGGAGCAGCCGTTAAAGCATAGTGGAGGTGCACATTTTCCCAGATGTTCCAGTTACTATTGTTGAAACCATGTGTGCACTTGTGTATGTATGCTGTGCATGTGCATATGTATGCATGCTTGCAGGTGTGTGCGTGTATCTTTACCTTTGCAAGGCTGGCAAAAAAAGGGTCATGGGGTTTCACATAGAATATTTTACTCTCTTGTTGAAAGACTCATTTTTCCCTCCGAGTCCATCACCGAGCAAATTCTGTACTTGAGTTTTTGCTGTCCCAGAAAATGGCTCTGATGAAAAGGAAGCCAGCTGCTATTTTCAAGATGCCATATAAAAAGTGTAGAACAGGCCCTAATCCTGTCCTGTTAAATATCCTGTGAACTATCACAAGGGGGCAGTAGGCTTCCTGCCATTCCTGTTCATGAAATGTAGCTTTTATAGTGTCTTTGGTGAGATGGGGCCGTCAGCCTTTATAGCACAGCATCACATACAGGTTTGACATACAGCTGTGCAGCAGAGACTCCAGAGTAAAGGACACAACAGCCTTAGTAAGAGGAACAAGTTCCTGGAAAGTGAACTCAAGTAGCTATGAAATTTTGTATTTATTCCATAGCTCGTTAATCAAAACTGAGAGGAGTCCCACTGATGAACTATTCACGTCGACTGGCTTCTGGTCCTTTCAGCCTCCATTAAATCAGCTGGCACAGGCCAGAGCAGCTCCACCCATCCCACTAGGAAAGCAAATCATGGAACACCTGTGCGCACGTACCTATACACAGTCTCCCTCCACAGCTCACTTGCCATTTACTTCCAATTTGACTAGTTGTTGTTGACATTTTAAGAGCTAACTCTCCAAGTAAACACACTAGCTTTGGGCACTGACCTTTACGAGGATATTGAATTATCCATATGTAAAAAGGGTGGAGCAAATTCACTCTCGTATTGGGGAAAGAGGATAACAAAGGTTATTACTGTTTCAGAACATATTGACAGACCACACAGGCCAGGACTAATTCTCTGGGTGCTGCAGCAAGAATGAATGCAGAGGTCTGAATCGTTCTCCAGGCCCGTAATTAAAAGGTACAGTTACTAGGGATTTCCTGGATACCATTCTCACCGCTCAGCTGAGTTCAAGGACTTCCTATTACTGAAGCCAAACTTAAACTTTCAATTTTTGGCAACTCTTTTCCTAGAGCATGGCCCTGTTTCGTGCTTGGGGGGATTGTGCTGTGGTTGAAATATTCAAGCGCCAATGTGAGCAGGAAGCCGGAGATGCACGTCTATGGCAGCTCTGCCAGCAGTTGTCCAGAGGTGGTCTGAAGCAGCACTGTGCCACATTCCCATACCCCACCACGGCTAACTCTGCATCCTGTACTGTCAATCGCAACAACAGGCACAAGGCAACTCTTAGATGCAGACTGGAATGGGATATAAAGGACGGTGCCAAAACAACCCTGCATTCCTGTAAACTGACTTATCAAGACAGACTGCATGAAAATAGGGCAGCCTTTACCATCTCTTTCTGACCTGGCCCCAGGCCTCCCCTTTCCTGTTAATGAGCCATGGGGGTAAAAAGGTTCTGAAGCAGGAGGTATCCTGGGTGTGCTCACATGTATAATAATGCTGAGAGCTCCACAGATGAAGGATTCTCTAGAAGGACAAAGTAAGTTGCCAGGTCATTAATTAAATGTCACAGCACTCCTACAGTGAGGCAGGAATATTGTTGCCTCAGCTTTATGGATGAGGAAGATTGGGACAGAGATGAAGTGTTTTGCAAAAGGCCATCCAGGGAGTTGGAAGAGTTGAGTCTAGAACCCAGAAGGCCTGACTCATGATCTGTTCCACCAACCTCCGAGCAATCCCCACTCCCTTGTAGAGTAAGTAAGGGGAACTGAATGCCCAGCTCAGTAGATATGAAGGAAAATGGGAGCAACAGAATGACAGAAGTCACAAGATCTGCTCATTTGGAAGCCGGACTTCTGAGGTTGATTGTTGCTGCCGCTCTCTGGTGAACTACCATGGAAGATAGGGAAAAGGGAACATCAACGAGTTTGTCTCCCTGATTCTGGGCCCTGGTTCAGCCTCTTCACTGCTCCAGCAGCAGGAAGAGAACTGATGCAAGCTCCTCAGTGGAGGATTTGTTGGGACAGCCACCAGCAGATCAACATTTCCTCAAAGAAGCTCATTCCAACAACTAATTTCTCCTCTGAAAACTTCCTTCTCTGATCTGCTCTTGCCTTTGCTGCCTAAAGGGGTGAAACGTGATGGTCCAGTCCTGCAATGCATGAGTCATCTCCAGGACTGGATCTTCTACAATGAGCAGCCTAATGGCTGGGTGAAGGTGAGAGATCTCGGTAACTCAGCGAGCTACAGCCAACTGCGAAAGAGCCATTGGATCAGGAGGAATGTACCAATTTACTTCTGTGCTGCCTCCATAGGGAGAAGTGACAGGCCTTCAGGGGTCCTCATTAAGCTGGGACAGAAAAGGAGATTAGTGAAAGTTTTTATCTGATGAACTAGATACAGATTTTCACTGCTGAAATATTTAGCAAAATGATTGGTGTCCTCTGGGCTTCTCCAGCCCGACCAGCCAAACACCCACAGAGCATGGTAGGCACAAGTGGAATGCAGCCCTGCGGGCATGAAGGGTTGATTATAGCAAGTGGCAGGTGAGAAGAGGCTCACCGGCAGCAGCATAGAAGAGGCAGGCTTCGGGGAGGGGAAATCAGTGTAGTGGAGGGAGGTGGACACTGAGTTGTTCCTTTTTTACCTGTCTAGGGCATTGGTGGCTATGGCTGAACTCTGCTGGAGGAGCTGAGGGGTAGTACAGCTCAGCAGTCGGCTGCTTTCACACTTACCAGCTGATACCAGATCCACACGGGTCAGTTTGCTTTGACTCCCAGCAGGTTCACATGAGGGAGGTTCACGCGGGAGGATTGCAACAGCCTGGGGAAGAAGGTTGGGTGTTTTGTGTTGTGGAAGTCTGGGATGTGGCATTTCATACCAGTTCCCCATCCCGTCATGCCAGGCCTCGCACTCTGGTTGTGCCGTTCAAACAAACCAACCACATGGTCTCATGCCTTTCAAACGATATTCATTCCCATCTGGGTGGAAGGAATACCAATCTGGTCTGCGCTCTCTGGGGCTGAGATGATCCCCGCTAGTGATCTCTCGCTCACTCTGCCTGGACCTGATTCTGTCCCTGGTGGCAGGAAAGCCTCTTTTTGCCCTGCCAATGGTGTTGGAGTGACTCACCTTCTGCTAGGTACTGATAGGTGCTTGCCCGCCTGGCTGTTACTGCTGGTTCTGGCCCCTTTTCGTAAGTGAATGAAGTGCTCTGCACACTGGAGCAATACCTAGTCAATGCTTTGTGTCTTACCTCTGCTCTGAGCTGGTGCAATAATAAAGTGACATCAGTTTTCACGAATGAGCTTTATTTTCCCTTGGAGTCAGATTGTCCCATGGGCTACCTGGCAATATAAAGGGCCATGTGTTAGCGTCACTGGAGCAGCAGTTCAGTGCTCCTTGGTGGTGACTAGAGAGATGCTGTCCACCTGTCCAGTACTTGCTGCATGTCCAATGTTCAGTAAATGCCATGCCATGTCATGCTGAGTTAGGTTCAGGCAGCGATTTCATTTCTCTTTATCATCTGACAAGCTGGAAGGGCCTGACCTCTGACTCGGCTCCTACTTTATCTTCTAGCCTGAAGCTGACTAAATGGGAGCCTTGATATTTAGTTCTACTCCTGGGGTCTGAAGGATTCCAATTGTCTGCCCAGGAGCTCTGTTAGTGCATATTAACTGCACAACAGGAAGCTAATGGGGCAATAAACAGCTGAACTCTGGTTCCCCTTCCTCTACTGTACACTCACAAAGTATCCCTCAGAGCTGAGTGAAAGGTTTGCAGAGAAGAGATGCCAATGGGCTGTAGCTGAAAATACCTTCTGGTCTGGTAGCTTGCCAGAGAGTTTGTTCTAAGGTAAGCAACGCCCTGTAGCCGCTGATAGTCTGTGCATTAATGAGGGTTGTACTTATTTCCCAAACAACTGGAGCTTTCTCTTCGTAAGGCTTTGAAATCCAGTGAGTTGTTCGTCGTGATAACTGGCAGGTCACCTGCTCTTCCCTGCTTCCCCAGGGCCCTAACACAGCCCTGTCTGTTACCCCCCCCCCCAAAAATGGGGTAGATCTCATCATTAAATACAGCCAGCGTACACAATTTCAGGAAATCCAGTAACATTCATGTTCTCTTTAATTCATGGGCAATTGCAAAGCATACCCTATTGGAAAAGAGCCCCCGCTCTCCCCAGCTCATACAGCTTTCTGGTTTGTGCTCAAATCTCAGCTCTGCTAACATCCAGTTTCTGCTGGGGCTTTACAATTCCTCTGGCCAAGAGTCACCTCACAGGAAACAGATTGCTGAGTACATTTTCACTGTCTGTATTTTGTCAGCCACTTTTTCAAAGGGAAAGTGAAAAGGTCTCAAAAAACTCACTAAGAGAGATGAAAACCAGTGCCGTGACCCTGTGAGGCTGAGTTGTGGTACAAGTATCTTCTAGGGAAACAAAATACTTTCAGGGATTTGTGCAAATGGACCTTTGTATGCATGGGTATTGTTTTGAATGTGGGAATCTGGGTTGCAGCTAGCTTGTCCCTTGATGCGCTGCAGCCCATGTTATTCAGTGCTGCAAACTGCCAGTTTTGCAGTGTTTTTTTGATAGACCAGCATCCTCCAGAGACCAAAGGAAACTCTTTCCACCCATGACCTTTGTGAGGATTTGAACTAAGGCCTCAAGATGAAAGGTCATTGTGTTGTTTGACCAGAGAAATATAGTCTTTAGTCACAGGGTACTTTCTGATAACAGAATTCAGGATATTCCTTTCCTTTTCTATTTCTCTGAGATTGCCTGTGGCTCCTGCAGCACTCTCCTGAAGAGCAAATTTGATTTGACTGCTGAGTAGGGACCTCTTCTAGCCCTGAAATGTTCTCACAAAGCCAGTCCATTTTGGACTTCTTATTGTAGAGGAAAGAAACTGCTTCGGTGCTGTTTTGTCAGGTGTTTCTGCTGCAGTTTGAGTTACTTTGCACATTTTAAAACAAACAAGGAGTCCTGGGGCACTTTTAAAGACTAACACATTTATTTATCGCATGAGCTTTCGTGGGAGAAAATCCCACTTCAACAAAGCGTCTGACGAAGTGAGATTTTCTCCCATGAAAGCTCATGCGATAAATAAATGTGTTAGTCTTTAAAAGTGCCACCAGACTCCATGATTGTTTTGCTGAACTAGACTAACATGGCTATCCCTTTGGAACTTTGTACATTTTGCAAGTCACTTTCCTTTGCCAACTTCTTGAAGAGGTAACTGTGCTTTACATCTAGTTGACACCAGCCTGAGATGGTGTGTGACCTGGTTTCAGTTCCATTCCCTGTCTTCTCAAAAAGCTTAACATCTCCTCACATAAATGGGATGGTCTTTAAGTTGCCACAAGACTCCTGGATTTGTTTTCCTTCTAGAGTCAGATGGACACGGACTGGTCCATAGACGTTTTCTTGCTGTTCCTTACGAAACCTGTATGGAGTTACAGATTAACTCAAATGATGACAGTAGCTCCATTCCTTGTGAAAGACAAACAGAAGTTCTAATCAAAGGTCCCCAGCTGTGTAATCCTGAATTAGGTACCATCTCTTCTATTTGTGCCATCTGAGAGATGACGCCTGTAGAAAACAGATCTCTTTGGCTCCCTGGACTGGGAAACTGCCATGTTCCTTCCATATATTTCATTTTTATTTATAGGCATTTCTATGGCACTTACCATCATAATATCCAAGGGCCATCAGACAATGCATTTATCCCCACTACACCCCTGTGATGCAGGATTTATTATGCCTATTCTATAGAGAAGGGAAGAAAAGGCCCTTTATGCATTTGAGTCACATGCTGAGTTTTCTGCCAAATCCTTTCCCTCAAGCAGGTATCAGTCACACATTGGGATTTCTGCATTCTTTGGCCAGTCTCTGGAGCTTGTACCGAGAAACAATAGCCAAACCTAAGATGTGTGAGAAAGTAGAAAATGGCGAAAGTTCTTGTGCTGAAGACAAGTTGTGGGTTTTCTTCTCTTCTAGGAAGCCTGCTCTTTGGATTTGTCCTAGACTATTGATGGAAGGGATATTGTGCAGAGGACTGAGGGTGTGTGAGTCTTTGGAATCTGTTCCTCATTTTGTGTTTCAGGATAGTTACAGATCTGGGGAGAACTCTGTGTGGGATATTGGATCTTTTCAGAGAGCCAGAAGGTGCTTTCCTCTTCAGAGCCATCTGACTGAGTAATACACAGACTAGCAGGTCATGAAGGAATGCTGGGCTAGGAGAAGAGCACAATGCAGAGTGGAACTCAGCTCCAGCCTATGTTCCCTCTAAGTTGCGCGGGTGCGCGGCCGTGCAGCGGCCTTTGCAACCACCGAGCAGCCCTGAGGGACCCCCGCGCAGCCTGGCAGCCCCCACCGTCCCTTCCAGACCCCCGGGGTTGCAGCTTTGCCGCGGCAGACCCGGCCTGAACCCGGCCTCTGGGCTGGCCCTCCCCGCCCCAAGGACGGAACAGGCAGGCTCAGGGTCGGGGCAGCTGCGCAGCCAGCCTGCCTGCCTGCCCCATGTGGCCAGGACAGCGGGGTGGCCACGCCGGGGCGGGCTCCTGGGCTCGCACCCGCCGGCCGCCTCAACTTCCCGGCCCAGGGCTGGGATCGGCCTCCGGTGCCGGGGTCTGCTCTGCCCTGCCAGCAGCCTCCCGGGGCCGCGGTCGGGTCCCCGCCGCCAGCAGCCTCCCGGGGCCGCGGTCGGGTCCCCGCCGCCAGCAGCCTCGGCTTCTTTCTTTCTTTCTTTCTTTCTTTCTTTCTTTCTTTCTTTCTTTCTTTCTTTTCCTTCTTTCTTTCTTTGCTTCCTTCCTTTCTTTCTCTTACTTCTCTTCTCTTTTTCTCTTCCTTCCTTCTCTTTTTTCTTTCTCTTCCTTCCTTCCTTCCTTTTTTAAAAAGCTTTTTAAAAATTAATTTTAAATAAAAACCTTTCTAAAAATTAAATTTCAATTCAAAATTCATTCAAATTCAATTAATTAAACACAATTAATTAATTCTATTTACAATCACTTTAACTTCAAATAATGACTATAATTTCTGTCGTGTGAGTTTACACAAAAATTTTATTCAGAAAGAGTTTTGCACATGGCTTGAAAATTTTGCACACAAGCTGCCAAACCTTAGAGGGAACACTCTCCTCTGCTCACAGCACCCACACTTCTTAGTAGATAGTCTACACAGGCTGGTGGTTGGTGGTGGGGAGCTCTTTCTGCCATCTGCATGGGAGTCCCCTACTTTGAACTCTGGCTTTTGCTAGCCCAGATTAAATAAGGTTGGTTCTGATGCTTTTCTCTGAGCAAAGTAGGAGTCAGTTTAGTAGAGCAGGTTTCTCCCGTTAAAAGGGCTGGAGTGCACTGTTGGTATATTCTACAGTGATGGTTTTGTGTGCAGTCGCCCTTGTGGCTAAGAAAGTATGGAATTGGTTTCTGTCAGATACCACCAGCTTCAGACAGGACTTGTCTGATAGGTAGGTCTGGAGGTGGTAGGTCTGGAGCACCTCTAATGTCTGTGTTCATGTCTGGGATTTTCCCCTTGGCGGTAGCACTGTAGGGAGTCATTCGATGGGCTGTGATTGTAGTTGGTGATTTACACAGGGCATGGAGGGACTAACAGCTGTGGTCTTGTGCTTTCAACCTGCCCATCAGAAAGTGCTTGAGTAGGACGGACCATCGGGACCCTCTTAGCATCGTGAACCTCCAGAGCTGCTTTCAGTTTGAGTCAGAACATTCCCAGTGTAAAGCAAAGTGAGAGACTTTCCAAGCTTCTGTCTGCTCCCAGGAGCAATGCCGGGAATCTCAACTTAGGCCAGGGCCCTACAAGGCGACAGCTGTGTGCTGAAGAAATGTCTAGGTAACAGGCAAAGGAGCCAAACCATGCTGTGTTCAAACCCCGCCCCCCCAGAATGCTACATTGTGGAGCTTTAACCTGGAACCGGGTTTCTCCAGGCTGCAGTGTGGCCATGGATAAATATATCATTGCCTTGGAGCTGCTCCATCTAGCCAGCGAAGGAGAAGGTGACCCCAGTACAGTAGGGCCCTGGGAACTGTGCAAAGCTGTCCCCGAGTCTCACTTGCAAAGCGTTTGGCAAGGAACGCAGAATAGCAGAATATGACGTTTATTCTGTTAGAAACTGTTAGCTGCTAAAGTAAAGCAGACATTCCATCTGCTTGTCAAGCTAGGAACATGGGTCACTAATTCCCTGCTCGCATGACTCAGTAATGTGCATTGCATTCAACAGTCATGTTCCAGCACCGTTGGTAGGCTGACTCTAGCACCAATTATAGGCTTGGGGGCTCCTGTATCTGCAACACAATTACTCTGCGCAGTGCTGGTCCATGCTAGACTGGACTGGCAGTCACCCTGGTCTAGAACTGATCCGCTTGCCTGTGCTTTCAACTGCAGGAAGGGCAGGGCCACTCTCTCCTCTTTGGGAAGGGCCCACGAGAAGCTGCCTTGTAAGAGTGAAATGCTAGAGGGGAAGTTCAAAGAGCCCTATTGAGTGACAGTGGATGATCCACTCCACAGTGGAGTCTGGACAGGACTAGCTGATGCATGTTTGCAAAGCCAAATTCCTAAAGGAGCGTTCCATAAAGTGCATGGCTCTTTACTGAGCCATCATTCCCCTTCCTCCATTCCAAGCAGTGCACCAGCTTGCGACCAATAGTGTTATAAATGGCTGACATGGATTGTAGTAGGCAGTTGCTGCTTCTAATGTAATGCTGCCTGACGGTAGCGGCAGTTCACAAACTCTGACACACAGAAGACCCCAAGAAGTTGTGCATTATAAACCCCAGTCCTACTCAGTTCCCCTACTGTACATGACCAAGCAAAGACTGACTAGCCACTGATTTATCTGCTGGCAAAAAATGGTGCTTACCTAATCCAGTTGGCTCAGTGGAGACTTCCCCTCCCAGCTCTGCACTGCAGGCCTCTTCTCCAATATCCTGCTTTCCGTCCACTTGCTGAATACTGACTGACAGTCAAGGGGGATGTGCACATAGCAAGAAGGGAATGCAGAAGGCAAAATGAGCTGGGAGGAGAACTGCTCCCAATATGGATGTGCAATGCAAACCCACAAAGCTAAGCTGGCCAGTTGGAGGCCCCCTAAAAGTTACCAGGGGATCCAGCTCAGTTCCACATTTCAAAGGTCCTTTTTGAAGCAAAGAGGCTGTTTGTGATGCCTGGACCAATTCTGTAGACGGATCCCTGTGCACTTGTAACCCATATGCCTCTCTTTGAGAGACCTACTGAGGGTGGGTTACTGTTGCTGGGCAATTTAGCTACCCACAGCCAGAAACTTCTGGAAGCAGGGAGTGATAGCATTTTGAGCATGTTCCACAGGGTTCCCTGCTGGTGTGATGTGGTCTGGTCAGAGTCAGATCACATGAGAGCAGCAGTCTATGCAGACAGCAGGCAGGGGCTGCTTTGAGAAGAGCCCATGTGCTCAGTTTTCATGAGAGAAGCTGAGCCAGGAGTGAACAACAAGATGTTTTCTACCTCCTATGGAGTCTTCTGCAACAGACTTTGTGCACGTGCATATGGGACTGAGGGCTGGTTAACCAGTGAGCTGACCAGATGGCGCTGGTTCCAAAGGAGAAGGAAAAGCCTGCATGGAATTCTACAGAAGATTCCTGCAATGAGAGAAGAGGAGGACAGCTACTTCTTGCCACTCAAGTCTCTAGACTTGAACAAAGACTGTAGCTGAGAGTTGGGTGAATTCCACCTGGACTTTGGGACTCTTGGGGATCTTTCGTGCGGAGTTTCTGTAGGGATTGTTCTGTTTAATTGTATTTTGTTTTTTTAGGATAAAGTTTATTTAGTTAGTAGTTAATAAAGTTCATTGTTATGTTTGTTTTTAGTAGTATTTTAATGTGGGGTGGTAACTCTGAGCAGTCTTTGCTATGAGTTCAATACAGATTGGATCCTGGGTCTCCAGGTGCTTCTCCATACGGGTTGGTGACTTATTTCTGTAAGGCACTGGAGAAGGGCAATTAAATTAATTCTAGCCCACCCGAAGGTTACACACTGAGTTACAAAGCACCAACAGGCAGCAGCCATGAGGGTCCCAAAGTCCTATAGTTTTAAGCTGTCTTCATGTTGAAAACCAGTTGTCTAAAAATGGAAGCAGTTTCCTTCTGTTCTACTGAGAAGGATTTTGGCTGTAACAAAGCCGCGTCATTTCAAAATGTTACCCTTTGAACTTGCCTTAAGATCGCTTTTCCTGGTCTCAGCCAGCCCACTCCTGACTGGGTCAGAACTTTTAACCAAGTCTTAACAGACAAATGAAATTAAATGAGAAGGTTACAAATTCAGACTCAGCCCCCAGTGTATTTCTGCCCATTTCATCAGCTGTTGATCTCTAGTGCTGTAAGTGCAGACAGCCAGGGCTGGGATCGAAAGAAAGTCCCAGGGGCTGGGACCAGATGACTGAATAATGCATCAAGAAGAGCTGATTTCTTCTGCCCGTTTAGACCCTGAATCCTGAGACCTCCTGTAGAGTTGATGCAGAATGGAGCCCCAGTTTTTCCCTCCTATCTCTTTGTAAAACTGGACAGGGTGCAATGGGAAGGTGATGAAGGGAAGCTGCAGTTGGGTTTACTTTAAGTGTCCTGTGAAAACCTCTTGTCTAAGGAGCTAGCTCAGGGCCTCTCTTACAGGTTGCAAGGTCAGCTAGAAGCAGAGAATAGGTAACAGGGCAGTGTAACTGGCTGGTGGCTTGGGGCTCTAACCCTGGGCCTCTGACTCCTTGTGGCTGGTCAGTAGTCCTAGGAAGGACATGTACTCCAGGGTCTTAGTGCTTGACTAAAACCCAGTCTTTCTTCTCCACCTTCTCACATCTTGGCCACAAAGCAGTTGCTTGTGCACTGGGCTGCAGCATCTTGCAGCGCTCAGTGGCCCTGGTTTTATGCCAGGAGAGTTAGATTCTCTCGTGTGTCGGCAGAGCGACTGCTGCGACCAGTCCTTTAAACGGTGCCTGATACAACACAATGCGGATTAATGTGGAGTGAAACGTGTTGTGGCCAAGGATTTATCCACAAAAGCGTGTGTCTGTCAAAAGCTGACATGCCCTTTATGCTGCAGAAGGAGAGGGTATTTATGAAATGCCTTCATGAGTGATCGAGAGATAGGACACTTGTATTTTACTACCATAACTAAGCACGGAAATGGGCTGATGATACTGTTCCTCGAGGTCCCAATCCTATATCTGCATGGAGTGGCTGTGCGGTCAGATTCTATAATTGGGTGCTGTTTTCCTGGGGTGAGTGGTAGGGAAGCCCAGCCTTCTGCGGTGATGGTATTAGTGATCTGCTTCTCTCTTCTCTCTGCTTTTTCAGCACCAGCTCTTGTCACTGACATCCGCACAGATAAAATTGAACAGAAGAGCATTTCCTTGTCATGGCAGGAGCCAGGCTTCCCAAGTGCCAGTAACACTGAGTATGAAATCAAGTACTATGAAAAGGTAGATCTTTTTGGAGACTTGTTTCCAATTTTTTCCAGTTACGTGCTAAAGACTCCAGATGAGAGGTTTCCCTGCTTCCCAACGTTATTAGCCAGCTGGATTCATGATCTACAGAGCTGTCCTTACAGATGCTGTCTGAATGTCTCCCTGTAACCTTTGCTGTGAACCACTTGCTTTGTGAATCCCCAAGAATGGAAAAAGCAGAAGTGTGTGTGCGTGCGTGCACGTGTGTACATGCACAGGCATGCATGTGTGTGCATGAGGTGCATGACATTGTGAAGATTTTATTGGCATGAGTTTGGGATGCTCCAGCTACTTACAAGTTCCAGATTTCCCAAATCACCATCAAACAATCTGTTTATAAGTGCTTTAAAAGAATCTTTTTTTAGAATGTATTTTAATTGACTTTTTTTCTGTCTCCACCTGTGAAGCCAGCTTGCATCAGTGCTGTGAGTCCTCATATATATATCTCTCCAGGGAGAAAAAATAGACCTAATAATTTTTAGTGGTTTTTAAAATGCATTTAACAGGCTCCCCTTAAGCGCTTTAGAATTCTGAGACTTGAGAATGTACAGTCAGCCAAGTTAGATCTAAGTGATCCGTGCCTCTGGATGAGGGGCATGCCAGAACCCAGCAGGATGAGGGCTTTTTTTGTGATGGTACTCAGAGGTACTGGGTACCGGCACCTTTTTTCCACAGGATGCAGCTCTGATTCCTGCCACTGCCAGCGGCAGCCCCAGGTTGCTGGCTGAGTACCAGCACCTTTTTTTAAAAAACAAAACAAAAAAAGAATTGATTTTTAGTACTGATGGATCACAAAATACTGAGCCTTAATACTTTAATCGTTGCAGGCCTGACTCTTACCAGTCCTGGGTTTTAGAGTCATGATTTGTGAATGAAGTTCTAAACTGAAGGGGAATGAAGCAAAAACATTTCTGTTATTTTCTTTAAATTAAAAATGGCCACCGTTTGAGAATAGTAGAACTAAAACTAGTGGGCAGAGAGCAGGGGGATATGTTCAGAGACAAAATAAATGCAGTTTATCACATGGTTCTTTAAATTATCCCATTTGTGTGTATGGATGCTCTTTATGAAATTCATTATATGCCAAGTAAAATGTGCAGCGGCATATTGAAGTACTTTCCTTTGAAACAAGCAAGTTTGAAATCGAGTCATATTAACCTGATCTTTAATGTCTGATTGTTTTCAAGAGAGGAACTGCATATAAGGTGAGGTACTAAAACAAAGTGTGACAATTTCTTAGCAAAAGACCTACAGTCATGAGATTTGGAGCACATGTGAAATAACAACATACTGCCTCAAGCTTGAGCAGTAAATGTAACTCTACAGTTTAGTGCTTGCTCACGTGTAAACAACGTAATATTTGAGCTGACTCCAGAACACTGGCTGGGTAGCGCTCCTTATATTTAAGGACCCTGTTTTTTTTATCAGAGCACTGTATGTGGAGAATCAGGAAAAAGCTATCTCAAATAGATAGCATATTGCACAGCAACGTGCACAGACCCAGAAGAAATGTAATGGACTGTTTCCAAGCTGTGGCATTAATGCCAAAAGCTAGGACTTGAGAAATTTCTTAAGGCTAGTTATTCAGAATAAAGAATGTGAGTGCTTTGCCCCAACTGGCTAGGAAAGCCTCTTTCCTGCCTCAGAATGGTGAACAAAGCAGTGAAGATCTTTCTGTTTTCAGCTTGCTGCTACTATTGCTGTTCCTTACTTTATAAAACCCCAGAGCATCCAAGGCACCTCTCAGAGAACCCCTAAGGTCAGTCCCTGCTCCAGGGCATCATAGACTAATTGATGGGAATGTAGTATGTGTGCACTCATGGGGAGGGGCAAGAAACAGCCAGGTTCTGGATATATGGTTATGCAAATGCCATGTGCCTAGAAAATGGGTTGAGTGGTTTCTGTTCTCTGGTGATGCTGTGCAAGTGGTTAGATTGAGGAGTGTGGAGACTTGGCCCATTTGCTTTGGGAAGAGCTTTCCTAATGTGAGGAGCAGTCTGCGAGATGGCAAGCTATGTATCCAGAGGTCTGTCGCTTTGAGAGAACAATGGAGAAAGCCAGCTTAATTGTAGCAATGTGTGCCTGCTGTAGGAATGTAGAGGAAGCCTCTCTGGAGCCTCCAGAAAGTTTTTTGAAGTTGTGTGATTCCACAATACAAAAAATACAGCAAAGCCCTCAGAACTGCCACTATGACAGCTCTAAACCCCCCCGAGAGCTAGTGTCTTAGGATATGCCGTGTCTCCACTTTTCTGTTCAGAGCTGCCGTACAGACACAGCTTCCTCCTCCTACTCTGACATTTATAGCTGCTACATCTTGAAGTCATATGGGAGAAATCCAGAACTTGCTGGGTAGGTGAATAAAATTCTTGGGGCTAGAATCATTAGAGAATGTGCCTGCCAGCTTTGATTACTCCAAGTGTGCTAACACATTTGTTCAGTCTTGAGAGACAGTCCCCTGCTGGTGCAAAAAGCAGCCCACATTACTTTGCCCTCTGCCAGGCTTTTCACAGAACTCTCCTGCTCTCTTTGGAGATAGCTGGAAAATGCTGGTGGGTTTCATAACATCTCCCTGTCATGTCACTGGTTAGTAAAAGAAATCAAATTAGACTATATGTAAACATCCAGAGTGCTGCCTGCTTGCTAACTGTAACAAGCCTATGGCCAAAGAGCAGAACACCCTTCAGACGGTGGATGGCACAGCACTCTTTATACTGGTGCAATGTGACTTCTGACCTTGGCACCAAAGTCTGGGTGAGTGGCAGGCACACTGCAGGGCGGCTAAGGTGTTTCTAAGAGGATAAGGGGCCATAGCAGGTAGTATTCTCCTGATGCTGTTTGCTGTAGGATACTGTGTTCTCTTTCGGACCTCTGGTTTGGGTGTCAGGCTCTTGTCCACGCTGTAAACTCAGAAGGAAGGGAGAAGAGCTTGGAAGTAGCTGTCCAGCAGCTTTCCAGCTGAAGCAGGACTCCTTTGCACAGTGGAGTGCAATGGGATTCTGGCAGGCAGATGGTGAGCTGGGGTGCCCAGAGGCCTGGTTGGTCTGGATAACCCAGGGCTCCCTCACCCACCAGCATTGAGGACCGTCTGGCATTCAGGCTGTGTCCTCTTTGCTAAGAGTGTTCTCTCCAGATGGCCTGGGGGTGGGGGGTGATCAGATTCTAGCTGGTGGATGCATCCTCTTCCTGAGCTGTGGCATTTGGACAAGTGCTCCAGGGAGGCAGATTCTGTGGGCGCTGTCTCCACTCTGTTCCTCTTACCCTTTGCCCTGCCCACTAGTGTTCAGGATGTCCTGTGCTTGGGTCCAGCTGCAACTGGAGCTCCCTTTGGGGTGTGGCCCCAGGTTCTGAACCTCATCCTGAGACCCTGCTCACACCCTCCCCTCCGCCTCTCTCCAGAGCGTGACAGTTCCTTTGTCTCACCTTGGAAATGGCTTGTAGCAGCTCCCAGGACAGGCCGTAGCTCCTCTTTACTTTAAATCAACCCCCAGAGAACAGTGGCTCTGCAGGACCCTACTGCCAATTGGCACTCACCATCCACGGGCCCAGCTGGAGAGGCCCCTGCATTACAGAGAGAGGTTAAAGAGATGATGCAGCTTGGTAATAGTCCGGCCGTCTAGCTAGCCTGCCTCTGCTCCCACTCAGCTTACCTCTTCCCATGATTCCTCTGAGAGCCCCTGCCATACCAGCCTCTTGCATCCATGGTATCGAGCATGGGAATCCCTGACCCGTCCGGTGACTTCTCTCTTCAACTTGCCCTGATGCATTTGAAGGCAATCTTCCAGCCCACTCTTCCCTGAACACCATTCTCCTCCATCATTGGCCAACAATTCTAGTGACATCCCAGGCCTGCTTTCAGTCTGTGCACGTGTGTGCACAGATCACCTCTGTGAGCCTGTCTGTCACAAGCCTGATGGCTGGCTCAACGCTTCCCCCAAGCAGGACCAGGCAGTTTCACAAACACTCCACGCAAACCCTCAGATTATTCTGCTGTAGCCACTTACTGTACAGTGACAACCCCCGACCCCCATCCTCTCGTGTCTGTCAGACATGGTAACTCAGGCTGCCAGAGGTGGGGGACAGGAGTGCACTCGCTGGTGCCTGAGTGTGGCAAGTGTGTATGTGCATGCTACTGCCTTTGACTGGCTGGAATGACAGGCCTGCTTGGGGTCTATTTTCAGCCCTACCTGATCTACATGATTACTATTAATCATATCCTCTCTGAAGTGCCACACTTGGGAACTGCTTGGAGATGCGGGGATGGGTTTGACATGTACCAATGGGAGATTCACCCAGGGTACAAGGTGGTGGGAGAGAGGTTGTAAAGGCATGAATGAGAATGGGCAGCCGAGGAAGCTGGCCTAGGCCCTTTGACAATCACCCTTTTCCCCATCTCCCATCCTGTGTCATACTCTCTAGTCCTGTCTGCATTTTATTTGCCCTTCTTGTAACTTTTTGATGTAATTTCTGATAAGAAGCATCTAGAAAACATTTCGTGTTTGCAGATGGTCTAATGTTTGGCTAGGCAGTCGTGATGGGAGCCAGAGGCACAGTGATAGGACAGCTGCTCCCCAGATCAGATAGAGGACAGCTGTCAATCTAGTTACGTCTCCTGTGTATCATTTCATAGGATCAACGAGATCAAAGTTATTCGACCGTGAAAACTACGTCAACAGCCGTGACGGTCAGTAACCTCAAATCTGGCACCTGCTACGTTTTCCAGATCCGCGCATCTTCAGGCCAAGATTACGGAGACTCCAGTCCTAGTATTGAAGTGGAAACCTTGGGGGATCGTAAGTGCTAGCCAGGCTTGTAGTATGTGTGTCAAACACAAAGCACACATTAGATGTCTTCCTTTGAATGCAGCAACTCTATTGCTCACAGTTCATGCCTGGGACTCAGCTGACTTCAAGTAGCAGAGTCTGTCCTGGGTACCTCTCCTCTAAGGAGGGCGGGTCCTAAGTGTGTGCTTCTGTTGAGTGAGGACTTATTCTTTCATTCCTAGGGCCTGTTTTCTTCTCCGAATTTCAGAGCTCAATGTAGTGCTAATGAGGGCTCCTGGCTTGACAGCCCTGGAGGCTGATGCCCTCGGACAGTCCACTGAACTTGCAACATTGGCAAGGGCAGAGCAGCTTTCCACTTGACTACCCACTTCTGCTCTGCCCTAGAGAGAGTCTCCTTGGCAATAAGAGGGGAGATATTAATCAGACATCTCTAGAGTTTCTATTCAGGCTGCCAAGGAGGTGACCCAATAGGGCCAATTGTGACCTTTTTTTTGGTGATGTTGACATCTGGACAGATCCCACCAGTTCCATTACACAGGGGCCACCAAACATCTGTCACATGGGAATGACTGCCAGTCCCTGCCAATTGAACTGTGGAGGGCACTTTACCTCTTTTCAATCCTCTGAGCCATTGGCCTTCAAATAATGCAATAGAAAAGAGGGGTTGATTGCACTCTTGTCAAGTAGAAACAAAGCTACGGTCCTTTCACATGAAAAATGAGCTGCTCCTGAGCCTATGTCCCAGGTCAAAGATGGTTGCTCCCACCCACTAAAGGTCCTGGTCCATGAAGCACTTAGGGTGTTAGTCACTTCACTGACTAGATGAATCAGCCTCATTGGATTTTGTTGGGGCTTTAACTTTTTAAAGCTTCCATTTAAAACCACTGACAAGAAGCATCTTATTTCACTGCCTAAAGGAGAGGTGGGGAAAGATGGTAGGGTCTCACTTTAATAACTGCTCTGGCTGGAAATGAAAGCTCAGAGATGGCTGGCTCAGTGTGAAGTTTTACAGATTGTGTTTAACAGGGCTTTAAATTGCATCCATTTCCCATACAGAAGACATTTTCAGAATGAATTGAATCGAATAAAAATTGCATATAGAATGTAGCTATCTCAAACCTCTGTTTGCCAGTGCAGGAGAGGAAAGTATTGAACTAGCAAGAGGAACCATTTGTAAGCTATAAATTTTAATGTGTCTCTATAAACAGGAATATTTCCTTAATGCCAGCTGACAGAACACTGAATCTGTTACCTCATCATTGGTTACTCCGCTCACCCAGTCAACATTTCCTGCCCTTCACTCTGGTCTTGGTGCCTCTGGCTGTCAATACTGCATCAACCTGTAAATGGTAGAAATAACGATAAAAAGCAGCCTGGCACCTGTGGAGAAAATTTCTCAAAATCTTTGCTGGAGGGACCTACATTGAGTCAGCAGGCGGACGGTCCGAGCTCTAGGACTGTGAGATGCTGCAAAGGAGCGTGGCAAGGGTTTAGACACCAATGCTGTTATAGACTTACCAAGCGGTGGAAAATCCCCTGGCTTCTAAACTGTCTAGCTGTGCTGGCTTTGTAACCAGCTGCCACTCTTCTTCAGCCACTAGTGCAGCTCAGCCTACTAAAATAGCATGTTGGGCTCCGCTTGTAGACGTAACTGAGAACCATTGGTCCCAGATCTGGCCTAACATCAGACATGTCATGTGCAGCTAAGAAGAAGTCACTTTTGGCATTTAATGAATCCTGGTCGAAATCTCTTTCTTGCTTCTTTATGTGTTTTGCCCTAGAAATACCCAAAGTTTTGTTCCCCTTTCAGATTGTGTTTAAATGCGAAGGTGCCTGTTGTGAAGTGCTGTTTGGGGCTGGCCATGGAGCTCCGAGCTCTGGCAAGCTGCGATTGGGACCACACCATTATATTGTCAGGGTCTGTGCCGGGTGCTTGATATTCCTGGCCATGCTGGTGAAGGAATGTGGCACCAGCCAAGGCATTGTAACCATCATGCTGGTTCCAGGTCCATGACGTGAGCAGGGGAATACAGACATAACCCCTTTCACTTCCCTCCTTGGCAGGGACCGTGGCTTCAAGCGAGCAGAATCCCGTCATCATCATCGTGGTGGTCGCAATTGCTGGGCTGATCGTGCTGGTTTCCATGGTAATTGGTGTGCTGATCTGGAGGAGGTGAGCAGACTTCACACCTCTTTTGTTGTGCATGTGGCTACAGGCCAAGGCTTTCTTGGGGTTGCCTGCTGGCTTCACGTCTCTAATACTCCCGCTGCTGCAGCCAGGGTACGTGGAACACTTGGAAAGAGATACACCCCTGCAACAGCTGAGTTCTGCCCTCTGGGCTGCGAGTTTGGCTGCCTTGGGGTGCAATGCGCCTAGACAGGGGGTCAGTGTAAGGCCTATATCGCGTGAAGAGCAGGCCTTCTGCACAGGGGTGATCTTCACCTTCAGGTACCAGGCTTGGACTACCCAGTGTTTGGGCCTTGGGCAGGAGGGGTGAGGAAAGGAATCTGGGAGAAATGTTTGGCTCCAGTTGAGAATGACTAAATCGACAGGATTCTCTGCATGGTTTGCAATGTGGCCCCATCTTGGGCAAAACCAGACCAGAGGACCTTTGGAGAGAGCCGCAGAGTCTCTGCAACTTGAGCTACAAATGCTGGCTGTGTGTCTTGGAACTGTCTAGACTCACTTCCTCCATGGTTTGAGGATGGGGGAGCATGTGTAATGTCACCTGCGGGAGATCTCGTAGGTGTGAAGCTTTTCACTTTTCTAACTGGTAAATCAAGGATAGAAATTTCCTTATACTGGAAAAGTTAGGTTAGCATTTTTAACTCTATTTCTGTTAATCTTTCTCATCTGTGGCTTCCCTAAGAACCTCTGTGTTTTGATTTGGTTGGGGCTCGCTTTGGAGTTTAAGGATGGATGAAACCTAGACAGCTGGCGTTCAAAACTGCACAGGGAAGTATATGAAGCAAATAATTGTGCTATCTTTGGAGCCACTAACTCTGATTTCCATTCCTGCGTCAGGCTTGCTGGAACAAGGGAAAAGGTTCAGAGAGGCATCTATATTAATCTGACAGATGTTTCAGTTTAATGATCTGTAAATTTTAATTTAAAAGATTAAATAGAGTCCCAAATAATAATTTAAATAAGCGGAATAATAAAAAATTACAAGAGAAGGGGTGTGTGTTGTGTAATGTCAGGCCTGGGATGGGACAAGCCACCTTCATTCACTTCCAAGAAATGCAATGCCTCACTATTCCCAGTTCACTACACCCCTTGTGGAGCAGAAAGGGGAGGGGGCTCCAGAATGGTTGGCCAGCATCCAGAGCACAAAATGTCTGATCTCAATGAGCCCCGCTCATGCACTGGGCAGCCAGAGTTCAGTTCAGCTCCTCCCTATGACGGCCATATCGCCGACTTCCTTGGGGTGCCGAGGAGCGGCTCTAGGGAAGAAAGGCCTGTTTAACTGATTTGCAGTAGTCCAGTGTGCATGGGAAGATGGCCCCTCCGCAAGGCTCTGGGCCCTGCTTTGAAGGGAAAGTTCACTACAGATATCAAGCCACTCCCTTCTGCAGGTGGCTGGTGGGGGTGGGGGTGGGGGCAGGTGGGAAGTTGCAGGAGGCGCAGCAATATGTGGTGTTGCTTTTGCTTGTAGTTTAATTAACCAAAAAGACAGCTCCAAGATTGATGCCAGCCAGGAAGCCCAGCACCTGGGGCAGCCTTACTCTAAAGCCTGGTCCTCACTGGGCCTTGCTCCTGCTTTCTTGGAGGCCAACAAGCCTTTTGCCTCTCCTTGCAGCTGGTGCAGCAGCAGCTCCCGAGAGCACATCGCCAGGGTGAAGCCAGCTCCACCCTTGTAACAGGGAGGATTTAGGGTGCTGACTGATGTTCCCGTGGGAGCACTGAGGTGTTGGAATTTTGTCCCTAAAGTCCATAGCAGGGATCTGACTCACACTGCTAGTGCCCTGTCTGCAGTCCTTGCAATTTTGTTTACCTTCCTCACTGGGGAAAGTCCATCCGTCATCCCTGCATTTGACTGGCATCTTCGCTAAAAAAGGAAGTGGCAGGCTTAGATGGCACAAAGGCATATATCCTTCTTACTACAGGGGCTTATCTGCCCCGTCACAGGATGCAGACGTCTGAGTTACACACGCGTGTCAGGATACCCGACATACCAGGCTGGAATCTGGTTCCCATCGGCATAAGGAGACCAGGGCGCACTTAGTGCGGACTGGAAAATACAGGGAAATGCTGTTCCATCACCCTCATTATCCACTGGAGCTCAGAACTTGCCTTGATGTTGCTGCCTGAGATTTGATCTGCCCTTCACTGGCTTCCACCCCACTCTGCATGGTTTGTGTCCAGCTGTTCACTCTTCTCCTGTGCTGCAGAATAGCCCCTATGCTCTCCCACGGCCGCAGACACAGCTCCACATTCAGTCCCCGGGTTATTACTCTCCTTGTCTCCGCGATTCTCTCCTGCTGGCTTTGGGTCACGGAGACCACAGTGGTGAAGTGTATAAGTTTTATGTAGCCTTGGCGTTTGGCTTCTAGCGCTAGTGCATTTTGTGGGGTTTGCCAGCACACTCGGGCTCTGTCATTTGGGGCTCCCTCCCTAATGGGAGATTTGCACTCAGAGGCATAACATGAATATTGATTTTCATTGCAGACAATGTGGGTACAGCAAAGCCAGCCAGGATGGAGACGAGGAGCTGTACTTCCACTGTAAGTGAGGTCTGGCCACTGTGCTGTGTCTAATTGTGTGGGGATCGCTGCATTTATTGTTATTAATAACCTGCTCCCTGCAAAGCAGCCTGGCATCCTTCCTTTGAAGTGCTGTCATCCTGGATTATCTCAGAGAGGCCAGCCCAGCACAGCGGGTCTCTCCGGAGACAGCTGGCCTGACAGCTTCATACACCAGTGTCCATCCTTCCTGCACGCAGAGTGCGGGTGACCTGGGAGGGCACTGGCATGCCACAGGAAATGGAGATGAGGGGGCATATGAATTATTCTGTCAGTTTTCCACATCCAGCTACGTGGGAGCGCAGGTTTGTTTTGTGGGGCAGCTCTTGATTATCAAGTAGTGATAATTTTCCAGACAACCGTTGTCAGAGGAAATTCAAGTGTCAGAACAGATGAGTTTATTTGATTTCTGGCATATGCCGGCTAAGCTCACACACACGTGTCCGCTCCCTGAAGCATTGGGAAGCAGCAGAGCCTGTGTGCTGTTCAGGGATGGCTTTGCTGCTCTCATCCGTTTGGAGGATCCTTGATTATTGCTGAGCCACACTTAGGAGTTGGCTGGAGGGTTTCCGTACAAAGCAGGTGAAATGAAGGGCAGCAGCTGGGGTTTCTTTGGCTACCTGTTAGTGATATGGGCAGGGAAGGCCTTGCTCCTGGGGCCCTGATCTCAATCTCAGCTGAAACCACACCCAGCCAGGATGTCAGCATCCATCCATTGTGTTTGCTCTGTGGACTTTGGTTTCAGTAGACATGAGACTGGCCTCAGTCCACAGGCACAACAGCTCTCCACCTGGATGGGACGGGCAGAAACTTGGTCAGTCTTTGTACCTCTGGATTTAGCAAGGCAAAAACCAAGCCACTACCCTGAGATCAAGGCACTCCTGTCTTTAGGTTATCTTTTCTGGGAATTTAAAAGGAAGGTTTCTAGGGAAATCCTGTCAGTGGCAGCTACGGGCCCCATCCAGGCTGCATAATGTTCTTTGTAAATGGCTCGCTTTCCATGCGCCTCGTCCTCCCGGGCCCAGTCCCAGGCAGTGTCAGGGACCATTTAGCAGATCGGGGGGTGGGGGGTGGGGTCGTGTTCTTTGCAATCCAGGAGGCTGGTCAGAGAGGCCTGGAACAGGCTGCAGCTCAGGGTTCTGAAGAGCTCTGCTGGAGGTCTGGGACGTGAAGCCTATTCGGGTGCATGGGGGTTGGCCAGGGAGGTGGATCAGAGGGGCTGTCATTCCTTTTTGACCTGGGAGCTGTGATAATGAGCAAGGGGATGGTTTCCTGATCTTTCTTTGGGAACTTGGTAGCTAATTGAGAAAGCCAAGTTCTCAGGCGGTTTCCACTGGTGCAGCGTGTCTGTTCCAAGAAGCAGGCAGGTCTTGCAGAGGCAGATGAAGGGAGAGGCAGCACATTTCCTCCATCAGCCCTGAGGCTGGAAGCAAAGCTCCTTCCACATTCAGCTCTGGAGATCACACTCCCTACACTTCTTCCAGATGTGTCTTCATGGCCGTTCTGATCAGCGCTCCTCTCTGCGTAGCACAAACCTGAGCTGTAGCCAGAGCTGGCTGTATCTCTAGAGGTGGTCCAGCGAGGAGAGGAGCTCTGGGCATCGGAGCAGCAACACCGCTAATAGTTCAGAAGGGTGCTGTGTAGCCTGAACGGAAGGCCTGTGCAGGCGAATGGAGGCCTGGTCCCCAGGATTAGTGATTGTTACCAGAGGCAACGGTGACATGTGCCTGCCTCATTTCACGCCATGTCATTAAGAGTGTCTTTGTGCCAGGTGTAATTGGGGTGTGAGTGCCTTGCTAAGATCTCCCTGTGCAGACAGGGCTGAGAGAGATGGCAGAGGCTGCGTGTCCTTTCCCACAATCACCGTGACATGCAGGCAAGAGAATGGCCATTGGTTCAACATGCAGTCCTGAGCGTCACAGCTAGAGGCGTTCAGGAGGTGTGTGGCCTCTAGGTCTCTCAGTTTTCTCCCTGAACTAGAGGATCCAGGTTTGTAGGCTCCTAGGGAAGCTATTGATGCCTCAGGCATTGTTAAGCTGAAGTGCGAATGACTTGTTTAAACAGCAGAGATGTTTAGTTAAATGAAATCCAGATGGATGCTGTTGCTCCAGCGCCGAGTCCAGCTTCTGCTGCTGCTACCACCTCTGCAGGGGGCTGGTTCCTGGGGCTGCGGGGGCTGCGGTTAATAGTTCATGTCTGTAGTTACTGGCAGCACTGAGTGCGCAGCTGAAATGTGAGCTCTAGTTCTGGCGTGGCCGGGACCAGCTTTCTCTGAACTGATGTCTCGGATCCTGAAAGGGGATAGTGTGTCCTAAAAGGAAGTCTGTGTCATGGATTAGCTGTTGCAGTGTCTCGCAGTGTTGGCCCAATTCATGGCCTGAGCTCCAAAGTGTAGCAAAAAGCCAGGGGTGCAAAGAGCAGCAATAGGAGGAGTATGCGCTGGCGACAGCATGGGGAATGCAGCCTGGAGGGGGTAGGAGCTGGAGGGAGCTTATTGTCCAGTGCTGGCAGCAGAGAGAGACAGAGTGCCTGCTGGTTCACACTCTGCTCTCTTCCTCTCGGAAACCTGACTCAGTGGGCTCTGAAGCTGGACTGGGCAGAAGCTTCATGGAGTGGCACTGGGTTTTCTTCTCACAGTCTCTGTTTATTCCCCCTCTTTGCTGTAGTTAAGATACCAACCAGGAGGACGTATATTGACCCTGACACCTGTGAAGACCCCATGCAGGCCGTGCACCTCTTTGCCAAAGAGCTCGACAACTCGTGTATCAAAATCGAGAGGATTATTGGAACAGGCAAGTGTTTTTGTGAGAGACTCTCCAGCATGGCTCTCAGGGCGCACTGCAGAGCTGCATTCCTGCTGGGGGCTGGATGCCCTTGCCATGTCAGAGAAGGCAGCATCTTCAGCCAGTGAGATGTGTGTTGGAGCTGGATTTACATCCTCAAAGGGGGTGTTTCCTAGCTCCTCTGTCGCCGGCTTCACACGGGGCTAATTCCTAGCTTGGTTCCCAGGGCTCCAGGCTGCAGGCCACGGCTGAGGTAGGGTTTCCAGCAAGCAAGACTTAGACGGAGCAGGGCACAGCCTTGCCTCCCCGCTCATTCTTTCTCCAGCCTCTGTCCTCTGGTTCAGCACAGCAGGGCTGTTGGTGCCTGTCCTCAGCCTGACCAGCTCGCAAGGGAATGCGTTGCTCAAACGCCGAAGGTCTTTACACTTCCTTCCTCAAACCAGGGGGACAGACAAGCAGGCTGGCCTGTGTTGGGAAGCCCTCTCCTCCAATCAATGCAGGGAGCAGATGGCTGCTTGTGAGCTAGTGTAGGATCCCTAGTGTGAGCGTGGCTAACATGCTGGCTGTCACACCGGCAAGAGATCTGTGCAGCGAAGCTGATATGGATGACATTGTGGAAGTTGATACCTCCAGCATAGCTCACCTGTCAGGAGGAGGGTGGTTTGTCTGTTAGATGCCCCCTCCCTTCCCCACCTTCCGGGTATCTCCTGGTCCTGGGTAAATCCCACCTGTAAGGCTGGCCTGGGCAGGGGGAGCAGAGAACCCAGCACATCTGGCAGTTGGAGCCTGCAGAAGGAGGTCGAAAGGCTCTGTGGAGCAGGCTGAAGCATGGCCAGGGTGCATGTCTCGGCTGCCTTTTGGATCTGCACATGGTGGAGAACCACCCGGACTGCGAACACTGGAGCTGCTTCTGCTGACTTAGCGCCTCTGTTGGGCTGATGTGTTTATTGACACAGGTGTGGCGAAATGTGCTGCTAGGTGTGTCTGGGCACGCTTCAGTGAGGAAGATCAGAGACAAAGAGGGCAGGACTGGCTTGGTATTGCCACAGTGGAACTCTTTGAAATCCTGTGAGCTGGCTTGTTGCGATTCCCATAACTGGCAAGAGGAGATGGAGCTTCCTGGAGGCCCCCCTGAGTCTGATGGAGCCATGGATAGAACCCCAATCGCTTGCTCTAAGTTCTAGGCATGAAACAGACAAAACTCAGCAATATCTGAGACCCTGCCTGGGTCACCCTGGGACTAGAGCTCCTTTTACTGACTGAGAAGGACAAGAGAGAATATTACTAGTAGCTTGGTTTGCAAACACTTTGGAGGCACTCAGATACACAGGGCCTGGGCCATATAAGCCCCTGAGCAGAGAGCTCGTATGTCACTCGCACACTGTTTCTTGCATTGGCTAGATGACAAAACTATCCACCAAAATGTAGTGTCCAAACTTGCCTGCAGGGCAGGGAGGCCATGGAAGTCGCTGTAGTGCCTGAGCTGGGGTATACAGGAGAAGCTGACTGAGGTGTGGCTAAAACTAACTCTGTTCTGGTCACAGCCTGACACTTTGCAGGTCAGGGTTTCACCAGGTCGTTGTTCTGTGCGGCTGTAGGGAGCTGATTCCACTTCTCCAGCTAATGCAGCTAGGGAGACTTGGACAGGAAATCCGGTCAGGAAATCAGAAGTGTTGCTCTCTGGGGCACAGTGACCTGATTTAACCCAGACCTTTTCTCTGCAAATGTGATGTAAGCGCTTATCAGCCAGCCAGGAGACTGAGCCATATCACCATGTTCTCACCAGGGGCTTAGCTGAAGTCGATCATCGCTGTACTGCCTGGCTCTGTAAGGTGTCAGAGCTCCCCAGGAGACCTCGCATTGATGCTTTTGTATAAGTGCTACTCTCCGTTTTCTTTCCCTTGCGAGGTTTCCACAGGAGCTGCCAGCCTGCCATGCACTCAGAACAGAGAGTGGCACTGAGTGGGATGGAGAGAGTGTAACGGAGATGTGCCAGATACTCGGATGATGGTCATCATAGCCTAGGCAGCTGGAACACAGGACAGTGGGTGTAAAGACCTCATTTCCCCCATTAGCCCTAGCTCACAGGACGGCTCACTGCGTTAGGGGAAATAAGGAGAAAAGCCCTTCCATGCCTGACACTTGGGCTGTGCGGTGAGACTGTACAATGTGTTCGACTCAGCCGTGCTCCCGGAGGGGAGCATCTCACAGACCCAGACCTGGCAGTAAGGTGGAGCTTGGCTCCCTCTGAGGAGACCTGAGACTCAGGCCATGTACACACTACAAAATTGTTCCACAGCAAGCCCGTGACAGGGTAAAAGTCATGTGGGTTTTATCGTGTTTTCCCCCATCCACACAGCACTCCTGGTAATGAAAAGGAGCGTTCACATGCTCCTGTGAATTTTAATTACAAGGAGCAGTGCATGGTGGGCACCTATCCCACCCTGCCCTGTAGCAGCCAGGGTTCTGGTCCTAGCAGTGAAGCTCCAGCTGCGGGGGGTTCCCTGGGTCCCCAGCAGCGACAGAGCTCAAGCCGCTTGGATTGCCAGCTCCCCGGCGGCATCGGAGCTCCAGCTGCTGGGGTTCCCCAGTGGCAGTGGGGCTCTAGCCACCAGGGTTGCCAGCTCCCTGGGGTCTGGAGCGCCGCTGCTGCTGGGGAGCTGACAACCCTGGCAGCTGCAACTCCGATGCCACCAGGGAGCTGGCAACCCTAGCGGCTTGAGATCTGCCGCTGCTGGGGAGCCGGGAACTCCGGCTACTTGTCAATTTCAGTGCTCTATTAGAGCAGTGAAATTGACAAGCATGACAGCTTTGGTGTCCCAGAGTGGCCTTGATTGGCACCCTGGGACATTTTCGGAGGCTCTTTAACGCGCAGTGACCATACACACACAAAGCAACACGGAACAGCTGCTCCCCGGTAAGCAGTCTCATTTAGGTGGTTTACCTGTTGCGCGGCAAGCGCGCTGTTGCCGGGCAACAAGCAACATTTGTGTGTGTACGCCCTCAGCGTTACCGTGCGATAACATTGTCGTGTGTACAAGGCCTCAGCTGGCAGCGGTCAAATACTACAATGATTGTAAAGGAAGATGGCACAAGATCGCTGGGAACAACTAAAAGAATTGTGACTTTCACCTGCTTCCTTGAAACTCAGAGAACAAAGGCCTTGTCCTTAAATTGCAGTCATGTGCACCGAGGTGACAGCTGCAAGTGCCAGCGTAGGAACGACTCTGAGCAGCGCATCGTTACTCACTCATCCCCTTCAAGAACTCTGGGAGCCTTGTTGGGTTCTTAAAGCCATTTACGTATTTCCTGCTACCAGTTTAGTTAGGGATTTTTCGTTTCCCTATTATTCTGGCCAGTTTTGTACACTCAGAGCAGGGAGAAGCAGGGGGCAGTCAGATAATATTTTGTACATGAGCATGATTTAGGGTCCCAGCTTATTTTCCTCAGGCAGAATGTACAGTGGTATGAACAGCCTCTCATAGAGAACAGCAGCAATTATCTGCTTTTTAGCAGGTTGACAGCAGCATAAAAGCTATTTATGAATATGCTAACTTCTAATGATTTATTGATTTTCATCAACTTGACTGCCTAAAACTTCAAAGCAAATTAAAATCCCTGCAGCTTTAATTGCCAATGCAAGCCAAAGCTTTGGAGGTCCTGTTATTCTTGGTGTCGTTTTCCCAAAGCTCATATTAAAAACAAAAAGACAGTCGCAGGAGTGTAGCACTTAATCAGCATCTTAAATGTTAACATGGAAATAAAAGGTGATTGTCAGACAGAGAAAAGCAGAGGAATCTTGGCAGCTGTCTGGGCAGAGAAACTGGAACAATTATTCTGAACTTCTTTTAGTAATAGGTAATTAGGAAAAAGGAAATCCAAATAAGGTAGCTCATTTAAATATGAGGGTGTAGAATGGTTTGTGTTAATCTCCCTGGTGACCTAGCCTATACCTGTCTCTCAGGTCAATAAAGCTCTTCAAATCCCTTTGTTTTTCTCTGTAAAACCAGAGTTGGTCTTTTCTTTTTAGAATGTGTCACCTTGTGCTGCCCACCCTGTTTGTGACAGCCAGGAGCAAAAAGTTCTTTCTGAGAACAGCTCATGGCCCTACCTATGCTTCATGCTGGAGGGAGGAAGTGAGGGAGTCACCAGAGAACAGAGATCTGGGATGCTTTGGGAGTGGAGAGAGCCACTGCGAGATAATCTTCCATTCATGGAGATCACTTGAACAGTGCAGTGTGCGCTTGGATGCTGACTAGACGGCCCGAGGAGTCTCGACAGAAAGAGAAGAAATTGCAACATGTGTTATTAGACCTGCTAGTTGGCACTAAAAGTGTTTCCAGTCTGGGTGTTCACATTGAGTTCGGTTGCCCCCCAGAAGTGGGGAAAGAGAGTAGACTGAGGTTCTGATGAGAAGGAATTTTTAAAGGGATCTTAATCCGCCCATTTGTGTTGTAGGTGGATTTGTCACCTCACATTTCCGGGTGTACAGCTCCCTGCTACGCGAGGATAGAGCCCATCTGCCCAACTAGCCAGGTATTCAGATGCCCGGCTGCTCACACTCACAGGATCTGCTCCTTCATCCTGCTCTCTGTGCTCCCAGATCAGACTGTTTGCTGTTCCAGAGGGCACCAAGGTCCTGTGAGGAGACGTGGGTTGTAAGGAAACTCTATGAAAAGGGGAGCTGACTTTCTAGAATAGCGCTGTAGCTCCTTGTTCTGTGTCAATAATTGTACCCTGCTTCCCACTGTACTGCAGCAAATCTGTGCAGCATTATTTTACACAGTGATAGTCAAAGATTTGAAGAAGCCATAAATAAAAGCAGCTAGAGAAACAGCTGCCTTTTCCATGGCCTGTGAGTGACAAATGCAGCACTTCTCTCACAGCTCCTGGAAGAATGGCATTATGAAAACCATCATGAGTGGCACTCTCTTGGAATGTTACCTCTTTAAAATGTCTAGCTACATGGACACCAGACATACACGCTCCGTCAGCTGCAGAAACTCTCATTCTTGTTTCTCTTATGGTGCAGGAGAGTTTGGAGAAGTCTGCCGGGGATGCTTGAAACTTCCCAGCAAGAGAGAGCTCCTGGTTGCCATCCGGACCCTTCGAGCTGGCTGCTCAGACAAGCAAAAGCGTGCCTTCCTGGCAGAAGCTAGCACAGTGGGCCAGTTTGATCACTCCAATATCATCCGCCTGGAGGGCGTCATCACCAGAGGTAGGGTTATTAACTCCACATTTCATGCCATGCAAACTCCTTGCATTCCAAAGAGACAAAGCTTTCCCTGCTTTTTGCTATGTGTGCTACTGACACAGACAGTGTAGGTTGGTTTTCCCTAAGTTGGGGTCATGCAAGGCATTTGTGTGAGTCTTTTCCATCTGGGCAGGAGTTCAACTGCCCACCTCAATCCCAAGCGGCACCACCATTGGCTGATTTGGTCCTAGCTCTCTATGGCACAAGCCCACATGACTTCCTCTCAGTTCCAGATTGGGTGTGGTTTGGGTTTTTTTTTTTTTAATGACCAGGACAATTAATCTAGGATGGAAGCCACCAAACGCATAGTGGCTAGATTCTAGCACTAAGATTAGAATGGAAAACCTAATGCGTTAGGGTCCCTGACCCCTCCATCCACCTCCTCACCTTCAGCTAGAAAAGTTTGAGATTCAGGTTCCTTCTCTCTGATAGAGGACTGAACCCCCCAATTTCTGGCAGCTTTGGGCTGGGCCAGGCTGAAGGAATCACACACTTTGATCACTGTCCTGGCAGATTTAAGAGTGTGCAATTCTCCAAGTGAATGCAAGAAAACACAGCAAATTGTAACCCAGTGCACATACACAGCCCCCTTCATCCAGGGCACCCGAAGCCCCTTACAAAAGGCAGGTGTATATTGTCAACCCTGTCTGACGGAGAAACAGATACAGGGAGGGGCCGGGACTTGACAGCCTAAACTGTGCCTACACTAGCCTTTTCTGGTAGCTATTTTCCAGACTCACAAGGGCTGGTTGTTCACCAAGATGGTAGCAATGCTCAGAGCACTTGGCTGCTCACATTCCTGTGATATTCAATCCTGCTCAGAGTGGGACTGCCTGACCTGGCAGTGCCTGGCACTGCCATCCCAGTGGCTGCCAGGGCTTTTTCTTCAGCTAATGGCGGTAACAGTAGGAAATGCTGAGGACAGAATAGAGCCATCGATCAAGAGTCTGTCAGAGCTATAATGGGAACTGGAAGCCAACGTCCAGGCTCTTGCTTGCTGGCTGCAGAATCGCTGGTGTGGGAATATTCAGGAGCGGAGAGATGTGAGCCATTATGCCCACCACGGAGATGGCACTGCTGTAAAACCATGACAAACAAATCCCATCCACACACAGCTGCGAGGATGTGTTTGCTCTGGGTTGTGATGCAGATCTTAGTGAGTGTGTAACTTATAGACTCATAGGCTATGTCTACACTTACCAAAGTTAGTTCGAATTAGTTCATTCGACCTAACTAATTCAAACTAATTTTAGTTAGTTCGAATTAACTTAATTCGAACTAGCATGGCCCCACTGGCATTTTAGTTCAAACTAAGCAAGCGCCATGCATGGCACTTGCTTAGTTTGAATTAGTCAATTGCATTAAGGTCAATGTGCCGGTTAGTTGGAACTAAGCAGTTAGTTTGAACTAACATGGACACATTGACTTAATTCGAACTAACTAGTTTGAATTAAGGGTTAGTTCGAAAGGTATAATCGAATTTATTTGTTCGAATTAAGGAAGCCCTTAATTCAAACTAATGAAAGCCTAGTGTGGCCAAGGCTTAAGTTAGTTCGAATTAAGCTTCCTTAATTCAAACTAACTTGCCAGTGTAGACATAGCCATAGACCTTAAAGTCAGAAGGGACTGGTACAATCATCTAGTCTGACCTCCTGCACAATGCAGGCCTCAAAACCTCACCCACCCACTCCAGCAATAGGCCACCAATCTCTGACTGAGTTATTTACCTCCTTAAATCATGATTTAAGGACTTTAAGATACAGAGAATTCACCGGTAGGTGAGCCAGGCCCTGTGCTACACAGGAAGGTGAACTTGGAGCATTTCAATTGGCTGATGAGGATGCGAGTTGAGCAGCGTAAGGGCTCAGACAGTCGCTCTGCACTTGGATGGCATGTACGCTGTGACTCAGAATTGTTACACTATTCTTAGTGCCCAGGAAATGAGGCGAGACGCTCCCCGCTCCGATTTTGGTGGCAACAGTGCTGCCTCATTTGCCTGGTAATTTAACAGCAATAGAAAGCAATCGTCCCGTGTGAAGCAGGAGGAATGCTGATTGTTTCCTTAATTACCCACCCTGGAGTTTGGGCTGCTGAGGCAGGAATCTCGCCTTTTAGCTGCCCAGATAATACACTCCAGCAGTTGATTAGCATGTGATTATTGGATGATGAAGATGCTGTACAGTTGCCCTCTGGCAGGCAAACATTTGCTTGGGTTTGTTTTTATTCTATTATGGTTCTGTTGTCATTTAGTGGAATTCTTACAGCTAGATTCATAAAGCCAGGGAGTCAAACTAGGTTAGCAGGAAAACCCAGCTCTCGTCACAAAAGCAAATAAAAATGTTGTCAGTAAAATATATGAGCGGATGGGGTCTGTCCCTGTAGGAGTGTGCGTTCTCTATGAATCTCAGGAAGCTGTAGTTAAATAGAGAGCCATATGAATACAGAGAAACATACTCATGCATCTTGTTACCCACACCATTTATAAAACAGTGTGTCAGACTCTGTTTTAACATAGCTTTGCCCACATTGAGTAATGCCTTTCTCCTCAGTGGCGCTTCTCCAAGTGTTCATAGTATTGAATATTCCTACCCCAGCTGCACACGGAGCAAAGGCTCTAAATCAAGGACAAGGTCTCTTCAAGATGAGATCTGTGTGTCCCTCTGAGGCCCCTGTCCTGTGCTGGGATCCATGCAGGCAGACCAATCTGCAGGATTGTGCTCTAAGGTACAGAAGAATCAGGCCCTGAGAGTTTAAGCCTTTTGTGCAATCCAGATGCACAGAAATCCATCCTCTGATAGTCGAGTGCATAAGTACCCTGAATGACATCCACTCCATTTCCTACATCAGACTAATTTCTTCTTCAAAATACAGGGCATATGCTTGCCTTGTGGATGTATGAATTATGCCTTTTAAAACGAACAGCTCCACCACTGATAGTTCAGTAATCAGAGACACTAATTAGTTGCTTTCATTATATGTTTGTGATAGAGAAATGCAAGTCACTTGTCTTCCGAAAACTCACCCTCCTCGCTGTTAATGTTTCAAGAAATAGTCCTTTTTTGGGGCAGGTTCCCTCCTTTTCTGTTTGGCAGATGCAATCTTATTTCAAAGTAAATGAAACATCAGGCCTGGCTTATGGAAACATCTCAGAGTCTGATGACCTCAAAAACTCACGTTTTGTGTTCCATTGATCCCATCCCAACTACCTGATTGTCAGGACGCATTTCCCTGTGTAAGGACTGCACAGCGAGACTGAATTCAATGTGCTGAAGTCAGAAAGTTAAAGACCAGTGATGTGAAATCTGAAGGATGGATGGTAGCCTGTTGAAAGGGGAAAAGAAATGTGTTCGTTCCTTTTTTGGCTGTCTGATGATACATCAAGAGGCCTGGATTACTGCTATTTATTTATTTATAAGATTTCTTTTTCTGCTTCTTTACCTGAGAAATATCAGGACTATTAAGACATGTCTGCCTTGGTTTTGGAGGTCCAATGGGAGGCACTAGGGACATGAGGAAGGACCTTGCATAAATTGATAGAGTTTAAATCTGGAAGGGATCATTTCATCATCTAGTCTGGCATCCTATATATCACAGGACAGTAACATTCCCCGTTACCCTGTACTGAGCTGGGTAACTTCCAGAAAGATAGATTCAAATCAAGTGTAGATAAGAGTTAGTACTTTGGTAGATGGTATAAACTTGGTAGTTTGCACCAATGTTAATCACCCTCACTGTTAGAAACGTGGGCCAGATTTCCAATCTGAATTTGTCAGCCATTGGGTCTTTTTCTGCCTTCCTCCATTAGCTTAAACTAAAGAGCCCTTTGGTATCCATTATCTTCTCCCAATGAAGGTACTTGTATCCAAAAAAATCAAGTCTCTTCTCAATCATCTTTTGATAAGCTAAAGAACTCATTCCATCTCTCATTGTCAGGCATTTCCTCTAGCCCATATATAATTTGGTGGCTCTTTTTCTCCACTTTTCCAGCATCCAGTGTTGGTCTCACCCATGCCACATACAGAGCTAGAGTCAGCTCCATGCTCCTTCTCATACTTCAGCCAAGGAGCATTAACCCTTTTTTGCCCCAGCAACACTTGTTCAGTTGCTTGTCCACTAAGACCCCTACACCTCTTTCAGCATCATTGCTTTCTAGCACACCAAACCTCATTCTGCAGGGATAGCCAGCCTTCCTTGTGCCTAGAGGTGTAACTGTACATAAACCTGTCCTCAGCCCTGTCCTGGGATTCCTATGCCTTTCCTAGCTCTGATATCAAGCTCTGTCCTGCTCAACCTAACTCTTGCTGGGGCCTCTAGGGCCCACCTAGCCAGCTCCTTATAGCTTTTCTCTCTGCACTAAATACTGTCAGATTATTTACAAAGCCCAGGTGACTAATGAGTTATCACATGACCCTTCCTTAGTCCTGCCTTCTCTGGCTGATGAGCAATGTCCTAATTATCACCCAGGTGAAGGGAATGTGACTAACTGGGCTTTTGACCCTTTCTTGCCTGTGTTAGGGGTTGAAGTCCCCCATCACATCATAGTTTTTCTTCCCACACATTGTTGACAAGTGCTTCAGGAATTGCTCTCTGGTTTGATTTGGTGTCTAACTCTTCAGTACCTCAGCTCCAGGACTTTGTTACTTAATACACTGATCCAATGCAGTCAAGATCCAGAGATTCTGAGTCATCAATAACTCTAAAACAGGTCCTGTCTATCATATAGAGTGCTGCCTCTCCCCCCACCTCTTGGCCCTCTCCATCCTTCCTGAGGAGGGTATCTGTAACCGGAGATTTTAACCTTCCCATCACGAACAGTGATATCCACTTTGTCAAGTTTTTTCTCAGCAGGGAGCACTCCCAGTTCCTCCTCCTTGTTACCCAGATTCCCAGCATCCATGTATAAGCAACTGAAAATGTTCTTCTCTTCACATTCTTTGTCACATGGGTTCAAATTGCTCGTGACAAGCTAAGTTTGTGTTTGTTCTGCATTTGTCTTCTTAGCTCCCTCCCCATCTGCTGCTCTGGCTGCTCCTGTAGTCTCCAGCGGAGATGAGTCCCCAGCTGTGGGATGTAGATGGTCCCTTGGGAAAGCCCCTCTCCCAATATTCCACAAAACCAGAACCTTCGGTTCACGCCAGGTGTGCAGCCAGCAGTTCACCTTCCAAGTTCCCTACTTTGGTGGCCAGAGGTGGGATTGCTGAATCTTTGAGAGCGCTTTTCTCACCACTGTTTATCAGGCATTTGAGTTAAAAAAGTTCTAAAGAGTGATTCAAAACCCTTCCCCTCTTTGCTCCGGATTCACTTCCCTTGAATGTGCTTGTGTGACGAGCTCTAGTTATGCATAGAGTCTCAGGAAAGACAGCGCAGACAGGACCCAGAGCAAGCAGAAAAACAACCTGTAAAAGAGCAAACGGCTGAGCATCTCTGGGTCTGGGGGTTTGCTGGGTGTAGGTGTTTACGTCTGCGTAGGGCTGTGCTCAATACAGAGTTAGCTAAATACTCCTTTTCTGTCTGTGCACCCAGGAAATACCATGATGACGGTGATGGAATACATGGGGAATGGGGTGCTGGATTCGTTTCTCAGGGTGAGTGCGCTTGGGGTATGTTACCCACTTGAACCTTGGTTAGCTGTGTCTGAGCATGATCTGTCTGTGTGATGTGAGACCACGTTGACTGCACCGAAATGCAGCCTTCCCTACTTGTCTTGCAGAAACATGAGGGCCAGTTCACAGCCACCCAGCTGACTGGTATGTTACATGGGATTGCCTCAGGCATGAAGTACCTGACGGAGATGGGTTATGTACATAAAAGCCTTGCTGCCCACAAGGTCCTTGTGAATAGCAACCTGGTTTGCAAAATATCAGGCTTCAGACAGACCCAAGAAGATAAAATGGAGACCATCTTCACCACCATGGTAAGCTGCTGGGGATTAGCAAGGATGGGTGCTGAAGTCAGTGGCCAACCTGTGCTGTGACAGAGCTGGAAGGGAAGTCTCTAACTCAGTTTACTGTAACAAAATGGAGACTCACTAGACTCATAGACGTTAAGGTCAGAAAGGACCAGTACGATCATCTAGTCTGACCTCCTGCAAAATGCAGGCCTCAAGACCTCACCCACCCACTCCAGCAATAGGCCACCAACCTATGACTGAGTTATTTACCTCCTTAAATCGTGAATTTAAGGACTTTAAGATACAGAGAATTCACCGTTAGGTGAGCCATGGCCTGTGCTACAGAGGAAGGCAAAAAAAAAAAAACAACCCAGAGCCCAGGCCAATCAGCCCTGGGGGAAAATTCCTTCCCGACCCTAAATATGGCGATCAGTTAAACCCTGAGCATGTGGACAAGTCTCAACAGCCAGTTACACAAGAAACAATTCTCTGTAATAACTCAGAACCCACCCCATGTACTCTCCCCTCTTAGGCCACTTGTATATCCACCACACGTAGCCAAATATCAGTCAATTTCCAAAATAGGCTAATCATACCATCCCCTCCATAAATTTATCAAGCTCGGTTTTGAAAGCAGTTATGGTTTTTGCCCCCACTACTCCCCTTGGAAGGCTATTCCAGAACTTTACTCCTCTAATGGTTAGAAACCTGCGTCTAATTTCAAGCCTAAATTTCTTGATGGACAGTTTATAACCATTTATTCTGGTGTTCACATTGGTGATGTACTCAAATAATTCCTCTCCCTCCTTGATGTTAATCCCTCTGATGTATTTATAGAGAGCAATCATATCCCCCCCCCCCAACCTTCTTTTGGTTAGGCTAAACAAGCCAAGCTTCTTGAGTCTCCACTCATAGGGCAGGTTTTCTACTCCACAGACCATCCTTGTAGCCCTTCTCTGCACCTGTTCCAATTTGTGGGGTAGTTGGCGAGGGGAAGAAGAGGGGAAAGGGTTTGCTTTGAAGCTGCATGAGATGGAAGGAATATCTGGGATAGTCACAGAGGAGTGCAAAGATGAGCTCTCTGGGTAATGTGGTTATCAGAGCACAGCTTGTGCTTGGAAACAAAGACTGATACATTAGAGCTGCACAGAGTTAGAGAAACAAACTTTCTGACCTCAGTTCAAAAGGCAGGAGGAATTTCCTTGTACCATGAATGAATCATGGAGGTCCTTGAAACATAAGAATGGAGAAGCCTCCTTTCTACAGACATGTGGGTGACAGAACCACATTCTCCCCAAAACCTGACTGAGAAAAACTACGTCAGGGTTCCCCTAAGATGCTGAAATCCCCATCCATGACTGAGCCAAGTGTATGAGGCTCTTTGTGCAGCTGCTGCAATCACCCATCAGAACACAAGCAGCATTCTGATGTGCTGGGGAATGTCTCCTTGCACTGCTTTGCCCCTGAGAGAGAGATCTTAATCTCAGTCTCCCTGCTTCTGGGGTTACTTACTGTAGCCATAAACCTCTCTGGTTCCATGTCACAGGGTTTGTGAGAAAGTTTCCTTTAGCTCTGGTAATTCTCCAACTTACATTTCGAGCAACTGGTTCAAGTGTTTCTCAAAGCAAAGAGCAAACCTTGGGCAGAACAGCCACATTCTCCTACTGAATCGTTGTAAATCTGGATCTTGCCTGGTTTTGATGCAAAGCCACAATCAGGATAATGTAACACTAGGCCCCGCATCATCCAAGAGGTTTGCAGGCCTGATCTGAATGCTGAGTAGGGATCAGAATCGGAAGCTGTCTGAGTTTCACAGCCCAAGTTAATATCAGATGCTGTGAACCTGCTGCAGAAGAATAGGTTTTCTGGTGGCGTGGTCTCTCCCTGATACATGAATCCAGTATTTGTGTGTTAGCAGTTTTCTTTCCAGCTGGAGATTAATGGAAATGGCAGTGACGTGCTTAGACTTTCTGCATACTTTATAAATCTGAATCAGTGCAGCACAAATTTTTCCCCTGTCTTCGCCAGCCTGTGTGTGTTTGTATGGGCTGGGAGCAGTTGTTGCAGGCTGAGGCTTAGTTATGTGTGTTTTATCACTTGTAATGAAATTCATGGTTTTCAATTAAGAATTTAAGACCTGCCTGATTCACACACATGCCTATTCAGCTTCCCCAGCCTGTATGCTTCCTGAATACACACACACACATTCAGAGACATAAAGAGATGGGGCTGGCTGGAGAACCCATTACATGCCAGAAAAACTCCTGCAGCCGCCCACACCTAACACTGCACTTGGACGGGAGTTATCCGGTAGTGTAGACAAAGGTTTTCATTCCAAGCACGCTCAGTTATGGAGTCAAATTGCAGCTTCAGAGAGAACGACGGACTCTTCACCATGAGCACATCTAACTCATGGCCGTCTAGAGCCACTCTCACTGATTATTCCACAGTCCAGTTTCGTGCATTTCACTTGCCTGGGAAGAAATCAACGTACAGTATTTTTAATTGAAAAGCAATAATAATGTGTTTGGTTTGATGCGTACATGAGCCGAAACCATGATATCATCAGGTTACCCCTGGCATTAAGATTTGAAACCGAATGGGTGAAAAGAACAGTCCCTGTTGCAGGCAGAATTTGGGTAGCACAAAGGAATAGAGACTGTTTGCATGCACTGGCTTCAGGCCCAGTGGAGCCAGGCCTTGGGACTGAGGGTGTGATTCTCAGAGACAGTGAAGACAGCTGCTCTGCCTGCTTTGCTTGCCCAAGAGGGGAGCTGCTGTCACTCACCAGCTCGGGGTGAGGCTGAGTGTCCGGAGCTGTTGGACCGCTCAGCGCATTCCCAGAACATGCTGAGTCTGCAGAACAGGAAGGGGAATTAAAAGCATATTGCTCTGGGTTATGGCTGAGACTCTGGGTCCCAGATGTCATGGATGGAGACCTCCCTGGGGCTAATGAGATGTGGGGGGTCTGAATGTGCCCGGCGGAGGAAAGGCTGGTGAGGAGCCCCATGGAAACACCAGGGTCCCCTCTCCCTAACAAGCTGGGTGTGTGGTTGCCTGCATTCCTCTCTGTGCATATCAGTTCATTTGTATTAACTGAAAAGAGCCCAATGCCAGCTGTCCCCAAGTGCCGCCAGAAGGCCTTTAGCATTCGCTACTTACAGGAGAGGGAGCTGGGAGGGCGTGTATGTGCCTGGCTCCCTTCCTTCCACAGGAATGGATAAAATGGCATCACCAGCCCTGCAGGAGCCTCTGCCTCTCCAGTGAACAGATCACAACCCGCATGCCCCACAGATCACGGGTGCTTGTTCCATTTTTAAAGAATTTGCACAAACCTTTCCGCTCTCATTAGAACTGCATACAATGCTGGGGTGTGTTCTCACTAACTGCTCCACACCTCCGGTGGGAGACGTGCTGATCTGCGGCCTTAGCGAGCCTGGGTGAACGACTTCCTCATCCTGCTTTAGAACCTTATGTCTTCCTTTCTTCTGCCTGGTCAGAGTGGAAAGAGCTTGGTGCTTTGGTCCGCCCCCGAAGCCATCCAGAACCATCGCTTCAGCTCTGCCAGTGACGTCTGGAGCTTCGGCATCGTGATGTGGGAAGTGATGTCTTATGGAGAGAGACCCTACTGGGACATGTCCAACCAGGATGTGAGTCGCGTTGCATCCCCTTCCCTGACTCTGACCCCAGCGAGAGCATGGCACCACATTTCAATGAAGGGCATTCTGCAATAGCATGAATTGTAAGCCACATATTTTGCTCAGGTGGTTCCTTATCTGCATCTGGGGTTAACCTGGTGCAGGGGGACCTTTGTCATATTTGGCACACAATAGCAGAGCCGTGCAGTGAACAGAAAAAGTTTTTTAAAAAAAATTGTTTCAGGTTAAACAAGATGCTCTTCTGGCTGAAATGAAAGATTCCATTTCATTTTTTAATTTTTTTTTTGCCTGCTTAAAATTTTGAATGACACCGAATGAAAGTTTGAAAGAGAAAAAATAATTTTGAGTAGATACATTTTGTTTTAACATTTTTGAAACACAATGGTTTGATTTTTCCCAGCCAAAACAAACCATTTGGCAATTTCAACACAAATTATCTGAATGTTTCTGCTGACCCAAACTGGCAATTTGTGATGAAAAATCGTTTCATGTGAAAAATTATGGTCCATTCTCTGAAAGCAATGCGCATGTCTTCTCCAGCAGCTTCGGAAGGGCTTGTGCTACAGACCATGGCTGCTCTCTTGCTTTTCTCTTACTCCTTTCCTCTGCCTGCCCCATGGGGGATTTCAGGTGATAAAGGCCATCGAGGATGGGTTCCGGCTGCCTGCCCCGATGAATTGCCAGCCTCCCCTACACCAGCTCATGCTGGATTGCTGGCAGAAGGATCGCAACGAGAGGCCCAAGTTCTCACACATACACAATATCCTGAGCAAGATGGTTCAAAACCCAGAGCCACTGAAATGTGCCTCCTCCACTGGCCCCAGGTACCAGTCTTCCTATATCACTGATCTGTCTCTTGAATTTGATAGAGCGGGAGCGTTCACCTCTGTATGAAAACCAGAGGGCACGTGGTTAGCTACAGGGCAGTGCCAGGTGCTGAGCTCCGTCATGCTGGTGCAAATCCAGACCCACTCCATCTAAATCACTTCAATAATTCCCAGACATACCCTGCTGCGTGCAACCAAGGTTGGACACCTGCAGCCGGCCTGGGCCAGCTGATTCAGGTAAGGAGCTCTTTGGCTCTGGGACCCTCCCATCTCACAGGGTCTTAGAGCACAGGCCCCAGCCTGAACTGAAACATCTACCCTGCAGTTAAACAGCCACTTAGCCCAAATCAGCTGGCATAGGCCAGTAAGGGTTTTTAACAGCAGTAGAGACACACCCCGGGAGAGCTACATGCCTACTATGTATTAAGAGGGAAATTCTGCCCACCCAATTCTCTGGGCACCCAGGCCCTGGATGCCACAAACCAGCGTGACTCCTGGCTCTGGGAATCCTGCGACCCACCCTGTGCAAAGGTGTCTGTGCCCTGCCCTATAGATCAGGGTGGTGCTCCACCTTCCAGCACAGAGAGGGATTTTGGGACATGGGTCCAGCGAATGCACTATTATGTGGATCCCTCGGCCACACCTATCCAGAGCCCAACCTCTCACTACCTCCCTGCCTCCAACTCATGCCACACAGAGGTGTCAGACACACGCTCTCCCCACCGCAGCAGGGCAGGGAGGAGGCTGGGAGCTCTGGCTGGCTCATGGGTTTGCTCAGGCAGGCTGGGAGGGTTATGTCACTGAAGCCAAGCAGAGACACAGCAGTACAGCATGTCCCACAGGGGTGTCACATCATATTATGCAACTGAACCCGTTCCTAAGCAACTTAAAGCCAGGATGCACTGGCAGAGCTGCAGGCCATCTGGGGTGCTCAGGTGACCTGCTCTGCTCCAGTTCTGGGTGGAGGGGTGAGACCTGGTCCCAGCAGACTGAGCCATCGCCAGTGCTGAATCACCTCTGATGGAGGTGCAATGACCAGTAATGCCGGGACCTCAGTCAGACGCCTCCTCAAAACAGCCTGGAGCTGCAGAACGGCCTCTGATCCCCTAACCCCAGAGGTGGCTCGAATGAGGGAGACAGGGAGCCAGCACTCAACAGTTCTCAGTTCTCCCCTTCCTTGCATGGCTAGGGCTCAGTTTGGGATCTGGCCTGACATTTCCATGGGCTGTGCCTAATTTGTTCCCAGAAAACGTGCCTGGGCTGAGCCCACTTTTGTGCCTGCTGGAGAGGTAGCTGCCGGATCAGTCCTTTGGATGGAAGCCTAACCTTCCTGTCATGTGATCTAACTGCTTGTGTGCTCTTTGGGTTGGCAGGCCTCACAACACGTCCATCCCCCTGACCGAACGCACTTTCTCAGCCTTCCCGTCGTTCAGTTCTGTGGGCGAGTGGCTGGAGGCCATAGAGATGGGCAGGTACAAAGATAACTTCACCGCTGCGGGGTATTGCTACCTGGAATCTGTGGCCAGGATGACGGTTCAGTAAGTAAACGGTGTTTTAGGAATAAACCAAGAGAATAGATGCCACTTTAAAAAGCCTGCCCAGAAATACCAGGCAGTCACTATTACATGGGAACGAGAGGTATGCCCAGGGCTTTTGTACCCCAGGGAAAACACACTGCAGGAGAGACTGGAGCTGCACATGTCTGTGCATATCTGTCCTTTGTCTGACCTGTTTTGATTTTAAAGCTGGGACATCCGAGACCACATATGGTATTTGTGGGTGAGTGGCTGGCCAGCTCCTCCCCCCAGCACAGCTTGGATTTTCCCTGGAGTTTTTGATAGCACCATTTCCAGATAATAGGGATAGCAGAGCCCCTGAATAAGGTCCTGACCGGGTCACTGTGCCCTTCTTCCTTTGGGTTTGGCTCTGGTCTTGACGCCTGCGATTGTTACAGTCGATTACAGTGTGGGATCCAGGCCAAAACCTGCATCTCTTGCTTGTGACTGCCCCTCATGCTGTGGCCATCCATTGTCATTGAACAGCCTCTGTCCCTGAGTGATTGTCTCCTCTGGAAGCTGTCTCCTCCATGTGTGGGCTCCTCCCAGGAGAACCGCACGGGGCTTTGTGTCAACAGAAGCTGCCACCCTGAGTCCTCAGTCTCCTTTTAGTCTAAAATCTTCATTTCTGCCATTTGCTGGTGGCCTCTGGGCTCGGCTGCTGCTAACTCACCTCTGCGGTGTGGGGCTTGTTTTCCAGAGATGTCCTGAGTCTGGGAATCACCTCAGTGGAACATCAGAAAACAATCCTGAGTGGGATCCAGACCCTGCGAGCCCAGGTGATACAGATGCATGGTCGAGGCGTGCAGGTGTGAGTCCAGCAGAAGTGGCCACAGTCAGAACATTGACTTAGAACTCCCCAGCTGGGCCAAGAGCTGTCCCCCAAACTGGACCAAATCCCTAAGACTTTACCAACGGCAGCTGTGTGAGTGGGAGGCAGGACGTGATGGACTGCTGCAAACAAGTCCTCCCCACGTAGCAAGGGAGTCCAGGAATGGGTGTTTCCTTTCCTGGGGAAAGCCTGGCGTTTCCAAACAGCAGCTTTCATGCAGTGTGTTTGGTTGGTTGTCTGTTTTCCCAGCAATGTTTTATAGGACGAGAGTCAAGCTACAATGATGCCATTTCCTAGAGGACTTAGGTTAACAGGGTGGACCGGACACTTGTATACTGGTTTTAAACTGGATTTGACGGTGTTTTAGTATTTAGCATTCTACTGATAAATCCACAGATATTTTTTTATACAAGCTGATGTGTTTTACTGACCCACAAGTAGCTTCTGTTTTAGAGAGCCCAGAGCAGAGCGTGCTCTCCTGGCACAGTTTTTGGAAGGTGACCTGGCCCATCGATTCCTGTCATAGGAGTTACTTTGCTTGGTCTCAGCTTCCCTGGTGGCGAAATACCATGTTCTCCGCTACCATGCAAATTAACAGGTGTTTAAATTTCTACAGCTTTTCTGACAAGCCAATTTCCAGGGAAGGAATAAAAACTACAAGAGCCACCTACAGAGAAAGTGAGAGAATAGGAGACCTAGCGCTTCATCCCCATTGCCTGTTCTTCCAGAGTGTCCTTGATAACGAGGTCTCCACAATTCTTCTTCAGAATAAACCTACCAGCAGAGGACACGCTGGCAGGGGCAAGGTATGGAGCAGTGGAAGGGGGGTATTGCTTCTGGGGACAGATGTGACATGTGGGGAGAGGCAGCTTCATAGATGTGAAGACAATTTCAGCTCTTGCAGGCTGCTCCTGCTTTGTGCTGTTCTTCTCATTAACTTCTTGGTGCAAAATAATCCCTGGTGCATGGCCACTTCTGCAGGAGATTTTCCTTTCTCTCAGCCTGACTCCTGTGCCTGTCCACTACTAATCCAAGGTAGCACTTGAAGCGAAGAGTATCCAAGTGAGTGATCTGCTGCCCCATTCTGCGGTGTGAAAGGAAAGCCTTTGCGGTGTTGGGTATTGACAGGCTCTATACTCTGCCCATAAGATCCTGCACTATTCCCCAGTGAGCAGCTGGGCACCTGGACCTGCCAGTGCAAGTCCTTGGAGGTGAACAGTGGAGTGGTGTAAATGCAGGGCCTCGCCATGCAGTAGAACGGGACGGTGGGGCGCAAGCCAAAGCACATGTTAAAATAATGCAGGAAGAACGTCAGCTATAGAGATGGTTTGCCATAAACATACACAGGACCCCACCAGCTCCATCACACAAAATCCGGATGCATTATGGACAGTGCAAAGCCAACGGGCCTTCCGAACATGCCCTGGGGACCATCTAGCTGGGCCTCTGTTGGAATGGTGGGACAAAGGAATTCCAGAGGCTGCCGAGACATCCTGCCAGGGTCGTAATCACGGGGCCTGGCTTAGGAGCTTCCGTGCGAAGGCAGAAGAGTAAAGACGAATAAATACCCTCCCATTGGAAGTGTGCAGTTGAAGGCTTTAGAGGAAAAAATGAGTGAAAAAGCAACTAATTCACACCACAGTGGTAAGGGAAAAGTCCCCAAGGTCAGTCTGAAATGGGACAGATAAAACTAGAGAGTAAGTCTGGAGTCACTGAGAAATATGTGGCAGCTGTTCTTCTTCAACTGGACTCTGTCCATTCCCACTCCTGGGATGTGCCAATGGCCATCCAGAGAACAACTCCCCTTACAGGTGAGCAGCCTCCATTTTCTTCCCCATGGACCAGCTTGTTCCCATGAACTCCCTAAAACCATTCCCTCAAGCAGTAATTAAAACGGGCTGTCAGAATCGCCCTGCTAAATCACAGCAGAATATTTACATTTCCCATCACTGATCAATATCACACTGTGTCAGAGAAAGAAGGTGCAGCCCAGAGCTTGTCCCTGGTTGAAAGTAAGAAGCGTGGTGCTTGGCACTTGGGAGCTTGGAGCAGGGAGGAGGAGAGTGCTGTTTGCAGTGGGAAATGCTCTGCACTGTGCTTGAGAGTTTGTTTGAGTAGTCACAGTTGGGTTATTAGTTTGAGATAATTTCAATGAGAGTCTTGCTAGTTTAGATCCCAAGGCAGTAAATTCTGGCCAAATAGTGGAATCTGGGTATCGGAACTGAATCAGTGAACCAGTATGATCTCTGAAACCCTAGCATGAAATCAGGACAAGGCAGGCTGGATCAGCACCTTATTTTGGTGTAAATAACAGGCCCTGTCCTGCATTCCTTGCACATCAAATGTGCCCGTTGTCTTCAGTCACAGATCAGGCCCAGTATCACAAATGGCATTTTGCTTGACAATACAAGTTTCCTTTAGCTTAGTTAATTAAATGGGTTTTTGCAGCTTTGATTCAGTTGGATGTACGGAGTTTTGTAGGCCTTTGATTATCATCTGTATTACAATTGAATAATTGATGATAAAGAACAAAGATTTACAAAGGGAATTAATGTAGTGAAAAGCATGCAGAGCACAGTTAGAAGTCGGTTTGCATTTTGATTCAGGTGTTCCTACCAGATTGCATCATAGAGGAGGGAGCTAGGCTGTTCTCGGTGGTAACAGAGGACAGAACAAGGAGCAATGGTTTCAAATTACAGCTGGGGAGATCGAGGTTGGATATTAGGAAAAACTTTCTCACTAGGAGGGTGGTGAAGCATTGGAATGGGCTACCTAGGGAGGTGGTGGAATCTCCATCTTTGGAGATATTTAAGGCCCAGTTAGACAAAACCCTGGCTGGGATGATTTAGTGGAAGTGGTCCTGCTTTTAGCAGCAGGTTGGACTAGATGACCTCGTGAGGTCCCTTCCATCCCTATTATTCTATGATAGAAAACTAAATCAAGGCCCTTAACTCCTCCTATTCCCTCTAGGGTTGGCATAGACTTTGCCCCACTGCATGGACATCCTTCCTTCTGCTCTCAATGGATCTGCTTAAACAAAGAGGCAATATTATGATTTAATGTCGCTGTCTGACCTGGTGACCCTTGCATTGCTCGTTACATTGGGGATCTAATTCCTTTATTCAGAAAAGTTTAATATAAGGTGGGTTTTTTTAATTGTCCATGCTTGAGTAAAATTGAAGCCCCAAAACTCTGTTTTGGCTCCAGTTCTAAGATCTGTTTAAATTCAGGAGTATTCAAGACCAACAATTTTTTTGGCAGTATTTAATTCTATTCAGAGTGCTTTTAGGTTTCTTGCATTCTTAAAGCAAACGGAGAACGTCCTTCTTGAGCGGGGATTTTTTCCTAATGAAGCAGCAGTTGTCAGGTATTCTCTCTCTATGGTGGGAAATGATGTGTGTGCATTATGTGACACTCTGTTGATAGTTCCATGGGACTTGGCTGGCTTTCTTTCTTTCTTTCTTTCTTTCTTTCTTTCTTTCTTTCTTTCTT
>ML685764.1:24801752-24937040 GCA_007922175.1 Pelusios castaneus
CTTTCTTTCTTTCTTTCTTTCTTTCTTTCTTTCTTTCTTTCTTTCTTTGTACTGTCTCCTTGCCTCAAGGCACAGTTGTACGGCCCTGCAGATAGATGGTGTTCATCAGGTTATTACATTAGACCCACCAGATGTGACCCCAAGAGGGTGTGTCTTTTAAATACATCTCAGGTCCCAGCTAAAGCCCTTTGCAATATTTCTGCCTGTGTAGGAGCTTTCAGGCAATGCCACAGTGAAACATCACAAATTCTCCTGTCAAAGGATCCTGAATCCCTGCAGCTCAGATTGGGTGAGCTGACGCTGAGAAAGTTGCCTCCTTTCTTTGCAAGCTTCTGAAGCAAACGTAAGAAATTGCGGGTAATAAAGGCGAGAAATAATGTGTGCAAAGCTAGAGGTAAGGCACATTGCTGCTGTGGAGAACTGGACCTGTCTTTGTGCTCCAAATCTACAGAGTGTGCTGAAATCAACATGCCTTTCAATAATGCCGTTCTTGGGGCATTTCTGGGGAACTCTGAATAAACAAACTCTCCTTTCCTTGTCACTTCTTCAGTTTTTAAAAAAATACATCTTCCCCAATGTCATCTGGTTAATTTTTAATGGAAAGAATTTGTCTTCAAGGTTCACCTAACTCCAGCCCACTTAATCATACCCAGACAAATAGCAATTGTGAACTGAAACCTTCATTTTGTAGAAATGCCAGATCCTAAGGATCAAGTGCAATTTGTATGCTCGTTATGTTTACATTTGATCTATAAAGAATGTGTATGATAATCTTCTAGGTCAGAAATTGAACCAACTTGATTCTTGATCATTTCACTGCATTTGAAATCTCTCCTCAGGTTCCCTGTATACGTAATGTCTTGACTGTGATCATTTCTAAGGATCTCTCCTTTCTGGGTGGTATGCAGAGAGCCTGGGGAGACAACTGTTGGATGAACTGCGCCCAGCTCTTGTGTCCACTCTTTAAATTAGATGTTGGAAAGGGCCCTGAATTAATTAAGGTCTGGAAAACAGGGTGTACAACACAAGTCTAAAGGATCTAATCCTATTTAGTATATGTTTAGAAATGTTAACAGATGATTAATTCATGATCTGTAAGTACCAACACAGGGAAAAGGCACCTGAGAACTTCGATGTGGCAGATACAGACATAACAAGATCTAATGGTTGAAGTCAGCAAAGTTCAAGATGGAAATAAATTGCAGGTGTTTAGCAATGACTGTAATCAGTCATAGGAACAGATTGCTAAGAGAGGTGGTAAATTCTTCAGGGCTTGGAGTCTTTAAATCGAGATTGGATCTCGTTTCCAAAGATGTGGTTGAACTGGGGCATAAGTTGTTGGGTTAGATGCAGGAATCGCAGAGCGAGGTTCTCTGGCCTGTTATGCTGGAGGCCAGACTAGATGAGTATAATGTCCCCTTGGCCTTAAAATCTAATGGTCTACCAGAGAAAGGCCTGACAGGAGCCCTGTGACTGGAAGTTGAAACTAAACAAATTCAGGCTGGAAATAAAGTGTAAATTTCTAACTATAAGAGTAATTAATGACTGGAACCCCTCACCCTGGGTCCTGGTGGAGTATCCATCACTGGCAATCTTTAAAAATCGATGCCATGTTTTTCTAACAGATCTGCTGTTGGAATTACTTAGGGGAAGTTCTCTGGCCTGTGCTATGCAGGAGGTAAGATTCAGTGCTGACCTAGCTGTGGAATTTATGGATCTATCACTGGTAGCTCCTAGATCCCGATGATTTGTATTCTGGAAGGTGTAATCATTCCAGTGTCTGAATGAGGAAGAAAGCATATAGTGGCAGGACTCTCCTGAGTGAGGCGTGTCCTATGTTTATATACAGTAGATGGCAGGTGTGTGGATGACTAATGGGCAGACTAGCTAGAAGCGTGGTAGTGCGGGGTTAGAAGGATGGGAAGTCCATCTTGAGCTTGCGGGATGCTAAAGCTCCTTGAATCCTCCGAGAACTGAGACTGATGTGGGAGGTGCTCGCCACAGAAGATTAACCCCCATTCCCTGGTGCCTAGAAGTTTTTCAGGTTCCTGCTTTTAAAGAAGCCCTGAGACACCAAAGGTAACTTTAAAAAATGGCAACCCGCAGTGAACTCGGAACTCTTTTCTCTCCAGTCTCTGCAGAGGTTCCTGGAAATCATTAGCCAATAGGTAGGTGATACTCAGCTGATTAAGGAGGAACCTAATTAATTCAGAGACAGCCTGTCACTGTAGAAGTGACTGTGATGGGTGTGAAGATTAGTTTCTTACGAAGCATTTTGCAGCCGAGACATGCTATGTAAGCACAGAGCAGGAGGAGACTGATACCACCAGCCCAGCCAGATAGCATTAGTGAGTGGCTTGGACAGAGGCAGCAGCTGGCTAGAAAGAGAGACAAGCCTTTATGCAGGCAGTGAGGCAACCCCACTAGGAAGGGTACTAGGGAAACTGCCACTGCATATAGTTCGTAGGTGGGGAGGGTTTGCAGAAAGTGACATGCGGCGGCGGAGAGTCAGCACTCAGCTGCCCTCTTATCCCCAGCTTCTTAAAGACCCTCATGGCTCCTCACTTAAGTGTGTAGTAAGGGCCATGGCAGCTTCATGGGCTTCACCAAAGCGAGGCCAGTTTACAGCAGCAGAGGATCTGTCCCTGGGTCTGGAACACACAGTTCAACGTAATTGGAAAAAAAAATTCTCTCCCTGAGAAGGGAAGTCCCCGGCCATGGTATTTGGCCAGCATACAGTGTAAAAGTTACCAGGGATTCAGGATGTCCAGAAGTGACTGGAGATTTCATGAGCCCAATGGGTGTACTTGGGACATTTCCGTGCAGTGTAGAAGCTCAGATTCTAAATTTGTTTGAGTCATTGCAGAACAATTGTGCAATAAATAGAATTCCTATACAATTAGTAAAACCCTTATTGTCTTCTGTGCAGCTTTGATTTTTTTAATCATATGACTTAGACTGCACACTTTGCCAGTATGCTCCAACTAAAGGCAACACAGGTTTGCAGTAATTTCTTTTAGGGTTTCACCTACTGAATTAATCTGCCTAATTATCTTCTCAATTACAGTCAGTTTGACGCTCCGTTTCCAAAGTGAAGCTGGGAATTTAATTACTTTGCTGATGGATTCTAGTGAGGGGCCCAGACGTGGTCATTTGAAAGGGCTATCTGTTGCGCACCATCCCATCCAAAAGCTTGGTACTGTCTCTGTGGGAACAGAAACAAGACATCACTTTGCTCTTTCTTCCAAGAGAAGAAAGAGCAAAAATCCATATAAGTGAGCACTGGCCTCGACTATCTGAGCAATAAACTCCTTATTTGGGTTCCCTCATCAACAGTGCAATAACTAAATAAGATTATGGAGCATGTTGTAGATTTCCACTATATTTTTAGTATTGACTTCCACCATTTGTAGCTAATCTTTAGGGATGTGCTCAATGCCTTATAATTAAATTAAAGAGCAACACTGTTTGCCGGCTCCTTGATTTAGGGAAGTTACTCAGTTTTATTCTCTGAGCCCATCCAACCTTTGAAACAGTGAAAGCCAGGATCTCTCTTCTCATAGTCCCTGATCACTCTGGCTGTAATAAAGGTTTAACCCCATACTCCCTCTTTTCCACGGGGGATTAGTATAATCTGACATATTTAAAGGAGAAGAAAGAACATTTTTTGGTAATCAGCAGGCTTTACCGCAGCTAATAAATGCATTTACAATGGGATTAGATTGTCGATTTTAATGTGGCCACGTTATGAATGAATGGCGCTCAGTGGCTGTGGGCAGCAGAGCATGCACTCTGTTCTCCCTTCTCCTCCTCTGCTGCAGGACTGGAAAAAGCCACTGACCCTAAACTGGAGTCCTTCACGCATCCCACTGGCTAGAAGAGCCTTCACGCTCACTGCCAAAAACAGGGCCATGGTTCTCTTACCTCTTTAAATACAGGGTAATGGCCCTGTACCTAAACATCTTAGCTACCAGTGGTGTAAGACTGGGTGCGTTTCCTCAGCAACGGTTCTGGCTGCCCCCGGAAACAAACAGGAGAACAGAGCTGTTATATTCTGGATGTTCTGCTTCAGGGGAAAGTGACCCAAAAAACTTCAGACACAAAGACTCTGTGACCTCATCAGGCACCAAGATCTTGTGACATCAGCTTTGCTAAGTGACATAGTGACCAATGAGCACCAGTATTTATTCACTGCAATAAGGTGCTAAAAATCTCCATGGTCGTCACCGCTTCGGTCAGCTCCTTAGCAGGGTAACTGAGAAGAACTTGTCAGGCTGCTAGGGGTGCCCTGTTCGGCACATGCCTCCAGAACCTGCATTTTCTCATGCAAGAGGTGCCTGCTGAAAGACACTGTTCCTTGCGTAACTACAACAGAGTAACGAGAAATGACTCAAGACCCACAGCTGAATTATATTTCTAGTGAAAAAAATTGGTCACGAGCAACAACTTCAATCTCCCCTTGAAAAAGGCTTATCAGCAATTGTTTCCTCTGTCTCTGCACTCTCTTCTTTAGGTTTCAAATGAAACAATTTTTCTTTGGGGGAGGGGGCTCCATCTGTCCAGTCTTCCCGTTTCAATGCGCACAAAGCTCCTTCAGGTTTCTCTGCATTCATCTGCTAACAAAATCTGTGACAAAGGATTTTCTTTGGCTGATTACGATCAGAACAGAAGGGCCAGTGCAAAAAGCACTCGATAGGCAAAGCTGTTCTTGGCGGGCTGCTAACGCACTGCGATGCGAACAGCGGGGACTTCATTCTGTCATTTAAGAAGGGTAAACTTGGAATGAAGTCTCAGCTGCAGGCTTGCCACGAGGCTGCGGTTGTTGCACTTATGGTATGCTTTTGATCGATCAGTATAAGGGCGCTAGGACTTACCTGTGTGGACCATGCCCTGAATCTGATTGGGGACTGTAGGTACCACCCCCATTCTCAGAATACCATAGTGACGTGGGGATGGGCAAGCAAGGCCAGGCAAGCTGGCGTCTCCCAGCTCTGGGGTATCAAGGGCAGGTTTTAAAGTGGGAAAGCTAGCATCACATTCAGTAGCGGGGGTACTCAACAGACAGACTGAGCCTAAAGGAACTCAACACAAATTAGCTGTACCCTTTAATTTAACAAGCGGCCATGTGTTCAGACAAGCAAGGTGTGAAATATTCACCCCCTCCAAACCAAAATTGGAATCCAGTTGGTTCAGCTCTTTAGATGTTTTGATATTCATTATCCACGTGTTATATACTGTAAATACATACTTGCAAAGTCAATCTCTATTTTTATAGGTTTCAAACCAATGTAATATAAGAACGCAAGGAGCACTGTACATTTCACTGTTTGAATTCTAGTTAGGCATCTCCCAGAAATCACCACTGTTTTGGAATAATAATAATACAATATTATTAATAAAGATCTATTGACATTTTTGTTAATTTTGTATTTATTGAATCATGGTTGAAGGTTGCAATAAAGAGATACTATATGCACAAGTAAAACCAAATGCCAGCTGTGTGGTGGTTTGTCTGTGTGGGTTTATTGCAGGTGTTCCAGTTAAATGCACCAATTAGCACAGATGGCAAAGATCAGCCAGTTAGTAGTTTTAAGCTCTGGCAAGGTGTGAAATAATGTGTTAATGATTTATTAAATAGAGTGCAAGCTGAACGGAGCCCCTCTGCGTCCTTGTGCAAAGGGGGCCAGTATAGAAGAAGTCAGCCAGCCCAGGGACATTTTTACCATTAGAATTTCTTAAGTAACGTATCTTCCCTAATCGACGTGTCCTGCCTTGGATGAAGAGCTGTCTCCATCTGCCAGTTTTCAGAAGTTGTTCAGGAAGCGAAGGGTCCCTCAGCATTATTCCAAAGAGCAGGTAACCCTGGATCTCTCAGCAATGCAGTCTTGGTGTCAATCCAGGTGCAAATTGTCAGTCTAGCTTACTCTTCATGCTACTGTGCCAGGGAGGAGGGGCTGCTCTGGGGTAGCGGGAAAACCACTCGAGAGTTACCGTGCTCAATGCCTGTAATTGTTTTATTGAGTACATGAAAGCAGAGTACGGCCAGCATGTTAAATGCAAACGCAGCACAGAACCAGGCCTTTAGAAATAAGCAATTCAATGCAACTCTTCTTCAGCCCCCGCTTCCTCTCTTAGGAGGCTTGACTATTAATGCCAAGCTCCATAGACAAAAGCCCTTTTCAGCATCATGACGGTAGCGACAGCTGCTAGAAGGAAGCTGAACGGAAGCTAAACTGGGTGAACTCCTCAGTGCTCCCTGCGGTCTCTCAATTAATTCAGCAGCCGCCAGCAGGAGCTGTATCAGCAAGTCACACGAGCACGGTTCAGAAGCCATCAGAGGCTCCAGCGAGTCAAGGGGATACTGCATTCGCCTCATCAGCTAGGAAATGAGGCTTTGGCTCTACAAGTATATAAGCAGCTCCTTAGGCCTGCTGCAGTCAGGCGTAGAGTCACCTGTGTGTCTTTGTGGGAGTGGGGCCTGCCCTGGTTTCTCTGAAATCAGCTCCAGCAGCTCTCCTCTCCTGGCCAGGGACTTGCTGCCCTGTTTTCTAGGATCCTGCAGAGAGTTCAAGTCAAGGCGCAGCTGGGAGGGCTGAGTGAGTACAGCCCAAGGATCCAGGAGAGGACCTTTGGCGAGGGGCAGTCCTCCCCTGGAAGGGGTAGGCTGGACAGGTAGGGCCTGACTGCTGGGTGCCAAGCACCTCCCAACATGAGCCAAGAACAGAGTCTTGTGGCACAAGACTCTGTTGTCTTTCTACAATAGACTAACATGGCTACCCCTTTGGAACAAGAAACTTAAGTTCATGCTGTTTGTGAGGGTCCTGGCCTCAGTCCTACAAAGGGGGAGCCGGGGCTCAGTAGTCACTGGGTGAGGATGAGCATTTGCAGCCCCCAGCCTGTCCGAGGGAGCTCGTCAGCTGCGTGGTGCCAATGCTGCCTTAAAGTCACGCCATTAATAAATGAAATCTTGTCATATTGAGACAAAGCTTCCACTGGCTGCACGCGGTGGTGTGCCGCGATAACCGAGATCATTAGCAGCTAGCTCCCTGCAGGGGAGGGAAAGGTCGGCCTGAAAGGCAAGGGATAACAAGGGAGGCGCTGGGGCTAATTGGAGACAAAACAGGTTTTAAAAAATTGTTCAGGTGAGAACACAAATTGACCTCTGCCCAGAAATGCAAAGCAGTGCCTGACCCAGGCTGTCCCCAGGGGAAAGGGGCAAATGTTTATGTACTTACTAGTGTTATTATGGAGTTTTTTGCATTGTTGTCTGTGGAGTCTGGACCCCCCCCCACTCCACCTTGACCAAGACATTTGGACCTTGACAAAAAATAATTGATTACCCCATGGCCTAGACCATGAACTTTTGCTGCTTTGCATCCAATGGGAGTGTCTGTTTAATGCATTCGGCTGAGTGGCTCTAGTGCGATATCTGCTCCAAAGTTGCATAGTCCAGTTGTTCTGAGGACCCACCTTGCATCAGGCGCTTCCATTTGTACAATGACTGTGGGAAAGAGAGAGTCCTTCAGCCTGGCTCTTGTCCCCACTGGGCACTGCAAACCTGGGGATTTAGCACAAGAGATGGGGGAATGGCTGTGGTTTTCTAGTAAGTGTCAATATTGCCCAGCATGTCCTACAAAGCACACTGTGCTTGGCTGGTGTGCCCATGGCACCCATCATTATAATAGAGTGCAGCAGCAGCTCTTCTAGAGGGACGGTTGAAACTCTATTGCACAAGTATTTTCTCCCTAGTTGCTCTAAAATCCATATGCTTATGCAGATGGCCTTGAAAATCAGCATGCCTCATGCGCATCTGGGAGAGGGTAATCCATCCAAATTTGGGGGCATGAGCTAGGGGTGCCCAAGATAGAGCCCTCCTAAAATATCATGTGCCACTACTTCAACATCACCTCCCAATGCCCTCAGTCATGCAAGATTCAGTAGCATTGCTCCCTTTGGCTACCGGGCGAGCTATGGCTACACTTGGAAAGTTAAGTCGACTTTGTTAAGTTGACTTAACAAGGTTGAATTTAAGTTGACTTAAAGTTGTCCTTGTTAAGTCGACTTAACAGAGTGGCTACACTTTAAGTTGACCTTGTTAAGTTGACTTACCAGTAGACGTAGCCGTCCACACTGGCTTTAAGTTGATTTAAGAAGTTGACATAAGGCTTAAGTCGACCTTCAGAGTTGGTGTTAAGTCAACTTAAGGAAGCGCTTAAGTCGACTTAATAAAAGCCCAGTGTGGACGCGGCTTTGTGTAGGTCGACTTAAGTGTCCTTAAATTGACCTAAATTGCCAGTGTAGACGCACCCAGAGAGATTAAGAGACTTGTCCAAGGTCAGCCAGAGAGTTTGTGGCAGACTTGAACCCAGCGCTCCTGAGGGCAACTCTAGAACCATAAACCCACAAGACCAACTCCATCTTCTGCCTGACAAAGTTTGTCTCTAACTTCATGTTCCATGCAGAGGAAGGCAAAAAGCCAGGAAAACTGCCAAGAAATGAATCATTTCAGCCCACCACCTGTCTAATTAGCTGGCATTAATTAATGGCCCGGAATGGGCTCCTTCACCTCTGTGGTTCAGGAAACAGTTCCACAGCTGCTGTAGCGCCAGGTCACTGAGCTACACTTGAGCAATTTGCTGAATTGCCTAAAGTGGAGGCTGGTTCTCAGGCTTATTGGATTAAGCTGTTGTATTGAACAGCATCAGTGCTGAGCGCTGCTCACCTTGGGCGTTTGCTCCTTGTAACTGTTTATAACTGGTCCCAGGGCACGGACTGATTACCTGAGCTGACAGTGACTGCCGCGCTCCTCTCTCCCACGCCCTCAGCTGTTGCAGGCGACTGCTCTGAGGTTAGTTTCTGTGCAACACCCCCCTCAACTCCCACAGCAACTTAATTCTCCCAGCCCAACCCACCCCCTTGGGTATGCCTTGACCATTCACGAGCACTCTTAGCATGGAACCTCTGCCAGGAAGACATTACCTTCTGAAAAATGGCTGGAACAAAGACAGTGACCTTGCTGGCTAATTGTGACTGTCCCACCCCTCAAAGGAAAGCCAGTCTTCCCGAGCTACATTAGGGTTTGCCTTTGCCCTTGACTACATATGCTGGCAAAAGTTTTGTCACTCAGGGGTGTGAACCCTTCCCCCCCTTTCCCCCAACAACAGATGTTTGCCGGCACAAGGGTTGTGTAGCCATGTTATGTCAACCCATCACCATAGCACTGTCCAGACTAGCATGCATTCTGGCAAAACTTAGGCCACACCCCCTGAGTGACAAAATTTTGCCGACATAAATGCTAGTGTAGACAAAGTCTTTGACAGCCTGTCTAACTCCTCCCTGCGGCTACCTGCACTTCCTCGGTTTACAAAATTCCTGGCCAAGCCTACTCTAGACCCAGGATGCAGACAGGATGCAGATACGTCATCCTTCCTCCCAACAAAATTACTGGTTACACTCCTAGAAGATTGAAAGAACTGGGCATGTTTAGTCTTTAGATTGAGGGGGGGAACATGACTTAAAGCTTAGTGCTCCCAAGCACTGCATCAGTGCTAGAAAACACACAGCCAGATACCGCCCCATTCATGGATAATTAGATGCAGGTTTCTACCCATCAGAGGGATGACGTTTTGGAACAGCTGTCCGAGGGGAGCAGTGAGGGCAAGAAACCCAGCGGGCTTCAAAACTGAGTTTAATAAATTTATAGAGGGGATGGTATGATGGGACATTAGATAGGGTGTGTTCTGAGTTATTACAGAGAATTCTTCCCAGGTGTCTGGCTGGTGAGTCTTGCCCACATACTCAGGGTTTAACTAATGGCCCTGCTGGTGTCAATAAGGAATTTTCCCCCAGGGCAGATTGGCAAAGACTCTGGGGTTTTTTCATTGTCCTCTGTAGCATCGGGCACAGCTCACTTTCTGGTGGATTCTCTGTACCTTCAAGTCTTGAAACCGTGATTTGAGGACTGCAATAACTCAGGCATAGGTTAGAGATTTATTACAGGAGTGGAAGGATGAAATTCTGTGGCCTGCATTGTGCAGGGGGTCAGACTAGATGATCATATTGCCCCCCCCCCCCGACCTTAGTCTATGGGTATGTCTACACTAGCAATTTTGGTCAATTTAAAGACCCTTAAGTCGACCTAAATTACTCCATGTCCACACTGGGCTTTCATTAAGTCAACTGAAGAAATTCCTTAAGTTGACTTAATGAAAACTTAAGTCGATTTAATAACTACCCCTCCTTACATCGACTTAAGCCGTAAGTCGACTTCTTAAGTTGACTTAAGGACGGCATGGATGGGGAGTATTAAGTCGACCTTTATTAAGTCGACTTAATGCCAGTGTGGACACCTATGTCCAATGTTAAGTTGACTTAATAAAGTCGACTTAAAAGGAGTCACTTTATTAAGTCGACTTAATAAGGTCGACTTTAAGTCAACTTAAAGTCGACCTTATTAAGTCAACAAAGTCAACTTAACTTTTTCTAGTGTAGACATACCCTATGAGTCCATGCATGTGTCATGTCCTGATGACATTGGAGAGAGTGTCACATTCACAGCTTTCCTATTGTTTGCTGGTAAACTTCACTTTCTGATTCCATGAATCCCAGCAACAAGGAGACAAATGGAACGTGGAGGAGCCACCACCTGTAATTTGCTGCGAACACCTCTTAGCCCTTTATGACAGGTGTAACTGTAACTGGAATGTATAGTTCTCTGGCGAGAAGGGAGGGATCAATAAGTCGTTACAGAAAAGATGGTAGTAAGACACAAGTGGCACTACAGGGTAGTCAAGGGAAGGGCTTTGGCAGCTTCCAGGTGCTGCCTGCTCTGGATGGATATTTTATAATATCTATCTTGAGTGTTACTGATCAAAACACGTGGCTGGCTCTGCACCCTCATTGCTGAGGGCAAGGGATTCCCCTTCCAAACGTGCTGTTGTCTCTGCTAGATGGACACGGTAATCAGGAAAACAAAGGAAAGACCTGGGTTTTTCACCTTCAGAGGTCTCAGAAATGATTCATTGAACAATCAACTTCTGTTTCTTTAATGGAGATTTGCTTTTAAAAAAAAAAACCCCAATGACATCAAATGACGAAGAGCTGGCTGAAGTTTTCCCCGTATGTTAAACTTCCGCTAAGATCACAGATGCTGGAAAGAGCGAGGCTTTCAGACTGCAGCAGAATTGGGCATTGTCACGATTAACTGACACAAACTGAAAAAGTGAATGCAGCAAAGTCGCCGCCAGGATGGGGAGCAGAGCTGGCCCAATGTGTGGGGCCTCCCAGAGGGGTGCACTTGCCTGCTATTGGGCGGAGCCAATGCTACACCTGTGCTGCCCACGCCTGGCAGGTCTCGCTGCCTTTCCAGAAGTTGCATTAGTCAGACACAAGTCACTGAGCTCAGAGCAAGGGTAACTGGGTGAAACTGTCTGGCCCACACTGTGCAGGTCAGAGATGATCCCTCCCTTCTGCCTTGACTCCATGAACAGCTCCTAGCTAGTGACTGCCTGCAGCACGTCAGGGGTGTGTGACGGGCCCCGTGGCTGCTGCTGTTTCCTCTTGTCAGTGATCCCGAGAGCTGGGGTGAGGTCACTTTTTCAGAGTCAGCTGCGTAGGTGGATGAGGGCCTAACTCTCTAGGCAGGTCTGCTGACCTGGATGCCCAGTGCGAACCTGCCCGGAGTTCATATCTCAGGGCCTTGCCCCAAATTATTGTCACAATGCCAGTGACCCTCTGCCTTGCTCTGGGTCAGGAGGGGCTGTGCACTGACTTTGTATTGCCATGGTGCAATGTGAACTCACCTAGCTCCCCAGTGGATGCTGGGTTTGGCAAGGAGGAAGAGAGAAAATCCCAGCCATCCTCTTCCTAGTCAGGACTCATCTACTGGAAACTCTGGCTCCGGTTCCTAATCAGCTCTCAGTGTAAGATAATAACAATTACTGGAGCCATTATCCCTGGCTTTATGGCCTCATTAATAATCCTTGCCCAGCAAGGCACTGGGCTTTTGTCACAATGAGACTCGATTAACTCATGACGTGAAGGCAAATTGTTCCTTGGCCAATTACACCAAACAGTGACATTTGCCTAAGTTTCTGAACTTGCTCGGGCCCTGTCCTGTGACCCCCATGTGACCCTTTCCAAGGCATGCTGCATAGTACAAAACCTGCAATGAGCCATGGGCAATTACACTGGGAAGCCACACTTCCTCTGATGCCTCTACAAATGGACCGTGCAATTTGATCATCTTAACAAGAAGAATAATTTGCCGGGATGGTGCCTGAGTGCATGCTAATGCGCTGTGTGTTAATGAATGGTCTGCCTGCTCCTTGGCGCCACACAGAGACACGCAGGAGGAGGGTTCCCTTCTCTGGTGGAGTAGGCTGTGCCTCACAAGTGGTACGGGGAGCGTGTGTCACCTCTTCCACGGGCAGCAAACCCTGGAGAAACCTTCCTTGTAGACAGCTGGTCTCCCTGACAGACCACAACCTCCAGTGTCGCTAGGAAGTATGGGAACCAACTTCTTCTGGCTGACCGCCTGGCAGTGCTTAATTCATAATGGAATTGGTGCTGGGGCTCAAGCAATTTCATAACTGACAGAGCAAGCCCAGGGTGCCAGGGCTAGGAATTTCCAGACCCATGGTGCTGGGGCTAGGAACTGCCAGGCCCAGCAATGGGCTGTTGGAGTGGCAGAGACTCCTGGAAATGTGCACTAATGAGTGTGGGAGCTTGGCCTCTGGTTCCCAGAAGGCAGGGATGAGGGTTGGTCAGATTACCCCACCCATTTCCCTGAGGCCACGGCAGGACAGCGCAGTGTGCAGACCACATTTTGCAGTGCACCCTGGGTCTTTTCTGGATGAGCTGTTGCCATGGCTCCTTGGCTTCATTAATGGTTTGGGGCTCACTTGGTCCGGGGGGAGATGGGGGAGGAGGGACGCGGAAGCAAGGAAGAGTTCCACACAAAGGTCATGTGAATTGGCTCCTGGGGAGAGGGGCCATAAGGGGACAGGATAGAAGGAGACACGGTGCTGGAGAATATTAATGAGCACCCAGCTCTGGAGGGAGCGTAACATTTAAATATGAACAATTGCTAATTATCATAAAGGGTCTGCCCCATCCATCACCCTAATCAACAATTTGTCAGCGCGAGTGTCACGGAAATGGATGCGTCTTTCCTATTCGGATTAATCTCCCAGCATCTTCATGTTAATGAAACGAGCGCTTCATTTGCTGGATCCCAGCCAAATGCTTTCCAGCTCCTTGCCCTTCGCTAGTGCTCTGTGGCTCTCCATTTGGAGCTGGTAGCTAAGACTTTGTTGCTTTCTTTAGGGCCAGTTTTCAAGCTGCTCAATCCATTTGGCTGGTGAATTAAGCTTTGTGCTCTTTGCTGCCATTGAGACAATGCAGAGAGGGGTGTGGCTGTCCGTACAGACACCAGACATCTGGTCAGTGTCCAGGCCTAGGGCATGACCAGCTCCCAGACCAATGACCAAACCCACACCCTGGTGGGAGTAGGTTTAAAAGAAAATTACCACTGCATCAGAGTGTCCAGAGCGGGACCTGCAAAGAAATGCCTTGGAGCAGCAGCAGTAGACTTGCTCCCAATTAGCACATAGTCAGCTCCCCAGAAATACATGGTGTTAGCACCAGAGCCACGAGGCTGCTTCTCCCTCCCTGGCTTTCTGTCAACTGGGCGAGAGGCCCTGGGCTTTCCTGCTTCTGCCTCTCTGGGCTGAAGTGGCTGGTGGATGCCAACATTGAAGTGACTCATTGGGGGTCCTCTGGTGCCTGCAATACCATCCCCGGGCAGATGACCTTCCTAGGGGAGCTGGTGCTCAGAGAATCTGTGCTCTCAATCCTTCCAGGCCAGGAGTAACCTTCAGAGTCATTTCCTGTATTACTGCCTGGCTTCTCAGCCACTGTCTGAAGATGCCCTTAAAGCTGTTTAATTGCACACTTGAGAACATGGTTTTATCACGGCAAGTTTGCTAAGCACATCCAGCCAAGGGAAGCCTCTTCTCACCACACCCTGCTCAGGGGCTGGGCAGCAGGTAGTGGAGCGGATGTGAATGGGGGTAAACAAAAGCCAGCAGCAGAATGGCAATGAGGCTACATTTGATGGCCCAGCGGGAGGAAGGGTAGGTCACCCTCGCAGCTGGCAGCTCTTTGGCATGGGGTCCCTGGCAGGGTGCATTGTGGGGTCCTCATTTCCATGTGTTCTACGCCTTATTTTTTGTTGGATTACAGCCACCTGCTGCTGGGGGAGGCCAGAGACTCTGAGGTGAGCACCCCACCTTGTGCTACTGGCGGTGGTGGGAAGGCTACTCCAGGTCTCCAGGCTGCTGGTGTGCTGCATGCTAATGCAGATGCTGTGTGGAAGCCTGCGATACATCTCCCATGACAAGGGGAGTGGAGGAGAAGCAGGGTGGGTTATCTGTAGGCTTTAATAGAAGAAGAGTTATTAACGCAGCTCATTGGTCCAATTTTTTAAGTTGCAGCATCTAATTTATGGGGCATAATTAGAACTGACCGTTAGGAGCCCTGGATTTATCCACAAGTCCAGCACGTCAGGGCACAGTCCTGCCAGAGGCAGAATACAGTGCTGCACAGCAAGTGCCAGACATAAATGGCAGTGCTGACAGCTCAGGGCCTGGAACTCCAGGGTGCGTCATTCATAGGTGAAGACAAGCAACCAGCAATTTGGTAGACAGGAGGCCTAGGCCCCTGGCAATCTCTCCCCAGCCTAGGAAATTGGTCCAGCCTCTCCCTTGGATTGAAGGGAGCATTTGAGGATCAGTAGGTTTGCTTAGCGCACGGGGAGATGCTATTCTTGGCAAGCTTTCACTGTCTGCTCTTCTCAAAGTGGCCAAGTTTCCCGATTTGCATTTGAGCCCTGTCTCTACACAGGCGGGGTTCGGGTTCCGAGAGCTGGGCTGAGTGGAGCAGGGCCATTTCCCCAGCTCACTGTCTCCAACTCCTGCTCGGATGGCTGGTTTTCAGGCTCAGCTGTTTCCACAAAGGCAAAAAGAGACCTTGGGACCCCTGGCTTCCTGCTGGCTGGAGGTGGAGAGAGGCTGAGGCAGCCTGTGTTTATGCCTGTGAGCCTTATGGCAGCTTTCTCCTCCCCCTCCTTCTCATTCTATCACCCCTGCTGCATACTTGGCCCCTGCTAGAAAGACTGGATCCATTTCCTGGGAGACCGTGGGCTGGACACTGAGCCACAGAAACTCCTTCCCACGCATTGCCTCATAGCAAAGGCAGCACCATTGGGAGAAGGGGAGAGGATCCAATTTCTAGCCATGCAGTGTGTGCTATAATAATGCCCATCTTCATATGGCCTATTGAACTGCAAACCAAAGGAACTTCCCCACGGAGGAGGAGCAATGGAAAAATGATGGCCACTAGAGCAGTGTTTCAGAGCAACTGGTCCGTGGCACAGTGCCAGTCCCTGAGATCCCCCTGGCAGAGTTTAGAAAAGTCCCTGCTATCAAAAATGTTGAAAATACTGCTCAAGGGTGAGACCAGAGCTTTCCTCTCCAAGAGTCTGGCAGCTGCAGGCTCTGATGAGCTGCATGCGTAGGGGGGAGATTGACTGCTGCTATATCTCCCAGCATAGGGGCCTGCACAGCATCATTTCAGGCTGAATTTAATAAACCCTCCATAGAACGAACATTTCCAGCTTCCAGAGTAAAGAAATAGGGACTAGACATGATGTGTAATAGCAGCGACCTCCTTCCCCCTGCAGCACACCTCAAAACACCAGGGCCCAGAATTGTCAAGGTAGTGAGGCATTGCTGTGCTCACTGGTGCCATGCCTACCAGATTTAGGATCCTAAATCTAATTTTCATATGGATTTAGGGATTTATGAGCCAAAAATCCCACTGACAGGAAATGGGATTTAAACTCCTTTAACCCCTTTGGAAAGCAAGATGTAGGATCCTAAATCCATTTGGTGTTGCAATGCTGAGTGAAGCTGTGCCTCATCACCTTTAAAAATCTGGGCCTCAGTGATGTCTATTTATTATTAGGAGCCTCAGTCACGGTTCAGGCCTCCCGTGGCGCTCAGTGCTGTACAAACACGGAACAAAGACAGTCTTTGCTCCAAAGAGCTTCTTGCATCCCTGCTCATGCCATTCATGGATTGAGTGGATGTGTTTCAGGGTGTTCCTCCTAATAATCAATATATTGCTTATCAGCCAGGCAGCAGCAGCTTTGGAGTGGGGGATAGCGTGGCCTAAGCTGACCTGGGTGTTCCCATAGTTACAGACAGTCCCAGCCCATTGCACTGGGATCGCTGTGCTCTATTCAGGATTCCCACTGGGCCTCCATCTGGTTTGTGGCTAAGGTTAGAATGGGCCCCACTGTGGGTGCCCCTGGCCAGGCACTGTCATCTTGTGGTGATCGTTACCAGGGGATTTTTGTAAAGGCCAAAAGTAGAAATGGGGTCAAAAAAGAGCTAGAAAAGTTCATGGAGGCCAGCTCCATCAATGGCGATCAGTCAGGACAGGCAGGGACGCAACCCCATGCTCTGGGTGTCCTAAACCTCCGTCTGCCAGAAGTTGGGACTGGACAACAGGAAAGGGAGGGACCAGGCTGTTCTGCCCTGTTCTGTTCATTCCCTCTGAACAGCTACCAGCCACTGTCAGCTCCTGAGCTAGACAAGCCATTGCTCTGCCCCCGCATAGCCATTCTCCTGTTCTTAGGCAGCCGGGGAGCTGCCTGATTGCTTAAGGTGCTGAGCCCCTGTGATCTCCACTGGAGAGAGAAACACTTTGGTGTGGGAGCTTGAACGAGGCTCCTTCAGGGCTGGGGCCTCAGCCCCTTCCTCCAGGCCACCGCTGGGTAGCTCCTCTGCGCATGGAGAAGTTTCCCAAGCAGGGAGGATGGGTGGGCAAGGGAACGGAGGCTGCTGGGATTCGCTTTCTGTGCCCTGCAGGACAGGGGCCTGGGCAGGGAGGCTCCCCTGGCCCTCGCTCTGGGCCTTAGGAGGCCTCTCTGGACTCCCCCCACCATGACTCAGCCTCCCTGCGCTCCCCTCATTCCCCTTCCTTAAGTCCAGCTGCCTGCTGGTCGGACCAGGTCTCCTCCACCTTCCTGCTGGCTCCCTGCTCCTTTCCACACTAAGCTCTTCATCCCTGCCGTGCAAGCTGTGCCTGTCGGGCCCCCTCCACCTCTTAGTGCCTCCCGCGGCACCTGGGCTCAGTGCTTTAGGCGTGCGCCCCCCCTCCCTTCCTGCCCAGAACCAGCCATGTTCTGCCTCGCTGCACATGCCTTATGATCCCCCCGAGGACTCACAGAGTCACTGGCTGCTCAGCACGTCCATGAAGACGGGAGCCTTTCTGTTAAACGATCAGCTTTTCCTAAAGTGACCCCAGACCCCTGTGTCCCTGGGGAGAAGCTGAGATCCTCCTTTGCAGCTGCCCCAGCCATGTGGCCAGGAGTCCAGGAGCAGTGCAATGTTTTGGGTGTGTAGCCCTGCTGCGAGCAAGGCCCTAGGCACCCCTTAGTGTCCAGATGTCTTTATTTTCACACCAGCCAGTGACATCACTAGAATGGCACCGCCTCCCGGCACACTGGAGTGGAATGGAGTGCCAGTGAGAGCTGGTTTCGCAGTGCAGCGAGAGAGCCTGGCTTTCCACACTTGCGCTTCACCTGCGGCAGCTGAGAAATCCATTCCCCAGAGAGGCAGCGAGCTCAGGGGCCTGTTGACACCACGTTTCACTAAGTTGCATTTTACAAATGGGCCGTGAGATCTTGACCCCCAGCTTTACTGTAGGGGCAATCAAGGCAGTGCTGTCAGATTGGGGCACCAGCCAGGGGGGAAGGGAAGGCCCTGCTGGTTCAGCTCACTTGCAGCTATTGCGGATGTGCCAATGAGTGTCATGTTATCGACGTTCCTTGGACCTGGCTAGCTTGCCCTTCTTAGTACAGCCCCTTCCTGGGCTTATTGCCGCTTTGCTTGGCCGAGGAGGCAGCCGCGCCGTAGCAGAGCTGGGGGAAGAAGCTTGTCCGACCCCGCAGGCTGCAACGCAAACCTCACACTGCATTAAAATACGGACTCAGGCCTGCAAAGCTGAGGGCAGAGTCCTGTGATGAGCAGTAACTAAAGGCTTTGTTTTAGCCATGCCCCCTGATTTAGACACAGGGGTCGATGGTTTGGGGATAGCCCTGTCTTTCAGTACAGCATGAGGGAGTGGTAGGAGTGTGCCTCTCAAACAGCCTGGCACTGGCGGGGTAGCAAAGGCATCCTTCTCAGCTTGCTCTGCAGTAACGCTCATCTTCCACTGGTTTAATGGCTAGCAGCATACAGCCAAATGCGACTACAGGTCCTGTATGGCACAACAGGAGAGCAGTTCACAGCTTTATGTACAATCATAAATGGCTCCATTAAGCTGCAGAGCATTGAAATTCCATAATGGACTTGAAATAAGCGAACAGTCTCGTGTCAGAGTTAGAGCTGCAGATCATATGTTATGGAGTCAGCGCTGAGCGATGCCGCATGGCTCCAAAACGGATTCACAGTCAGGCTATTCAGGTCTTGCTTGGACTAATCTTCTGCATGAATGATGCCCACTCTTGCGGCTGCTTCCCTCATGGCGTCCAGGCAGCCAGGTGTCCAATAGTGTGCTGGCTTCCCCCGTCCAGCTGTGTGCGGACTCTCAGTAATTCCGTCAGTGAGGCTGTGTGTTTGAGCTACTCTCCACAGTGTGGCAGAACCTGGCTCTGCCAGGCTGTGACCTTGGGCCCTCTGCCTCTCCTGGCAGGGGCTATGCAGGAGGGTAATGAGAGCCTCCAAGGAATCCTCTAAATGCTGGGCTGTTCTCAGGGCTGCAAAGGAGGGTATCACCTGGCATACCTCCCACTGGGGCTCATGCCCCACCAGTCATGGTATGGCAGCCTGTGGGGCTGCCACGGTGAGTATCTGTGTAGGCAGCAGCTGCAGGCTAACAAACAAGGAGTCCTGTGGCACTTTTAAAGCCTAACAAATGTATTTATCGCATGAGCTTCCATGGGTAGAATCCTACTTTGTCAGACGCATGAAATGGAGGTTACAGTCTGAAAGGGGATGTATAAATGCAGAAAAGGGTAAGTCACAAGGTCAGTTCAGAAGATTTTCAGCACATCAGGTAAGTTATTTGGATTCAAACAGTGTGGAATAACATAAGAAGGTGGGAAGGTTAAAAGGGTGAAAAATCCCCTTTGGTAAGGACTGAGCGCAGGTTAGCTTCCTTATAGGCTGAGGGGACAGGAGCACTGTAGCTGAGCAGAGTAAAAGAGTGCCGAAGAGCCCCAGTATTAAGAGTGTGAATCTAGCCCTTCTGGACAGCTTCATGCTTCAGACTACAAACTCCTGCCACCCCAAAGGCAGACGGGCTAGTCTGGGCCCCAGGAAAGCTGCAGACCCCAGCAATGTGGGGTTTGTGTCTATGCTCACTGAGCCCTCTCATTTCTGAGGGGCTGTTGCAAAAGTCTTGAGGTTCTAACCTTCAGGGTCCCTTTCCTGCTGCTCATCCTGTGTGCAATGTCGGCACACCCTGAGTCGAGAGTGCGTTGCACCCCCTGGCATGGCTGAGCGTGACTGCAATGGTGCAGGGCAGCGGAGACACGCAGAGAGGAGGCTGTTCCTGTACAGCAGCATATGCATCTGTCATGGGAGGTTACTGGAGGATGACACTCTGTGGCTCTGGCCAGCTAAGCATGGCTGGGCGACGGGATGGCAGAAGCCCCTAAGTCTCTCTGCTGCAGCTTCCACCATATTGTCACTAGTGGAAAATGATACAGCCAACTGTTTCAAGAGTGATAAAGTGCACAGGTGGGAGCTGGCAGACATGCCAATTATCCACCTAGCATGGCAGGAGGACACCAGAGCTGACCCCCAACACAATGACTAACACACTGAGCCCCATCTGTGGTGCCACTTGCACAGAGAAAGTTAAAGGGTGAAAATCGTGCACTAGCCTGTTACCCTCCAAGCTTTATGCGTGGCCCAGAGCACCAGGACAGGGCAGATGTGGTGATTTTAAACAGGCCCATTGTGCAGTGTTACTCTGGGGAGCAAGTGCGGAATTCCAAAGAGCCATCAGTGCTGGTTCTCTCCAGCCACGACTGCTCTGACCTGAGAACAGAGGCCATGATGGGCACAGGAGCTTGGCGTTCAGTGAGATCCTGGGCCTCTGTCTGCCTGCAGCCAGTGGGCAGGAAGCTGGTACTGCACTCTGACAGTGTCTCTGAGATGATAAAAGCCAGAGGTAAGTATGGAGTAAATGGCACAGAGGCAGCCATTTGCATCAACAGCTGCTTTTACTGGGCCCTACAAAATGCAGGAACAAAGCTGTGTGCTTTGAGTGCCAGCTGCTGGCACCTGATCTACCAGCTGTTCAGCTCCAGTGCACTCGTGGAGCAGCCAGCATCCGCCCTCATGTGTCGGCCCCTCCGTCAGGCACCAGGCCTAGAGTCTGTAAAACATGCACTGCTTACCCTCCCCTTTGCAGTTGGATGTTCAGATCCAACCTCCCCACGCTCAGAGGTTATTTTTTGTGAATGTCAGGGGAGGGGAAGGATGAGATCCCGGACAGGAATAAAGCCCTTGCATTCACTACTGGAGGAGGAAAAGGGTGGATTGTTCGGCATCACCAGGACAGCTGAGCAGTAATTAATGAGGGACTTGTACCGATTTTGAGACTTCCAAAGACCCAGAGCCAACAGGGCCAGAAGAAAGAACGCTGAGATGCAAAAGGGAACTGTGGCCATGTGCCCATTTGGGCTAGTATTTCAAGGCGGTGCAGGGAAGGTTATTCACTCCTGGGCTTTTTATACTGTTAAATATTTTTAAGATAATCCTATTAAACCTCAGGAGGAGGAGAGATTAATGGGGCAATGAAAATGCTTTGGGTGAGATTTAGGTGCTCTGGATCCACGGCAATTGCCCTTTTGAATAAATAGCCATTTGAGGCTGTAAATACAAACTTCCCGGGGTAAGTGGTATGCAAATTGGCTATATTGTACCGCTCCTGAGAAGAATAGATGCTGGAACCTGGGCTGCATTCATTGGGCTGTTTCTGGACAAAGGTAAGTTAAGTGAAGATATAATGCAGTTTCTTCAGGGAGAAGTAGAATTTATTACAATAGCTCACGTGAGAAAGAGCAATCGAGTTACTCCTGCTGCATGATCTCATAACCAGGAGCAATTTATTTCTGTGGGGGGAGAAGGTGGTGCGTGTGTGTGCTTGCTTGGTGTTAATGCTCTATAGGCTATGATGCGACTGCCTTTGTTATCTCATTGAGAAGTCGATATGCGTGTGGTGTACAGAGAGTCTGAAATCTGGCAGCTCTTCCAGGATTCGTCTATCACCCTGCACGTATGTGAAGACCTTGATCTACCTGCTATCCCGACTGTGTGGAGTGTGGGTCAAGAGTTTGTTCACACACCCCACAGTTACAGCTTGGGGCATAGCACCAACCAGAGGGGAGGAAGGACTATCCCCAGAGGTGCTGAATGGCAGTAGCCGGGCTTCATTGAAAGGCTTTTCATAGATGTACTTCAGGGTTTTCTAATGATGGGAGATTTCAAAGTGATCACTGCGTGTGACACTGACTCTGGACAGCTACTGGAGGTCAGACTAGGTGATCATACTGGTGTCTTCTGACCTTAGTGTCTATGGCTATGTCCACACTTGTAATTCTAAGTCGACTTTAACTAAGTCAACTTTAAGTCGACTTAGCATGTCTACACTTAAAAATAAAGTCGACTTAAAGGGGAACTTAAAAAGTCGACCTAGAGCGTCCATACTGGATGCTTAGGTTGACTTCTAGGGGCTTAGGGGGACCTAGGGGAGGTCCACAGGGGCAGGGGGGGACACCCCTTGCCCAATGCCAGGGGGCTCAGCCTTTGCCCCATTGTACATGAGTACAATGGGGCAAAGGGGGACAGGGACCCTGGCAGGGCATAGGGGCAGGGTGGGCAGGGCTCTGCCCTGCCCTGTGGGGGGGCATGCCAGGCTTCCCCTGTGTCCCCCCCCCCCCAGCAGGGAGGGCATTGGTGTAGCCCTGGGGTAGCCCTAAGTCTACTTTATTACAATAGCTCACGTGAGAAAGAGCAATCGAGTTACTCCTGCTGCATGATCTCATAACCAGGAGCAATTTATTTCTGTGGGGGGAGAAGGTGGTGCGTGTGTGTGCTTGCTTGGTGTCGACTCTAGGGAGTCGACTTAAGCCTTAGGTCTAATTGAAAGGTGGTGTTATAAAGTCGACTTAATTTTAATTAAGTCGACTTTATTTTCCTTAAGTCGACTTAAGCAAGCTGCTTAAGTCGACTTAAGGAAACTGTAGTGTAGATGCAGGGTAAATTAAGTCGACTTAATTTACCAGTGTAGACGCAGCCTATGAGTCTCCACATTGTGCTTGCTATTGGGTTATTTGTGTTCACTAATTTATTGCTGCTGTAAGCTGCCCTGCAGAGGTGAGGCTCAGGCTGGCCCCAGGATGGGAACACTCTCCCCTTCGAGTCTAAAGGCCACCAGGATTCGTTCAAGGCCACAGGGTCAAACACTCAGCAAGTGTCTACTTGCACACAAATTGGCTCATCCATATCTAGGAATGGTGCATTGGCAACTACTCAAGTACGAGATGGGGCCAGTGAATTTTGGTAGTAAAAGCCCATGAGATGCAGTCTAAAGCCTTTGCACAAATACGTCTGTTAAGGTCACTAATGTGACAAGTTACAAGAACTCTGATGGCCTCCCAGCTTTCCCATGGACACTGGCTGTGGCTCTGGGGACTGAAAACAAAGATCTTTGGTCAAAACTGCTGAAGTCCTAAACCTGCCAAAATAATTCCAGGGTCAATTTCCTACCAGATCCTTTGGCTGGGCAATGCTACCATCTAGGGTGCTACCATCTAGGGTGCCGATGGGCAGGGGACGCTCCTCTCACTCTGCACTTTAGTCTATGATCATTTTTAATGGAGCTGAGATTTTGGCACTTCCCTAGTGCTCTCTGTGAATAAAAACATCTCAGGAACTTGGAACCAGCAGGGGCCCTTCTGGGAGACGAAACCACATGAGGCAACAAGACAAGACCTTTCCAGTAACCTGAAACACATTGTCTACAGCCCAACTCTTCTCAGCCACACAAGACATATCCTGAGCCCTTCAAGTCGGTGGCCCCGAAAATCTTAATCCTGACGTTGCTGGGGTGGGCTCTTCATGCCAGAATTGACTGGAAAGTAGAGAGGCTTATGCAGTGGTGTAGTCTGGACAACTAATTCAAAAACACGTGGCAAAATGTTGCTTCAAAGTGGAAGGGACTTTCCCAGTACCAGCCATTTGGGAAGAGCCCTTTGATCCCCACTGTCTATCAGTAAGGGTCAGGAAATGCAGTTGCTCTCATTAAAAGAGCTTTTTGGCAAAACAATCCATAAGAAAGCAATCCCACCCAACTGCCAGAGAGACAGAGTCAGGGCCAGGACCAGGGAGGTTGCCCCTGTGATCTTTAGGTGCACTAGGGTCAATTCTGAATCTCTCCATGCACAGTTAAATAACTTCAGTCACTCACTCAAGGTCCTGCACCATCACAGAGCGAGAGATTGGCCTGTTGAAACCAACAAGGCTGGAAATGGGCTGGAGAGAACAGACTCAGTGAAAATCACGAAGCTGGATTCCACGTCCCCTGAGCCTGGCCACTGGACCATCTTGCCACCATAAGCAGGGTGGAATTTGCCCCTTTGTTATCGTAGCCAGGGGGTCCTGATGATGGGTAGTCCCATTGGGGCAGATCATTTGATACACAGCAATTTTACGGCTTCTTTAACAGTTTCCATTTTCTGTTAAAATACGTTGTGATTGTATTTTAATGTCTGCACTTGGGCCAGGTCCTCATCTATATTGGTTCTTTCTAGGTCTCATTTTCTAACATACTATGGTAACTGCTGCATTTGTTGAAAAGAAGAAAGAACGTTTTCTAAAGACCTGTTAAATTTTCATCTTTAAGATGTATTAATTGCATTGCCTGGTAAGATTGGGGTGGATCTCAGCTCTTTAATTTGTTTTCTGATGTTGACACACAATGTTGCTGTGTAAAGCAGAGTAATACATTAAACTGCTACCTTGTCTTGCCGGGAAAAGTGATGTGTCAAATGTCACCTCAGATGCTGTCAAAATATGATGCAGCAAGAATGAATCAAACTTCCAAAAATAAACTTTCTTCTCTGAACAGACCCATCACTGTCAATTTAAAGTCTGTCTCACGATGGACATTGAATGCAAATTACTTTCGCCAGCACCCTGCTCAAGTGGATGTAGTTAATTACTGTTTATACCATGCATAGGAATGCAGAGGCAAGGGAAAGACATCCCTACCCAAGTACACATTACAGACACAATGGGGAAAAACTTCCCCAGAATCCAGTCATCATGCATCCTGCTGTTACTCTCTCCTGTGAACCAGGGGAGCGTCTGATAAACAAGTTAGCAGTCAGCATTTAAAGATGGAACCTTTTTGAACGACGACTGATTTTTACACAATCCACACCCATAAGCATGAAGTCACTGAGTCTGAAAAACCACATTGCCTGCTTTTGTAATCTTTGCACGAAGGGTGTAGCTGTGCTGCGATAGCAGACTTGCGGTGCAGCTGAGGCTGGTGCAGGTCAGTGCCCTCATGCTCTTGGGGCTCTATAATTGTAATGGAGATATTCAAACTCAGGCAGGAGTAGGGGCCCTGGGACCCTCCCCCTTTGTGAGGTCTCTGAATGTCTGCACCAAGCTCTATGAGCCTGAGTCAGCTGGCCTGGGCCAGCCCTGGATCTTTTATTGCTGTGCATCCAGACCCTCAGAGTCAGAAAAGAGCCTCCCCCAAGAATTACTTAGTAATTTCTGAGCTGGAACAAATTACAGGCTGCCTCTGTTTACACATCATGTCCAGAACTTGCCTCAGCATGTCCCAGCACACTATGGAGAAAGGGCCAGGAGGGCAGAGTTTAACGGCATCTTTGTTTTCAGCATGGCTGCTGGGCGAGGCAGCGTCAAAACATCTGGAGCACAGACAGCCTCACTTGGAGGATGTTTTCATGTAGCCACAGTGGAGAAAGGACAATTTCTAGTCAGGGGAGACTCTGGAATACATTTGCTGAAGCAGATCAGAGCTTGAGCAAACACAGAGGTAGAGCTTTCTTGGGGGCTGTCCGAGCCTAGAACAAAGGAAGGTCCAAACCTCTCAACCTCCTGCTGCAAGTGCCAGGTGTATTTATCCTACCAGCCTTCTCTAATAAACACAGAGCAGCGGGTATTTAAAAACCCTACCAAAACAAACACAGGCAGCACCCAGTTCTCCCCTGGGGACCACAGGGACAGGCATCAGTCACATTGTTGAATACAGGACTGGAAAGAGCTCAGCTACTGCGTGGGAGAAAGTGAGACAGGAACCTGAACTAGACAGGCTACTTTTTCCTGGCATAACCCTTGATTTACACTGGGCAAGTGATGCTGTCCCGGATCGGGGAAGCACTAGGAACGCTGGGCTGGGATTTGGCCCTTGGCCAGCCCTTCAATTACTGCCTGTTGCCCTTGCTAGCTGCAGCCCCCTCGCCCCAGTCACAAGGCAGAGTCCCTTACAGCTCTTGGGCCCATAACCTCTGGGTGCTCTCTGCAGGAAGGGGAGCGGGCCTACAGCAAGCTTGGGCGGGTGACAAACAGGTTGTGAATAATAAAAGAAGAGGATAAAGAATTTTCTCGATCCCTGTTGATGCCGAGGTGCTCCAAAGCCACGGCTGCTCTCCTCCCCGGGGAGGGAATATTGATTTTCCAGGCAGGCCCCTGACAGCGGCTGAACTCAGGCCTCAGACTTCACCAGGCTTCCCCCCCACAAGAGCCAGGCCGGGGTGGTCCAGGCTGACCTTGCCCCATGCAAGAGCTTGGATCTGGAACTCAGGGCCATGGTGAGACAGGATCTTTGCACCTGCTGACTGCTGCGGGGCTGCCAGGCAGGCACCACGGCCAAATGTGGCAAGACGTCAACCTGTTCTTGAGAGGTACCAGATAAGGAGTGAGGCTGCAAGCATGCCAGGGAGGGTGACTGAAAGGGGGACAACCAGGCCTTGAGGAGGAGGCACTGGCTGGGGGTGAAGGAGACATCTGCCACGGACTCCCTGTGCGACCTCAGGTTGGTCTCTTTCCCCACCGTGAAATGGGGAGAAGGGCTTCCTCCCATCCTTGCCTGCTTTCCCCTTTCAACGGTGAGTTTGCTGGGGCCAGGACTGGCTCTCACGAGGCATCTGCACAGTGCCCAGGGCTCTCACACCAGCCCCTACTTCCAGCTCTGCCCTATCTCTGAACAGCAGGCCCTGTCCCAGCACATCCACCCCCAGGACACTCTGCCAGGCCTGACCGATGGACTAGATCTGTTTTCTCAGCAAGCAGCTTCTCCTCACCCTCCCTGGCCAGATGCACTCGTAGCGCTTGCAGGGGGCTGGATTGCCAGGGCATGTTCTGCAGCCTGACAAGCTTGGGTGGCCACTGACCACATCCTGATCCAGAGACAGTCTCAGCCTCTTTCCATGCTCCTCAGACTGCAAAGACCAACGCATGGAAATCAAAGAGGGTGCCTCAGTGTTGCGGAGTACCTCACTAATGGAGGAGAGGTTGGGGATGGCAGACCATACTGGATCTCAGCTGGGTGGTTCATGAGAAACACATTTCCTGAGCTGAGAAAGGTGGTTTTAAACAGGCACAAATCATTGAAAATGATAGTGTGCATGACCTCACTCCAGTACTTTTACCAGCAACCATTGTGCACAGGCTGCAGTATTGTGCTGATAACTTACAGAAATAGGGAGTTTGATTACAGCTCATTCCCTGAATGGATGAACTATGAAATGAGCTCCGTAATGGATGAACACCTCACACATTCTCAGCTGAGGTGTTTTTTCTTGGCGGTGGGAGGAAGCAGGCTTAGCTGATGGCCAGCAACTTAGATTGGACTGTGGTTCTGTAAGCCAAAGAGAAACAGGGAGAACGCAGAAGCTCTTTGGACACTGAATGTGTGTGCATTTGCATGTGTGTGTGAGCCTGGCATGTGTGCGTGTGCATGGCATATTGAATAACATGGAACAAAAACACTTGTCTGGTTCACTTGTCTTTCCCTACAGCTCACCGTGGGCTGAGTTAGTGTCTTTTCTCTCTCCCGCACAAGAAGGTGTGTGGCGGGGAGAATGAGTCAGAGGATGGGTGTACGTTGCACTTTGCTATATTCCCATTGTTGCAGCAGTATTTGATCTGGGGTGCCTGCTAGGGGCCTGTTAATGTATTAGTGTTTTCAAAGGATGTACAGAGGGTTGGCTGAGTGCTGTGTTATCACAGATTAGGAAAAACTAAAAATAAATTAATTTGGGCCAAGATTACTAATGCAACATCCTAGTAAAATAATTTCCTAGAAATAAATGGCTTAGGCTTCCATGAGCTTCATCTATGAAAACAAATAGAGAACACAGCAGCCAAGAATAGCAGTCCCTTGGGCATGGGTGAATTAGGTTTGTGTTTTGTAAGCTGTCTATTGGTTATGAATCATTCAGTTGTTTGCATTAGTCACATCATAATGGAAAGGAAGAATTTTCCTAGATCCTACTTCTCATCTAAGAAGCTTTGATCACTGAATAAATATATACAGGTTCAACTGTACTTGGTGCCTTTCAGCACCTAGAGATTCATGGAATAAACATCAAATGAGGAGGTACAATCTACCGCTTTGACTTGTATTGGTGGTCTCAGTGTGGAAGAGAACGTATTCTGATGTGGATCTGCAGAGGGTTAGTACATGTTGGCTTTTAAACCAGTGCCAAAGGATGAAAAAGGATAAAGAGAAACGTATAGGCTCAGGTCAAAATTTTGTTAAGACTGTTCTTGTCAGTGAGGAACGGGGAATCAAAAAAGAAAGAATCAGAGGAAAAGTTTGAGAGCTTTGAATATTACACACAGTAAGCAGGCACTCCTACTGATAATGATGTCTCTACCACATGACTCCAATACATTGATAACTACCTGCACTGAAGGATTGCTATGTTCTTTTCTGATTTCATCTTAAAAATAGAAACATTGGTTAAAATACAGCAGCATAAGGGTTTTATCTTCATGCAGGATACAGTTTATTTAGAGAGGAAAACATAAAATACAATTTCTGAGGGAGAAATGATTGTTTCTTGTCAAACGGGCAGTAAGAAACATTTCATCCCCCTTGCACAGGGATAGAAAGGTTGATTGGAAGTGTCAGCTCTGTCCATGGTGCTGATTTTCCAGCCCGATCAGTGCGGGACCTAATCAGACTGGCTCAGCCCTTGGCTGAGCAGAACATAAAACGGTGATGGCACTTTAATCACAGGGGAAATAATCCTAAAGTGACATGTCCCCAGAACAGATTTTGTTGCATGGCCTTTTTCTCTGATCACAGCTGTTGTGGATACATTCATGCAATCAATGACAGTAGAATCTCAAAGTTACAAACATCTCGGGAATAGGAAGTTAAAAACATCCCCATTTTTAGTAGTATGCATTTAACATGGTACTGTGTTGTATTTCAGTTTGGTCTCTGATGCTTCCTGATTGCATACTTCCAGTTTTAAATGAGGGAGGCGGCTTACCGGTCCATTCGTAACTCTGAGGTTCTACTGTATCTTTGGTAAACTTCATTTCAGATGAGCACTCACTATGGCTGAGCTGGCTGTGTCTGGCTGGTGTCTCAAAGTTCCTGGAGATTAGAAGTGAGCTGAAGTACTATCTGGACATTTGAACCAAGGGGAAGTCAGGATTGTGGCATGTATGGAAGAGTGAGTTAAAACATGACCAGCTGTGCAACTGGAATACATTGGCAGAGCAATCTTAGCCGCGGGGAGAGCTTCTGGTTTATATCAGCTGAGAACACGTAGGTCAGAAATGATAAACCCTTCACACACCCCCTTGCAGAACCTGGCCTCTCATCTCCTGCAGCTCAGCCTCTGCTTTACATCCTACTTCTTGCCACGTTAGAATGGCAGAGGATCCACTTACAGTCTCAACTGCAGAGCATGGATCCAGCCACCCCAAGGCCTACAGGAACTTAACTGCTGTCAGGGTAGGTAGCGATGCAATTACAACTTCATCAGTCTCCACAAGCAGTGGCCAAACTCACTCCTCTCATTCTCCATTTATGGTGAGGTAGCAGCCAGAGATCTCAGCCACAGCACAGCCCCACTGTGCTAGAGATTTGGAACTACATGCTTATAATAAGTGACAGCCCCTCTCCCCAAGAACTCAGTGTCTCCAGGGGGTGTCAGGGCAGCCAAGACAGCAAGATTGGCTGGTTGGACAGAGGGCAATGGCCCACCACTGGTTAGCCGCACAAAGTCCCATTACTAAAGCTTTGCAAGGGAGCACGAGAACTTCACCCCACATTCTCACACAGAGTGCCGGGTCTCCAGCATCCCCTGCAGGGACTGGGCAGCCCAGCAATAGAGATGCAAGGGCACATCCACCATTCCCGTCTCATCCAGCAAGTTACAATGTCTCGCCACATGCATCCACGCCTGCACCATCAGGCTGGTTTCATGCTGCAGGAGGGGAGGCAAGTTCCAGAGATATACCGCAGAGTGGGTTAACGTAACCCCTTCCTTCACCAGGGGTACATCCCTGACTTTGCCCCAGAGGGGCAACACTTGTTTAAAGGAACCTAAACCTTCAGCACACACAGTAATCAGCACTGCCCTCAGCCTGATCTCACAGCAGTGAGCTCTCCTCATTGTTCGTCATGGTAACAAGCCAAGCACGAACTGCAGGGGCCAGTTGGCAGCAATACCTGGGGTCCACAGCTTGGAGCCAGCACCAAAACCCACAGACCTTATTCTTTCAGTTTTGACACAAGCAAAATTTTCTGAGGGCCTGATTCCACTTTTCTGCATTCACTCAACAGTGACTACAGCAACTGCTGCCCTGGCGTAGCATTCTCCCCTCGAGCTCTGAGCTGGCAGCCGGCCAGCAGAGAGGACACATCAGCGCTGGTTCTTCAGTGGAACCATACTTGTTCACACCAACTTTCTGACTGCCCCAGCGCCAGGTGACCCTGATGCAGGGATCGGTCTCGTTCAGGCTCCATCCAGCAGCTCTGCACAGAGGTTTATTGTGCTAATTTCCATCCCAAGTGAGGGGTGCCATGGATGTCTTGATAACAACAACATTTAAGTGAATTCGTCATGAACACGAATGGAGTTGGAGCGATGAATGGGCTTTTTCTCCACTTGGCCAGCTCTCCAGCCCTCATTCACAGGCAGGTGAAATCTTCTCTGTACAGAGGCACAAGGCCCTAGCACCAGAATGAAGCTGGAGGGGGACAATGATGAGTTGGGCTCTGACCACCCTCCTCAGAGCACCTCACCATCATGCCCAGGTTTGACCCTCCTCCTCTCCACCCCGTGGAGGTAGGAGCATTGAGCCTGCTACCCCAGGAGGTCTACCGCAGAAGCAAGGACAGACCTGGATAGCCCAAGTCTTAACCCAGCTATTCCCACCCTCTCATCACCCGTCGGAAGGTGGGATGTTGTCCAGAGCAGGCTGCAGCTGCTGTTGCCCTGTCCCCTTCCCTCCATGATGCACTCCTGATTCCACCCCGACATGCACCAGTCCCATCCATCCAGTGTGAGCAAGGGGGGCCAGCTCAAGGGCAGGAGTAGGGGAGTCCTAGGGTAATCCCCAGGCTGAAAACATTCTATCTGTAAAGGACTGAACCCGGTTTTGCTCAGCCCTGGAGGGATCCATTCCCTCTCCAGTTAGTGGAGGCTTGCACTGTTGTGAGTGATGCGTCAGGCAGGACTTTATTGCCCCCAGGACTATGTGGGGTGCTGCCTCTCAGCACAGGTCCAAGTAAAGAGGATAGCAAGATCAGATAAGAAGAGGGAACAGTGAAATGGAAACTGCTGTACATGTGGTAGCAGGGACAGAGTTCTGGGCACACCTCCTGTCCTGACATGTTATTGTTCCTGTCGATATTCATTTCCAAACAGCTGTTCAGCTATTCTGAGCCCTCCAGGCCCCTCTGCTTTATAAGTCACAAAATGCAGCTAAGCAGGTGGTCAAAGGGACTGTCATTAAAAATAGGTGAGGGCTGGAGAAAAGTGGGAGTGCTTTAGGAGCCATTATTGATTGAAGGAATATTTCAGACAGATCCTTTATTTTCATTAGGCTTCTGCAGATGAATTCCTAGCCGTGTCCCCTATGTAGGGTGACATCTGTCCTCAGGAATGCTTTAATTGCATTTTCCTCACTTTATGCAGCTCGTAGCTAATGCATTCTGGCTTCATTAGATTAGACACCTATTGTCCCGAGGATGTTGTTATGCTTTAAAATGGCTTCATTGAGAACCTTGCAGGCACTGGCTATTTCAGGAGATAATAAAACTGAGCCCTCATTCAGCCAGGGTGAGTAATAGAGGTGCATTTCCCACTCCCACGCAGCCTGGCTTTAAATCTGACACAGCTGGCATGCCCCTGGCTATTGACTGAACGCAATTAACTCCCATGTCTTGGAGGCACTGGCCAGGTGTAGTTACACACTGCTTAGGAGGAAAAGCTTTGCAACCTGAACTTGCTTTTCAATGCTACTGTCATAGCAAACAGCACAGCAAGATTAAACGAAAGGCCAGGGAAATAGTTGAGATCAAAATTTGATTTCCAGGTACCTGGAGGAAGAAGCAGCACCAGGGAGCTGGATCTGGCAGGGTAGATGCCATAGGGTTCTAGTTCCCACCAGTCTCATGCTCAGTACCAGTTCTAGTCTTGAAATATCTTCAGTGACACTGCAAAACAAGGTGGCTTCAATGACAGTGAAAACTCCGTTGAAACCAATATCTTGGCAGAAAGGTGCCGGGAATGTTTCTCTATCAAGAGGGTTGATCTAACATGGGATCCTTTCTGTAAGCTACCCATAAGATAGGACAGCCAGTGCCTGGGAGAGCTGGGACAGACCTCAGATAAGGTAGGCATGTTGCTTTGGCATGGGATGCCAGATAGCTTCTCTGAGAAAACAGCGCCAGCTTGGCCTGGGGCAGCAGAGACCACTGGCTCTGCTCTCCTGTACCAACAGAGGCTTGGCTGAGGGCAGAGGATTGCTGCTAGTAGGGGTGGGTGTCGGAACAGGAGGACAAGTCTGGTCCCTCACAGGGCCTCCAGAACTGGGTAGAGTAGGAAGCAAATTTGCAACATTTCTTGACGCTGGCTTGTTGTTCAAGCCAGGGAGGCCCAGTCCTTTCCAGGCTTGCTCTTCCCCAGATGTCTAGAGAGAAGTTCCTCCGTTTTGAGTATGGGGTCTGTGATGGGAGACCTGCCTGGCCACCCCACGAATGGGCTCTTCTTGTTTGGGGCAGGGACAGCTGGTGGTTCAAACAGGTGGCATGCAGCAGGGACTGGCTAGGAGCTGGGGGACGCAGCTCCACAACACACAGCCACCTGCCCAATGCTTCTATTTAATCAGAATTACAACCCCAATCAGTGAACAGATGCCATACCATGGGACTTGGGAGACCAATCACATCACCTGGATATGTACTAGCCATGGCTGTGTGGTACATGAGAGCCCATCCACCTGCTACCTCGGTAAGAACCATTCCCCCAGCAAACCCCAGAAAACCAATCCAAGGAAACTCCACCAGTTTGCAGTGAGAAAAGAGAGGAGCAAGTTACCCACAGCTATTGGTTTGAAAGGAGAGGGGATGACAGTTCTGAAAGGTGACTCTCATTTGCATGCAGCGAATTTTTGAAGGATAAGTAGTATATGTTGCATTGAAAAGAATCCAAGTATGACCAGCAAATGCACGTCTTACCACATCCCACAGGACTGTCATTTCGCCTTCAGGGCGAAGACTGTCTTCTGTTCTGTGTTTGCACAATGGCCGGAACTGTGGTCCTTAGGCACCACCCTAACACATGCTGGCTAATACTCAGTCCACCCTTGGCCCCACCAGCTGCTTCTAGCATGGGACAAAGAGTGAAAATCCAGCAAAATGGCACCTGAGACTATGGGGGAGGGAAAAGGATAGTGCAGTGATTCTAGGTTCCCTGTCAGGCTTTGATACAGCCAGGAAATGACCATTCAAATGGAAGGGGCAGAAAGGGGACCAAATCCAGAGATGAAAAAGAAGCACAAGGTGGAGCTTGTTCATAGCACAAAAGCTCTGTATTAAGTCAATTATTAGTCCACATGAACGGCACCTTTCGGAGAGATGAGGCCTAGCATGGCAGACTGGGCCAGGTCAGTGCTGTGGCGTCTGCACGGAGCACTGCGCGGGAAAGACCGGTCAGGAAGGAGTGCGTTGGTAGAGTTAGGAGTGCGATGCTTAACCAGCGCTATCTACTCCCCTTTTTCTGAGTGCTAAACGTTGACAAGACAGCCGCTCCCCCGAAGGTACTGGTTTCAGCTGCCTGCTGGAGAGAGCAGAGCCTCGCTGATGTCTTGTGAGTGTATTCACAACTCACCCAGCCTTGCCAGGATTCCACAGCCCGGGGCTTTCAGCTACTCTCCACCAAAGCTGGCAAACCTCTCGCTACTCTTGGTACCTTCTGGAAGTCGGGCCAGTGGAAGTAACCAAGTAACCCACCATGAGCAGAACAGACCCAGGCATTACCCAGCCAATCCACGCAGCACAACCCTCACTGAGACCCAGGGCACTATGGCTGCTCTGTGTGTGCACACGTGTTCTTTTTCCAGCAACATGACAATAAAATAACTTGTCTCTTCTGTTTACCTGCAGCAGGAATCTGTGAGCATAATGCACTGTGTATTCCACAAGGCACATTGGCCAGCATTAAAGGAGAAACTAGTTTGATCTAATGAAAGAGAATAAAATATAAAGAGGCAGAAGCAAATGTCATCAATTTTCAATAGCGCTTGGGGATTCTTTCCTTGATAGTGCAGGATAAAAGTGATAGTTAGCCCCTGTTCTGAGGAAGCCAGTTTGCCCCCTACAGGAAATGCGAGAGTGCATTTATTAGTGCTTACAATGTCTAATGGCTTCATCACACAGAAGAAACTGCTCAGAGACACAGGAAATGAAGGGAGATAAAATGAGACAAGGCAACAGGCAAGTCTGCCTTCAGGGACTTGCGCAGAGCAGCTGTCAGATGGCACAGCCAGCTCTTGCATCAGGGCATTTAATACAAAGCAGAATCAGAACTCAGGTGCAGAATTGGGTGGTGGGGAGCTGTTGATATTGCCCCATTTTATTCAAGAAGGGAAATGCGGTGCCCAAATCCCTCTTTCCAGAGCTACAAAAAACTCCTGCCAAAACCCGCGTTTGGGAAAGAGCAAAGCAAGCCATGTGTGGAGTTGGATTTCTTTGGTTCCCACTGATCCTCTCCGAGTGATTCATTTTGTATGTTCCGAAGCAGGCCAGTTTCTCTCTGATAGAAACAGTTTGTCTCTGAATGGAGGGGCATGCTGCACGCAGAGCTGGCTGCAATGGTAATTGTGGGCTTGGCTCTGGCCTCTTTCCTGGAACAAGTGATTAAGTGAAGTGTCTGGAATAGCCCTGGCAGGAGAGAGAGGCTGGCTCAAGACGGTCACCTCTCAGCCCCCACTTCAGAGAGCGTAAGGAGGGTGCCAGCACTGCCAGCTCTGAGGACTCCTGGCACAGTTTCTGGCCAGCCATCGGAAGGGGTTTTGCCAGGAAGGACACAGGCCAGCCAACACTAAAGCACAAGACGCCTTGGAGGCTTTAAAGCTGCTCCCCTGGGCAAGGGCTTTTCTCCAGGGGTAAAGACGAGCCCCCAAGCCACACTGTTCTGTCCAGTGCTGGATACTGCTGGCAAGAAGCATGAATGAGGAAAGGAGGAGATGCTCATTTCCCCTCCCACTGGGTTCAAGATGCTCTGGCTGGTGACTGCTAGACAAAAGGGAACGTGCTACCTAGCCAGCACAGTGAAGAAACGACCAACGATCCATGTCGGCCCTGCCTGTCGGCTGAGTGAGAAATGGGGAGAGGGCAACAAGTCGGAAGCAGCAGTTGCTTTAAGCTGAGTCTCCTGCCATTTCCTCTCTATCAGGTCATTTACTCGCTGTGCGTCTGCTCTTCCTCTGCCCGCAGCCAGTGGGCACGTGGCTCAAGAAACCCAGCTGCAGCCATGACAGTCGGGGCTCAGTTTCCTGTATATCCAGAGCAGTCTGAGCTCAGCTGGCTTTGAGAAATACTGGAATCCACCTGCCCCACATAAACCAGGCTTCATTCCCATCCTTGGCCCCAGCCCAGCCCTCTTCCCTCAAACCCACTCCACCCCTCTCTTCCTCTTCCTCCAAAACACAGTGGTTTCATTTCTAGCATTCGCCGGAACTTCCAAGGGATTCTAAATATATCCCTCGCAATTTCCTCTCTTCATGTTTAATAAGCCGCTCTCAGTCTTAAATTAGTTTTTGGAAGTCTGTATTGGAGATAGGCTTTTTATCATGGCGCGTAGACAATATTCATCACCCCCATGTGTCCTAATCCCCACAACACATGCACATTCATTACATTATCCCTGCATTCATTATAACAACACTGAATTCATTACAACTCTATTTATCACGGCGTGCACATGGTCCCATAATAACCCTGTGTGCTATTCATCATCCAGTTCATTACAAAGTGGGCATATTCTCACCTGTGCAGAGCACCCCCCCCCCACCTGCTTACCCTTTGCCTGCGCTCATTTCAGTGCTCAGCCCATCAGCTACGACCCTTCGGTCCTCATTCCCACTTCCCTGTGCTATCAGAGCGAGCAGATACAGGCACCACACCTAGAGCTTCCTTTCAAGCATTGCCTCCGATATTACTTGCAATGTCCTAATGTGTCTTCTGGGAGAGGAATGCCGCCATTGTGCTTAAGTCACATCTCAGGGCTTCAGGAAATCTGTGTTCTAGCCCCACCTCTGTAAAAGTTCCCTCTGTGATCCAGGAGGAGTCACTCTACCTCCATTCTCATCTGTAAAATGGGGAGAACCACCTCTTTTCCTCTCACCCTTTGTCTTTACCTGTTTAAACTAGCATGACTGAAGCCTGCAAAAATCCTCATATGAAGAGAGACTGAAAAAACTGGGATAGTTACTGGAGAAAGGAGACAGACAAGAAGAGCCATGATAAAGGTCTATAAAATAATGGCAGCTCTGGAGCTTCGGTTCTCCCTGACCCACAGCCCAAGAACAAGGGACTGTCAAAGAGACTGGAAAATGGCCAACTCCAAACTGAGAAAGGAAACACAACTCATAACTGGACTGTGGAACTCATTGCCACATGAGGATGCTGAGACTTGACCATCTCTCTAGAGAAGAGTATCCAGATAGAATACCGAATGCTGACCAGGGCTTTTGGAAGGGAGAGAAAAGCACTTGCTTCAGGGCTTATGCCAGTCTCTAAATATCAGGGGTTGGGAGGGGCAGACTGTCCCACAAGTGCCAGCTGTAGGTTTTCCTACCCCTTTGACTGGCTCTGAAGCAGCTGATGCCAGCCCCTGCCAGAGACGGACGGGACCCTGGGCTATGTGGCCCCGGGCATGGTTCAGTTGGCCAGTTGCTATGTTCCCATGTAAGCTCTCCAGCTCAAGGAATGTCTATTGCACATGTGCAACCCCCAAAGCACCAGGGCCCCACACCTAGGGAGCCTTTAGCTGCTACTCCAAAAGCGACAAACTCAGTGTGGCTTCTCTCCGCAGGAGGGCAGACGGCAGGGCTCTGGCAGCGGGAGAAAGTGAGTCGGGGGATGGAGGGTAAACAGGGAGAGGCTGTTATTAGAAGACTTTGCACGTGCAGTGAGGCTCTGGTGTGAGGGTCTCTCCAGCAGCCAGCAGGCCCAAAGAAAGCCCGCTCTGATTGCTGGTGAGTGCCATGGACCGGGATGGGTCTCATACAGCCATCTGCATTGATCCCTGGCTGCCAGAAAGCTCTGCCTGCCTTGGAGAGGGGAATGGAGCCACTCTGAGCCAGGCAGGGGGATGGGTTCTGCCATCCTGCCAGCTGGGGATGCTTTTGAAATGCTGTCTGTGTGCATGTACAATTTTCAATGAGTCAATACATCAAAAATATCAAGTATTTACAAACATCCGTGCTTGTCGCCAGCCGGCCAGCTTCCACAATCCCCTCAAAAGGAAAAGGTGACAGCATCTTTGCCAAGGGAGAAGAGGAGGTGACTGCCCTTTCACAGCAGCCCTTCTGTAGGGAGAAACCCACACTGCCCCTGTTGTGGTGCTGCGTGGAAACTCTTAGAATGCAGTAAACTAAGAACAGAAACTCTCTGCAGACTGGGGGAGAGACGTGGAGCCCTCAGTGGTAGTGTTATCCTCAGTCCGTTAGCCACGTGAGTGACATCACAGCAGGGCACATGCATTCTCCGCTCCATCCTCATAGGCAGCCTGATACCACCTCATCTCTTCCTCAGCCACAGGCAGTCCCAGGTTCCCAGGCCCTTTATTCCCAGCCCACCTAATGCCTCTGCACCACAGGTTCATCATATCTTTTGGCCTGTTGTCTCCTATGGGCTCCTACTCCCAGCACTGCTTTCCCCTGAAGACAGTTAATTCTCCTGCCAGGATGCCTGAACCTTGCAAACACTGGAGGGAGGGTGTGTGTGTGCTGCATTTAGCAGGCCAGGGACAGGGCGATAACAGATGTTATTCAGAATCTGACACAGCAGGCTCTTTCCAGCCTGGGTCCTGCACTCCAGCTACATCGCTCACCGTGCTATGGAATCCAATTGACATTTGCAAATCAGCTAAACTGAACTCCTCCAGAGTGCTTATGTTTCTTTGTACCTGGCTCCTGCCAAGACGACGTAGTCAATCCTACCAGCTGCAAGAAAGGCCAGACAGACAGACAGAGACACGGTTCTCTGTACAGATAAGCTGCAAAGCTACAGAAAGTTACCAGCCCTCACTGCGCACAGTATTTGCTTGCTAAGAGACCTTCATCCTCATCCAGCTAACAGCAGCTCCCCACAGGGGCAGATGTAACCTTCGGGTGGGCTAAATTCATTTAGTTGCCCTTCTCCAGTGCCTCACAGAAATCAATCCCAATCCCTGTGGAGAAAGCAGCTGGAGACCCAGGATCCAGTTTGTATGGGACTCACAGCAAAGATTGCTCAGTTACCACCCCACATTAAAATACTACTAAAAACAAACATAACAATGAACTTTATTAACTACTAACTAAATGAACCTTATCCTAAGAAAACAAAATACAATTAACCAAGAACAATCCCTACACAAACCCCCTGCATGAAAGATACCAAAGAGTCCCAAAGTCCCGGTGGAGTTCACCCAACTCTCAGCTACAGTCTCTGTTCCAGTGTAGAAGCTTGACTGGCAAGAAATAGCTGTCCTCTTCTTTCTTTGCTGGAATCCTCTGTAGCATTCCATGCAGGCTTTTTCTTCTCCTTTGCAACCAGCCCTCAGTCCCATATGCATGTCTGCAAGGTCTGTTGCAAATGACTCCATTACAGGGAGAAAACATCTTGTTCACTCCTGGCTCAGCTTCTCTCCAGAAAACTGAACACATGGTCTCCTCTCAAGGGAGCTCCTGCCTACTGTCTGCACAAACTGCTGCTCTCATGTCATCTGACTGACAACATCACATCACACCAGCAGGGTACACTGTGGAGCATGCTCAAAATGCTACCACTCCCTGCTTCTGGAAGTTTCTAGTTGTGGGTAGCTAATCAGCCCAGCAACAGTAACCCACCCTCAGCAGGTCTCTCAGAGATAGCCTTTTCAGGCATTTGGGTTACACTGGAACGTGCAGCTCCCGCTTCTCTGCATCACAGGTGAATGTCTGAATTCATTTTGCCTGGTGATGCCAGATCAATTACTTCACAAAATCAAGTATTTGCATGGATGCAGCTCAGACCATTCTGCTGACAAGGTCTGGGCATTCTGTCCTTCCTTGTGGAAGCTGCAATCTGGCTCTGCAAGAAGGGAAACAAATGACTTGCAGCTGGCTGAAGCATGATACGAAGCCAGGTGATGTTCAGTGTGCAGGCTGAAAAAATGGATTCAAAAAATTGGCAGGGGTCTGCCAGAGGCTCAGCCGCATGAAGGCATCCTCTTCCCACCTGCCTGGCAAATCATGATCAGGGAACAGAGGTGCCCAGCCTCGTCCATCCAGCCTGGCAAGGTGCTCCCTCAACAGGCAGTGCAGCACATGGCTGAAATTGCACACATTGGCCCAAGAGGTGTGTTGTTACATAGCTCTAACATTCAGGAGCAAGTACACCTGAAGGACCCAGGTCCCCAGCAAACTGTTCCCACTCCAGGCATGCCTATCCTACAGGGAGTTTTCCCATCAAGCCATAGCCAATGAAGACCTGCAGGCACATTCAATGCCACTGGCGGACTGGCAAGGGTAGTCAAGAGCCAGGGAATTATTCAGTCAGCCACTCTTCCAGTTTTCCCCTGTCCAGGGCACATAAGGAGAGGCAGAGCTGTGCCCCCCCAACACTTTGTCTCCCACTGTAGATGGAGAACTAGGGTTTTCACATTTTCAGTGCAAGTTTCTCTTCCCTAGAAGGACGCAGGGCTCCCCTCCGATTGCAAACAGTTTCAGCGGTCCACCCTTGAGTCTACCCTTGCAGTAGCCAGAGTTGCTAGCACAAGGAGTGGCAAGTGAAAGGAGCCCTGGGCTGTGTCAGGAATGCAGAGCAGTGTCCCACAACATCCCCAAGAGTGGCTCACATTCAACTACCAGAGCTGACGTTAAAAGCCCCTTTTAAGAGATCTATTGCACCTCCTGCTTTCTTCTCTCTCAGCCCATGGCTTTCAGATCCCCCAGGAGACAGAATGGTTTGCAGAGCTAATTACACTTATACTAAACAAACAAGGAGTCTGGTGGCACTTTTAAAGACTAACAAATTTATTTATCACATGAGCTTTCGTGGGAGAAAATCCCACTTCGTCAGAGGCTTTGATACAGAAGCTTCAAAAGTGATTTTATTTAGGCAAAGCCAAGATTCCACCAGTCTCCACATAAACCAGGCCTGCACATGAAAGCAGCCAATGTGTCAGCCTGCCCCTTTTTGTGAAAGGAAGACATGGTTTGAGCTGGAGGCTCCTGATGAAAATGAAAATTGCTGAAGCCTAAGGAGCTCAGTCGGTTGCTTCAGAGAGCACTGCAGGCACGCACAGTGAAGTATGCAACATCTGTCAGGTCCCAGGAGATCTCTGCTGTCTCTGCATGGTGCAGCCTGCTTGGCAAAAAAGGAAAATAAATCTAACAGGGGCAGCATTTAGAGACCAAGGACAAAGACACACAGAGCCCAGACTCCTGGTGTCAGCTGTTTTAATTTCACACGTTGCCCCTATCATTAGCCTGCATGTAAGAGACTGAGAGCAGGGATTTATAGGCTACAGAATGCACTCTGGGAGGTTTACTGCACCATAAATGACTGGGTTCTAAACAAACAGAGCTAAACATGTCTGGATGGCTCTGTGAGTTTTTAAAAACTGTTTTATGATTCTGCATTACCATGGCTGATTTCCTTTTTCTGAACCAGCTGATTAAAAGAGTCACAGGGAGCATTGCCATTTCCTTTTGTTTTTGTGGGATGGAGGTGTCATTTCATTCCACGCAGGACAAACTCTGAATCTAGTGGCTAAAGGGAGAAAGTATGTTTGGAGCACAGACAGGACGGGCATTCAGCAGGGCCATGCGACAGCCAACGGGTCTTTCAAGAAGTTCACAACTCAGCTGGGTGCAGACTTGTTAAATGCTGCATGCGGTTCATTATTGCATTTCACTGTGCATTTCACTAGAGCTGAGTGAACGTTGCAAAAATGTCCCCAGATAGTCTCCATAAGTTTTAAATGGATTCCTGTTGGCTTTGCTCACACCCTGTCCACTGACACCAGTGTTTGCAGATGGCAAGTGTCCTAGTCGAATGCATCACAATTAGTGCCAGGTGTGCTTGTGTTGACAACCAATCAGGGAAGAAAAACTCTACAATGTGACTTAGTTGACCAAAAGAACACTGGTATTGAATTCTTACAGGCAAATGAGTGACCTGTGGAGAATTTTTTAGAAGATTGAAGTGTGTCAAATCATTGTAGACACTGAAGAGTAGCGAGAAGAGGCCAGGGAGCAGGAAAAAAGCAAATCTCAGCTCCATTATTCACTGGGAATTACTCACACATCTCTGCTTTTAAGGTATTGATTTGCTTTAATTGAGCCAGAACAATTGATTGTAGAGACAGCAATGGACTGACATGTCAGGAGGAGTTGAAGCCCCTGTGTGGTCAACTGTACCCCTGAGTCACCAGGCCCAACTGTTGTCTAGCCCGTCCTTCCTGTGATACCAACCTACCTAGATCCCAGCCAGCTGGGGAGGGGTTCCTGGGATGGGAGAGTTCGGGAGCCACTGCTCCTGAGCCTGGCAACTCCCAGCCTCACTGCCCTCAGGGGAAGGGGCTGCAAAGAGTCCATGGCTGTGCTCCCAAAGAGTTTGCGTATAGAGAGACATTCCCCTCATGTCCTCCTGCCACAGAGCCCCTCTGCTATTTACCCCAGCTCTTCCTGCCTGTTTAGGTCATGGCTGGTGGCAGGTGCAATTGATTAACTTGGTTTGGTTTGTGCTGGGGCAGGGGGGAGCCACTCCCCAGGACAGCTTCAGTTAGAGCTGGGAAGTGCTGGCCAGGCCCCAGGCCCCTTGAAGCACCCTGCCCAGAGGGCAGCACCACAGAGCTCTGGGGTGAGTGTATCTGATCCCTCCAGGCCTTGCACCTGGCACACCTGTCTCCCAAGCAAGCCAGTGTCTGCTGCTAATGAGCCCATCAGCAGCCCTGCCAAAGGCACCTGAGACCCCAGCCTCTCCCTGGGACTGGGCTTTGTCCTCTTCCTCCCCTCTGTAACCATCTCCCTCGTGAAAGCCTTTGGGCTGCCCCAGAATGGACACAAATACCCTTTGCTCTACAGCCTCCTCTGGGTGATCCCCCAGCACTGGAGTGCACAGCAGGACAGCTCAGCTGCTGGGACAGAGAGCATCCACTTGAACTCACCACAGCCACCCAAAACCCTCCACCTAGCCCATAAACTCACAGAGCAGGCCCAGCCCCCTCTTCCCTTCTGTACTTCCCTGGCCAAGCCCATTAGCTGATGGACTCTGACCCCAGGTCCCTCTCTCACTGCTGTGATTAGGGATCCTGCCTGGCTACACATGCAATATGTGGGGGGATCATGTGACCCCCACCAGATTTCTCCTAGGATTTATAAGCCTTGTCCTGAACTCATCAGCATACCAGAGACTTAAAGTGTGCTCCCTCCCCCCTTGTCTCTGCCTGGCTCTGGCTGACAGACCATGCCCCCATTGCACACACTGGTGCCTCGCCTGACACTAGTGAGCAATTCTGGCATGTGCCATGAAAGCAGCTGGTATAGCAATCCAGAGCGAGGAAAGCAAAGGCTACATGCAACCCCCCAGCTCCCGAGAGGCATACTGGGAGTAAGAAAGCTGACCCTCACCACACCCGTTTATAAAGAAAGTCATTTCCCAGAATCCTCCAGCCTTAGTGCAGAATAGCTGCCAGTCTATCAATCACCCAATTGCTTCAGACAAAAGCCCCTGGATTAACCAGAGTGTCTCTGACATTCCCAGGTGCTTGCCCAATTCCAGTGCTTGTTTATTTGCTGGTGTATATTTAGTTGTATCAAAACATTTGTTAAACTGAGCAATACACAGAGCAGCCAAGAAAGGAGCAGAAACCCCAGGAGATGGGCAAGTGGGTTGGTGCATCAGCAGCTTCGCTCTCTCAATCAGCTCCACCTGGGAGCTGTAGGAGCCAATTCTGCCGTGGTGCAGTGGGGTTAATCTGACATGAAGAATGGGCTGCATGAGAGGAAATCACAGAGAAGCAGCTATGTCAGGGCAGCAGTCATCCAGCCATGGCCTCTTTTAGGTTTTACACAAAAGCTCCCCTTGCATCCCCAAGAGCAGCAGACTCAGGGGCCAGTGAGCCAGGAACACCCAGCCCCAGCTAATGACTCCATCTCCAACAGTCCAGGCACTCCCTCCTACCTACCCCCACTGCCACAGCCTCCGGAATGGCCCTGGGGGCTGGAGCACTGAGTGCAAATCCCAGCTCTGTCACTGACTAGCTGGATAGCCTTGGCAAGTCACTTAGCCTCAGCTGATCAAAGGGATTTAGGCTCTCCCTGCTTGTGGGCAGCCCATCCTGGTGACTTTGCCTCTTGAGCAGAGCCACGGGAGGGGAGCTGGGCATGTAGTAAAGTGACCATGGGCCAGCTCCTTTCTCTCTCATGGACTCCTGTCTAGGGATTCTGTATCAGGGGCCCATTCACCTTTGCTTTCCCTTCTTTATCTCTGGTCTGAACCCTGTCCCTGCTCCCACACACCAGTGACTCAGCAAGAGACGGCCAATGAATGGTCTGCATGTGGGGGAGTCACTGTTTAGAGCTACATCAGCAGCTGGAGGGGGTGGGGAGGTCAGGGAGGGACTGCTTCTGCGCAGGGGGAACAGATAGGAGACCAAACTAGGAAGGATTTTGGCTCACATCACATGGGCTGGGAGTCCTTCCTGGTCACAATGCAAAATTCACTTCCCCTCCTTGAAGGCTCCTGCATGGTCCAGCATGGCATCATTCCATGCCCGAGATCAGCAAGGAGGGTTATACAGAACCATGCAGGACTGACGGGGTTTTGACCTATGAAATGCCTTCTGCCTGTGGGGTTGCCATTAAGGGGGCATTATTATAACCCTGCTCTATCTTTCCTAGTTAGACAGCCAGCTCTCTGGGGCAGAGACTAGCTTTCACTACTGTACACATGTACAGCCCCGAGCACAGTGGGACCTAATCATGCTGCGGGATCTCTGTGAACTGGTGTCATGCAACTCACTCACCAGCAGACTGTGTTTGCTAGCATCTTGCACGCACAGACGCCGTCCCTGCAATACCAGCCGCTTTGCTGCTGTGCAGTGAGATGGCTTGTTTCAGCGCAGCATCCTCCCAGCCAGAGAGCAACGCTTCACTGCAGAGTAAACGTTTTCCCAATATTTCCTGGTCGACTGTGTAGTGGGACTCTGGCTACAACCAATAGCTGAGGCCTGTTAGGTTCTTTTGGATTCAGTAGACACAGCACCAAGGCGGCAATGTAAAGAGTAAAAGCAAATCACTTTTAATAGGGCACAAGTAGGAGAGGGGTAGTGGAGGGGATAGGAGAGAAATCAATGCTTATGCCCCTTCTGCAGATGGGAACCCCAAGCAAGGCGACTGCAGGCGAAAAGCTTAGAGAGCGATGATCCAAGGCAATCAGCACAGCAGCTGTCCCATCGGTGAAGTTCCAAGGAGGAGGGGTTTAAGCATCAGCTTATATACACTTTTTTTTTTTAAATACACACTAACACATACAGCTAACTTTCTTCCCACCTAGTTACATTAGCATGACCCCAGGGTCATTAGAATTATTACCTTGTTTTTCTGCAAGAAAGAATAACAGCCTTGGTTCCCACCAGTGAGGGAGGAAAGACATTCCAATCCCCATTGATAAGGGGGGGAAGACATTTCAGTGCTGACAGTACCAGCCTTACCTCAATTAGGCAGCATCTGGGAATCATACACATTCAGGGTTAAATGTCAGGACTAATATATGACTTCCCCAACTACTGAACTGTATACTGTTACATCAGCTTCCATTATCTCTACAGGTTGGAGCTCTAGCTCAGTGCCCTGATGTGCAGAGATCAAAGCAATAGAGGGAGTACATGTACCAATAATTCATTGTTCCCAAACAGTGGAATCCCCTGTCTGAGCCCCTACATGCCCCCCAGCTTTGCCAGGTAACAGTCATCTCCCCTGTCAGGACAGGCATGGAATAAATCTGCTTTCGATGAGTTCTTTACTTCTCCTTTCCCCAGTGTCTCTTGGCTACAGTGCTCCAGATGGACCTTGGTCTGGGCTGGTGGAATGCCCATCTGCTGCACAGAGCAGGGTGAGTCAGTAAGTCTGTGGTGCCCAGACTCCAGGCAGCACCTGTCCTTGGCTTTTCTAGCAGAGCTGTAGCTATGGTGGTGGTGTTCTGGGATCAGAGCAGCCTCCCTTGTTGCCCCAGGCTGGAGCCTGAGTTGCCCTCTCCTTCTTAGGAGAAGCACTATCTTCTCTTTTGGGGCAGACATCATCTCCTGCTGCTGGCAGAGGCAGGGTTTTAAAAGGCTCAAAGCAACCTTTGATTGGCCTCAGGTGTTTCCAATTAACCTGCAACCACTTCTCCCCTGCCTGCAGAGAAAGGACTTTTGCCTTTCTAGTGCTGACATATCTGCCCCTGGTTCCCTTCTTGTAGTCCTTCAGCCTGACTTTATCACACTAACCTTTTGGGCAAGTATATGAGGACCCCAGTTTAGGTCATCAGCAGGGTTAGAACTCAGGGCATTTGACCCTCTATGGGTTGAAAGAATCCGTGAACTGGCAGTCGTGCAGAATATGGGGTTTGGGAATGGGAAGCTATGTTTTTAGAATTGATAGGTTGCTAGAATAGGCCCAAGCCTGAACCAGTTTTCAAAGGCCTTAGCATACAACTCACATGAACCAATGCCAGAACTCAGACGCCATATAGTCTGCCTCAGCAACCTTGGAAACTTACAATGTTACAAGGAATACCCTGCACATAGCGTGTGAGAACTGAGGGCTATGTTGCAAAGCCTTGTAATGGCTATGTTGCAAAGATTTGGCCCTGCTTAGAGCGTATGGGAACTAATAGCTATGTTGCAGATGTGTAAAAGCGTATGGGAGCCGAGGGGCATTGTTGCAAAGAGTGTAAAAGCGTATGGGAACCGAGGGGCAATGTTGCAAAGACGTGGGACCCTCTGAGAAAACAGGAGGGGTATGGAGGGCAAAAACTCTATAAATATTAGTCCCATAGATAAACAAAAAAAAAAAAGTTTGAACAGACTCAAGCAAGTGGGGTCTGTTTAAGGAAGCCAGAGAAAGGTCAGGTCCTGGTCTTGAAGCTGACTGGGTTGGCACGTAGGCCCCGAGCTCATCAAAGAAAGGTCAGCACCTGATCCCCGACGGTGGCGAGACTGACACGTTGGTAAGGAGTTCGGTGAGTATCAAGTAATCACCAATAGGCCTTGGTGAACACTGGTTCAATAGTAGCTACAGGTATATAAGATATTAGTAACAGTAAAGGTAACAGAAGTATTTAGCACCCCAGGTCCTGGTGTTAGGGCTAAAGTAGGTTAGTACCCTCACCCCCGAGAGTTTGGGGAGGTAGGTATAAGGTTAGGGAACAAGTAGGTTAGCACCCCAGCCTGGGAGTTCAGGTGGATAGACTGCAATCCCCTTTAAAGGTAGGGGCAATCACAGTGTAATAAGGATAGCTTTAGCAATTAAATGATTCAATAATGCGCATTTACTTTCATTTTTGAAGCCTGCTGCAGCACACCATTATTATTAGCATTACAGTAAAGTGTTTAATCTTGCAAGTATATAACAACTCAAAAGAGTGTACACTTATAAGCAGAAAAAGTGCATAAGTGTTGTTGTACTCATAATGATCTGCAATAAACATTTTATGCTTATAACTCTCCTGATTCCATCCCTATTTTCCCTGATGTTGTTAATCCCCAGTACTCCTTTACCCCCCTTATTTTTCCCCTTATGGGAACAGTATTTAATTCCTATACTAATCGCTTGGGTTATCGGCTGGCTCGGTTTAACCCTTTATAATCTGGTTCCCTTGACTATTGATGTACCTGTTAAAGCCTCCTCTCCATCAGATCAAGGCCAGGCTATTATCCCAGTGGAAAAAGAACCTGTCGCCCAAGCACACCCCTCGATGAATAACACCCCGAGGGTGGGCAGTAAACGGAGTAGTGCGTTGCAAGTCATAGTAGGCTTTTATCCTCTTATATGAGCCAACCAGTAGACAGGCCCAGAGAGCAGACCTAGGCTAGTGTGAATTACAAGGTGGCTGGCTGGACACAGCAGCCCTGTTCCTGGCTTAGTGCCTCTGTGGTGACTGAGCAGCCTGCCACGAGTCGCATGTGCTCACATGCAGAGGGGTTGATACCCTTCCAGGCTGCTTCTGGACTGGAGCATGCCCGGCCTGTGCACATACAACTGCAGGCAGGAGATGCTGTGCTGGCAGCCGGTCCTGCCCCAGTTCCACAGCCCAGCTGGGTTCCCAGGGTCCTGGGATCGCAGCCGTGCACAAGCTCCCTGTATTTAAGGGACACTGCCAAGCTGGAGCGTTCACTGCGGCCTGCTGCTGAAGTCAGCCTAGCTCCCAGGTCTTGCGCAATGAGGCCAGCCTGGCCCAAAGATTGGGGTGATGCCACATTCTGGGCTCTTGTCCCAAGCAGCTCTGCACAGGGTAGGCTTTTACTGCAGATCTTAAATAAAAGAAGGAGAAACGCTGTGCTGAACAGATGGCAGGTGCCAGATGGATAAACTGTCTGAGGAGTGAAATACTATTACACAGGGAGAGCCATCAGTTCTGATGATCCCGACTCCAAACAATCAGTAATTAACTCAGGCCATTCATGTCAAACTTTGCCTCTGAAGTTTTCCCCCTTTGCAACTGGGTCTCTTCATCCCCAGGGTGACCTGGAGATTTGATGAGAAAATTACCCTGTAATTCGTTCACAGCAAGATGCCGGCTTCAGAACCCAGTGAAAAACCGCCAGGGTGTTTGCCAAAAATCATCAGATTGTATCATCTGGCTCGGACCCAAAGGAAGGAGGGAAGCTAGGGCTCTCTTGCAAAGACTTGTATTTCTAGGGAGCAGGTGGAGCCTGTCATCAGTTTATCTTGTGCTGGCGTTGGCTCGTCCTTTCAGGGGCAGGACCGGACGGGAAGGGAAGGGGGCTGCCACAGGTGACATTCCCCTTGCCTTTCAGGTATACGGTGAGCCGGTGTCTCTTCAGTCTGTGCTGCGTATTGCACTGGTCCTATCCCAGACAGGGTAGCCCCATGAGTGCTCTCTCTTTCCTGCCCACCTGTCATGCTTGATCTCAGCATGTTCTCCGTCAAGCCATGGGTTTGAGTCTATCCCAGGGCAGCAGTGTTACTGGATGGCTGGGCCTCAGGCCCAGTGGACAGGTGAGTTCTAGGAGCCCTGGATAACTGAGGGATGCTGGGGCTGTGAGTAGCAGAGCAGGATTCGCTGGCATATCCCACTGCTGTCTGCAGCAGGCAATGGGTGCCCACAAGGAGTCTAGCACAGGCAGGAGCAGAGTGGCAGGTGACTTTGCCAGACTTGGCCCAGAAGTCTCTCTCCTCTTCTCATTATTCTGCAAATTAAAGGATTGCTGTTTGACTCCAGCCAGGTGAGTCTAGCACTCTGGATAGCATAGATCTGTCAGCAGAGTGGCCAGGTGCTGCGAGTTTCCCTGCCACCCTGCAGGTCCTCCTGCTTCCCCTGCCCTGACCCTCCACACTGCCCTGCAGGGTGAAACAGGAAGGCCAACAGAAGGAAAACTACCCAGTGCTGGCAGCCAGTTCCAGGGGAGACTCAACCCTGGAGCCCCCAATTCAGGGATGAGGCAGGAGAAACTCCATGACTGTCGGGTGAGCCAGCGTGCCAGAGTGCTCAGTCTGCCCTCAACCTCCCAAGGCAGGAAGCTCCCGGGGAAAGCCCTCCCATTGCTTTAGAGGGGGGTGCTGGGAGCCAGGTCTTCTGGGTTCCCCTTTGCCTCCCTCTAGCCTGCGAATAACAAGAGTAGGACGAGTCACCCCCCGGGCCGGGGGCCTTGCCAGTGGGATGAAAGGTGGTCCTGATATACATATTGTTGGCTCGCCCCTCCCTGTTCTGGTGAAGCACCTCCAGGGTTAGGAATCAGCGGAATAGCCTGCTCCAAACTGTATCTCCCTCTCCCAGGACCCATGCTCTGCCAGCCAGGGACACTGACTGTCTCTTGGTTAGTTGGCTGGGTAGGACAACACCTTCCGCAGCAGTGAGTAGGAACTGCGCAGTGTTGCAGGACTGAGCTCACCCTCCTCAGGTCCCTTCCTGCCAGCCAGCCACTCCCCAGTTCTCACCCGGCTGTGTCTCGGCTCACCTGGCAATTGCCCCCAGCATCGCTCACATTCCCTAGGACAGTGTCTCTCTAAGGGCTGGGTTGAGCTGGGCAGCCCCGTGTGTGGAGACCTGACCTCTTACATGACCAGTGCCACTGTCCGTGACCCCAGCCTACCTCCTGCATGGCCCAAGATGCCCCAGACCGGCAGGCTGCTCTGTGCGGAGGTGCCTGTGTGGCAGCATCTCACTGCACTAGTTGGAAATGGAGCCCAGCTAATCATGGATAATGGTTTCTAATGACATTTAACAGCTGTGATTACCCCTTACGTAATCCTCATTGCTGCTGATTACCATTAATCCCGCTATCTGAGGGGCTTGAGGTCTCAAGAGCTGCACTGAACTCATCTGTGCAAACAGACCTGAGCACTCCTTTCCCCTCGCTGTTGTTTCTGCTAGCCTCCCACCCCCATTTCCCAGCAGATGGAAGGCAGCTCATCCACCACCCCCTCTCCTCCGCAGAGGCAGATCAGCCAGCCTCCTCCACATTCAGACACATCCAATATGCTGGGAAACTGCATTACCTTCTTCAAATCAAATACAGCCCCTAGCGCCCTGAGCTCCTACGCCTCTAAAATAATCAGCTAGAGGCTTCCCAATGAGTGCAAGACGTTGAGTGTTTAAAACCCTTTCCTCGGCCCCGTCAAATGGCAGTGTCGGCTTTGCCAGGCTGCTCAGTCCAGCAGCTTGGCCTGTCCTAGCCATCCTGATCTACTAGCGGGGCTGCACAGAGGGACCGCTTTCCTGTTAGACTGGGAGGTTTTTGTCTGATTAAGGTGAGGTGATTTTGTCCTGCGAAGCACTATCAATCACTGGTAATGAATCCACATGTTTGGAGCAGCCTCATTCCTCAGCACGCTGGCTCCTATTCCACTTAATGCATCTCACGGTGCTGTGTTCACTCTGATGGCCTGTTCCATCACTGATGTTACAGGAGATAATGCGTATAAATGCACACAGGGCCATTCCTATAGAAAACTAATACAGCCCTTTAATTCTAACAAATGTTGCAAATGCTGTGTTTGAATCCTGCCTCCAAATGACATTATTTTCCCCTTGACGCAGGCTACATGCCACGCTTTCTCTCTGTCTGAAGCACTAAAGATTGTACTCAATTCCTCTTTAATGTGTGCATGTAAGCATGAAAGGGGTCAATTTTTATGAATTTGCTGAGGTACTAGTTAGATTTTAAAGCTGAAATTTAGGTTTGCCAATTGGGTAAGTATTATAGCCAATGGAGAATGGAACCAAATAGGATAGCCCTTTTTTACTGAGTCCAGAGAATGATCGCTTACTAATTTTTCAAAGCTGTATTCTTTTCCAGTCAACTTTTAACTTGAATGGTATTCCTCAGATCAGGACACTGGCTTTTTCTTAACAAACCAACAGTTTATTAGTTTACCCAGAACTACATTAGTATACAATAAAAAATTCACTACTCAAGTGTAGACACAACCCATGTTCTAGGTGTGCACCACACACACACACACACACACACACACACACTCTCTCTTGCAAGCAATTATTTCAGACTGGAGTTGAGTCTCAGCTGTTATATCAAGATTTCTCATCACATTTACATGTGATCATGTGTTCTCAAGCACCTAACACATCTGTCACATTTCCAAAGATGTATTTGTCTTTAAAATGTGGTTACTACTGTTTGAATGGACTGGGCCAAACCAGACAAATTTAGAATATCAAAAGAATTGGTTAGAACTATTATTTTCAGTCTCTCTTCAGCCAAATTACTTGGACTTCTAAAGGAGTTAAAAAGCTATAGTATGATGACTGTAGCTGTAGCAAGACGCTTTACAGATTTTTATAGTAAAGAGTGGGGGAAACCAATCTTCTAGATGAAATCTCACCACTTCTCATCCTCCTAAGGGTATGGGGACCAATCCTTTCCACACAGCTGCTCTGGATCTGGCTGCTGCTTGTTGGGTTTTCAAACAAGAGCTATCATGAGTTATGATCTGTATTTTAAGGGCCCCAGGTATGGTGAGGCCCTACTGCACAAACCCTTGTACAAACATACAGGAAGAGACACTCCTTGGCTGCCTAAATAGACAAGACAGACAGTGTGTGGTGGGAAAGGAGGCCAGGTATAAACATAATCTGGTAGATAGGTGGCAAAAAGCAAGCCAGTATCTCAGGTTCTTTGTCTGGATTTCCTTTTTTTTTTTTTTTTTAATATATATTCTATTGTAGCTTTCTGGGGAGATTTTAGAGCCATTTGTAGCTGCCAAATGTTTCCTAGTCTGGGCAGGCTGTGCAGATCTGCTAATTCTGCCTGATTTAACCAATCATCTCTACACACTGCAACTGTGTGTGTGCTGGCGCTGTCACGGCTACACATGCTGGTAGAGGAATGGTATAACTGTGCGACGCTGCAGCGAGGATGGGTCCGTAATGATAATGTGATTCCACTAGAGTCTCCCACTAACAGCCCAGTTCTCCCCCACATGCTGTGGGGCAACCTGACCAGCTCCTATGGGAGAGGAGGGTGTTTGTTATTTCATTTCAGAGGCATTGTTATGGGTGATGATAAGTGGACTGTTAAAGTGACTAGAAGCGTCAATATTATAGAACAGCATTGCCAGATCCAACCACTCATTCGCAAATCATGAATCAGGGTGCTCCCTTCCCTCTCCCCAAAGCAGGAGGTTGGCTTTTAAATGATGAGATTTCTAAAAATAACAACATTTCAGATCTTTTTAGTTGTGCCCTGGTGTTGGAGCCTTTAGGTCACGCATTCAGGCTTTTCTCTACAACCATGAGGACTGGAAACTTACTTTTACATGAAAGTGGAGGTTCTCAAATAATCACATGGCTCCAGCAACTGGAGCTTTAAGGAAAGCACCAAATACCATGAGACTCATGATAAAAATCACCAGAGTTGGCTACAAGAACCTATTACCAGCTTCATCAGCCTCACTAGCCCAGCAAAGCGAAGCGACAGCTGCAACCATGCAAAACGTGTGCCAAACGCAAGCTCATGCATGCCAATTGCCTACAGTGGAGATGGGAGTCATAGGCTGAGACTTCTACACCTCAGGACCTAGCAGGCACTGATGCAGGAGACCAGAAAGGAAAAGCGCAGAAGAAAGTCACTCTCCATTTAACACCACACTACAGAGCACTGCCCATAATGCCTTTTATGCACTCAGTAAGGGTCTGTGAAATAGCTCAGTGAGACCACGCAAATGTGTTTTAAACTGGACCTTCCTGTCCCTGACACAGACTAGATGTAGAGCAGAAACCAAATAAGACACAACCCATCCTGACAGCAAAATCTATGAGGCTGTGGAATGGTCTCTCAAGGGAAGTGCGTGCCTGAAAACAGAAACTTTTCCACACAACTCGCGCTCGGCCTGTGGAACTCATTGTCACAAGGTGCCACTGAAGCTAAGAGCGCTGCAAGATTTAGAAAGGGATGGAGCAATGGGCAGCTCTGTGGATAAGAATGCCCAGAGCAGCCAGTGGGAATGTCAGAAAGAAAATCAGCAATTCCAAATGAGGGCATAAGCCAACCACTGATGCTGAGGAGTTGGGAAGGAACTTCCCTTTGGGGCAGCTGACTTTATTATGGGAGACACTTGCTTGTCATCACTGGGGTGGATGCAGTCCTCTGAGCCTGGCCGGGTTGACGTGGAATGACGTCCTGCATAGCTAGAGCTGGGATCCACTTACAGCTGTGCTGCAGGGGCACGTGAACCCAGACTCTGTATTAAGATAAAAAGTTTTTAGGTGAGTCTGCTCCCTGCAACACATGAGCATTGCTGCGCCAGCTGCTGGGGCTGGATTTCATCCATCTGGTTCCATGTAAGGTCTCCACCTCTGCCAGGAGAACAATGACTCATTTCTGCAGAGGCTAGTGCTGGCCAATGCCAGCATGTCACGGAGCCGGGCCACACATCGCAAATATGGTCCTTGTCTGGAAAGTTAACACCAGAAGGAGAGAGACGTGTGTGCCCATTCAGGGATTCGCAGGCCCCATTTTCCTCCCAAGCAGCATGCTCCAGACAGAAGCATTTGCAATTGCATTTTCCATCTGGCACTGATTACTGTCCAATTTCTTAGGCCTTCATTTGCAGTCAGCAGAAGCAGGCTGACTGATGCCGAGGACGAATGACTCCTCAGAGCCTATCAATCAGACCCCATCAGAATTCAGCTTCCCAGACTGCTGGGCCACCCGGTCACAATCAGTGAGAAATAAGCTTTTCATGTTAAGCAGAGCATTCCACCTGCCCCATCCCTTCCCTGTGCCTGACTGTATGTGGCACGGGGAGAGAGGAGGAGGATTTGCAGGCATGATGCTCCACTCTCATAGGTGCGGCTGGATGGTCACAAAGCTCATTTCAGGTCCCGGAGGGAGAAAATCTCAAGACTCATTTCAGAGAAAATGTTGCATGGCAAATGTCTGGCTGCTTAGATTTATTGGGAGACGTGACTGCAGGGAGAGCAGTGGGGGAAGACTTGGCCACCTGCTGTACACAGAGCGACTGTCTCCATCTTCTCATTCCTGTACCACAGTGTTCCCCAAATCCAGTGCTGGGACAGATTAGAGAGAGAGACACCCTAACTGCACCTGCCACTGCCATTTCCACCCCCTTCCCAGCACACAGAAGAGATGGTGTTGGGACTACGCATCCTGGAAAATACTGGCTAAGCAAGTGCACCCTAAGATTGTGGGGAGGGAAGACCTGCCCTTTCCCCTCCTTACCACATTTTTTCAAAATCCACTTGCTGAAATGGTCTCAGAAGCCACGCCAAGCTCTGAAAACAAGCACTCACAGCATGCTCCACTGTAATTGACCAACCCTGAGCGCTGAGGACTCCCCCGCCCCAACATCTCCCCTGCCCACACACTACACCCTAGGGTGATTAGTCCCAGGGCGGGTCAGGCAATGGGGCTGCTGTTTGTTCAAGATAGTAGCATTACTGAAGTTTTAGTACAGAAGGATATACTCTTGTGCAGTCAGTCCTGCCCACATGTGAAGGTCTGAATTGTCTGTATCGATAACTGGAACAGGGGGAAATAATTCCACCCTTGACAATCCACATGCAGAGCACCAGGAGTTCATACAAGTGAGCATTAGAGACAAGGAAGGTCATTGACCTGGAACCAGATTGGGCTAAAGGGCATCTTTTTCCCCTTAGGAGTTGATGAGCCCTATAGTTATTTATATAGGGAAAGTTGCAACATGTTAAAGAATGAAGCTGTTCTGCCCTTCAGACTCTGGAGTGACTCTTTGTCAGGGGAGTTCTTCCACAGCTGGGCAGCAAGGACATGACAGAGCCAATGCTTATGCATGTTCCTTATGCTGAAGTAAGAATTCACACCCTCAGACTGGTGTTTAAAGCCATTCAACTGCTGGTTTCCACTGTATCTGCTGCATGATTTTGCCTGAGAGGGAGCTGGGGGTAAATCTTGCACAAGCAGCCTTGCCCAACTTCCCTCAATTCCCAGTGTAAAACAGGAACCAGAGCATGTGTGTCCACCTGAAAGATTCAAAGATTTCTCAGGACTAGAAGCAAGAATCCAATGGTTTATTGCTCTGGAGGGTTCAGCTACTCTTGACTTTTCTCAGTTCAGCCTGAGTATCTTGCTGGGGAAATGACCTTTTCTGATTACAGCTCTTTGTAGTTGTATCATCTGTTCCCTTAGGAAGATCCCAGCCTGGGGTGTTTGGAGAACACAACCCAAGTGTTACTCCCCAGCTTCAAGTCCTGCATGCATTGTCTGTAGTAATGAGGCAATGAAGGCCTTCAGACAGGTGGAGTGCAAAGAGAGAGGACCATTGCAAGCCAGTTGTCCCAGCAGCTCTCTATTAGTTAGTAGTTTCAGGAGGGCTGTACTGAATGAGATATCTCTTTGCTCCTGAAACAATCTGAAAGAATCCACCTGGTGTTCACACGGGCTGCCATTTAATCCCATTTGCACACCATATTGTCCTGTAATCAGTTTTCTTTGTGAAGATATCTCAAGATCCTTTGCCCAGAGGAAGACTTTGAACAAGGAATGTTGACTATTAATGGGCAAGGTCAGGCTTCCAAGGGAAGCCATGAGAACAACAAACAACTGAGATGATTTTAGGCACTCGCACAGCAAGTACAATAAGACATGTGTGCCTGGCCAATAGACAGTAATATCACACCATTCTCTGAACTGAATCCCCCTCTACAGCAGGATAGGAAATTGGCTAACCAAAGCCGCAGAGAGGTGAAAATATTTGTCAGTGTCACAAAGCATTAGAATAGGCTAATGTACATGGCAAAGGCTTGGGGATGCTAACACCATTGTGTGCAGCATGGAATTCTAAGCACCCAGCGGTTTTCGGAGGGCAGATAACATGCTTATCTGACAAATGTGCACGGGCAAGCTGTAATGAGCCGTAATTGTTCCATACAAACTTTGCATGGGCCTTATCATATTACACAATAAGTTACTCTCTGCTGTGCAACGTAAGGAGAGAGATGAACTGCAGAGATGGGAACAGAGTGACTCCACGCTAGAGGCCTGTGAAAGTTGCCAGGCCCAGTGACCATATGGAGGTTTGTAGGAAAGCAGTGACTGAACGGGACGTGGGATGGCATCTGTTCTACGCCCACAATTCACTACTGCTGGGTGAATGAAGCAACAGCATTTCTATTTGGCAGCTCCAGAGAGCACTGCAGAGAAGGAAATCCCATCTACCATCTTCAAGCATCTGACGAAGTGGGATTTTCTCCGATGAAAGCTCATGCGATAAATAAATGTGTTAGTCTTTAAAAGTGCCACAGGACTCCTTGTTTGTTCTGCTGAACTAGACTAACACGGCTCCCCCTCTGGAACTTGTCATCTACCTCTCTAAGCTCCAGCAAAGACAAAGCAGCTATCTTCCAAAGACAGACCATTCATTTGCCCACACCATGAAGCACACCCAGCCCTGGCTGGTGAAGTTGAGAGCACCTAACTCAGTATGGACTCCAGGCTTGCTAGCTAACCCTAGATGAACCGGACATAAAGTTAGAAGTTTCTGTGGGGTCAGGGTACATCTGGGAGTTTATTAGAGGCTCTTGCCTCCATCCAATGCTACTGGCATTTCAGCAGTATCATTCTTCTCCCTGGAAGGCCTTCCCCCAACATCTACTCCTCCCCATTTGATACATAGAGTCGAAGGCAGTTTCCAGGGAGATCCAGAAGTGATTCAAAAAGTCATAGCTGCACTTCTGCTGACCGCAGGTACCAAAATGCTCACCTGGCCTCTTGTATTAAGGCACATATCTCCACCAGCAATATCAAACAATGTTCCTGTCCCCCATATTCTTCATCCATGAACACTGGAACAAATGGCAAAATCTGCAGAGTGGCCTTTCCTCAGGCAAGGCTGTTCTTTACTCACTAGTTCCAGAGAGATAGCTGTTAGTCTAGTTCAGCAAAACAACCAAGGAGTTCGGTCACACTTTTAAAGACTAACAAGTTTATTTTACACATGAGCTTTCATGGGCAGAATCCCATCAGACACGTGTTTTCTCACTAGTTGCTTAACTTTCCTTTCAAAATTTCCAGCATCCAGTCAGGAAGAAGAAACAATTACAAGCAACCAATCACACAACAAAGACCAGTGAATGGCTGAAGGAAGCATTTTGCACAAAAAGCCAGAGGCTGAAATTTTGCCCTTCAGCTATTCATTGAATGATTGCAAATAGATTAATCAAAGGCAAAGCTTTTTGCTGACTCATTTGTGTGCAGAAAGAAATACACTACACATGCCATTCACAATGACTGTCCTGTGAAAATCAGAAGAGAAGTTCTTATATTTTGTGTTCCCAGCAAACAGCTGGTATAACAGACTGGGAGTGACCCCTTAGCAGCTATGAGGCAGCAGGCAGGCTGAGTGGAGAGAAAGGTCTACCCTGACCATGCTGAGATTCTACACTGGCCTGGCCTGGCCTGGTGTGCACTTCAGAGTCCCAGGAGGACTCCTACCAAAGCGGGGCTCCTGTAGTCTCCAGTAAGGATGAAGCCCTTGGAGCTTTTTCTCAGTGCACATAACTAGCTAACAAGTCCTGCTCTGCAGGGTCCCAGCCCTTCCCTCTACATCCCCTTGGCCTCTCCCCATGCTCCTTAAATACAGAGTCATCCTCAGCCCCCTTCCCAGATGCTCTTTCTTTCACACCCTTTGGAACGGTGGCACCCATTTGAAGAGTTGGTTCTTTCCAAATCCCATCTCACCTGCCTGCCTGATGACTCCACCCTAGCCCATGCCTCAGGCATCTCCTCTCCAATCTGGCCAGTGGAACCTGTCATCTCTACCTCACATGCCCACAGTCACTCGCACTGGCAGACGCTGCTGACACTCTACAGTGCTGGCTGGTGTTTGCCAGAGATAGGCTGTAATTAGCTGGGACACCCACATGATACTTTTGTAAGAGCACCGCTGGACAAGGATCAGTTATCTCATACTTAACCACTTGTTTTGTGCACCAGCAGTAAGATGGCGACATGAGCGCTCGTTTTAAAAGCTATGTATCTTCAGTAGAAAGCTTGCCTCATTCCCTCCATCTCCTAGCTCAGGCCACAGTGCAGTCCCAGCTATTGCATGGCTTATTTTTTACCCCAGGAAGAAAAGGGGGACAGAAATACAACTCCAGTCTTGGTAATGTTTCCAACTAGTACCTTACAGAAAATGAGTTACTTTCTCATTGCGCGTGAGATATATTGGCTTCCCTGCTCACTGTAGGGTTGAGCAGTGCGAAATTTGCAGGGTTTGTTCTTTGTAAGGAAGACTGACCCATAGCTAGTAAATATTGATTCTTCCCTTGAAAGCTCCTCTCAGCTGGTTGCTGTAGGACTATGCAGACACAGCAATACAGAGGATGACAACGAAGTGTATTGTATCATTGAAAGGAGGCAGCATATTTTCTCTCTGAAAAAATAGCCCGAGACTGTTTTTTTTAAAGTACTTTAAAGTACAGGTGGAGTTGAATGGTTGTTTGGTCTTGCTGCTCTAAGGAAGCTGGGTGCGTTTTTTTTTTAAACATCTTTTGGCTCCATTGTATGGCATTACATCTCCAGAGAGCGTGGGAAAGTGTGCAACTGAAACTACATTGCATTAGACAGCACAGAGAAATTGGTTTTGGAAAAGAAAACCCTGAATTTCCCAACAAGCATAAACAAATAGACATTTGCCTTCTGGCCCTCAGCAGTATTGTTCTTTGTCTCACTGTTATCACTCTCAGCAAAGGAGTGTGACCAGCCCTGAGCTCAGAGGTCAGTCATGTACCTGACAGTGCTGGTGGGTGAGACGTGAAGAGCTCCAGGTATTGAGTTTCACACAGGAGACCATGTGCAATGTACAACAGTTACATATTGGGTCTAGAAGAATCTATGAACAATGCTTCTGAGCCCCATTCGTGGGGGCTTATCTGATAACTGACTAGCTACCTGCACACAGACATTGCTTTGGTGAGCAACCTTGTAATAGGGCAAAATAATTAGAAGCTAGCTTTTCAACCTTGCCATCTCTTACCATTTGATCACAAAGCTCATGCTATTTAGTATGTTTCTTAAAGCCTGAGCTCCCAGAGCTAGTGATTCTTAGATTCTGATTCCTACCACCAGGATGCAGGGAGAGGAAAGTCCCAAAATGTGACCTCTCAAGTCAAAACACCAGATGATGAGCTCATTCGCATTCTTCCCATGCTGGCTTCTTCCTAACTTCACTCTCTGCTTATGTAAATCAGGGCCAGCGAGTGACTGGGAGCCGACTGCCAGCAGTCCGCGCTTTGCAGCAGGGTTTTGTGAGACCTGCATTGACAGGCCCCTGTCAGACCCATTTCAGCTCAGCTATGCTAATTTAAGCATTAGGTGAGGGACTCTCTTCACCCCTTTTCAGCAATTAGAAGACCCAAATGCAGCTCCCAGCCTCCTGGAAGCTCCCCTGCTCCTCACAAAATTATCACCTCCCCTGAGCAACAGAGAGCCTGAAGCCTCTGCTGCTTTTCTCATTTCACACAGCTGTGCCGGCTGACCCAGCTGCAGAGCCTTGGAAATCCTGCCCCATGCTGATGTTCCTTGTGATGGCCCGCAAGAAATGGATGCACCTTCCGGAGCACTTGAGTTTCTCTGGCCATCTTGGTCAAAGGATATCAGACAGACAAAGGGGTGAGGTCCTATGGTTTACTGGTCCAACTTCTGTGAAGTTGCAAAAATTGGTCCAATAAAAGTAGTCATCCCCAACTATCGACAAGCACTAAGAAAGGTTCCTCTTGCTCAGCTCCTGGTCATCCACAGCCCTGTCAGAGATTTGAATTTCTAACCCCATTTGGGCCACACCTTTCCTGGTAAGTGTCTCTTCCCCATCAAGGGAAATTAGTTTAATTAATTATATTGTAAGAGGAAATATCTACTTTGATGAGGAGACAGAAAGGCAGCTTGGGGCTCTTGTCTCTGTCTGATGTTAATATTTAACATTTCCATCTGACCCCCCATTTTCAGTGCGAGTTCCCACCTCCACTAGGTCTTTGCTAAGCCCCAGCACTATGGCTGTTAATTTCTTGAGAAGAAATAGAGATGTTCTCCCTGCTCTCATCAGAGCTGGGGGTGATATTGCTCCGAAGTCTGCACCGTTGTAAGCTTTTCTTCCCATTCCAGTATTTTAAGAGGACATTTATATTTTGCTGTAGCAGTCTCATGCACCAGACTCACCAGCAGGGCACCTCCTGATGGTGTTTTTGGGGAATTGAACTCAACTGGTCCCCCTGCTGGCAGTCCATGCCCTGCTTCCACATGCCAGACTCCACCCCAAGTCCTCTTCTAGGACCTCCGCCCTCCAGCTGAGACCCCTAGTCTACCTCTTCCAGGGTACCACTAAGTTCTTGGCCCACTTTGCAGCAGCGGCCAAGCCTAGTCCATTTATCACCTTCCTGCGGTTTAGTCCAGCTCACCATTCCAGCCCATAGTTTAAAAACAGTCTAGGGCCAGTGAGCTCCGTTCTTGCCACCCACACCACTCCTGGCATGCCAGGAGAGTGGGGAGGGACCTGGGCCCACCCTCTACACCAGGCCATGGCCCAGGGACCCTAGATGCCTCCTCAGAGGCTCCACCTCCCACCAGTCTCTGCACTGGTTGACTCCCTGGGCCACTTCCCCACAGCCACACACCACTCCTCACTGGCCTGGATCCAGCCGCTGTCTGGTCTCAGCTCCCTGCCCTCAGACCACTGTTCCAGCCTCTTGCCACTGTCCGCTCCCTTCAGGAGCTTCAGCTCCACTGGGCTCCTGCCACTGCACCACACTCAGAGCTTTCCAGGGTCCTGGCCCTGCAGCCTACCCACCCGGGAGAGACTGCCCTTCAGGCTCTCCCTGCAGACTGAAGGCTGTGTCTTGCTTCCTGCCTTCTTATACTGCCTGCTGGCCCCTGATTGGCTGAAACAGCCCAGCCCCCTTTTAATTCTTCTTTAACCCAGTTAACCATAGTGGAGCCACTGCACCATTACATTGCTCAGCACTCAGATATGGCAGCTGAGCCATGCTGTTTGGCAGTTCCATTGCTCTAGAAGCAGCTCTAGCCACATTGGTTTTGAGAGTCACTGGATCTGATCGGCAACATAGCCGTGAAAGGAGTCCTGCCTTTAAGAAACCCACCATCTCTGAATAAATTGGATATACTTGCTTTGGCCTTGTGACGGAATCCAACTTTCTGTTGTCTGAGCCTGCGAAAAGGAAAAGCAGGCTGGCCCCATAAGCTACGTCTACACTTATAAATTTAGGTCGATTTTAGCTAAGTCGACTTAGTGAGTCTACACCTAAATTTAAAGTCGACTTTGGGGGAAACTTACAAAGTCGACCTAGAGCATCCACACTGGATGCCAAGGTTGACTTCTAGGGGTTAGGGGGACCTAGGGCAGGTCCATGGGGACAGGAGGGGCACCCCTTGACCAGTGCCAGCGGGCTCAGCCTTTGCCCCATTGTACATAGGTACAATGGGGCAAAGGGGGACAGGGACCCTGGCAGGGCATAGGGATAGGTTGGGCAGGGCTCTGCCCTGCCCTGTGGGGGGGCATGCCAGGCTTCCCCTGTGCCCGCCCCCCGGTAGGGGGGGCAGTGGTGGAGTCCTGGAGTAGCCCTAAGTCGACTTATGGCTACTCTGTGTCTACACTGGCTTAATTCGACTTTAAGAAGTTGAATTAAGCCCTAAGTCGAATTAAAACGAGGTTATATAAAGTCAACTTAATTTTCATTAAGTCGACTTTATTTTCCTTAAGTCAACTTAAGCAACTTGCTTAAGTTGACTTAAGGAAAGTGTAGTGTAGACACAGGGTAAATTAAGTCGACTTAAGCAAGCTTAAGTCAACTTAATTTTCAAGTGTAGACGCAGCCCTAGAGAGCAAGAAGTGACTGCACCTTAAAGACAATACTTAGCAAGGGCTACCCTGGAATATGAAGTTGATAAGCAAGTGGATTGTTGGCGGACCCAGGCTGAGAAGCCCACTGTCAATAGAGCTGTGTCCAGCGCACCCCTTGGCTCACTGCGTTGTGTGAGCTGAGCATGGCCTGGCAAGAGAGGCCCTGCAATCCTGGGAGGGGAGATGAGGACTTTGAGTCACAAATTATTCCCTTGTCAGAGAGCATGGCCCTTTGTACAGCCAGTGTCTCTGTTTACCTGTGAGAGAGGGAACGGCCAGGCTCTAGCCTTAGAGCTGTGTGATGAATCCCAGACAACCACAGCTGAGCACTGCTTCCACAGCTGAGAAAAACATGCCTACGGCTCTGCTGGTTTCAGGGGGCCTGGAGAGCAGGGCCGCAGAGGGGCTGCAAAGGGCAGTTTGCCCCAAACCCAGGGGTGTGAGTGGCACAGCCGCCTGGCTCACAGGACACAGCGCCACTCAGCTTTTGTTCGGCCAGCCAGCTAGATGGCAGGGAGTGGCCAGGCCAAACCAGAGTACTGCTGTCCCCTACTCCCAGCATGGGGAACAGGGCCAGCCCCGAAGGACAGGAGCTGCTGCTGCTGCAGGGGACGGGGGGATTCATTCTCCAGCCCCTTCACCTGAGCCTCTTTCCCCTCCATGGTAATTTGGGGGCAGGGGAGGCTTCAGTTTCAGATTTTGCCCCCCAAAACCTCTGCGCAATCCTGCCAGAAAGAGGGCAGCAGGACTCTGAACAAACAAACCATAGATTACTGAACCCGGGGAAGGCCCAGCAGACAGTGCTCCCTGCGATACCTGGATCCCCATCCAGAGATCACCTCGGACGACTGATAGCACCTCTCCTAAGTATCCTGCCTGCCCTGCCAACCTCTTCTTCCCCAGCAGAGCTGTTTACTTCAGCTCCAGGTGTAGGCCTCTAGCAATGTCTGAGCCACACCATCTCCTCCTCTCTGCTGCTATGCCAGCTTTGGGGGTGCTGTTCTCCTTTTCCTTATTTCCTTTCTCGTGGGAGCTCAGCACTGCTCAAACTGGGCCCCTTTGGTCTGGGAGCCTGACTATGGATTCAGGAGCTGCACTTTAGGCCAGCCTGGCTTAATCATTTTAGCTGTGTGTACATATCACTCCCATAAACTATGTCTACACTTACAAAGTTGTGTCAACTTAACAAAACGATTACATTTTAAGTCGACTTTGTTAAGTCAACTTAACAGCAGAGATAGCTGTTTGTTGGCTTTAAATCGACTTAATAAAGTTGACCTAGCGTTAATCCCCATCTACACTGGCCTTAAGTCAATTTAAGGAGGCGATTTAAGGCTTAAGTCGACTTACAAGGAGGTGTTATTAAGGCAATTTAAGCTTTCCTTAAGCTTAAGGCTGCGGCTTTGTCTAGGTCGACTTAAATTGACCTCACTTGCCAGTGTAGACGCATCCTTGGTAAGTAGGGGCCTGGCACTTTGCTGGAAGGACGCCCAGCAGAATTGAAATGGGTGAGGTGGGGGCTGGGTGTATTCTAAGTATAATTGTCTTATTTACATGCACACCAGTCCTGGAACAGTGGTGATCACAAAAGGCATGCAGGGCAATTCCTTCTCCGAGAAAGCTCAGTACCAATGGTCCCTGAAGAGTGACCTTCCCCATGTGTTTATTCCAAGGACCAAAGCAGAGCAAGCTGTTTGACTGCTCATACTGTATGTCATCCCAAGGTGGAACATTTGTTCACAAGTTAACAAAAAGAACTTGGAAGACTATGTGTAGCAGAGCCATTGGAAGCATATGTATATGCATTCTCTTTCTCTTATATAAAAAGAGCTGGGAGACCTCATCACTCCCAAACAAGTTATTCCTCCTCTGACTCATCATTAAAATACCTGGCTGGCCAGTAATGCACCTCAGCATCTGTCCTGACACCACTAATCATCCTGTAGTGCAGCTTTAATTCAGTGAGGCTCTAGCCCTCTGAAAAGTCAGCTCCAGTCATATCTGTTAATTAACACATTCACCTAATTATGTGCCCAATTGTTAAATGATGTCAGTCAGGTTAATTAAATGTTAATTGTTAAACCTTTCTCAGTGGGCAAAGAAAAAAAAATTAAAAAATACAGGCGCTTAAATTGCAAAACACTTATAAGCCTGTTAATGTGAGTAATTGGTTTCACCCATTCACACTGAACCAAACACCCACCCATGCCCCAGTACATACCAGACTCAGCAGCCAGGTACATTGAGGATCTCAAGAAAGTGGGTTTGCTCTTTATCTAGGACAGTGGCTCTCAAACTGGGGGGGCATGAAGAAAATCCAAGGGGGACGCGAGGTTGTGAAATTTTCATAGTGAAAAATTTTTGCATCAAGAAAACCTATTTGTGGTTATTTTTAATTGTACAATTACGAATTGAATTTTTGTTCATAGGGGGTTGGATGATGGTAAAGGAGAGCTGGGGAGGCATGAGGGTTTCTTAAAAATCAGAAAGGAGGCGTGATGCTAAAAAGTTTGAGAGCCTCTGATCTAGGATGACCATACATGCGGGGGGCCACTGCAAGGTGCCAGGGGCCACTGGTGTCAGGGAAAAGAGGGGTGTTGGAACTCTGCAGGAGTGGGGGCTGCTGGGGGGGGGGGGCTGGAGGAAGCTGTGGGGAGGTTAGGGGCCAGCACTGCAACATGCTGGAGGGGAGGGGGAAGTGCCGGGAGGTGCTGTGGGGAAGGGGCAGCCGCAGGGTGGAGTTGCTGGTGAGGGAGGTAGGGTAACCAGATCTGTCCCCCTCATCCCCTTTTTTCCGACTTGCTATTTGGTCACTATATCTTTTTCCCTAGCCTTTCTCCCCATCCCTGTTACTTTCCTTCCGTGCTAAGGGTTAAACACTGGCACCCAGTTCCGCCAGGGCCCTACCCACAGGCTTCACCTTCTGTGGGGCAGCCATTCCCCTGATTCAGACGATATTACTTCAAGTAAAACCTGTGTGTGTGTGTGTGAGCCTTTAGCTGGCCCAAGCGAGAGCCCCGAGAACTTGCAGGATCAAGCCTAACATGCAGATGGCTGAGTGTGGAAACAAGCTCAGCGTGGGTCTGTCCGGCTGAGAGTGCACAGGCAGCAAGGTGATTGAACCTCTTAGCTGGCTAGGCTGGGCAGGGAAATGAAGCCGTTTTTCGTCTATAGGCATGGAATTATACACAGTGAAGAGCTACGGTAGTAGAGTTTTGTATCACTGGCATTTTACAGCAGAAAGACTTAAACTGAGGCATACAGCTCAGCCTTTCATCTCCAGGCCCCTGACACAAGCTGCAGCTGCCAGATAAGATTCCAGGTAACACATCCTTGCCCAGGGGGCCTCCTTAGACACAAACCTGTAGATTTCCTGATTATAGATTGATGCTTCCTCAGGGTTTCTTACCGTCATTGTAATCGTCTCTCATTTCCGGAGAGGATGGTGTGCCGATTCAGAGATGCCCCAGTAACTACCGGTGCTAGGTTGGAGCAGAAGAGAAATGCAGCTCATTTCTGAGCTACTCAGTGGCCTCACTCTCTAAGAAAGTGTGCAAATGACTTTCTGAGTCAGCCTCACCACAGGGAGCAGGCCAGGCAAAAAGAGCTCTTCAGAGCCAAGCCCTCCTCTTCACCTTACGCTCCCCCATTTCTCTGTGCCTCCACCTGTCATTTCTCATCCCAAGTTGAGCTTGTCAGCTCAGAGGGGCAAGGATCAGCTTTTTCTTTTTATGTAGGGGTTGTACAGTACCCTCCACAGTGGGCCTGGAGCCCTGATCAAGGCCTCAGACATTAATGCAATGTAAATGATCAGTTTTTCCTCCTGCAGCAGGAACAAGGCGAGAATCAAACTGTAGGGATGTTTAGAGTCACTAACCGCATCTGAACTCCTCCAGAGTCGCTGGGGAAATGGAATATCTAAGGGAGAAGTGACACTGGTCTGGTCTGGTCTGCAGTCTGAGGAGAGGTGAAATAGGACCAGACCTGCCCAGCCAGAGCTGGTTAGTTCATTATTGTATTACCCATCATCACGCCAATGATCCTCACAAATATTCAGTGTCCTTCCTCATCACAGATGGATTTTTTGCCTTCAATTAATGCAGAATTGGGACTGCAGCTTGCCCGGGCGCAGGGCCTGTGAACACAGATGCACGTTCCCAAACAGACACATCTTCTAATAGGGACAAATGTTGTTTTTCATTTAAAAAACCTCACTTATTCTTCAGCCAAAACCTCCAGCTGTCCTGGTGTCACAGTTACAGCCCAGCTGCAGACCCACACAGTGAATCAGTTGGCAGAACAGAGAACAGCCAGTGCATCATTAGGCAGCATGGATGCTGCACATTTATCCCAAACAATGCCACTCAGCATCCTGCCTGACAGAAGCCAAGCACATTGGACCCTTTACCCATAGAGACTTTAGCTGTTCACTGTTGCGAGGACATCTCTCCAGGGCTGAGCCCGAAATCTGTGGAAAGCTGGAGACACCAACATAGCAAGTTTGAATCAGAGTTGGAGCAGAGCCAGGAAGGATGACCTAAAGGTCATGGATATGGCCGTCTGGTCACCTGACACCACAGCCATCCTTGCTGTGGTGCATTTCTAGTCCATTGCCCAAGCATGATTGCTAAGTATGTATGGACTCAAATCGAGTCAGATCCGTGACCCCAAATGAGTTTGGGGGATGCCATTTTAGTCTCCAGAATCAGTTTCATATAATTTGATATACCGGTATATAGAAGTCTCTAGTACTTATGATGGCAAAATAAAGCTTGAAAACAGAGCCAAATGTAAATGATGCAGCAATATCTGCTTATGTTGGGAAAGAGCCTGAAAATCTTGCTGTGAGAATAGTGGGAGACATTCCCTCTTCATTAACTGGCCATCAATGGGGTAATTATTTAATGCCACCATTAACCCTTTTCAATACTGATCCAACATGTCAGAAAAGATGGGGGAATTTATCTGGTCAAGAGTCACACACCCTGCTGAGTAACATTTTATTGTAGGGCACAAGTCACTTGTGGGTGAGAGATATACCCCTCCTTCCACCTTAGGAGGCCCAGGGCCCATGACAAAAATAATTTTGACTTTGGGTAGGAAGCAGACATGTCAGCTGGAGGAAGTGCTGCCTGCACCTTGATTGCCTCAAGCCATCTCTAATTAGGTCTAAGCTATCCCCCTTCTATCAGCAGGCAGGGAATTGTTATCTATTTATTTCTTATGTCACCGAATTGGTGGCCACCTTCAAGGTGTCCACAGTGATAAACACTCGCTTTGTATATGGAGCTATTTTTGACAGTGCTTGCTAGCACACATCTATCAAAGTGCCTGGGAGAACCACCTATTAGGGTCATTATCTAACACAATCCCTTTTGGGGTAGTTCAGAGTCAGTGCGTCTTGGAAGAGCTACCTTGCTGGATACCATTTTTTGCTCATTATGTCTCTGAAGATTAATATTTCAGATTTCCGTTATAAATTTGGGCTGAACTTTGGAGTTAGATAACTCTGAATGAAACCAGTAGCAAGCAGAGTTGACTGCATGCCTACGAGAGAGCTACCCTAAAGCACGGCTTGCTGCTGCACCCATCTGGCACAAGTCTGTACTTCTGTACTGAGAGCTGGGTGAGCTTTACACCTGTCTTGCTGGAACTGGCTGTCTCAGCTAGGCTGATGGGGGCTGAATTTTTGGTGACATTCTTGCTGTCCTAACGTGTAAGCACCTCATGGGAACAAGACAACTCACTACTACTGTCTCGCTTTGTGTTAGGTCACCAACTCACTAAGAAGTAACACAGGCTCTATGTCTGCCTGACTTGTTAAAGGGGAAACTTGTAAAATAGCAATGATCCATCCATGGAACTAGCCATGAGAAGTGGAGGTCTCCGTGTTTTCTACTTGGAAAAAAAAAGCCTCTATAACTACAAACCAATGAACAAAGGCCAGGGAGTGATTTGTTTTTGGTTTTCCAGGATGAACATTTGCAGAGAGACTGTTCAGAGAATGCCTTTCTGGGCTCTCCCTATGGGAGCAAGCAACAGACCTTTCCTCCTCCTTTGCTGGGAGGTGTTATAGACTAAGGTCAGAAGGGACCAGTACAATCATCTAGCCTGACCTCCCGCAAAATGCAGGCCTCAAGACCTCACCCACCCACTCCACCCAGTGCAGTCTATACAATCATTCATGCCTACTGAAAGGAAAACTGCTCAGGTCTAACCACGACAGCAACTGTGCATGTAATGCACAACTGATTTCATTCTCCCCGTCAACACTGAGCAGCTCCTGTCAGCAATGAATGCAGAGGCTTTTTCAACTTGACAGAATCATTGTTTTGCTGAATTGCTTTTTATTTTCTGTGACTGAGTTCAAAAGGGCAATTCTGGCACCTGCGCTGTTGGCATGCACATAATGCACACAGGCACATCTATAAGCACCTTCTTTGTACCGTCCCAATAATCTCTGCGCTGAACAGAAAAGGGTAGTTGTAATTATTTTGTTAAACAAAATGCATCTGCCATGTTATGTGCAAAGGGGCCAGAAGTGTTGCTAGTAATTTACATGAGTGATAGAACAGCAGAAAAATGAACTACTACTTACCCGTGTTCTAGAGAGCAAACAGCACATGGGGAAATGGACTCCGGTGATGAATCGCTTTAGCTATTGGCTGGCAGATAGCTTTAATTCACATCTGCTATAATTAACTCCCGCTGACAGCAATTGGAAAAGGTAGTTGAATATTATCAGCATTGTTTGCTACACTACAACAAACCCAGGGAGCCATTCTCAGAAGCTATTGACCCAGCCACAATGGAGGCTACAGCTAATGTGCCCTCAGATCCCACAGAGCAATTTCATCCTATGCAAGGGCCAAGAGGCCAGACAAGTCACAAATCCACCCAAACAGAAATCAGTTAGATATGGAACCTAGAAATGCAAACAGAAGACCTTAGATTAAGTTCCACAGGTTCTGGCTTTCCTCATTTTCCAGGGGTTAGAGTGCTACGGCTGCAGGTGTAAATGCTGTGTTAATTCCTGCACAGTGTCAATGCAACCGCCTTTCATTGCACAGAAACATCAGAAATGTATAGTAAGATTTCAGTTCCACCTCTCTGAGGATTAGACTAGCTGAGTTCAGCTGATAAAAAGCAGCATTGCTAGTCCTAGGGAATCAGTACCGGTTTTAAAGTCCAGTATCTCATAAGGCACCAGAGCTAGGAAGGAATTCTGCTGTTTCAGCACTGGAGAGCTGAGATGGCAGGTCAGGGGCTAAAGCATTCATTTGTTTGTAGGTAAATCATGAGACAACTGACCAGAAATTTAAGCCATTCCAATCAGCATCTTGTTTCTTCCTAGCACCTGATTTTAATATCTGCTATCTCAAGAGCTACCAGTGCTAGAAACAGATGCTTTCTACAACCTGGGTGCTAGTGAAACCAGCTTTCAAGTGCCTCAATTGGGCTTCAAGTGGAAAGTGTCTCATAGCCTTAATAATAGTGTCTACAATGAGTTTGCATGATGAATTCATGTAGATACCATACACCATTCAGCACACAGCAGAGCAGGAACAAGTCCTGCCTTCATTTAATCCAATGCGCACACCTCATCTTTTGTCATTTCAAATGGGTTCCTCTCCATAGCATCTTGGCTCACTGCAAGTACTTAAATGACAATTAGATGCCCTCATTTTATACTTTGTTCTGGTTTCAGGGTATTCTTCAAGGATCATGATGGGGGGGGGGGAGGCTTGCATAAAGCTGTCAGCTTTGTCCTTCCACCAGAAGTGCCATGCTCTCACTCCTGAATATTTGGTCCTGTGTTTGTTTAGCAGCAACATCACTACAATTCACTGGTGAGTCCTGGAGCCCGATGGTTCTAAATTAGGCACAGGTCAACGTAAGCCCTTGAAGATGAGGACCAGGATGAACTAAATCCAGGATTTGAAAGGAAGCCAGCATAGAAGGCAAAGGAATAAGGGAAATGTTTGCTCTGTGCTGGACAAATTATTTGTACATAGAGAACTGAAGATGAAAAGCATACTTATGACAGATTTTAGGCTTTGATTTCTGTATTCCAAACTGCTGTATTCAAGCTGCAATTAGATTTTAAGCCAACATGATCATTTTCATATTTACATGTCTGTAGAATTCAGCAGTGAGTAAAGCTGAGACAAAGCCCTGAGGCTAATAATTTGCAAATAGTGCCACCTGCAGTTAGGATTAGAGAAGGCTATCAAAACCATCACACTGTTAAATAACTGAGCTCTGATTTGTGAATATCTAAATTGCAATCTCAGGTAAGTCTATGTGCGTTAGCTTTAATCTAGCTAGCATGGCTAGAAATGAAGACAATGGTACAGGCTTCATTCAGCACAGGCCACACAAAACCTGTCCTGGACCCCTCCTGGGAATTCACAGTGATATGAGACCACCCTATCCATGCTGCTCGCTGTGATAGCTAATTAAAGCTAACACAGGTATGCCTATCCCACACTTTGTTCATATTTTCAACTGAAGGACAGACATACCCTAATTGTATGGTGACAAGTTCCAGAGGGGTAACCACCTTAGTCTATTTCAGCAAAACAAACAAGGATTCCTGTGGCATTTCAAAGACTAACAAATTTATTGCAAACAAATGGGCATCATACCAAATGGACTGAAGGTGAAAAATCCATTAAAATCAACAAATCACCTTTCTTTGCATAGGAATACATACCTAATATACTGCAGTTGTCACTTCATGCATTTGATGAAGTGGGTTATGCCCACAAAAGCTGATGCCTTAATAAAGTCTTTAAAAGTGCCACAGGACTCCTTGTTTGTTTTGCCTAACTGCATGGCGTCTATCAGCAGAGAAACAGTGTTCTCTATGAAGGAACACACATTCTCTCATCTTTGAGAACACTATCATTCTCTAATCTTCGAGGCCAGGTTTACTCTTAGAGGAGCAGGGAGCGTGCTTGTACCGTTTCAGAGGAAACAGTCCCGCCATATAAATATATGGACTAGAAAGTGAGTATGTCTACATGTTTAAAAAGAATACTGTCAACTTGAAACACAAAATCACAATTCTGCCTACATTTTTTCTACCCAGCATTGGTTCAAATAACATTTCTATAACAAGGGGGGGGGGGGGCGCAAAATGTTTTTCCTATATTTTCCAGCTTGCTGATGTTTTTCCGTTGGTTAGCCATCTTCAGATTTCCTTTGGGCAGTTTTTTTAATCTCCTGAAAAATGAAAAAGTTAGGAATTTGAATCCAACTGCCTCACAAAGTTGCATGGAAAGCATGACTCAGGGTAAACTCTTCCATTCAAGACAGGGATGTGGCTCCAAAATACTGATTTTTCCCTCCATATCCTTGCACTATGGTGATCACCATTAAGAGTCTCAAAGAAGTCCAGCCTTCCTTCCAAATCCTTTAGGGTGTCAAATACACGATCTGAGATGCTAGGGTCAGACTTGTATCTTTCCCTCTGTGTTACAATAGTCTGTAATTCTGAAGTAATGGAAATTTTGGAATGGTAGAGAGGCAAAGACATTTGCATTCTAATTTCTTTGAAGCTGAGGGAATTTTGGAATGTTAGAGTGGCAGGGTTACAATTTGATTTTTCCTTTTGCCAACTCAACTCTTCCATAGTTGGAAAAGGATTTGAAAAGTTTACACTGGATAAAAGAAACTGGAAAAAAAAACTGCAGTCAGTGAGGGGGGGGAGAAAAGCAAAGGGCAGACTGAAAGGCGAAAAAAAACCCTTGAAATTTACATTCAAATAAAATCTAAATGAAAAGTTTCCTACTAAAATGTTAAAATGAACTTTCTTTCCATGATCTCCCCCCACTCCAATTAGGATGATAGTTACCTTTTGTAAAGCACATTGAGAAGGACAGCTAAGTGCTATGTACTACCAGTGTCACTGGAATGATATGGTGGGGGACAGAATAGGAAGAGGGCATATAATTTACTTTTTAGAACTGCATCTTCTCATATCATCTTAGTTTACGATTTATTTTAGGAGACTCAAGAACACTATAAAAAAACAGGTATTAGAGCAGTGGTTTTCAAACTTTTTTCTTGACCCAGTTGAAAAAAATAATTTATGCCCACAACCCAACAATGACATCTCTGAGCAATGCATTCGTCTTTTGGCAGTGGCAGCAGGGGGTGCCACAACCCAGTACCTGAGGGTCTATGACCCAGTACTGGGTCCTGACCCGTGGTATGAAATCCACTGTATTAGAGGAAAAGGGGTAGACACAAGTCATTATTCCCATAGTTCTGGAAAGATAACTGGGTGATCATGTTCCATTTTTAACAGCTTCAGGGTGTTAACTTTTGTTCCAAAGTTCAGCTTTCTGAACTTTCATTCTGGTTTCTTGAAGTTATTCTTCAGAATTCTGCAAACTGGTGTGTTCTTGAGGCAGATCAGATGTTGTTGTTCCAGGCCAAGTTTCTCAGGCAGGCAAAGTCAAATGATTCCTTCATAGAGTTTTTTCCATCAGACATGCTATAGAAGAGAAAGATGCTGGCCACTGACCATTCGAATGCTGCAGTGCTGTCCATGCTCAATTAAGTGAAGTAGGAAAATTCTAAAACCGTAAAAGTCAATTAATATGTAATTAATTTTATTCCATCTATAAACAGAATTTATTGTGTAAAACTTTTTTTTAGCTCATGAAAAGAATGCAGAGAACATGCCAGTAGAGACCCAGACATAATGGAACTATGCTCTGTCACATCCCAGTCTCCTCCCTAGAATACCACTCCCCCTCCCCAGGAGCTAGTGCTGTAGGCAGCTGTTCCCTGTGCAGAGAGAGCTCTCCACTGGCTGTTTCCAGCCACTTTAAAGGGATTTGCACCAGATAGTGTGTATGCCTCAGGGCATCAGAGGTCCTAGATGATTGTTTTTGTAGACAGAAGCTTTAAAACTCAATAAAATTATAGGTTTAAGAACACACCAATGTATTCTTTTTTAAAAAAAACAACTGTAGAATGTACAATAAAAGACTTCAAGTACACTGGTCCCTGTAAACTGAAAACCAGGATTGCAAGTTTAGTGACTACTGTGAGAAGAACAAAACAAAAAAATTGGTTGTACCCCTCACCCGTGGCAGCTTCCTTAGCTGGTCCGCAACACTTTTTTCACTTACCACTCCCTATTAGTTATTTGTAATAGAGGCTCATATTCCAGTAACTAGCGCCCTGCTAGGATGACATCAACAAACAGAAATCTTGCCTGGCAATAAGTGCCATGAGCAGCTTTGCTGTTCTGCTCCCAAACCAGATGGAACTTTTATCAATCACACCTGTAATCCAATAGGCCCCACAGCTTCAGTCATCTACAGATTGTCAGGGCAGCTGTATCCACCTGACTTGCCTCTCTGCATGGATCCAAGGTCAAGGCATCGCTATCTTGAAACAGGAATCTAAAGTACTTCTTTCTGTACAAAAAATGTCAACCTATTTTAATCCCCTTAAATAGTACAGGCTAAAAATATGTTCCTAACTTCCACCATGTAGCAGAAAAGTAAAACAATACAATAAGAATGCATCTTGTAGTTCTAAAGCTGGTATTCCAGATTTATGGAGGAAAGTCAATATCCCTGAAGTTTCATCTTTGGGTCTTTGTGCTGCTGCATGCTTGTGCAAGACGAACCTAAAAAGGAGAAAGATTAACAAATAGAACTTGTAAAGAACACATGCTGTTATATCCCAAAGCCACCTACATCTGGCAAAAATGGAGAAGCTCACCCTCGAATTAAACCCTAAGCACTGTCAGTAGCTCTCTCCTACCAGTGAAAGCACTCTTTGTGCACAATTTGAGCCTGGTGAAATTTAAACTCCAACTCTGTATTTTCCAGACACGCTGAGCAGACCCCCCTTGTCTAAAGCCAGATTTTCTGTGTGTGCCAAGTCCAGGCAGACACAAGAGAAAAAGGGTTTAAGAAGAAATTTGACTGGCAGAATCTAATGGAAACTGATGATCCATTAACTTCACTAAAGGGACAATGACAAAGCTAGGCACCACAACCGAGCAGTTTCAATGCAAGACCAAATATATGCTGATTTACCGATAACTTCTTCATAATCCTCAGGGTCTCTGGATTGAGATGACTAAGATTCCTTCTGGTCAGCTCACTGGCCGCTAAACGAATGTTCTGGGCAGAAAAGATCAGAAGTCTCAGTTATCCTGTGTGTTACAGGCCAGCACTGTTCTGCTGTGTCAAACTGATATGTCAGCTGGATTACATATTAAAAAGACTGACAGAACTTTACATATAAAAGCAGGAAATCATGTATTTCTTCTATAGCAGAAGAGTCAAACATTTGCTATGGCGGGCCAGATTTGACTTAAATGTACTTCAAGCGGGCCGTACATACCATAAATCGAAATACTATGGCACTCTCAGGGCATCGTGGAGCACTGTGTATGCAAAACTGTGCTATGCGAGATCATTCTTTCAGTTAAGAAGAGAGTGTTGTCTTGCAGAGCGCAATCTCACACACCCAGTGCTCTGTGATGTCACAAGATTTGACACTCTTGTGGCATTGTGGAGCGCTGAGTATACAAGACCACTCTCTCTCTCTCTGTTAGGGAGAAAGTGTGGTCCCGCTGAGTGCAGTCAGGGACTAGCTGAAAGAGATTCGCGGGCCACATGTTTGACATCCCTGTTTTAATGCAAGTGGTGGACCCACTGTACTGGGAACAACATAGAACTGGTAAAACAGGACTAGTTACAAATAGGGGATCAGATGTAGCATGAGATAACAGCCTTATCTCACACCTTTTTCTGCATCTCACCATGGCATGTATTGCTACCAGTCATTATTTTAAATTCCATTTTGTGCACATCAAAATCCACTCAAATATTTCCCTGCATTTGTAGTAACTTTCTGCTTTACCTCCCCTCCTCCAACAGGGACTGTAATGATCACATCGTTGCTGTCAGCAAGAGGGCTGCCATTTGCAGAGACTATGTAAACATGCTCTTGAGCTGCAGGGGTGCGCAGACCTGGTGTCTTGAAAACCCTGAAAGACATTCCAAAGTTATTACTGAATAACTTTAGTGCAGCCAATTAAAATGATCAGAAGTTCATTTCGCCATATTCTCCCAACTAGATTTCAAACATCTCATTTTCAAGGGAAACAGAAGGTCTGAGGAAAATGTGTAACTTGAAGGGTCAAACTAGTAGAGCTGGCCAGAAACCAACTGTATTGACAAAAAAGTCTGACTAAAGTAGGACATGATTAAAGTTAGTCATTTCTCATCCATTTAGCTTCAATGACTGCTCTAGACGTTCCCACCAGGATTCTAATGTCCATTATGTTTACCTCCAGTAACCAAATGTTTCTTTAAGAAGAGTGGGCAATACACTTGATTCTTACATTAAACATTTGAGCATGGCCACTATGTAAGGTCAACCTAAGAGAATGAATTCAGAATTACAAGATATAAAGGTATTAGCTTATCCTCTTTTTCGTGTTATGACCTCCATCTACCCTCTTCCATGGGACTAGTCACTAGAGGCTTCTGCTTCTAAGAGGCTATCAAAATTCTGAGGCCAAAACCTAAGACTACTGAGTGATGAGTTACAGTCACCCCAATATTCCAATCTTGTTTATTTACAAGGAACGTACAAAGGCCTATGTCTCAGAACACAGAAAAACCAAGAATAAAAAGGAGTAGTGTCTTGGCCTACCAGCTCCCCAAGCCTCTTTGGCCAACATCAGATCCAAAAGCGCTCGCTCTCTCTCCGTCTGGCTTTTTCCAGGGTCACTTTGAGCTTACAGTCTCCTATTGCACTTTTCTTGCCTCTTTTCCATCACCCCAGTATCCTTCTGCATGTTCTTTTGTCTCACACTCCCACATGCTCACAAACCCAGTCAAATCCTTCCCACCCACCACGCTAGTTTCTGGGCAGAATATCAGGCTTTGTGTCAGGTGTGGCCCCTTAACTGTCTCTTAAAACTATCTGAAACAGAGGACTCTTTTACTGCTTGAACAAGGTTTTAACTCCAGCCATAACAAAATTTCACCCAGCTCATAACAATATAAAGAGGGAAAAAAAGAAGGAGTCTTGTGGCACTTTTAAAGACTAACAAATTTATTTACTGCATAAGCTTTTGTGGGGAAAAAAATCCCACGATTTTCTCCCACAAAAGCTCATGCCATAAATAAATTTGTTAGTTTTTAAAAGTGCCACAAGACTCCCTGTTTGTTTTGCTGAACTAGTCTGACATGACTACCAATGTTCCCTCTAAGCTGATGATGCAGCTGAGCAAATTATGGTACTCATTCAGCGGGAATTTGTGAAGAACGATGCCGCATGGGCAACAGTTTTTTGGCACCGGAAGCATCAGCATGCCTAAGTACCTTAATTCAAATGAAATGCATAGATGTCTTTTCATTCGAACTTTAATAAAAATGTTAAACTGAAATACTGTCCTTTTATTAATTTACTAACCAAATGTGAGACAATGACACTTGCTGCCTATCTAGCCTCTACCATCATCAGTTTTTGTCACCTGTAAAACACCTCAGTTTTTGTCACCTGTATTTTGCCATGTGGTCATGAATGTCTTGTCTTATGAATGGGGATAAACTTAAAATTTTAAAACGCGGGGGCCAGGCTGGAGAGAAGGGGAGAGAGCCGCGGGGAAGATCATGCTGGGGGAGAGAAGGGGAGAAAGCCGCCGGGAAGACCGGGCTGGGGGAGAGAAGGGGAGGGAGCCGCCGGGAAGACCGGGCTGGGGGAGAGAAGGGGAGGGAGCCGCCGGGAAGACCGGGCTGGGGGAGAGAAGAGGAGGGAGCCGCCGGGAAGATCAGGCTGGGCGGGGAGAAGGGGAGAGAGCCGCCGGGAAGGTCGGACTGGGGAGAGAAGGGGAGAGAGCCGCCGGGAAGGTCGGGCTGGGCGGGGAGAGAGCCGCAGGGAAGGTCGGGCTGGGCGGGGAGAAGGGGAGAGAGCCGCTGGGAAGGTCGGACTGGGGAGAAGAGCTGTGGAGGTCGGGCTGCGTGGGAGTCTGAGATAGGTGTGTGGGTGTGCAATGGCTGCCATGTGGCCATTCAGCTTAGAGGAAACACAGACGACTACCCCTCTGGAATATTGAAGGGATGACAGACACAGAATGTCAGGTCATGGAGGAGCAGAAGCTGCCTTTCTGAGCTTGCTACTTTTTTTTTTATTAAGCAGAGCAAACAATTTACATAAGATTAAAATAAGCATTTTTGTGTAAGAACATAATATAACAGGATACAAGAACATAAGTTTTTTTAAGGCCTTTTACGCAGGGATGAGAAAATAAGCTTTGTTGATTACATTTTTAGCTGAAACTTTGAGAAAGGGAACTGGGACAGGAAAGAGAATAAATTTTTCACTATCTCTCAATATACTCAGTGTCTGTTCATCACACTCTCCCTTTCCCCCTGCCCAGCATGTTTACAGGTGGACAGCTCGTGATCATGCATCAAGGTGGTCCAGGTGTGCCTGGACGTGCCATCTCAGCATGAACCCCACGGGCCATGAATCCCTACAAATATAAAGAGGGAGTTTGGGTTCAACAGAGGAGCACAGACTACTGAGCACTGGATCAGAATGACTGATCAGAGCAACAGCAGAAATATCTGATCATATTATGGAAAGGAGAACGATGTAGTGAAAGGGAAACGTTTTTAAGGGACAGTTTCCCAGTAGGATTCCATCTAACTTGGCACAGCAGGGTTAATTATGGAGAGAAACTTCTAATTTATGGAACACCAAGCCAGAACTTCATATTTCACTCCCACCTTCCCCAAAGCAATTTACTAAAATTTTGCAACACTGCAACAAGAAAAAACACAGGGAAAGAGGGATGCAATTTGAGAAGGCAGTTAAGGCACATGTTTCTAGAGCAAGAAGAAATATAGTTACCAAAGTTAGTTCTCTACAGAGAAATAGTGAGGAAAAACTGCTTTCAAAAGATTAGCCTGCCTGTCAGAATAGAAGAGAAATTAAAATAAACTTAGTGGCAGTGGTAAGACTCTCTGACCTCTAGGGGAAAAAGAAGTTATTTTTTTCCTTCTTTCCAATCTTCAACATGATAGGATGGGCAAGATTTCTAAGATGCGCCTGGATCCAGCAGTTCCAGAGATGCAAATGATTAATTCTAAAATTCTATTCTTCCTAGAGATGTCTGTCTGGTTTTTGCCCAGAGGTTCCTAAATCAAATACCATTTAATTCTGAGCAGGATCGTCCCGAGGGGGAAGCAGGGCCCAGGGCCAGGGACCTGGGGGGGCTCCCCCACCCCATGCTGCAGGGGAAAAAGGTGGGCTGGACCAACCCACTACATTCCGGGGACCCTGGCAAACTGAGGCTGGGGCCTGCGGGAGCCAGGCCCGGCCGTGCCCTGAGGCTGCCAGTGGGAGCCGGCCCCACGGCTGAGGCCGCTGCTGCTGGCACCCTAGTTGCGGCCTCCCAAGCCGCTGCCGATGCATCTGATGAAGTGGGTTATAGCCTACGAAAGCTTATGCCGAAGAAAATCTGTTAGTCTATAAGGTGCCACAGGACTCTCGTTTTTGTGTTATAAATGAAGCCATGCCCAGTATATGACATTGGCATTGCGTGTGGAATGCCTCGAGCTTTGCCCAGTTTGAATGGCAGTGTCCATGTTTTGCAACAGTACTGAGAAGATACAGCTCAAATAGATCCTAAACTTAGTTGGTGTGCTGAGATGATGTTGATTCCATATTTTTTGTCACCAACCCATGGCAGCTGCTGCAAATCAATCCAGTGAAGACCCGCCATATGAGAATTGGAGGAATTGGTGAGTACAGAACCCTAACAGCAAAGGCTGGTGACTGCGTCTACTGTGTGGAGGAGGTTCAAACAATTAGTCTACAATTTTGCTGATTGCAGAGAATATGGCTGAGCACAGTAAACCACACACAAATGAATATGGAATTATGTAGTCTCAGTCCTGGCTCTGCTGGTGACACTCTACCAATAGTAGTCAAATAATCTCACCTCTCTTTCTCAGTTATCTTATCCTTGGTATTTCAGTGTTGTGAAGGTTAGTCAATATTTATACAGCACTTTGAATATGGGAAGTATTACATTATGAGTCTTATAACATGCATCAGATATGGAAAGCCACAGTCATGGGGAAGAATGATAACGTGTTGATCTACATTGCCACTATTCTGTCCTATCTCCTGCAAGATTAATGCAAGACACACTAGACATCAGGCTAACACTGGTAATTAATAGACACATTTTGCAGGATACTATAAACATAATAATTAATATACACTCACCTGGAATCAAACCTGGGAGTGACAGTAGAGGTCCATTCTCGTGTGCAGGCGTCAGCAACTCGGCCAAGGGCTGGAGTGACAAAGTTATTTTTGCTTGACCTGTTCAAAGAGAGTTGAAATGATAAAATGTTGCCATTTTAAAAAAATCATTTTAGCAGTTGCTTCTCAGTTCTGTACACCTGTTTTATTAGTTATAAAAGCTGAAGAAGATGTGAAGGTCTTTGGAAACTAGAGGTTTCTCCTGATTTCAGATTATGTCTCTTGACATGACAGCAATGAATGAAGTTTTATGACAGCTTGATTAAGTATAAAACCTCACTTGCCCCCCAAAAGAATAGCTGTGCAGTCACCTCACCATTCTACCAGACTGGAGACTGCCCTCTGAAGAGCTCCTCCATTTACCCCCACCATACCTTTGCCAGCTCCTCGAGCACAGAATGCTTTATCAGCCAGCTCTCTCCCTACTCCATCCAACCCTCCCATGGCTACTTTTCTGGTCTGCCCTTTCCAATCCCAAATTGAAGGAGAGGGATTCACATTACTCCGCACTCTTACCTTTTACTAATGCGTCTCACTCTCGCTGATGGCGCTCTTCTGCTCTTAGAAGCTGCTGGTTTTTTGGTTGATGTCTTCACCTGAAACAACAGATACTCAGTGAATTATTTACTGTTTCATGGTCAAACCACAGTTCACCTCCAGTTCTGAAGACGTGTTCCCATAAGTGAACTAACACTGGTAACAAGAACTGAGGAACAAGACTCACTCACTGTCCTCTTCTCAGGTGATCAAAACTGTGGAAAGACCTTTCCCTTTTGAGATCATATAGCTGTAGAAGACAGTGGGATTGCTGTGGCTTCTTTTCCATCAATATCAAATTGAACTTAGACTTTTAGAGCAGTCATGGGTAACAGACTCCTGCTCCCAGAACAGGATGGTGGTTGAATATACAGCTTAAAAGAAAGGAGATGTAAAGTGTTTCTTTACTCTTTAGAAGTGGCTGGGTTGTGTATTCTATTTCATAATAGAAACTATTTGAGGAGCTCAGATACTTTGGGAATGTGGGGGGGGACAGGGAGGGGCAGTATAACACGTATGAGAAAGTAAAGCATGAAGCAAACATACTGACCTCGTGACAAAATAGGATGCAGACTATGAAACAAAGGGTAAAACTAAAGTCTGTCATTGAAGGTTTGAAAAAAATGAAATATGTGATGTTACTCTGAAGTACCCCCTGACAGTCTGTGGTTTTACTCATTTTCCCTTTTTAAAAGAAATTATCTCCTCAACGTATGGTCTTTCTCAGAAACAAACAAGGAAAATTGCCTCTGCAGTACTGTGGGGTAACAAAAAACAAAATGAGAAATATTTCTCTCTAATTTTCTCATTATAGTCACCTTGGACATTACAAATGGAATACATACCATTTTCAGATGGTCACGTGATTTAAGTTGCATCAGAAGGAAACACATATATACTTCCAAAAAATAAAACTAGTTGTAAAGTTATATTTTACAAATTTAAAATAAAAAGATTATACAAACCTAAAATGTTGACCAAAAAGAGGTAGCTAGCTTACAACAAGCTAACCGATAATCATAGAATCATAGGGATGGAAGGGACCTCATAAGGTCATCTAGTCCAACCCCCTGCTAAAAAGCAGGACCACTCCCACTAAATCACCCCAGCCAGGGTTTTGTCTAACCGAACCTTAAATATCTCCAAAGATGGAGATTCTACCACCTCCCTAGGTAACCCATTCCAATGTTTCACCACCCTCCTAGTGAGAAAGTTTTTCCTAATATCCAACCTCGATCTCCCCAGCTGTAGTTTGAAACCATTGCTCCTTGTTCTGTCCTCTGTTACCATTGAGAACAGCCTAGCTCCCTCCTCTTTGGAGCACCTCTTCAAGTAGTTGACGGTTGCTATCAAATCTCCCCTCAGCCTTCTCTTCTGCAGACTAAATAAGCCTAGTTCCTTCAGTCTCTCCTCATAAGTCATGTGCCCCAGCCCCCTAATCATTTTTATTGCCCTCCGCTGGACTCTTTCTAATTTGTCCACATCCTTTCTGTAGTGGGGAGCCCAAAACTGGACACAGTATTCCAGATGCGGCCTGACCAGTGTCGAATAGAGGGCAATTATTACATCCTTCGATCTGCTGGCAATACTCCTACTGATGTAGCCTAATAGGCCATTGGCCTTTTTGGCAACAAGGGCACACTGTTGGCTCATATTCATCTTCCTGTCCACCATAACCTCCAGGTTCTTTTCTACAGAGCTGCTACTTAGCCGATCAGTCCCCAGCCTGTAGCAGTGCACGGGATTTTTCCGTCCTAAGTGCAGGACTTTGCACTTGTCTTTGTTGAACCTCATGAGGTTTCTTTCGGCCCAGTGTTCCAATTTGTCCAAGTCTCCCTGGATCCTGTCCCTGCCCTCCAGAGTATCTACCATTCCCCCCAGCTTAGTGTCATCCGTGAACTTGTTAAGCACACAGTCTACCCCATCATCAAGATCATTAATGAAGATGTTGAACAGAACCGGCCACAGGACCGACCCCTGGGGCACTCCACTCATTACCGGTTGCCAACTAGACATCGAGCCATTGATTCCTACCCGCTGAGCCCGTTGATCTAGCCAGTTTTCTATCCACCTTATGGTCCACTCGTCCAACCCATACTTCCTTAACTTGCCAACGGAATGCTGTGGGGCAACACATTGATCAATAGTCAACTCATTTCCTGACTGGACCATCACCAAATAATATCAACTATTTACCTTTCCTGTTTTTGGATTAATGTTTTCATGTTCTAGCTCTGATTCTTCAAGGGCTTTGCTATCCTGTTTACTCTTCTTTGCTACAGGGAGCAAACTAAGTTCTGTTTCTTCTTCAATGGTATCAATATCCTGTTTGGATTTTTCAGCTAGAAAAAGAAAACAGTGTCCAAATTGAAAAAAATTATTCATGGACAGCTAGGGTGAAAAGACAACTATCAGGAAATGTGTTTGGCAAACAAGTTATTCAACTAGTGGTTATATATACTTATATAGAAATAAAGTAGGATTTCAGAAGGAAAGGGATTTATGGAAGACACAGTCAAATGTGAATAACACATTCTATAAGATTCTGCAAATCTAAGCTATCACTTACCAGATGTAACCTCACATAAACTGAAGCAACAACTGTTTCTCGGAAATCTATTTACATCAGTTAATGAGACAGTTGTAAGATAGTTGACAAGATCCATAAGGAATGAAAAAAACATTTCACTACTGACTGCACCCAGAACATTCAACAGTGCTTGTAAATAAACTGACCTTTCTTGATAATTTTGAAAGGCGTCTGGATAACTTCTGCTGTTAGTTTGTTTATTTCTGATAGTTCCAAATCAGCCTAAAACCCAAAAACAATCACAATATCATACTATTAATAAAGAACTAACGCATTCCTAACTGCCTGCAAACAGCAGTGTAAACCCATAACTACTTTAGAGTAAAAATACTTCTATGCTACTTTGCAATTTGCTATGTTCACGCTTCCCCAGTGTTTTAGAAATGGTAACAGCTTGCAAGACTTGCACGCCATTTAGTGATGAAGGGCTTCATTCAGTTGCTACAGCTATTCCTAACCCTCTCACATTTCAGTCCCAATCCCAATTTAGAAGTGTTCTGGTTTACAAAGAAATGCATACTCTCTGATGGTTAAATGAGTGAGGCAAGGGAAGATAACAGTAAGGAAACATTGCTTAACCGATAGTCTGTTTAATCGATTAGTTTCAATGCTATCACTGTACCTTAGCCAAGATTGCTTGAAGATAAACTTTTAAAAGACTATTAAAATTGAAAACTTTTGGCTATATTGGACACGAGAGAAAGAATCTCAAGACACTTGCCATTTTCCACTTCTTTAAAAATCAAAGGCAGATACCCACCATCAACTATAGAAATTCAGCTTGAATTAAACGATCACTTTCCTGAAACTTGAGAAGCCTCTCAGTAAGACAAGCAGGCTATGTCCACACTGGCAAGTTAGTTCGAATTAAGGAAGCTTAATTCGAACTAACTAAAGCCATGGCTACACTAGGCTTTAATTAGTTTGAATTAAGGGCTTCCTTAATTCAAACTAATAACTTAGAAGTAAGGATTAATTCGAACTAACAAGTTCGAATTAACCAATGTGGCCATGTTAATTCGAACTAATTTCTTAGTTCGAACTAACCGGCCCATTGAAATCAATGGAGATCGCTAATTCGAACTAAGCAAGTGCCATGAAGTGCCACTTGCTTAGTTCGAACTAATTTTTTCTAGTTCGAATTAAGCTAATTCGAACTAACTAAAATTAGTTTGAATTAGTTAGTTCCAAACTAACTAATTTGAACTAATTTTAGTAAGTGTAGACATAGCCGCAAAGAGGTAGTTACAACATTTAAGAATAAGTCTCCCAGTTACCAAATGCTTCAGACTCAGAACTTCTCTACATTTGAAATGTTGCAGCTTAGCCCCTGCAGAGCTTTGGTGTAGATGCTCACTACAGCACCGGGAAGCATTCTCCTATCAAAATAGTTAAGCCACGTCTCCAAGAGGGAGTGGCTAGGTTGGTGGAAAAATTATCCACCAGCCTAATACTGTTTACACTGGGGGTGGGTAGGTCGACTTAACTACATGGTTTAAGGATGTGGATTTTTCAGATCCCTGAAATGCAGCTGAGTTGACTTAATTCTTCAGTGTCAATCTGACTTCAGTTAAGATTCTGGAGAAGTCTGTATTAGATGGGAGCCATAACAATGAAGTATTTTCATAGTCATTAAAAGGCACCAAAGGGGAAAGCAGATGTATTTTGGAGAAAGGAGTTGCAAGATTTACCATAAACCAAGGAATTGAAGGGGAAGGTTAGCACTCCCAGTAATCTCTACTACATCTAGGGTACACACCAGCAAAAAAGTAGTATGGACAGACAGAAGAGACTACATGTTTTGTGTCTTATTTAAATCCTTTCACCAGGTGCTGGGCTAAGACTTTAAAATAATTCAATGATTTAAATAAAGAATTCTATCTTAAAATCATTATACAATAGCACCAGAAAAGAAATTTCTATTATTTGGCTTAGTAATTACACTAGATGTATGTTACCTACCGTTGCTGCCTCTTCTAGGGCCTTTTTACTTCCTCCTTTAGCTAGAGACAGAACATTTTTCTTTATCAATATATAACCAGAATAATTTATATTATAGTAAAGTTTTAATACTTGGGTAGAATTAAACAATAAGCAGCCAAACAGTGAGCATTTCTTGACAGTTAAGGACCAGCTTAAAATAAAGAAACCAATGGGAAAGCAGGACTTCTCTTGAACAAAAACTGTCTGTGACTCAATATGGATAAGAAATTCAATTTGTCCTTTCTCATTCCCAAAGATTTCTTTTAAATACATGATTTTTCACTGAGTTAACCCAGTGCCACACTTCACATTGTTTCATATGCCAGTGAGTTTAAGACATCTAAAAGAAAATTCTAGATAAGCACTTTCATAGAAATGAATTTAGCCAACATAATGACTTTAAATGTGATATGTTACAAAAGAAACAATGTAATGTAATTATAGATAACAATTACATTAATGTAAATAGTAATTACATCTAAATGTAAATGGCGTACATTAAATTAAATAAGTAAGTAGCATTTCTGAAAATCATGCAACTACGAAATGTCACTAAACAGAGCCCACTGACTGGATCAATTTGACTTATCAACTCAGAGCTCTAAATGTAGTACATTTCTGAACTATTTTGTTAACACATATTGGAGTGGATGGGCCATACCAAAGTAGTCAAGCCAGTTCATCTCTCTCAGTGCAACAGGAAGTCTGAGGTTTTCTATGTCATAGAGATTATCCAATTCCTTGAGAAGATTCTGCCCGCTTGTTTGTAGCTGATCAATTCTAATTTGGACTAGAAGAAAAAAAGAAAGGATTTTGATTTACTATGCAGAACAAAAAATATTATTTAGGGATTTACATATCAGGGCTTGAAGTTAAGTTTCTCTGAATATCAGTAAAAGCCTCCCTTGTGAACATGCTTTTCTGGTCAAATCTATTTAATTCTTCCCAAATAAGCCTTTTTGAGCACTTGTATCTTCATTTGCTGTAACTCGATGGTAGAAAATTAACAGAAGTGCATAAGTGTATGTCTGCCGTCCCAAAACCATCAGGAGAGATTTCTTCATCAGCTTAGTCCAATGGCTCTCAGCCTTTCTAGACCACTGTATCCCTTCAGGAGTCTGATTTGTCTTTCATACCCCTAAGTTTCACCTCACTTATAAACTATTTGCTTACAAAATCAGATATAAAAATACAAAAGTGTCACAGTATGCTATTACTGAAAAATGCTTACTTTCTCATTTTACCAGCTAATTATAAAAAATTAATTGGAATATAAATATTGTACTTACATTTCACTATATAGCATATAGAGCAGTATAAAACAAGTCACTGTCTATATGAAATTTTAGTTTGTACTGACTTTGCTAGTGCTTTTTATGTAGCCTGTTGTAAAACTAGACAACTAGATGAGTTGATGTGCCTCTTGGAAGACCTTTTTGTACCACATACATGACAGGGATCACATCCTAAAAACCCCAAAACTTTCCTGAACCCTCCCTTCTGGCCTTCAAAGAACCTCATAATCAGAAATAAACTTTCCCCAGACCAAGATGCATTAACTCAAAGTGGCAACAGACACTGCCAGAACAAGAGATGCAAAATCTGTAGACAAATCTCCACTGATGTGATGATGAACACCTCTCACAACACCCTTTTCAAAAATCCATGGGTTTTATACATGTCTATCACAAGTGGTGTATTGTATCTCATCTAGAGAACTAAATACTAATAACAACTATGCGGGTGAAACCAGACAATCTCTATGCTCTTGAATGAACTCACACAGAAAAAAGATAAAAAGACAAAAATACTACATCACTAGCAGGCGAACACTTTTCACAAAGAGATCGCTCATAATCTGACCTCTCAGTCCCCATCCTCAAAGGAAACCTGCACAACACCTTCAAAAGTCAAGCCTACAAATTTAAATTCGTAACTTTGCTAGACATTAACAATCATGGACTGAATATGGATTTATGGCTTATTATTACAACACTCTATATCCACTTAACCTCTCTTCCCTCAATGACTGGAGAAATATTAATGGGGCATGCCACATTGAATGGTCCCTTAAAATACATAACTACTTACGCCAGGCCTCAACAAATCCTAGGCACCAGGTTGCCATGGTGCCTAGGATTTTGCCCCAGGTGACTAAAGACCACAGGGGCAAGGCCCCCCCAACCACACAGAGCGCACCAGTCTCCCCCTGCCCTGCCGCTGAAAAAAAGCCACTGCTAGTGGCTCTTTCGGTGACATAGGGGGAAGAGAGACAGCAGCACTCTCCCTCTCCAATGCCACCTTCTCTCCTGCTTCCCCGCACCTCACCCTCCCCCCCCAACCCGGCCCGTGGCCAAAAGCAGCTTTTTTTGGTGGCAGGGGATGGGGGTTTCTTTCAGCGATGAGCATGGCACAGTAAAGAAACCTCCCCCCCGCCCACAAGAAAGCTGCTGCCGGCAGCTCTTTTGATGGCAATGGGGGGGGGGGGGAATGCAGCTGCTGGGGAAAGATGGCAATGCTGGAGGGGATGAGCTCTGCCAAAAGAATTGCAGCCAGCAGCTTTTTTCAGCAGCGGTGGTGTGGTTTGCCACCGAAAGGCACCACAGAGGCTTTGCAGCAGCAGAGGGCACCTCTGCCGGATACCTAGGAGTGCCCAAGTTTTTGGGCTGGCCCCTAGGTGTCCAGCAGATTTGTCAAAGCCTCACTTATACTAAACAATGTGTTCCACTTTGTATTTAGCTTTGACACTGTGAGTACATTTCCCAGACCTAAAGATAAGCTTGTAAATTCATAAACTTTTCTCCCCCCAACAGAAGTTGATTCAATAAGATATTACCTCACCCACCACATCTCTCTAAATATCCTATTGATAAGCATCAAATGATTAACAGCTGTGAGGTACTTCTGACAGGAGTTCCTGTTTCAGTCTAATTCCTAAGAGATCTGTGCAAATATCACAGCACAGCTCCCCCATGCGATAGAAGCTTCAGGAAAGGGCAGGGAGTGGAAGAGCATCAAGAATTAAACCAACTTCTCAAATCTTCTCTGTGGGTCACAGCTACTGCCTTTGTGCTGCACCTGTCCTGCCTGTATCGCACTTCAGCCTCCCAAGGTGTCAAGTCTCCAGGGCTCTCAAGTCAGTAACTCTCACCAGCATTCAATTAACTTGGCAGGATTTCACAGCCTTTGTAAGGAACAAGTGTTAGGAAGGAGGGTATTAGTTACCTTCCCGGTCAAAGTCCTTTAAAAAGGCCGCCAGCTTTTTCTTTTTCGCATTGCTCTTGCTGGTCCCGCCGGCTGTTTTCTTCCTGGAAGGTGCCATGGTGTCAGACGGAGCTCTGCGGCCAGACACAGACAGAGAGCTGGGGTCACACACGGGCACCCGCCAGGCACAGACAAGAGGCTTCCCGTACAATGTGGGATGCCGGGATCTACTGCGGAGCTATCCCTGTGGGCAGTGCGGGCTGTCAGGAGCACAGGGCCGAGCCCGCTTTCAGGCCCACACACAGAGCCCGTCCCCAGGGCCAGGCTGAGGCCCCGCACCACGGCCAGGCAGCGGAGCCCCGGCGATAGCTGAAGCCTGGCAGCGGGGCGGCCTGGGCACAGCGGGATCTTGGCCAGCCGACACCGAAAAGCCCCGCACCGGGCTTGGCCAGAACAGCCACCACCGCCACTCAGCCCGGCGCCCTGTCCCGGCTGGGCGGGAACCGACCCCCGGCCTGAGCTACTGCGGAGCGAAGGGGCAACAGCCGCAGAGCCCAAGCGTGACGGAAGGACGGTGCAGCGGGGTGTCGCCCGAGTGGGCCCCGCGACCTCTCCCCGGGAGCAGCGACCCCCGTGACACGCAGCCCCCCCAGGCGCCAAATACCTCAGCGCCGGCTCCCGTCCCACCCGCCCGCCGCGACCCTCCCGTTCGCTCTGCGCCGTCCCAATACGCGCGCGCGCGCGGACCTGCCGATTCAAACACAGCAGCCGCCCAATCAGAGCCGCGGGGCGACGACGAACGCGACGCCCGGACGCGCACACGCCCCCTCGAAGCCTGCGCATGAGCGAGAACTACAGTTCCCAGAGTTCTCCGGGGCCGAGTGACTTCCGCTTAGTGCGGGCCGGGCGGGTGTTTCTGGGGCGACAGCAGGCAGGGTCACTTCCGGTTCGGGGGTGGAGGGCTAGGAACGGTTCCCAGAATGCCCCGCGGCGCTCTTAGGCTGGAGTCGAGCCTGGTAAATGGGGAAGCTGTTGTACTCGTTGCTTAGGACTCAGGTAAGGGGAGGGAGGGATATTAGCCTGAGTCCCCTCCCCCCCACCCGATCCCCTCCCCCTGATCCCCTCCCCCATCGGCCCTCGCGTGGAGAGCCCCTCCCCTAGCTCTAGCGGGGCTCTCCCCTCAGACAGGTCCACTCCCTGTGCAAGCCCCCCTCTTCCCCCCGCCTTCCTATTTCTAGAGCGAGCTCTTCTGTCAGGGCCAGCCTGGTTCCCCTGAGGCTAGCGCGCTGTGGAGGGGAATGGGGGGGGCTGGTACTTCCTGGGAGGGGGGGACCCCAGCCCCTCTTTGTATCTGGGTGTGCTCATTGTAGATGTCTATGTGATGCCCATCACCATAGCATCTCTCTCTGCTCGACTGCAGCTCTGGGTTTGCCTAGAAGAGGATGTCGGAGAGCCCAGCCATCCTGGTCCTTCACCAGGCCCTGCAAAAGTCCTTCCAGGCCATACACCAGCAGCAAGGGGTTTGGCAGCAAGCACTGACTGACTGTAAACCTCTCCTAAGCTCCCTCAGCAATCTAGCCGAGCAGATGCAGGCCTGCCAGAAGGTCACATTTGCACATACACCGCTGCGTGACTTCCCAGACCTGGAAGAGCAGTTAAAATACAAGCAACGCTGTGCAGCGGAGGGTCTGCTGGAGGAACTGGGTGGCAAAGTGTAAGAGACACTTGGTTTCTGTTCTGTCAAGATCATGAAAGTTGTGAGCATTCTCGAAGCCCAGACAAATATGCTGGGAGAGGTGGGATTTCTCTGTGCAGTCTGTTTGCAGAATTCACTTCTGTCTGCAAAAGTCACATCTGCCCTGGTTGTCAACATAAGCATCATGTTTCTGTCTGGAAATGTTCTACCTGTTGCTCTAATAACACACACAATCATAAGAACTTAAAGTGAAAAACAAACACTTGTCCCCTGTCTGTCTGACTCTTTACTTTTACTTTACACTCTGGGCCAGATTCTCGGCTGGTGTAAATCGGTGTAGCTCCATTGAGTTCTCTTGGACCTTTGCTGATTTACAACAGCTAAGAATCTGGCCCAGTGTTGTGAAATATGCATTTTCACTCTTTGTCCTCATTTTGCCTCACAAAATCTAGGAAGTATCTGTATTTGTGTGGGAGTGGCATTTTTAAGAAGGAGGAATATATAAATGTAAAACCCCAAGAATTATCTGGGGAGTTGGGTATATGTAATACCTAATAGTGTAGAGGAGTTAATAGTACTTATTAGATTTTAAGTTATAGTGTCTCTAAATTATGAAATTTCTTCATCATTTCAGCAACATGCTCTATATTATCAGTTATATAGTTGCATAGATTTGCCTTTTCCTTTCATAAATTCCCTGTTAGGGTTACATGTACTGTATATGGTTGAACTTACCAAACTATCACTGCAGAGTGAAGCCCCCTCTCTTCCTCCCCACATCCCCCCTCCCCCCCTTTTTAAGAGCAAGTACTTAGACTTCTCCACGCAATTCATGTTGGGATGCAGACTGAGTGAGAGCAGCCTTTGGGAAACACAGCCCTGAGTGTGTTTTCTCTGTTTTGACAGAGCTGACTTACAGAAAGTACGGGACGCAGTTAGTGGCTATGTGGGCACTGTTTTCCAGCTCTATGAGCAGCATGCAGATGTTCTAGGCTTTGAGGCTTCTGTGCAGCGTACTGCTCCTCACCCCTCGCTGGCTGACATGTTGGAATGGCTGCACGATATAGAGAGATATTACCGACATGAGTATCCTTCACTAGAAGAGCTAAAAATTTGTAATTCAAACAGGTCAAGGAGGTTGTTGTCAACAGAAGTGGATTTACTTTTGTTTTAATTTTTTAATTGTCATCAACTGGTGACCAGTAAGATTGCAAATAAAACCTCACCAAGGATCTGGATGGACAGCTTAGGCAAATTGCTCATGGCCTCGCTGTTTGGCCAAGGGAAGTGAGATGAATAGGGGAAAATCTTAAGTTAATTTCTCAAGAAAAAGAATCTAGAAAATATAGTCCATAGAGGGTGAAGAAGCTTAAGAGAGTAGAGTAAGTATTTTGACAAGAAAGAAGAAATACAAGCTTTCTCAGCACGTCCTGGTGAGAGGGGGAATTGAACTGCAAGACTACAATGGGCCCTACTCTCTGGGCATATCGCTTGGTAAGAAGTCAGCTTGCTTGTGTTTCCTTCCCCTGTATTTCAATCCTTATCTTTCAGAAAGATACCTGGAGAGTAAACTCCTCCTCCTCCAAATCAGATATGAGAACTTGCCAGACATGCAAACCTTGCCACGGTCTTGGGAGAGAATTTTGGAGCATGATAGTAGAAGCATGGTTCCAGGTATTTTCATAACACCTCTTGTATGTCTTGGTGGGAGCTTAATGCTGGCATGATGGCCCTGGAGACTGAAGGCCACTGAACCTGCCCTATGCAACTGCATCAATGTCTGTCACTTACTGCCAGCACTGGGGGATTGTATTTGGTATGTGGACACTTGTTCTCTGGGAACTGGACTGAGACCCATGGACCAATCATTATATGGCAACAACTTGAAGTTGCTGCAAACCAGGACTTGACTAGAATTGGGGTCTTTGAATAAAGGCAAAAGGCTCAGTATCCCACTTTACCAGTCGTCCTAAGTCTAGATATTGTATTATTGGTGGATTATTCCCCTCTTGTCCTCGATCCTTGGTAATCCATAGACCTTTCCAGTTTATGTCTGAATGATGATAAAAATAACACTTGTTTCAACATTAATGGCTTCTTTTCTTTCCTCCCAACTTAGACACTCTGCTGAAGGTCTCCTTTCTGGGGACTCTGTGAGAGGTTTTATTATTAACCAGCCTGAAGAGAGAAAACGCCAGGGTTTTTGCTGAATGAGTCTTTTGGATGCCCAGAATAATACCTTGTTCAGGATACCCATGAAGAAGCTGGATTTGTTGAATGAGCTAGCCCAGGAGGGAGAAGGGGCTCCCTTGCTCTCTACTATGAACTAGATAGTCTGTTAAAAATCAAATGAGCCTGCTGTGGGAGCCCTTTGGCACCTGATGTGAGCAGCACTTCTATTTCCTTGGCTGGAAAATGACACACGTGGGCCTTCTTTAGCTCCAGGAGAGCTGACAGCAGCAACACTCGTGAACTTTTTGTACATTAAAGGAAAAACGTTTTTCATTAAAAATTGTGTCTGAGTACATGTGATTAATGGCACACTGCAGTTCTACCCCAGGTAGCTAAATAAGTTGTAGAGCAAAAACCTCAACTTAAAAATATGCCTTGTGTGATACTTACCTGCTATTGTATGTAACAGTAAAGATTGATGCAGTCTGAAGAAAACTGTCCCTGATTGCTGACAAATGCTCAAAAGAGGCAATGTTTCCATTCAATGTCACTGTTACCCCCTATACAATTAATTAGTTTCCCCTTTGGTTTGTGTGGGGCAGAGCCAAAGAAAAACATTTTCAAAATGTGATAAAGCTGCACATACTGCCAGGTGCAGCTGTCCTTTTGGAAATGACCTGTAATGTTTTCTAGATTGACTAGATTTCAAACACTTTGGAACAATTAATAGATATCTGTGCTTATGTAGAAAATTCTACTTTGTTTCTACTTTACTGCTGTAGTCTGTCCCATGAGGTAAAGTCATTAATATTTAAAAGTCAGATGCTTCTCTGTTACAGGACAGACAGAGAGAAGCAATTAAAATTTGCTTTATAGCGTCAGCCGGGCAGATGTAAGATGCTTCCTATCAGTGCTGTTCTCAGCAAGGTTCCCTGACTTTAGCACTTGCCTTTGGTGCAGTCTTCTTACTAGTAGAATCTTGGTCTTCTGCAGAGGAGAGATTATCCAGTGTGCTGTGCTTCAGAAAATTGGTGTGTGGTTAATGGAAGCCTGGTGGTTTGGAATGTAGTCTTCTCTAGAATGAAGGTGTTGAGAATACCAAAGTCATTTCACTTTAATACCTGAAGATGGACTTGACTTTTGTCCTAGAGGGAAAGGGGAGGTCTTGTCCATGCTAGGCAGATCCAGTAGCAAAAATGTATTAAAAGTAAAATTGTGAAAAGTTTAACATGTTTTCATCTTCCTCCACAAGGGGGTGGTATTGTAGCAGTTCTTGTCCCCTGCTAATCGCATTCTCTTCCTAGTAGTTTTTCAGGGGGTTGGAAGTAACGTAGTGCCGGGAGAGGGAAGGGCTTTGCAGTGTGGAAGAGAGGGAGAAAGTGGACTATTGTGGCATTGCTTACAATTCCCACCAGAAAGACATGGTAATAAAGTGCTGCCCTTTGCTGTCCAGAGCTCCCATTTCTTCTGGCAGGTTTGATGCAATGGAGATTTTGAAAGCAGTATGTGGACCAGTGTCTTCCATGCACCCTCATCGGAGCAGATGCTGTCTCCTGGGGCTGTGGCACGTGTGCTGAATAGGGAGCACAAGACTTAACTACCACTTTCTAAAAGTCTGTAGCACAAGCTGCTAAGACTTTTTTGCATGTTTCTCCTGAGTAGAGAACTTGGGGTGGGGGTGGGGAGGGTGCTTCAAAACCCACTGAAAGCATTGCCTCAAGAGAAGTCTGAAGGAGGGTGTGTTCTCTTACTGGGCAAGCTTGGTCCCCTTCTCTTACTGGTGACACATGCAGAGGGCAGAATAGACTCCAACTGTTAGCCCTTAATCTGTACTTGTCACAACCCCCCCTCCAGTCTAAGTGAAGAGATGGGCTTTACTGTTGGGAGACGAGTGAACCCCAAGCCTGAGGGCTCTCGGTTCTGCAGCAAACAACTTGCAATGCTTCACGCTCTCTCAGTGAGATGGAAGGCTGCTGACAGCTGTACAGATACAACACAGGCACCTACTCTCTGGCCATTGCAGTGACCCAGACCAACACAGTCACTGGGCTGAGCACCAGGCAGCTTTCCCTTTGAAGGCTTGTTCAGAGAGAGATGAAGCTTCTTATTTCATGTCCAGATCCTGTGAAATGAATGGGAATTAAACCTGCTCATTGGGGGAGACAGAGAAATGCCACTGTTCTTTGCATTTAGAGCCAACTGACTCACAAGCCCAAGGGACCATTTGCCCACACGAGGGCACTGCAAGACCTGCCTAAGGAGGTATTGAACGGAAGGGAAGCCTATTAGGAGAAAGTTTTAGCTGGCTTAGCAGCTACAAGAGCCTCCTGCCTGCTGACAGTGTTAGCCTGGGAATTCTATTTCTTTTACACTTTTAATTGTGCTGGAAGATAAGAGCTGGCACCCTGCCTTGGCTGTGACTCAGACCTGTCCAGCAGCAGGGGTGTTGACTGGGCATGCAGCACCCTGCATCTCACTGAGCTGGACTGAGGGCACTGGTATAGGAGAGGTCTGCTTGTGCAGTAGCTGCCTTGTGAGTGACAGTGCTTGTTTTTCTTGGCCTGAGGCAATTGGTGAGCAACGCCTGGGTGGCTTCAGGGTGAAGAATCTGCCACTTTCCCCTCTGTGCCAGAGAAGGATGCAGGGAAGAAGCTCTAGAATTTGAGGGAGATAAAGCTCCTAGCTCCTCCTTTTTACAGTCTTGGAGATTTCACCACCAAGACTCTGTCCTCCTTTAACCTCCTTCAAGAGCTGGATGCTGACTTCTTGGGTTAATGGCCTCTGTCCCTGCTCCAGCACTATTTATAGGGTAATGCTCACCTATATGTGCATTCATGGCCAATTGGCTGACGGGTGGGAAACCCATGTGCACGTGGGTTCTGTGAATATCCTGCAAAAATCTCTCACAGGAATTAGGCTGTGCAATCAGTAAAGTGGCAAGTATCCCAGAGCCTTCCATTGGCTCATCTTCCGCCCAGGGAAGTGAGATAAGAACCCTTCCTCCTGCATGGTTTTAAGGTAAAGAAGCTGATGCAGTGAAGAGGTCGGTTTGGGAGAGCAGCCTTAAGGAACCCTGCCTCTTTATGAGCACATGTGCCAAAGAAATGTCAGTAGGACAAATGCCCCACCTTTGGAGGAGAAGCACTCTTTTCCCCTGACAAAAGGCATTTTCTTACAGCATGCTCATCACTAACCAAAACCTGCCAAATTCCAAAGGGGTAGCCGTGCTAGTCTATTGTAGAAAGACAACAGAGTCCAGGGTTGCTGCAGCCCAGTGACAGACCAGTAGAAATTATGAAAATTTCCCTGTGTATCTGGCAGTGAGGCAGCCCAGCACCTTGTTTCTTTTCATCTCATCTTCTTTCCTAAAATTTATTCCCCCTCTTCTCCACTACTACCACTACCTCCAGCCTCTGAAATGCAGCACCTGGATGGGTTGCATTCCAGATCAACTTGGTTTGTGACCATGTGTGTCCCATGCAGTGACACAGTCATCGGTTAAGAATTAATATCCCTTGGCTTCTACCTTAGATTCATCTCATCTGGGTTCCCCTGAAACCCTGCTTGCTTCTCCTGGGCTAGAGGGGGGAGCTGAGGAAGGTGAAAGAGGAGGACTGAGGCTGTACTGTGCAACTTCAGAGTTCAGGTGACACTCTGAGTGTTCCAAATAGACCCTGTTGCTCTTTTGCTTGTCAGGGTTTCAGGAGCAAATGCTGGCAGTGTTCCCTGGGTCAATACATCATCCAAAGTGCTGGCCTTTGGAGTGGATCTCAAAGGAAGCTCCCTCCTCCTAGTAGAAATTAAAGATCCCAAGAGCTAACCTGGCATCCTCAGTCATTTCCCTCCCTTCTCCCCAATTTCTATGGGTCTGAAACAGTGGAGGAGCTATTGAAGGAGCTAATGCTGCCAGGACATAGCTTGGTTTATAAAATGCTTTGAGGACAAGAGTTTGGCAGTGGCGAGGAAGCCCAATTCAGTTCTCATGTGTGGCAGAAGGCACACACCTTCCTTCAGTGTATCTGTTGAAGCTTAGTCCTCATCCACCCATGTTGTATACCTGGCCTAACCAGCAGGCTACGAGAAGGTGCTTCTAACGGCCCTCTTCACATGCAGGTGAGTGTGTGCAGAAGGCTTCGAACGCTTCGTACGCTTCGTTATAGGAACAGCTGGTGCCGACACATCCCATCAGTGTATTGGCATCAAGCTTACATGTTTTACGGGCCTTCTTGGGCCTGCTGTGTGACGACTACCAGGACCCATGACTGTGAAATAAATGGAAGCACTTGCACTCCATCAGGGCCTGCATCCCCCTGCGACCATCATTCTCCTGTTCAAAAGCAGCATCAGGGAGGACAAAGCAAAACATGAAATCCAGCCCAAAGTGCTGGTCGTGTGAGAGCCAGCTCTTGCAGGAAGAGGCTGACGGAAAACATGCAAGGCCCTGCCACAGACACTGATTATCAGTTTCTTGAAATGTCATTGAGCAAAATGGGCTGACGCCCTTCTGGTTTTTGAGGGATGGAATCCGAGAGGGCCAGCAGCTCCATCTAATGAAGAACAGCTTTGCGGTCTCATTCTCAGCGCACAAGACATGAAGCTGGCAAAGACAATCGTCCAAAATGGACCTCTGTTGCGATCAAGAGTGAGGTATTTGCCTTGGTCACCAGATACATCAGGAGACAATAAATTATGATGTTCACAGAAACAGGCAAGCTGTGTTCTGCCTGCATGCCTCCATCATTACATGTAACTCAATCCGGAAACCTCTCCACGCTGACCGCAAGCTTCTTAAGGGCAGCTTCACAAAGGCAGAATAAGGTACAAGCCTCTATGAGTGTGCCATCTGTTTCCAGCCAGTCAAGAGCCAGGGATTTGTGCTGTGTGCCCTTTGCCCTTTTCTAGCCTTCTTCAGCTGAGGCTGTTGAATTGCTGTGGAGAGACAGGCTGAGATTTTCAAAACTGGGTGCCAAATTCCTGTTAAAATGAGTGGGAATGAATTTCCACATCCTTTAAGAAGGTTTGTGACCCTTACCATGATGGTGACTCTGGAATGTGACCTTGCTAGCTGTGAAATTTGTCCCTGTACATAACGTGGTGTCACACCTGGATATCCTACAGAGACTGCCTAGTGCCAAGTATAATGGAGTTGGAATTTGACTAGGACTCTTGAGAGCTCATTAATCAGGAAGCCATTTTCAATGCATAATAGCAGAAACTTTATTGAGCCTATAAATTTACAGACAATACTACCTAGTCATCAGATGGCATCCTTAGTTAGCCTTACACAGATATGTCTGTCGGTTATGTGGAACTTTATACAGAGAACCTTCATTTAACTTTATTTTTCTAGTGTTCATGTGGTTATGGAGAAATGCTTGAAAATGTGATCCAATGTAACGTGAAGACTTAGAAGTCAGAAGACAAACAAAACAAACCAGAAACAACCAATTTAATTTTTTAGTCTAATGATTTTTTAATTATTGCCATGATAGTGGGGGAGCTTTTCCCATGAATTAAGTTAACTAATTAATCAGTGAATCAGGGTTGGCCACGTTGCTGTACTTTTGAAGAATACCATGAGATCTTGATGGGTCACAAGTGGCCATGACCTCGTTCTGATTCCAAACGGGGCAATGTTGGGTGCACCCTGCATTGCAGATGTGATTATTTCATTGTGCTGTAACATTCGCTGCTGACGTGCCTTTGATGGCATTTGTCTACAGTTCTCTGGGACGGTCCAGATGCACCTTCACATCAGAATACCCTAATTGAATACAACTGTGAGTTGAGATTAATTTCAAAAACTGTACATTATAGCTCAGACAGCCTGCCAAGATCCCCAGCTGTTAACAAGAATGCCTTTCCTCACATGTGTTTATTTCTTTTAAGCCAGGATCCATCAGAATCGCTGCAGGCTTCCTGCACTGAAGCTGGGAAATCAGGACATCACTAGTTTGCATTGTGTAGGAGAAGGTGGTTTCTACAGAAATGATACATATTGCACAAAATGCAGCTTTGCTTTTGAAAACTGTGGCAGGCAGGGAGGGAATGGTTCTTTGGACAGAAACTTGGCTGCATCTGAAAACAGCTATCCAGTCAGTGTTCCCAGCCACACCATGCAGGTTCCATGACCTGCACGCTCTGGGACAACAAACTTTCCCGTGCAAAAGGTATGTCTCTGATGAGCACTACCAGGGCCAGGCCACTGTAGCATAAAACCCTTGCTGCTGTGATGAAGGGGTTTTCCTGTCATTGTAGTAAATCCACCCCTTGAGAAGCGATAGCTAGGTTGACACAAGTTCTTTGATCTAAGCCCTGTCTGCAGTGTGGATTAGGTCAACCTAACGACATCACAAAGCTTTTCACAGCCCTGAGTGAGATTAATTTAACTCTTAGATGTGGACCAGGCCAAAGTCTTGCTTTTCCACAACTCTTCCTCTTGACTGTCCCATTACAGGCTGTCACATGCCCTGTCTGCAGTTAGTGCCTCAGTTTCCTTTCAGGCTATGTAACTCAGTCCAGAAGCAAACTAATTCAATAACTGTTTGTTTGGAGGACAGGAGTGGGGATGGGGAGACAAACTGTCTTCATTAATAACTAATAAACAACAACAAAAAATAGCTCTAGCCTTCAGTTTCTTTCTCCCCAGAGTCTTATTCTTCACCTTTTGTCAGTAAATTACCAGCTGCCCCTCTTGCCTTCCCAGGTTCAGATGCTCTAGCCTGCCCACCCTGGGGTTCAGTTTGTCTCCCCTGTCAACACACTCTTCACCTTCCTTCTTCTTTTCCAGGAGCCAGGCTCAAACTGGCACCAACTCTCTTCCTAGAGCTTATTGGCTGGAGCACCCTACAATCACCCATCCCCAGGGAGCCAGACATTTCTCTTAGGGCTCTCACAGATGTTTAGTCATCATTCAGGGCTCTCCCCACTTCCATCATCTCTAGGTAGTCACAGGCCTTCTCCAGAGGGAACCCTCCCCTCCTCTGGGCAATGTCTTCTTTATAGAAGTCTGCCAGGCTCCCCCTAACTCATTGGCTATATTTCTAATTAGCTAAAGGGTGCCACCTGCAGCACCTGACTGCTCCCAGGTATAACCTGCCAGGTCATCATCAGTTAGACCCTGATCTTTCCTGAGGGATCACATGGCACTGAAGATGCCATTTTGAAGAGTATGCTGCTCTATCCCTTCAGGGCAGGGGTAACATGCTCTTCAAAATGGCATCCCTCATTCAATAGCAGGCAAATCCACATCTGGCTTTGTCTCTGTGCACGGCAGGGGACAACCCACCCACACAGAAGACTGTCCAGTTTAAACAAGATGTATGGCCTTCCCGTATCTGTCTGATCTCATCCCTGCAGTATCTGAGGGTCTATCGTGGGACTCAAAGACAGACGTTCTGTTCCTCCAGCTGGGAAATGAAGAATCTTCTAGGTGTTCAATCAGCATTCAGTGCCTGACGTGCTTGGCTTACAAGAGTTCTGCTTAACTCTGTGCCTGCTTCCAACTGTCTGTGCAGAATAACAAGAAGAGCTTCCCAGAGCTGCACCCAGACTCTCTGCGTCGGAAGACCAACCCTTAAAGGCACAGCTCCTAAAACCATATCCTCTAGTTCTCTGGGGACACTTATACTGGAGGCTGAATCTCCATGACTCATGAGGCAGGCTGCTTGATGACAGCAGTCTCTGTATGTAGTCACAGGAGCATCACGGTCCATGTGACTAATTCACCCTGTGTAGACACATATGGACATAACAAAGTGAATTGGAGCTACTTTATTCCTGGAGAATGTTTCTTAAGAAAGTATGCTGGGCAGCATGCTGTCTTTCAGGAATGCAATAAAGCAAGATTAGCAGTTGGAGCTACCTTGTTAAAAGAGAGCACAAAGCCCATGCTGTGATTTTCAGCGCTGTCCCTCTCTGATTTAATGTGAAAATGGTTACTTTTCATTTGCAGGAAAAACACAAATTAATAAATCAGGTACTAAAATTTCAATACCCACAAAGCGTTTATAGAAACAGCTGATTTTTATCAGCTAGTTTCTAATTGCATATAAGTAACATGGAATCATCTTATAATGTGATGCAATCTGGAAACATGGGGGATTTGCTAAAGGTAATTAAACTTCCAGTGCATTTTCCTCTCCTCTGCCCCTTGCTTTCCCCATTGCCGCATCACTGAGCGCTAATCAAAGTTCTTTCTTTTGGTCTTGTCACCATCAGAGCAAATATAGGGCCTACTGAGCCTGCCAGATGCTAATAGCATGGTGTCTGAGGCATACGAACATGTCTAAAAGCTGCACTCAACCCTCACTGAAGTGACAATGACTCCAGGCTTGCCAGCCAAATGAATGTGCTGGATGAACCAGTTTGAATGAAATAGGAACCAAACCAGAACCTCTGTGCCAATTTTCTGTGTGTGTGTGTGTGTGTCTGTCTTGGGTATAAATCACTGCAGTTTGCGGGCATTAAATGCAATTTTAAGAGAAGCACTACCCAAAAGCCTATTGGAACAGATCTCTTGCCTAAGGTTCAGATAGTTACATTTGCTTGGTTTTTTCTTTCTCTCTATCCTTCTTCTTGTGTAGGGGTGTCAGCAAGGAGGGGGACTTTGCACTGGGTTCTGAAAATGGACAAAGTAGGGTTTGTTCTGACTTGCTTTTCTAGGAAGTTCCCTCACAGTCTAGCACGTAAATGCCCAAAAATGTCCTGTAGTACTTTTAGTTTCTGTTTTCTTGATGAGTGAGCCTGGCTAGGTGGGTCACAGATAGAGAGGAGCTGTCTGAAGTAAGCTGGACCTAGCAACCATGTAGATGTGCACAGTATAAGACCCTAAATAGAGACAAGGGCCAGTGAGGGCTTTGATGCGTAGGACCAGTGAGGGCTTTGATGCGTAGGACCAGTGAGGGCTTTGCTGCGTAGGACCAGAATCTTTGATCCAGAAGTACACAAGAGCCAGAAGGATGTGCAGGACACAGTGTAGTGTGTTCTCTATGGACTGGTCCAGCTCAAGGGCTGTGTAGCAGCCCTGCTAGATGCTCATCTGAGGTACATGCCCAGACTCCCAGCCTACAAAAGAGGTGGATAAAGGTGCCAGTCATTTTTTTTGGTAGAAGGCTTTCAGTCGTGAGCCCTCTGTGTTGATCAGCCTCACCCAGTGCCTTGTCTTGATTTATGGCTCCTGTTCTGGCCTGCAGGATTCTACTTCATTCTGGCCCAGACCCATGTTTGAAACACCAGGCTCTGGCCTCATAACGTTGAGTGACTGTCTTGTCTCCTCACCTCAGGAGTTGGTGGTGCAATCATCACATCTCTGGGTCTTTGCTGGCCGTGAGGAGGTCTACAGCCTTGGGTTGTGTCTCACCAATCTACTTCCATTCAAACTCACTCCGAGGCAAATTTCTTCTCCTTGAGTGTCATCTTTGCCTATAATGACATCTGAAGTGATGTGGTGCAGCTGAGCCTATTGATCCCCTAATGCCTTGGCAGCTGGTGCATAACCGCAAGCTGGGCAGGGTGGATATAAGCAAGAACAATTTGACATTTAGGGTTTAACTCTTTGAAAGACAAGCATTTAATGACAAGGGGGATTCACCTTAATTTTCCCTAGCCTGTTAAATAATATGTATCACCATGTTCTCAAGAATCTAGCCCTCTTTCCCCCCAGCATGCTGGGACCAGTGCCTGATGTGGTCTGAAAGGGGGCTACCATAATCCGGGACCAGCAGTTTTAGTAAGACACGCATGTATTGTGTGCCCATCAGCAACCTGCTTAATTTTTATCTCCCCTCCACCCATGTCTGAGACCCTCTGTGACTCACTCGTACTTTCAGCATTGACTGGGACTCACACACACAGGTGTTTAGCACCTGACTCAGAACTCCAGACTTTCCCAGTTAGATGAAAAGCAGTACTTTCTGGCCTCCTCACTAGTGAGGAGGACCAGAACACCCTGGTTTCTAGGTTTGAAAGTTGAATTTGCCACCATGGCATTTAGCCATATAGGAAATGGAAAAGGGCTTTGGAATTTGGACTGCAGCTTATGTTTTAGTTTGGGTTATAAGTGCCAGGAGCCATTTAGTTTCATGAGCCCCCATGGCTTTCACACTTCTCGCAAATTTTCATCTTGGCCTTAAAGAGAACTCCTTTGTGATTGCAGGTGGCTACAGGGGCTTCGTAAGTTTTTATCCACTCAGAAATCAAACAGCCTGCCCTCTTGTACAGGAACTGATCATCTGCCTGGGTTCACACTGAGGCTTCTTCAGTGGTTTTGACTTTATTACAGCGTTTGTCCTGTTGATTCATTGCTGAGTCCCAAGGAGAGGGAGGGCTTGTTAATCCTCTAGATGTGAGTTGAATTGGAAGACATGGAAATGGGAAACAAGCTTTGGTCTTCTGAGCTGAGGGGAGGCTACAGCGGAGTCGAGAATTAAGTCATGCCAACAGGGGAATCCCTGGAACGAGAGGCTTTCTGGGCTAGTACGCCTTATCTGGCTCAGTCCAGCCAACCACATCCAGTCCATCCTGTCCATGTTGCTGTATAGGCCAGCTCTCCAGTGCTGCACATCTAGTTCAGCCAGACTCAGCATATGTAGTCCAGTCTAATTCACCACCTTATCTGCCAGCTCTGGGAAGGTTTTATTAATCCACCTTCCTTCTTTTCCCCTAGGCCCTTTTACTCCTCTCTCTCTCTCTCTCTCTCTCTCTCTCTCTCTCTCTCTCTCTCTCTCTCTCTAGCTGTAGAAACAAGTCTGCAGTCGGTGTCCCTTGAACTCATTTGAACTCCTTGTCCCGGTTGCCTTCCCCTCTAATCCACTCCAGATGTCCTAGAACCCTTTATGTTTAGCAGTTCTGCCTTAGTTCCCAACTTAGTTGCTGTTTCCTAACTCTTAAATTTAGCTCCCTTTGTTTTCAAACCTTCTAACCAGTTTGAGCAAAAACAATTCTATTTCCAAACCTAATTTAGAAGAGGAGTCTGACAGCTGCCTTGTAAAAGGCTTCAAAAACCACGTTTTAGAAAGAGCACTGCCTTCCAGTGCACCCACATTGGAGATTGCATTTAGAAAAATCATCCTAATAACCCATTTCATTTAAGGCTCCCTCAGCACTTCAGCCTTGTGACCCCTCCACAAAGCAGGGAAATGTGGGTTGTTAGCCTGCTGTTGCACAGGCTCAGGAAGTTCAAGTGACTTTGCCTGAGGTCACTAAGCTAGGCTGTGGCAGAATCAGCAATAGAAAGCAGGTTTCTCTAATTGCACTTCCCCCTACTTTCCAGATAGCCTTATTTACAGGGAGGTGACTGGACACTGCTCTGCCACATTCTGCCTGGGTGGTGAGGCTCCTTTTGGCCAGGAGAGCAGGTGGATGGATTGGAAGCCATGCAGAATTCATTAGCAGCACAGCTATACAAAGGAACTACAGTCACAAGCTCTCTGTGGCCCACACTTGTTTGTCTGATACTCAGTGACTCTTAGGCTATGTCTACACTAGCAATTTAGATCGACTTAAGGAAGCTTACGTCAACTTAAATTACTTCATGTCCACACTGGACTTTCATTAAGTTGACTTAAGAAATTCCTTAAGTCGACTTAATGAAAGCTTAAGTCGACTTATTAAGAACCGCTGGGTAGGTCGACCTAAACCTCCTTAGGTCGACTTAACCCTTCTTTAGGTTGACCTAAGCCCAGTGTGGACGCTTAAGTCCACTTTGTTAAGTCGACCTAAGGGCAGTTAGGTCAACTTAACAAAGTGGACTTAGTCCATGTCCATCAACACCACTTTGTTATGTCAACTTAATAAGGTCGAAGTCAACCTTATTAAGTCGACTTAACAAAGTCGACCTAACTTTTCCTAGTCTAGACATAGCCTTAGTGTATAAAGCCATAAACAACACAGGGCCAGCCTGATTCAGGGGGTCATCTCCTGCCCCATATTCCTCTGGCATAATGAGATCAGCAGGGCTGGAACTACTAGCAACCCACTTTATAATCTGAAAGTGGTGGGCCTTCTCCATCCCAGCCTCCCACCTGTGCAATCTGGGGTGCATTGAGCACTGTCTTGGAATTTCAAACTAGCACATTATGAGTGGGGAGAGTTTCTGGGTCCTGCTTGCACGCTCGGGGGTTCAGTGAGGAAGTGTGTGAGCTGGGAGCATTATTCACTATGGAATGAGCCAGCCTAGAACTAGCTTGCTTTTGCTGGTACATAGATACTTTCCTCGTGGATTTAAGTATTTGTTTTATGATAAAATCATAACGCCCAAAGAAATTTGTTAGTCTTTAAGGGTATGTCTACACTAGAAAAAGTTAAGTCGATTTTTTTAAGTCGACTTAAATAAGGTTGACTTAATATGGTCAACGTTATTAAGTCGACTTAACAAAGCGGACTAAGTCGACTTAAAGTTAAGTCGACTTAGTCCGCTTTCTTAAGTCGACTTAACTGGCCTTAAGTCAACTTAATAAAGTCGATTTACGGGTTACTCCCCATCCACATCATCCTTAAGTTGACTTAAGGAGTCGACTTAAGGCTTAAGTCGACCTAATGGGCGGTTGTTATTAAGTTGACTTAAGCTTTCATTAAATCAACTTAAGGAATTGCTTAAGTCGATTACTGAAAGTCAGGTGTTGACATGGAGTAATTCAGGTCAACTTAAGGGACCTTAAGTTGACCTAAATTCCTAGTCTAGACATAGCCTAAGGTGCCGCAGGACTCTCGTTTTTTGCTGTATACAGACTAACACGGCTACTCCTCTGGAATAAAATCATAGATTCATATACAAATAGTAATGCTGGAATGCAAGAGCCTGCAGGCCACGTCCTGCATGAAAGCTAAGCACATATATATAGGACCTTTTACCTACATAAATACAATAACTGACCTTTGTCAAGTTAGGGGCACTGCCTAGTCCATGCCCAAACAAACTTTGGAAGTACACCACAAAACCAACTGAAAGGGCCGGAAATAATAACAGGTGTGAAGAGCATACTGGAAAGGAGGTGTATTTGTCATTAATACACACAAACCTACCAGCCTATAGACTAAGTGCACCCCAATAATTTGTGGGTGAAGATGTCACATTTGGACTTTATGTAGGGTATAAAAAGGGCAAACCAGGTTAGTAGGGTGCAGTCATCAGCTACTTCTCCCGTAAGCTTCTTTTACTTAGTGCTTGCTAGAATCTTTGTGCTCACTGTGCACTTAAGCATTACTTATAACTCTCAGCTCTCTAGCACAGGCAAGCCCTCCACCCAAAATCTGAGGACTGGACATCTTTCCCAATCAAGTCATCATCAGGAAAGTGTGTGAGTATATTAATCCAAAGCACACAGTGTAAATATATATATATGGTTCTTCTAATCATTACCCACTTGATCAATCATTTGTCTATCAGTTTATGCTATCTTAATAAAAACTTATAAAATTATACAAATTCAGTTATCAGTGAGCATTCCTGTTGTGCACCCTGGGGTCCTTGTAAAACCTCTCTGGAGCCTGATTCTGGGAAGGACCTCACTATCTTCTGATTAGATCCATTGATGAGCCTATAACCCTGTTCAAATTACTAAACATCTAGAAATCAGCCAAAACAAGGTAGGGTGAGTTGAGCTGCTCTGCCTTGGGGAGCAGCCTGTTTTGTCTCTCTCTGTTTTGAGGTTCTTGCAGGTTATTGTTCTCAATTCTAAGGAACAAAGTGGTGTTGTGCTGAAGCCTTCCAGCAAGAGTATTGTATGTTTTTATCTAACTTTTCTGTGTGTATGCTGTGATCCAAACAGAATCTTTTCCCCCAATGTGCACACAAGTTCTTCCATGGCATCCAGCATGGCTTTTCCTTTCTGCTTTGGTTTATGCATGGGAGGCTTCATATTGTTCTTTTTCTTGGATTGCGTCCATGCTCTGGGATCCATCCAGGCACACTGAGTTTCATTACACACCAAAAGGGGAGGGGTAGAGCATATGAATTAAAGCTGTTATCGTTATTCTGAGAGAATGAATTCCCCATACATCAGTGGTGGGGGCTTGGAAGGGAGTAACTGCCAGTGGGATAAATCTGCCTCGGGGTGTGTGCCTGCCTTTCCACACAAGCGGCATTTACCTAGCCACAGAGTCAATCTGCCCTGGGAGAAAATTCCTTCCCGACCCCAAATATGATAATCAGCCAAACCCTGAGCATGTGGGCAAGACTCACCAGCCAGATACCCAGAAAGAATTCTCTGTAGTAACTCAGAACCCATGTCCCATCACAGGCCATTGGGCACATTTACCGCTAGTAGTCAAAGACCAGTCAATGACCAAATTAGGCTGTCCATCATACCATTCCCTCCATAAACTTATCAAGCTCAGCTAGGCTTCTTGCCACCCATTCTAACAGTGACAGTCATGAAATACAGCAGCTTCCATGTCTGTACTACCATTTTGTGTTACCTCTAACTCCATAATTCATTCTTATGTGTCTGTCCTTCGCTAAGGTTTGGGTGACCAAACAATCTTCTTATGAACTCGATTGGTGATTCCAACTTTTCCAGCTTCACTTCACACCCTTTTGGTTTAACCCTCATTCAGATCATTTTGTGGCTCCCCACTTTCATATTCCCTGTAATTTTATGTACTTCATTCATGTCCCCTTCCTCTTGCCTTACAAATGCAAAATGTGGAGCTGGAGGCAGGGCAGGGAGAACAGACTGGGATTTGAGCCAAGTCTAGAAATATCTGACAGGTGTCAAGTGTTAGGGATGAGAAGAAGTGTTCAGGACGGACTAACTGGCAGTGACAGGCTAAACATGAGCAGAAGAAAATTTAGGCTTAGACATTAGGAAAACATTCCTAGCAATGAAGTTGATTAGGTTATGGGAGAGGCTTCCAAAGAGCTGTATCCTACAGTTGCTAGAGCCTGGGTCACATGCACCTTTAGGAACCTTCCATGCAAATAACCCTGCCTTGGTTGGGAACAGATTGGATATTCTACAGGGCCTTTTCCATAGCTCCTAGTTATGCCCTAAGAATAAATGTTGTTTATTGGCTCAGAACAAAGAGACCTCACCCTCCAAATCTTGTTAAAGAGGATTCAATTATCTGTGATGCTTAAAGAGGCCCCATTACTGTAGAAGTTGAGCACTTCCCAGTGGTGAATGTATTTATTCTGATAGCATCCCTGTGTGGCAGGGCCATGCTATCATTCCCATTTTACAGAGGAAAAATGAAACACAGAGAGGTTAAATGACTTGGGCAGGGTCACCTAGGGAGTCTGTGACAGCACCAGCAATTTAACCTGGATCCCAGGTCGGCATTCCTAACCACGGAAAAATCCTTCCTCTTCAGCTGTCTAGGAAATATCCAGCATGAGGTTCAAAAGCAAGAGATTTCACCTTGAATGTTGTTCATGTGATGGTATCAAATAGGGTAACTCACGGTTGTTTACGTTTAATTGCTTCTCTACGGAGCCCCCCGATGCAGGCTGGGCTGGAGTATTTTACCTGAGTTAGTTCTGCAAGTGGAAAAGAAGCAGTTCTGCTTCTTAGAGATGACCATCTTGTTGCTGTTTGCCGCAAAGAGGGGTTTGTTCTTTATAAATATGTCCATGAGTCAGACGTCAAAAATGGGTGTGGGTGGGACTAGGAGAGAGAGGAGTTTGGAAAAGAGAAAAGGTTTTGAAATGTTTCTGAATCCCTGGCAGGAGCTCAAAGCCCAGCTGTCCGTGGCAGACAGAGCTGGAGTGACGTCCCAGACACAGACACAATGGCCTGCTAACAAGGAATTAGTGAATAATCCAAAGCTCCCATTTGCATTAATCATGTCTCTGCTGCGGACGTGTCAGGATAAGGGGAATCAGGCTGAGTCCCAAATCAAGGCAAAGAGGGGGCAGACAGCCTGAGTTTGTCAGGACAATCCTTATCTCTAAAAGCAGTGCACTGGCTAAGAGTCCCAGTGGTGGACAGACCTGCCTGGAGGTGCTGGGACTGGACACCACTATTGGCCTGAGCCCTAAAGATTTGGTGATTTGAAGAAAATCCAAACATGCTAGGGGGAATAATCCAGAGCCCTTGAGCTGGATACTGTTCCACCAAGTCTAAAAGGCTTTTTGGTTGAGTTTAACAAGATTAGTCTATAAGCCTTTGAGATGTCAGTTTGCTGGCAGGTTAGTATTCAGTAGTTTCTGCATTGCCAGGGAATGCGATTGCTCATTTCACTGGCTCGCTTTGATTTCACTAAATCCGACTATTGCTTTGTGTCCCAGTTAGCCTCATCTGCTCTTCAGTAAGAAGCTGAAGACAGAAGAGTCCAGGGAAAGGGTGCAAAACTGCCAACCTCAAGGAAGAAGAATCCCCTGCCTTCTTCCTTCTTTGAGAGATTCCGAGCCAAGGGAAAGACAGCAAGGCTGTGATGATGGGCCTGATCTGAATGCTGCTCTACCTGGGTGACTCTGAAGCTGAGGGATAAATTCCAGCAGCATCTCCTAGGACATCTTTGTTCTGCTGCTGCTGCTGCCACTGCTGCTCAGGGAGCTCACACCCTCTGACCAGTCCTTACCTCGGGTCTCCACTGACACTAATGCAGACAAAACAAATCACTCTTCAGACCCTGCAGTGGGAAAAGAAAACCTCCAAGCATATGCAGGGCATGATTCCAGGGCCACAGAGCATCCATGTCCCCACAGGAGTACATAGGAGGAGTACCTGCATGGTGCATCTGGATTGACTACTAGATGGGGTATTAAGCAGTCCAAGGACATTTTCTATGAATTTCTTGCCTGGATTCTAAGCATGGGCCAGAAAGATAGGCCAGTCCCACCTCACAATGGACTAACCTGTTAAAGAAATCCAGAGACACACAGGGACCTGTTCCCTTCCTCCTATCAGGGGTATAACAACCAGCCACCTTCGCACACTGCCACGTCATGGCAGCAGCCAGCAGATTTACAGCAGGATCGACAGCTATGGACTTGGAAGGGTTTGGTTTCCTCTGGAGTTCGTTACTTCGATGAGATCTCAGGGCTTCCTACCGAGCATGTTGCCTACATGCTAGCACGGGGCAGTGCAGACGTGGAGCCGTTCTATGCTGGGCCAGTGCGCATGCCACACCGGGGACATTAGAACTATAAAGAGGTGAACTGATTCAGACATTAGTCTATCTGTCTCTGGGCATTTACACCAGACTCCTTGCCAAAAGAGCTGGGTTCCTAGTAGAACTGGCCCAAACCTGAGCCAGGCCTCTTTAAGGTGGAGAAATTCAGCTAATTTCTGCATGTAGCTCTCCTCCACCTACGCTTCCACCTCTCCATATTGCTGCAGGCAGGGGGACTGCTCTTCAGAGTCTGCTGCGCTTTGTATCCATGCCTGGCTGGCTGCATCCTCAGAGCTGACTCTTGGTGCAGCAGGTCTGAAATTGCTGCAGAACCTTTAGATATTAGTTTAGTTTTTGCAAGTGTGGCTAGTGCCTGGTGAGGCTCTGACCCAAAACACAGCACTTGATAATAACCAGTGAGGAGAAGTAGAATATTGCTTCAAACTGCAAATAAACAACTCACAAGGAGGTGCCTTCTTGGGGTACAGTGATGATTTCATTTGCCTTTGTTCCAAGTATCTGAGAACTGCAGTTCTGCAGCTTGAATGACCGCTGCCTGTTACCCAGGGAGCCAAACTAATACAAAAGTAGCCATGCTTGGTGTATAAGGGGCACTCCTAAAGAGTGAACTGCTGCAAGTGGCTGGGGCTAAACAATCGCAGCTGTACCATCCCTCGTAAGGCACCATTTGCTTAACCTTCCCACCAGTAAAGTCCAACCAAACTATTAAAAACCTTGTCTGTCCTGCCAATCAGCCCTGTAAAGTCATAGCAATTTGCACCCTACTCTGTGTGAGGCATCTTGGCCCAATCCTGGGCATCACAACCTTCATTATGCTTAAAAATTTTACTTTAAAATTACTAAATAACACCACCCTGTAGTGCTAAAATCCAAACATGCTAGGGGGAATAATCCCATTTCTTTGCTTTCTTGTCTGTATTTTTAATAAATGCAGTTTGCTTTTATCTTTTATCTTGTTTCCCGGTGTTGTGCCTACCGAACCCATCAAACCTTAGGGCCTGAGCGATAGGTTGTAGCCAGTGTCCTGTAAAAGCTAGTCAGCTAATGCATGTTTTACATTTCTAATGTGAAGGGATGAGGGGAATAAACACACTCCACCTGAAGGGCTTCATTTGCCAGCTGATGAGGAGTGCTTTCCAGAGATGTGGTACATTCCTGTCAGTCACTTAGAAATTGCATTAGATGCCCAGGAAGCATTTCCTTTTATCAAACAATCCAAAGAAATCTTACAGAGGAGAGCACTGTGTGTAATGCTAAGGGTCTGACAGTGCCTTAGAGGAGAGCATGAAGCTTCACAATTTTGCTGGCTGCAGTTCTTAAAGTGCAGCAAAGCAAATGGAATGCAGAGGTATTTTACAAATCAGATGGAAGCTGTTTGCGCAGCTCAGATTCATTTTTAGGACATGCGTCAAAAAAAAAGGCAGTTTTTGCCTTACAAATAAAATACGGCAGAGAATATTCAAGTCAAACTCTGTGTCTGAGCCTAAAATTGGCAGTCAGACATTTTTGTGCAACTTTCTAGGAGGACTGTGAGTGAGTGACTGACTGACTGAATTCCTTATCCCCGCTGAGGTGTGAGTGATGCCATCAACTCCTACCAACAAACTCCAAACATGGTTTAACGTCCACCTCTGGGGTGTTACTCATCAGAGGGTATGGTTGGACGAGGGTTCTTTTGGCCATAGGGATAATAGCCCTATTTTCATCCGGTGACTCAGTGGAGGCCTTTGTAGTTTCATCAGAGGTCAGGAGGAAAAAACAATAGAGGGTTGAACCGATCCAGCCGGTAACCCAGATGAACATTAAGGGGACTAGATGTTGTTCCCATAGGGGGAATAGGAAGGACGAGAGAGGGGCACAGGGAGTTAATAGCAACAGGGGAAATATCAAACGAATCAGAAGAATTATGAATAAAAGGTTTTTATTTTCGATCAGCATGCTTATAATGGGTCTTAAGTGCCCTTTGCAAGATATTAATTAAGCAAGTTTCAATAAAGGTATTAATTCAATAATCATATGATTGTAAAGTTGCACTATTTCACTATTATGCTGCAGCAGGTCTTAAAGACAAAAGTAAATGCACATTGAAGGTTTAATTGCTAAAGCTATCCTTATTACACTGCTATTGCCCCTACCTTTAAAGGGGATTGCAGTCTAACCTCCACTGCTATTGCCCCTACCTTTAAAGGGGATTGCAGTCTAATCTACCTGTACTCCCAGGGCGGGGTGCTAAACTACTTGGTCCCTAACCTTATATCTATCTCCCCCCGTACCCTCGGGGACCAGGGTGCTAAAACTTAAGTTACTGTTTCATAAACCAGTCTTCACCGAGGTCTGTTGTAGTTTCTTAATACTCACCGAACTCTTACCGACGTGTCAGCTCCGTTACTCACAGGGAATGGGCTCTGACCTTTCTCGGGCGGCCTCTCACCGACGTGTCAGTTCCTCATTCACAGGGAATGGGTCCTGACCTTTCTCTGACCACGGATAGAGTTCACTTGCGCCTTAACTCTATCGTGGTTTGGCTACAGACAGAGGTCACTTGCTTTCAAAGCTGTAGCTTTGGGGCGTCTTACCTCTGCCGTGCCCTTACCGCCTGTCTTCACCATCTTTGGGGCTGCTATTTATGGAGTCTAAAGCCCCCTCGCACCCCTCCTGCTTTGTCCTTGTGGTTTTTTATTACACCTTTTTGCTGGGAATTCACGAGCTAATTATGCAGGGGGCTCATGAGCTTCCCAGTAACTTGGTTGCACAATACTTGAGTTAGTTCTCGTCAAGGAAAAAGGGAAGTCCAAGCTGAGCTGGTTCTCGTCAAGGAAAAAGGGAAGTTCAAGCTCTTCTGAACAGTAAATGATTGCAAATTTGTCTTTGGGAAGCAGCTTTTAGTTGCAGCAAGACAATTAAATATAAAATAATTTCAATTAATTTTTGCAGAGTAACGCCTGAGTTCTTGGCATAGGTCCAGGTGGGTTGTTATGTTTAGACCTTTGAAGACTGGTTCAGACTTGGGCCTATTCTTACTATAAGCTATACTATTACTAATAAGCATACTAATAACTAAGCACTAATAAGCATAAAAAACCCCTATCTAAACCTATTTTCTACACAAACAAGCATCCCCAACTCAGGTTCAGGGTTGGGTCTGACCCAGCTTCCATCTGGAACAGATTAAGCTGAGCTATATGAATTTTATAAGCAGTAATAACAAACCAGTGTACACATTAAGTTGATGTTAAGCGGAAGATGAGTGAGTATTTGTCTTAGAAGGAAAGGCATGGTAATGAGATGGAAACCTGAGGTTTTGCTCATAACCCCATCATGCACAAAATATTTAATAGAATTATTCCAGAGGAGGAGATTTACTGAAGGACAATTTGTTGAAGACAAATGGTATCTTTTAAAATATGTCTAATTTAGGGCAGGGGTGTGGATGCCTCAGAAGGCTGGGAGCTAGAGATTGCACCCTCGTACCTGCAGGTCACAGCATACCAGCAGTGGGAAGAAGCTTTGCTATGGGAGCTATTTGGCGGATAACTGTCTGTGTCAAAACACCCACCACACACAAAAGGCTTGATCCTACAAGATGCTGAGCACTAAGACCAAACCATCAAAGCATGTAACTACCTGCTGGACTGTAGGTGCTGACTGAGAGACTCCCCTGGACTTTAATGGCACCATTCATATGCTTAAAGTTCAGTCCAGGCTGAAGCACTTTGCTGGAGTAGGGCCATGATGATCAGCATCACCTTGCAGGCTCAGCAACGTGTCCCAGGGTGGACTGGGACCATAGAGACTGGACTCCTGTGCTGCCATGGGACCTCTGCAATGTGTTCTCTGTTGAGCTGCCCTGGTAACCTGGTTAGAGGTACAGCACAGGGGCTGGCTGCAGAGGGAGAACAGAACAGTTGGGCATGAAAGGCCATACTGGTTGCTCTCTGCAATCCAAAGTGCCTGTGTGTGTTGCTCTTTATTTGCTTTAGATCCCAGAGCCTCGGCTTACACTCAGCCACAGTGCTCTAGCTCACAGCCCTGGGATCTGGGTTTCTAGGGCTAGTGACAGGGCAGCCCATGGAGAGATACCCGAGAGGAGGCTGTGTGACAGGCCGACTTGGTGATGTTCCTCTGAGCACTCCTGCTCTTCCTGGGTGGCATGAGGGTGGGGGGAATTTTCCCATCTACTATCAGAAAACTCTGGAGGCTATTTCTTTGCTAGTTTCTTGCTGCAGCAATGTCAGACCCAGGACACTAAGAGTCGAGGTGGGTGAGGAAATGGTCCATAAAAGACATTAGCTCATCCTTAGAGCCAGTCCAAGGGTTTTTGGTACCCTAGGCAAACTATGATTTTTGCGCCCCTGCCAGAGGGCAATGCTTTTATTTTAAAAAAAAAAAAAAAAAAAAAAAAAAAGAGATAATATATTAATATATTTTTTAAAATAGAGAAAAAAATTCACTTCTATCTAATTTGGCGCCCCTTAAAGCTTGGCACCCTAGGCGACTGCCTAGTTCACCTCTATGGTTGGGCTGGCCCTGCTCACCCTCTCTCTCCTGTTGGTTAGCTTATTTTGCCCTGTTATGTTTTGTACATAGCTCGGGGCAAGTCCAACAGGGGTGTGTTTAGAAGAGCCTGTAGCAGGGTGGCCCTCTTTGAGCACCCCTTCATGCCCAGGAGTTGCTTCCCTGCCTTATTAGCCCCTTGTTGAGGCCTTAGGCACTCCAGACAGCCTCCACTGTGGCTCAACCCCACCCCTCTGCCAGGGCTGGCTTAATGTCAGATAATGTTCACACAGGTCTCAGTGTCATTAGCCACAAGAGATGCCAAATACCCCTCCGTGAGTCCTCAACATAAAGTCAAACATCGACAGGTCAGACTTAGCTCTGTTTTTTTCAGCCATGTGCAGAGGTCTTTTTCCGTCTGGCTGTCTACTCCATCTGAAGCCACAGTTCCTAATCCTTTCTGGCTGAAGCTCAGCCCTCTGGCCCTCTTTACTTCCCCCCTCCTACCCAATTAATATCTCCTGAACTTCTCCCAACCACCTCCTCCTGCAGCTTTTATATCTGAATGAGCTGATTCCCCTCAGACGGGGCTCATCCTGTAATCAGGGTTGGCCTTAGCCCCAGGGTCTCCAGCCCAAGGGCAAGCCAGCCTGTCCCAGAGACAAACCAATGAAGGATAAACTCATGGAGAAGTAATCGGACTCCTCTCTGTGTTAATAAGATACTGGAGATGACCATGTGAAATCACAATGCCCAGCATGTTCCCCCAGCAGCTGCTTGTGAGGGTAATTACCATACAAAAGATGTACTGCAGCAGTATTTCCACATACAAATGTGTCTGCACTACAGTGGCAGACCTACACTGATGGAATTGCACTGCTGCAGCAAATCAGTGTAGACAGGACTTACGCCCATGGGCAGGTGCTCCCATTGGCATAGATGATGCTCCCCCTCCCCCCCGTTCATCTACAGTAGAATAGCATTATAGCATTCATTCAATTAATTAGAAAAATATACACTGCCTGTCTGGGACAATAATGTCATTTGTAGTAATACTAGGTAAGTCTGCATATCATTAGAAGGATATATTTAGGAGAACATGCTGGCTAAATTTAGTTTGCTATTTGCTACCATTTAATTTGAATAAACACTAATTTCGTGTTCCATCCAACTTTTGAGAACTCAGCCAAATCGTTTGTAAGGGACACAGTCTTACAATCCTGCCACTGTTTTCCTGCTGCACTGTCACCTGTACTCTGTATTCACGAGCCTGCTCATGCCCTTTGTTTACCAACCCTCACCCAGCTCAGAAGTTCAGAGGCTGAAGATCTGGAGAAACCTATAGATTCCTGATGGGTGGCAAGCATGAAAGTTCTCGTGCCCTTTGTCTCCACTGAACCTGCTAGGCAGGGCTGTGGATCAATCCGTCAGAGGGAAGGCACTCCTGTCAGTCCACGGGCTGCAGAGGAGAACAAAGTGGACGGGTCTTTGAATGAGGTGTTTGTACTGCAGAAGATGCTAACAGATGGTTTCCGACTGCATTTTGCCCAAGAGTCTGGGGCTGTTGTGCAACAGATATAGGAAGGTCACTTTAATCATTTTGGTCATTGTCCAGGAGCCAGATTCCTGGGAAAAGCTTCTCTGAGTTGCACTGAGTCATGCAAACCACGTTGCCAACTTTGCCCATATATTTATACAAAAGACACCATCATAGGACCTAATCAAGCCACCTACTCCATCAAGGGCTCATTCACCTGCTCATCCACCAATGTGATTTATGCCAGCATGTGCCAGAAATGCCCCCCTGCCAAACAGGACATTCTCTGCGCAAAAGAATAAATGTACACAAATCTGACATCAGAAATTGCAACACTAAAAAACCAATAGGGGAACACTTCAATCTCTCTGCTCACTCCATTGACGACTTGTTAATAGTGGTGCTCAAATAAATAAATAACAAATCACAGCTTCAAAGAGACCCTCAGGGTTAAACAGGGACTATGGATTTTTTTCTCATTACAACAGGTGATTTGACCTCACCTTCCTCTATGTGCTGTTCCCCAGTGTTTGAATCCTAACACCTATTCTGATTTGCTGTTACAGCCTGACCTGATCCTGTGTCATACATTTCCCTGCATTTAATTTCCTCCCATTCTGTAAGTTCCCCATCTTCAAAGTGTCTGATGAAGTGGGATTTTCTCCCATGAAAGCTCATGCGATAAATAAATCAGGGCCATCCCTTGGGGAGGCGAACGGGGCAATCGCCCTAGGCCCCACGGTTACGTAGGCCCCGCGCTGTCCCACTCCCAGCGGGCCAGTGTGGGACCCGCGCTGCGGCCCCTCCATGGCTGCCCTTCCTCCTGCTCCCCTCCCCGCTGCCTTTGAAAGCAAGCTGAAGGCAGCGGAGCGGGGTGGGAGTGATATGCCCAGCCCCTGGGTGGGCCCTCCCCTCCCTTCCCGCAGGGCGGAGCAGGCAGGCCCAGGGGCGGAGCACGTGTGTGGGGCCCAGCCTCTGGGCCAGCCTGCCGCACATGGCCGCATGCGGCCGGCTCCCCGACGTCAGCCTCAGCCTCCCGGGCTGGGGCTGGGGCCAGGACCGGGACCGGGGCCAGAGCCGGCTCCTCCTGCCAGCACCTTCGGCCTCCCGGGCCGGGGCCGGGGCCGGGGCCGGGGCCGAAGCCAGAGCTGGCCCCGCCCCGTACCCCGATGGCCTCAGCCTCCCAGGCCAGAGCCAGAGCTGGCTCCCCATGCCTGCGGCCTCGGCGTCCCGGTCCCCCCCCCCACTGGTGGCCTCGACCTTCGGGGCCGGCTCTCTGGGGGGCGGAGCGGGCCGGTGGGCCTACCACACTCCCCTGCAGCATGGGGGGGTGGGGCCCCGCCTAGGCCGATTGGCCCAGGGCCCCACTCCCCCAAGGGACGGCCCTGAAATAAATGTGTTAGTCTTTAGAAGTGCCTTGTTTGTTATGGAGACAAGGGTCACACAGCTAAGACCCTGATGGACTGATGTGGCATGAAAGGCCGGCATTTCTGAAGGAAAACTCTTCTACAAGGCAGCATCAAACATTTGGAAGTGCTCAAATCCTGGCCCCAGGAAGAGAAGTGGGCAGTTCCTAACTGTGGACTCTTCTGAGACATGGGAGCATCAATCTCAATAGACACCAATCATAGGAGATTTGAAGGCAAGAACAGAAATGTTTTTTTTCTCCTTGGAAATCTCCTTTCTTTCATATTCCAAATTGCTTCAAAGACCTTGGTAAAGGGAGGGGTCTACCTACATCAGCCTGACTCTGGCTGGGTTCTGCTGCAGATCAGCTCTGGTGTGTAGTAATGGAAACACTACGTCACAGTCTAGTCCATGATCTTACTGGAGGGAGGATACATACTTCCCTGTCTTGAGCAATGTCCTGCAGAGATTGCGTCACAAGTCTCATATCTCCAATAAATTAGCCTCTGTGGCACTTTGAGGCTCCCCTTCCCTGCTGTAATTGGAATAATAATCCCATGAGCTCTACAAAAAGAGTGGCTCTGCCTTGTTCTGCCTTTTGAAACACATTCTTGGACACACAAAGATCAGCACAGCCATGGAGGCAGAATGGTGCCTAGGTGGATGGAGGATCAGACAGTGTAAGACGATACAAACAAGAAGCTAGGAGCATTGGGAGGAAGAGAAATTAGGTATCTGAAAGGCAGACTGCCATTCTGAATGGCACCTTCCTCCCTCCATGGCCCACTGGCATCCCAGGGACTTCTCATGGAGCAAGGAGCATGCAACATGAGTAAGGACATCACATCTGACCTCGTGCTGGGAATGATAAAACCTCAGGGCCTTCCCGTGTCCCAGAAGACTATGGGACTATGAGAGCATGGCTAAATATTGGTTTTAATGCCTGAAATCCAGGGTTAGCAGGGAACATTCCAGTGTGAGGACACATTTATTCTGTCATGTTTAAATTACCTAGCCCAGGAAACACCACTTTCTGACCTGCACATTCAGACAGGGACTGATGGATCGCTTCTTTCACACCAGCTACAAGCAAAAAGGAGGGTCCATGGCAGTCAGGCAGACACTGAGGGGACATAATAGGAAGCACATGGTGCTGCTGCTTCTAGCAGAGGTGGAAGGCTGTGGAAGGTGGGAAAGTAGGGGTCTGAGTCCTGAACAAGCTGGGGGCTGTCTGGATTGCAGGACTCCCCACAGAAGCCTTGGACATGAAGAGAGTAAGGCAAATGGCTCAAAGGAGGGCTTGATTTTCATTTATGATGTCCATCATGTCAGGTACCCGGGTCCTACTCCACTGCTGCCTTTCTGTCCCACCCAGCAAGACATGATGCAAGACAGAAAAATCCCACTTGTCACTAGGCTGGCTGCTGTCATCTTCACACTGTGATATTACTGCTGTCATTGGGGGAAGATTTTTTCCCATTCCACTGTGTCTTCAACCCACAGACTTAGCAAATGAAGTGCCAGGGTCAGGCAGTCATCTCTGGTTCTGGGCAGGGGGCATATGATGCCCTGCCAACACTGATGCCCAGGCAGAGCAGAAAGGGTGCCTGTTAGCAAAGGGTCATCAGAAAAAGACACCAACAGTTAACTGCCCTTGGTTTCTCTGCCTGGGGCAGGGGAAGGGCTGCTTTGCCTTGATGGGGATTCAGATTTATGGTTTCAGGGAATTTACGTTATCTCCAGCCACATGCTCAGACCATTCAGCAATTCCACCTGCAGGCAGCAAAGGCCTTCCCTACTATGGATAATATTTTCAAAGGGAGGTGCTTAAAGCTGAACACACTAACTCCATGACTGGGTACTTAAAGGGCAGAGGAGGGAGGTTCAGAGATCTAAATACAGATGTGGCTGTCTAATGTTTTTCACTCAATTGTGAAAACTGGCCTAAATCAATATAAAAGATTTGCTTCCATGGCTCACCCCCATAATAGCTGTAGGAGAGGAGGGGATCCCTCCACTTGGGGGAGACTGGAGCTATGCCTATTGGTAATTATGGAATCACAGACATGTCGGGCTGGAGGGTACCAGACCTGAGCAATTACTTAGTCCAGCCCCCTGCACCAAAGTAGGACCAAGTAAAATGAGACCATCCCTGAGAGGTGTTTGTTCAACCTGTTCTTAAACACTGACAGCGATGCAGATTCCACACCCACCTTTGGAAGCTTTTTCCAGGGCTTCACTCGCCTTAGACTTAGAAAGCTTTTCCTAATGTCTCTTGTTGAGGAATAAGCCCATTGTTTCTTGTCCTACCTTCAGTGGACATGGAGAACATGTGATCACTGTTCTCTGTATCCCAGCCCTGGCATGGCCATAGCTCAGCCATCTCAGGAAATAAACATGTATGCAGATGAAGGGGCACAAAGAGCCACAGCTACAGATCTGCCATGAAGCAGCAGTGTGGGGCGAGCCTTTGGCGGGATCCACAGCCCATGCATCAGTGAATGAAGCCATTGATTTCTGCCCCACAGAGCTGCTGGACTTGGATTGGGTGTGCTGAGCCACCCTGCGAAGAGCTGGAACTTGACTCACTCGGAATGTACTCAAATGTTTGTCTCTTTGGCTGTAAATTTCCACACTTGGCTTCAGCCCCACGGGTGAATTTTATGCAGTGCTGCACCCAGATTTCTGCACCCAGCCTGATGGTGCCAGCTGTCTCCTGAGGAGGTGAGAGTGTGCATAGGCACCTTTCAGGCCATTTTTTGGTGCTGCTCTCTGAGCTGCCCAACTGTTATCCCGTGACACACTGGGCCAGGCAACCAGTGACAGAAAAAGACTTACAATGCAGAGGGTTGCCGTGACATTTCTCTAGATTCACACTGGCTCTTTTGGAAACCACAAAAAAGTTTCTCCTTTCACTGTTCAGTGGTGCCCAGACAGAGTTGACATGAAATCTGCAGGAAGCGCTGTTTTATAGCACTATGAGAATTCACCAAACCAGATGTTGTTACTTAGCTGTCACCCCTTCATGTGAGCAATACTGGCAACTGGGTCCCCTGGTGCTGGACTCTTTAAAGGCTAGTCAGAGCTCAGGAAGGCCCCGACAAGGAGGCCCTATTTCCCTCTCAGTCACACCACACAATGGGAACAAAAAACGCTACAAATCCCTGGGAGAAAAGTTTACAAGGGGAACAAACATTCCCAGGCCCAATTCTGTGGCTGAGGATCCCTGCAGGTCTGCACTGAGCCTCACCTGGGGCCGTGGCCTCGCAATAAGAGGGCAGATGAGACGCAGCCATGTGGCAGCGCATTCTGCTCTGCCGCTCAAGGCAAAGGAGGGGTTTGGCCTGTTTGAGAAGGTTCCCAGCACACGGCAGCAAAGCGTGAGCCAAGGCCAGCCTGGCAGTGCAATCAACCGTGCAGTCAGTGCAGGATAAGGGCTGGTGGTGGGTGGGAGGGTAGTATGGAGTCTCCCTTCTGATCCCAGCCCCTGCCAGTCACCAGGGTTGGAGGGACCAGGCAGCAGTAAGAACTTTCAGAGGTGGCTTTGCTTTGGAGGGGCGTGATCTCCTTCTGCGCTGTCCATGGGGAGGAGAGCATGCAGCAGTGCAGATGGTGCACGTCCCAGTAATAAACCAGAATTACCCCTTGGTTATTGGCTAGGCATTGTTGGGGCTCCTAGTGGGAGGTCCATAGACTTACACATAGAAATAGGGCCATGGGTGTAAATCAGCTATGACAGCTGAGTCATCAGCTTTCATCTCCAATTCAAGCCACCTTCTTCCAGGTGTTGTAGTTGGGAGAAGCTGCTGTGTCACTGCTGGTAGTTGCTACATCAGGGGGGTGGGGGTGGGGGTGGGGGTAATTGATTTACTAAACTTTTCCACAGGGTGGACCATGGGAGTGCTGCCTCTTCCTGGAGTGCCTGTGAGAGGAACTGGCCATCAAGTGACCCAGGTGTGCACACTGTGCAGTGCCCCACTGCCACGCACACTGGGTAGGGAAGGAGGAACTACAGAATGTTTGCACAGCATTTGGGGTGCAATTCATTCCTGTGCAATGGTTCAACACAGGGCCTAGGCAGCACTTCATTCATTAAGGATTATTATTATTATTATTATTATTACTATTCACTCACAATTAGTTCCCATACAATCCCAATTAGGATTCACACTCAATGAGTTCTTCTACCCTTATTGCCTAGCACAGGCTGCCCTCATTTAGAAAGGAACATTGTTTAAAAACCTGAATTCTCGTTTTGGAATAAAAAGAACCACGGGTTTAAATGGTAGGAATAAAGAGATTTGTGACCCCCAAAAGAGGAAGATTTGCAAACCCTGCTGCTCCTGAAGGCTTCCCCAGGCCTACAGTTTATTGTAAATGCTAAAAAAAACAATTTTTATGCAAGCTCAAATGTGCACTGCACATGACTATACCAACACTCAAAAAGCTTTGCAGTGGCCATCTGGTTCTAACCTCAGCATAGCTGATCGCTCCATCCAAAAGTGTGTTGTAAACTTTGCTGCTTGTATGGAGGGACCTTGACCACATTAAGTAAGGCTCTAAAACCCACAGCAAGTACACAGATAACAAGGAATAAATGAGCTTGCTTCCTTCATGAAGTAGATTTGATCTTGAATGCAGCAGTTTGTTTATTTTGTTGGACAGAAACAAGTCCTGGCCTTTCATCTGTTCTGGATTTTTCTCAGCAGAATAATTTTTCACAACCTCATTCTGTCTGTAATCCTTTGTAACAGCTCACCAATCCTTGCTGCCCTTGCTTTAAAAACACATTTTCATAGCCCATTAGCAAATTCACAGGGTTTTTTATACACCAACAATTAAAGTGGAAACATAAGGCCTAGCAAATTATTTTCACTCTATATGCAGCCTCCCTAGTAAACAAGTGTTGCAAAAGCCTGTGTGTTGTCAGCAAAGCATGGAAGGGTGAGGAACAGAACACAATCACATGTGGTTTTAGTCAGTGAATTATTTATATAATCCAAAGTATAGTAGCAATTTGTTTTGATCCAGGAGCTCCCTGCATTGCAGCCACCTCAGATTTTGCTTCTCAGCTTCTCTTTTATTACAGAAAAATAAATATAAAACCATGAAATGAATTAATTTCTCAGTTAATTCAAACTGAGTGAAATTTCCTCAGGTGCAAAGGATGAGCACGAGGTCTGTGCAATTCCCCTTCTGAGGGCTTCGGCCAGCCTTTTTGCATGGTCCTTGCGCTGGTCCTAACAGAAAGGCACCTGTTTTCAACACAGGTGCACCAAGAGACACAGATGTTGCAGAGTAGCCTTCAGACGCATGTGCACCTGACTTGAAGACAGTGGTGATTTTGCCTAAGCAAAGAAAGTAGGATCAGGCTCCAGGTGTTTCCCCATCCAATAGCCCTGTCAGATTATTATTGACTGATTTCCCAGGGATGTTTATATTTTATGCAAGTAACTAAATTACTTAGCAAGGGCAAGGTATTCAAAATTTGGTCAGTCCTATCATTTCTACTTCTTTATATTGGCAGAAACCAACATTTTCAAGCTTGGAGACCTAATATTTAGGTTGCTAAACCTGCATTTAGGTGCCCAATAAAAATAGCCTGATTTTCAGAGGCATGCAGCTCACATAAGTTCAGGAATACATGCTTCCAGCATCTTATTGTACCCTCTGACTCCAGACAAAAGCCTAGAAAGAACCAGTGGAAAGTAAAAAACAACAACCGGGTAATGCTGAAAATAAAGTCCACCCAAGTAACTTCTCCATTTGCTCGGCTGGTGTAGGAAGGTGAAGTCAGCCTGAGACTTGAGACATGCGGCAGGCAGAGCAGACCAAAAATGAAGCTTGCAGAACCAAGAATCAGGCCAACCAAGCAGGAAGTGACGTTCAAGGCCATGATGTATATTTGTACTCTTCCTCTTTCTTTAGGGCCATGCCAACAGCCTTATGGAGGCTATGTCTATGCTTGTTACTTTAAGTCGAATTAGCATGTCCACACTCAAATTTTAAGTCGACTTAGAGGGGACCCTACAAAATCGACCTAGAGCGTCCACACTGGATGCCTAGGTCGACTTGCAGGGCCTAGGTGGACCTGGGACAGGTCCACGGTGGCACAGGGGGCTCTCCTTGCCAAGTGCCAGGGGGCTCAGCCTTTGCCCCATTGTACCTTGGTACAATGGGGCAAAGGGGAACAGGGACCCTGGCAGGGCATAGGGGCAGGGTGGGCAGGGCTCTGCCCTGGCCTTTGGGGGGGCACGCCAGGCTGTGGCTGTGCCAGCCACCCTGGCAGGGAGGGCAGTGGGGAAGCCCTGGAGCCCCCCCCCCAAGTCGACTTAAAGTTGACTTGGGGCTACTCCATGTCCACACTGGCTAAGTCGACTTTCTAAAGTCAACTTAGCCAGCAAAGTCGACTTAAAAGGAAGTTTTATAAAGTCGACTTAATTTTTCCGAGAGCAAGGACAGTGCTGTGTACTACCTGGTGATTGGCTTGGGCTTTTCCATTCTAACCTCAAATAGCTTTTAACAGCGAATGTCCCATTGTGACCCTTATTCTTAAAGACGTTAGGCCATGCTCTGTTCTTTGTGACATGAAGGTAACATAGCTGAAGACAACTTGGGTGTGCAAATATAATGGCAGGTAGAATTTGGCTTCCCGTGTGTTTGTATGCTTTGCAGATGCCACAAGAGGTGGGTATCTGTGTAAGGTTAACAAGAATGCCAACCAGGCTGGATCCCTTCTGAGAGCCTGCTACAGTCGACTGGCTCCTGGTCTCTTTCATTCTCTTCCTGAGCATTCCCCTCCCCCAGCAGCTTCTTGCTGCTTTGTACAGGAGAATCAATTCCTCCATACCAGCTAGTTATATTTGTTGAACCCCCCCACCTCTTCCCAGGGCCCTTGAAGAAACAGGCCATCCAGTGTAGAGATCTGATAGTCATTTGTCACATAGTAAAAGTACCTCACATATCCTTTGGAGACTCAGAACCTACCCAGGGCATTAATCTCTTATATTGGGGTGTGTGTGGGGGGTTGTTGAATCCAGCAAACAAAGGCAGAATATGAATCACTGGCTGGGGAGTAGGCAGCACATACTGGAGCGGAACCACGGACTGCACAACTGGCATGAAGCTGAAGAAACACTGGGCCACATTCCAGTGGAAGAGGCACTGCATCCCATAGACAGAGAGCTAATCTCACAGCTGGAACAGCCACGAGGGTATTAAACTAACAACGCCAGCAGAAGGTGCTCAGAAGACAAATATGGTACAAACTCAAACTGAGCACATAATACAGAGAAAGACAAGGATGGCGAGGTTATATCTTTTGCTGGGCCAACTTCTGCTGGTGGGAGAGAGCCAAGAGACAAGCTCATCTTCACACTGAAGAAGCACTCTGCATAGTTCAAAATCTTGTCTCTCTCACTGACAGAAGCTGGTCCAATACCCACCTTGTCTGTCTCTCAAACTTTTGTAAGGCATTTGACTTAGAACTATTACTTTGTGACACTCTGAATTTAAAATTAACATTACACAGTATCAATAAAGCACATGTTAACTAGATTATGAACTGGTTAACTGACAGACCTCAGAAAGTAATTCTTAATGGGGAATCATTGTCAAAGGCATCCCCTCGGGTCTGCACGGTCAGTGATGCTATTCAGTGATGCTGTTTCACATTTTCATCAATGATCTGGGAGTAAACACAAAATGGATGCTGCTAAGATATGCAGATGACACAAAGATTGGGGGTAGTGGAAAGTAATTATGAGGGCAAGGCAGTCATAAAATGACATCGGAATTGCTTGGTTATCTGGGTCCGTTAAAACCAAACGCATTTTAATACAACCAAATGGAAAGTTACATATCTAGCACCAGGCATGAGGGTCACAACTGCAGAATGGGGGCTGACTGCTGCCTGGAAAGCAGGGAATCTGAGAACGATTTAGGGTTCAGTGGATGGGCATCTCAGAATGAGCTCCCAGGGCAACGCTTGGGCAAAAAAGGCTCAGAGGTGACTAGCAAAGGGGTCCATTTAACGGCGGTATGTGCTGGCATTGATGAATACTGGTATTCTGCTGCAGGTTCTGGGGTCCACATTTTAGAAAGGGTGTTAAAAAACTGAAAGGGTGTAGAAAGAAAGAAAGAAAGAAAGAAAGAAAGAAAGAAAGAAAGAAAGAGTGCAATCTTTTAGTTTATAAAAAGGAGATCAAGAGCTCACCTGTCATCGTGTATAAGGACCTTCATAGGGAGAAATACTTGCTCTGAACGGGCTCTTTAATCTAGCAGAGAAAGGCAGAACAAGACCCAGTGGCTGAAGCCAGACAATTCGAATGAGACATTTAGGCACAGAATTGTATCAGTGAGAGTGATTAACTGCTGCACAAACTACCATGAGAAGCGGCAGTTTCTCAGTCTCTTTATTCCCTTCTGGAAGATTTGCTTTGCCAAACACAGGACACACCTTAGCCAAGCTGGTGGGCTCAGTGCAACTGTAGCTAGGTAAGGTGGGTTGGGCGGTTATCCTGGAGTCAGACTCAATGATCCCTTCTGGCTAAGGTCTATAAATCTATGGTATTGATATTGGAAAAAATGAAAGTGGAGATAGGACATGACCTTTTAAAGACAAGGCCAATTAACCATTGGAACTGCTTGGAGTCTGCAAATCAAGACTGGACATCTTTCTGCAAGACGTGTTCAAGTTCAGTCATGAGTCATTGGGTTCAACAGTGTCCCATATAGAGTAGGGAAGAGTATTTCCTCCTGTGCAGGAATCATGGGCAAGGCTCTCTAATATAGCTTGTGCTGTGGAGGAGATTGGACTAGGGGATCAGGGTGGCCCTTTCATTTTTAAAATCTAGAAACTGAGACACCAAAAGAAATCAAGTTAGAATGAAAAGTAAAAACCAACAAGTGGTATCAAATTCCAAAGGGGTAGCTGTGTTAGTCTATTGTAGAAAAACAACAGAGTCCTGTGGCACTTTTAAAGACTAACAGATTTATTTATCGCATGAGCTTTCATGGGAGAAAATCCTACTTTGTCAGACGCTTTGAAGTTGTATCAGTAGCTCAGAGCAAATTCTTGTGAAATGCAGGGACATGGAGCAGGTGGTGAGTGAATTTGACCCCAGGGAAAGCAGTGGGCTGGGAGCTTCAGCACATTGGTCTGACTTATAGAAGAGGTTACAGACTATTCTGGCTCCAGGCCAGGGACGGGCCAACACACAGACACCGTTACTCTCACCTTGCAGTGACAGTGTGGCCAGACTGGGCAAGTGACTAAAGGCATCAGATACTCTGGTGATGGACCCAGTGGGCTTGGACGGAGCCTAGCATTTCTGCAGGTATGTCAGAAAGTTAGGTGGCCAAATACTGCAGTGAGATTTGGGCCCTGGTACCTTTAGGCAGCTTTGAAAAATTCTAGCTAATAGTGAGGCCTCTGTCAATCGGACGCCTGACACACGTGTCACGTGGCAAAGCCTCTGGCTCTGTGCCTGTCACTGCTCACCCGCTGCCTTTTTCAGTAACAGGACTGCGCAAATATCCAGTTTCACTGTGAACATTTCATGGAGCTGAAGCCCAAAACCAGTGGCTTCCTGCCCAGCCCCAGTGCTGTCGGGAGAGCCTAAATCAAGCCACATTCCCCTGAGGCCTGCTTAGAAGTGTTTTTCAATTCTCAGACGCCTTTCTTTTATGAGCCAGTAATTTTTACTTGAAACAAACAACAGTAATTGCCTAATCCAAAGGGAGGAGGTTGTTGCTCATTATGTGCCAAAGGAATGAAAAATTGTCGCAACAGAAATACTACAGGCTTGCCCTACACGCAAGCTGCTTCCATGGCCGTTTGTTGAGGGCAACACACGTGTAACACGTTTACAAAATGCTGACTTCCCAATTTCCACTCATTTCTTTTGTCCCCATTGTCACAGCCAGGGTGCCAAGAGCCTGCTTCCTGGCTGTAGAGCCAGGACTGCAACAGTTGAGGGAAGAATGGGTGACATGTGCAACTTATTTATGGGCGATGCTGAAGCGTAGACAAGCTGCTGAGTTTCATGCATCTGTAACTGCAAATGCAGGCTTGTGGTAACCAGAAAATTCATTGCATCTATTTTATACTTTCAGTTGACCCACTATGGCTCATAAAAAATCTAATTCCAGCTCCTCTTGTCTGCGGCTGACAAGGAACAGTTAGCTTATGGTTTTGAATGAGGCTGCATCTGTTGTCAATGGAAGTAGGGCTTTGGAGAAGTGGCGAGGAGGAGGAGTGTCATAGCATTTCTCTTGCTTCTTCAAAACTCACTTCTTTCTCTTAACTTTGCAGCACCCATCCCTCCTCTAGTGCTGTCTCCTCTTGTTTGTGTGCCTATATTGAGCTGTAGCACCTCGGTCTAATACAGACTGTAGGGAACTTGTCTGCTGGCTCACATCACATTACAGAATAAATAATACAACTTGAACAGGACCGACTCTCACACACACAAGAGGGATGTAAACTGGAACTGGGCTCACATATTAATTAATCTGTGCAGGAAAAAGTGACTATTCCATAGAAAAGGTATGAAGTAACACATAGATGCCTACCACAAGAGATTACATGGGAAATCTAAACTCATTTCTAACAAACATTGAGCAGAGTTAACTATAACGAAGGCAGACAGGCTGGAAGCGGGATTCGATCTGAGTCTATATAAGTTCTTACACTGCTCTCGCCACCTAGTGTTTGGGTGCCTTCTAGCTTTGCATTAAGTACATAACTAATATCTGCCACATGTGGCCTATTCTCTCTCATCCTCTCTCGGGGGCAGACTTGTGTCTGTAGCATTTTTGAGGGGGGCACTATTCTGCACAAACAGGTTTACGCTTATATTTCTCTGGGTTATCGATTATATTAAAAGAAAGGGCCCAGCTATTTATCTCTGTATTATTATTTTACCTTCCCTATACATGCTACGAACAGGGTAGGGCTGCCGGATTGTTCACATCAGGTTGTGATAGCCCTGAATTTCCCTTCAGATTGACCACTTTCCTCAAACATTATTAACATTCTTCTACAGATGAGGCTCTTGGGCTTTTAGTTCTTTCCTAAGCACATTGTGTGGGTATGAATGAAAGCCTCTTTCTGTAACTAAGTGGTGCGGTAAGTATATCCTGGGGTTATCAAGGACTGTCCCTCCCAAAACTATCTGAACACAATCCATTTGCCCTGGATAGGCCAGGAAGAATTGTGAATGAAATCAAGTGGGAGAGGTTGGCACATGATTCCTTGCTTATAAACATGTTAATCAAATTACAAACACATTAGCTGCTGTTCAGACTAAACCAGCCACCCAGCCTACTTCAGCTGTGAAAGGCCACTGTTGGGAGAAGTGTCACACTCAAGGGATGATGGGCAAGGGCTTTGCTTCCTTCCCTGCTGTTTCTTCTCCCTAGTCAGCCTGCCCCAGCTTGCAGTGTCAGGAACCAGAGAACCATGCAGACTGGGAACAGCCTCGCTGGATGTCTGTTTATCCAGGGCAATGGTGCCCCAGTGTCAGATCTTTTATAGGCCCACGTCCTCCTTCCCTACTGGAAATGGCTCTGCCTGGGCTCTCTGGCAGTGACTGGCATGCACAGGGCACTCGGCTCTGCTGGGTGCATTTCACCACAGAATGTCACAAACCACCCCCTAGGATGCTCCGTTTCTTCTGCCTTGGGAAGACTTCTTCAGGAGCCAGATCCCCTGACGGAGCTCATGGTCATTATTCACAGCCGTTCTTCTGTCAGTCATGGCAGACTCAAGGGACAATTCTGTAGTGACCCTTTTTCATTGAGTCTAAAAGCCCCACCCTTTCCCCCGCACTCTGCCAGCTATTCCTGATGCTTTCTGACTCCAAAAACATGCTGTTCTTTCCACCATGATCCCTGCCCTGCAAGTACAAACAATGGCTTTGTTGGTTTTAGAGCCTGTTCGTGCCAAAGGGATGTGGGGAGAAAATCCCCTTTGTGCCAAACACGGATGATAATAGAAAACAGGGAAGGGGCTCAGTGCCAGAGTGGAAAAAGCAGGTCGGCAGCAATCTGTGCCCTTTGGTGGCATAGTTATAGCAGCAGGGACCTGTGGGAGGGGGAGGGAGGAAGGAGGAGATGAGATAGGGCAGGAGGGAAGAGGTTGGCATTTCATTAGCAGGGCTCCAGAACTTCAAGTCTAAGAGCTAGCACAAGAAATGTCTGGACTCGCCCTAGACCCTCTGCTTGCTGAGAACACTAACATGCTCCATCCCTAAGGATCCAGGCCACTTTACAATTACTTGTACACACACGCAGACAGACCTATGTACACACATGCACACTTATGTACAGTCACCCTTGGCAGAGCAGGGACTTCACTCCAGGTCTCAGACTAATGGCCATCAGGCTGGATTTAGGGGAAGTGACCGGGGTTAGGGGGCTGTTTTTGTTGTTAGTGACAAAACGGAAAATTGATCATGTGAAGTAAAGTGTTTCAGACATTGCAAATGTGGATTCATTTGTCACTAGCCTCTTTGAACGTTCTGGACCTTTGTAGAATCTCATGGAACCTTCCAGACTTTCTGTGAACGACATTTTCCTCACACCTCAAATGGGAGGTGGGAGGGTTGCCGAACACTCCTCACATAGGGCACCATTTGGTCTGGGGCTGGCCTTCTTGGCTGTGCTGTCCCTCTAAGATTACACAGACTTTAGGGTGCATCACTGACCTGACAGGTCTCCCCCATCTTCCACCCTGCAGATCAATGAATGTCCCAGTGACATGCCCTGGGTGGGCAGCTTTGCACATCATAACTCCTAGTCTGCAACGCAGCCTGGGCAGAAACTGTTCCTTGCTGCCAGACGTGTTTCCAGCGGCACTACAGGGACTGGTGGATATTTTAATCCCTCTTCAGAGCCATGGTGAAGAAGGAACAAACTTGCACCACCGAGTCCTCAAATATTTCCTTTCCTTACAGACGCTTCTGTTTCTGGAGGGATGGGATCCTTCCCTCTGCTCAGCCCATATGTGTTCGCCTGTGAATGCTTATGTTGAAAGAGGAATGAGGCCATAGCTAGAAGTCATGCTTGGGGAACATGGAGCTGTGCTGCTCACTGAATCCCAGCTGGCACACCCAGAAACTCATGCATGCACACACGTATACACACAGAGCACCTCTGAAAGGTAGTCACCCTAGGATAGGAAGGGAGCAAGGCCCCGACACCCCTGCTCATTCTTGTCCCAAAGTCCCATCCTCCCACTCTCACCACCAGGTGCTGAGATGACAGCTAGCCCTGCTGAATCACAAGAGGGATCTTGCAGCACAATAAGATTCCTGCAAGCTGATTCCTGTTGTGTCCCTCTGAGCCCACACAGGGTGAGAGAGGAGTGTACTGCCATGGACAAGGGAAACTTCTAGCCAAGAGTGCCAGAGCAAACCCACATGCAAAGGGCTGTGGGATCCTTAATGATCAGGCAGAGCTGACAGGGCCTCACTGTATTGGAAAGACTCATGCAGAGTCGGAGTCAGGGATTACAGCAACAGTGCCAGGGAAGGAAGATGCTCACACTCAGTGGTCCGGGATCCCGGTTCCATAAGCCCAGAGTAAACCCCTGCATGGCAGGAGTCTGGCCAGAAGAATGTGGGAGCAAGAACTGCCCTGGGGAGAGGAACTTTCACCAGCCTCTTCAGTTCTCCAGATGCTGGGGAGACTTGGCACAAACATCAGGTCTAGTTGTTTTCTGCTCAGTTGCTCGCTTGCTCCCTTCCCTACAGGACAAAGCCTCAGGGCTCATGAAAGAGCATCACCCACATTCTGGCACATGATGTCCAACCAAAAGGGTAGCAGCTCTGTGTGGAGCACCTTTCATCAGTGGAAAAACTAGGTATGGAGTTTGCAGTCTGCTGGGATCCTGTGTGCATCCTGCCCACAAGCTATCAAAAACCAACTGGAGAGAAGAGGGGAAAATGCACCCTGTGCACTCATACCCCTTGGCAGATGCTAGCCCCAGTGCCCTGGGAGTAGGGCCTCGCTCACTCACACTTCTTGGGCTCTTAGCAAAGCAAAGGGTTAGGTTTTCAATTCAATGCAAGCTGAGATCCTCCTTCATATGCCGCAGGCCCCAGTCTCTGCCCAGCAATGTTCCCAGAAACGGGACTCAACATAGATGTTATTAACTGGGCTTGAAGCTGGTCTGACAGCCTGAGGGGCATCCAGCAAGCCCACCAGTAGGTGTCCCTATATCCCCCATGTACCCAATGGCACCTTTGCTGACCTGCCACAATGTGTGGCCCAGGGCAGCAGCATGTGTGCTTCCCATCTGTGGCTCCCTTCACTGGGTGTGAGAAGAGGCTCCTCTGGTTGTGCGAGACAGTTATGAATTGGAGCGTGAGGGTCAACCCCCATCCCCCACACTGTAGCTTCGATGTCAGCTGTCTAGTCTGCAGCTGACCTGCTAGGCTGAGGCTCTTGGGAAAAGCAGCTCTCTCTTTCTCCCTCTCATCTTCATGAAGAGTCACCCTGATTTCCCTCACCCCAGCCCTGGCACCCAGGCCTGGGGCCCCTTACAACATCTGTAGGCACACAGGAGGGATCATTCATCATTTGCAGATCCACAAAACTAGAGTTGAAAGGCAATGACTGGTCCTTCCCCTGCCCACCTCTCTGCAGGCCATTTATAGTCAGACTGTAACTTCCCTGACCATCACAGTCCAATCTCACCTTCACCGTCTCTAGGGGACAAATTATCCCCCACCTCACACAGGTCGCTAAGACCGAGGGGTCTGGAACTGGCTGCAGCTGTGCTCCTGGGAAGCGCAATGACTTGGTGCCATCAGGTTGTTGACAGACGGGGGGAAAGCTCTAACTCCAAGGGGACGGTTATCGCTGAGGCAGCTGATCGTGTGTCTCTCTGATCACTGCAGGTTCCCACCTCCTCCCTTTTATCCCTCTTTAAATATATTTCAGAATGATAGAGACTCTTCCCAAGGACTCCTGCCAAGTGAGTGCAAGACAGAAGTGGCGGCGGGGACCAACAGAAAAGAAGGATAAAACACAGCTACAGGAGGAAATTAATAAAGCGTTTGAGAAGTGGGGGCAGTGCAGCTGGGAAAGTGTGCGGTGCACAGGGCTCCCCAGAGCACATCAAAGCCTGACTCTGAAATTAGCCAAACTGTTGGGAATGAAAACCAGGGAATTCTCCCACTGGGCGGGAGATTGAGAGTCCCCTGGCCCCAAGGCACTGACATTTGGCTAGAAGCGCCGTTGTGGAACTTTTCAAAGGGCTGCTGGGACCCAGCAGGCCACCTCTCCAGCAAAGCAAAGGCGGCACTTTTAATTACTGCTCTAAGACTGCACATGTGCCTGACCCCCATCCTCATTCTTGTTGCAATTACAGCGATCTAAGTGAGTTTATTCACTTCCCACGGCTTTTGTGTCTTTCTTCCTCTCACACCCTGCTGGGGAGAGCCGGGGCTCCCGTTGACCGTTAAGGCAGTAATGCGGACAGCATCAGAGTGTGTCCCTACTTGGGGTCCCGGCGTGGATTTATTGTGTCCATTGAGCTGCCTTTGCTGCTGAGAATTATGAAACACTGCAGAGTTAAAGCATTGGCCCGGGGGAATCACAGCCCTTCAGGCTAATGGAAACTTTAGTGCCTTAATGTTTGGGATGCCTTTCATTTTTATCAACTGAAAATTACATACGCTAAGGGGGAGTTTACCCTTTGGGGACTGCAGGCAGGCTGTCTATCTGTCTATCCTTCATGTGGCCATCAGGCTGGCAATGACACCTCTCCATGAAGGGGTGAAACCTGGGCTCCCCAGGGCCAGTAGGACAAAGGAGGGAGAAAGCTACAAATGCTAATTTGCTATCCTTGACAGTGTCACAAATCACAATACTAAGGTATTTTGGTGGCAGATACAGAGATGGCCAAAGACAACAGACAACTGGGCGAGGGGACGAACTAGCATGATGGACTTTCAAATGGCAGGCGTCAGGGGCCAGGCCAGATGAGTGTTTCGAGCTGCACGGTCCAATCACAGGAGACTTTTCTGTTGTCATATTCAGCCTTGTTCACTAGCTAGAGATGACAGTCCGTGGAATGTGCTGTTCCTTTATGCAATGAGGAACATGCTCGCCATGGGACAGGATCACTGTCCGTCTCCTTGTCACGCTCCTCCTCTTTCCCTGACTCTCCCCTGCCATTATTAGGTAGTAGCTGCAAACGAGTGACCCTTCCCTGTGTGGCTTTTACGCTGGGTACATAGATCCATGAGGGATATTCCAGGGGAAATGGGGTTCTGCTGCTAGTGCCACAGGAGCCTCCGCTCTGAGTTGTAAACAACATTGAACAAACAACAAAAATCAGATGTATTAAAAGCCCAGTCGTTTTCCCTCCCTCGAGCTACATGAACCAAGGAAAGGCTGAGCTCAGTCTGGGGAACAATACCTGCAGCTCAGGACACTGCTCCAACAGCCTTCCACACCTCCCAGGGAACCCGCTCTTTGCCACCGCGGCTTCCTGCTCATCCAAGCCACAAAGGAACAAAGATAAACTCCTGGGATCAGAGGAGCTGTCTTTGCCTGCAGAGGGGCCTAAACTCAGGTTGGCTTTCCCATTGCCCAGCTGTTTAATCAAGATGCTTATAATTCAGAGATTCTGTGGAGAGGGTGACAGGCCCGGCCCAAGGGTTTTTGGCGCCCTAGGTGAACTATGATTTTGGTGCTCCCTCTCCCCGTGTTATAAGAGATAATATAAGAGAGATCTGGATGACCTTGTAAACTGGAGTATCAGGAATAGGATGAAATTTAATAATGGGAAGTGCAAGGTCATGCATTTAGGGACAAATAAGAATTTTTCCTATAAGTTGGGGATGCATCAGTTGGAATGGACTGAGGAGGAGAAGGATCTGGGAGTGCTGGTTGATTGTAGGATGACTATGAGCCACCAATGTGATGTGGCCGTGAAAAAAGCTAATGTGGTTCTAGGATGTATCAGGAGAGGTATTTCAAGTAGAGACAGGGAGGTGTTAGTGCTACTGTACAAGGCACTGGTGAGACCCCATCTGAAATATTGCATGCAGTTCTGGTCCCCCATGTTTAAAAAGGATGAATTCAAATAGGAACAGGTGCAGAGAAGGGCTACAAGGATGGTATGTGGAGTGGAGAACCTGCCCTATGAGTGAAGACTCAAGAAGCTTGGCTTGTTTAGCCTAACCAAAAGAAGGTGGAGGAGGGATATGATTGCTCTCTATAAATACATCAGAAGAATTAATATCAGGGAGGGAGAGGAATTATTTAAGTACAGCACCAATGTGGATACCAAAACAAATGGTTATAAACTGTCCATCAAGAAATTTAGGCCTGAAATTAGATGCAGGTTTCTAACCATTAGAGGAGTAAAGTTCTGAAATAGCCTTCCAAGGGGAGTTGTGGGGGCAAAAACCATAACTGCTTTCAAAACTGAGCTTGATAAATTTATGGAGGGGATGGTATGATTAGCCTATTTTGGAAATTCACTGATATTTGGCTACGTGTGGTGGATATACAAGTGGCCTAAGAGGGGAGAGTACATGGGGTGGGTTCTGAGTTATTACAGAGAATTGTTTCTTGGGTAACTGGCTGTTGAGACTTGTCCACTGCTCAGGGTTTAACTGATCGCCATATTTGGGGTTGGGAAGGAATTTTCCCCCAGGGCTGATTGGCCTGGTCTCTGGGGGGGTTTTGCCTTCCTCTGTAGCACAGTGCATGGCTCACCTACCGGTGAATTCTCTGTACCTTAAAGTCCTTAAATCATGGTTTAAGGAGGTAAATAACTCAGTCATAGGTTGGTGGCCTATTGCTGGAGTGGGTGGGTGAGGTCTTGAGGCCTGCATTTTGCAGGAGGTCAGACTAGATGATCGTACTGGTCCCTTCTGACCTTAAAGTCTATGAGTCTATGAGATAACATATGTAAAAAAATCTTTTCCATCTAAAAAATCTTTTCCATCTAATCTGATGCCCCTAAAGCCTGGCCCCTAAAGCCTAGTTCACCAGTATGGTTGGGCCAGCCCTAGGTGAGAAGTGTTCCTGAGCCAGCCCTGCACAGGGTAGCACATTGGGAATGGACGCTGTGAGAACAGCCAGGCTAAAGAACAGAATGGATGGCAGAGCCTTTTTCCATAGTGGGAACAGGCTGTGTTCTCTGCAGAACGAAGCAGCCCCAGCCCCAGCTGCCATCAGAGGGAGACATGGGCATGTCAACAGGAGGAGAAGCTATTTCTGGAAAGGCCTTGTTAAAAACATCTGCTCTGGCTCCTTATGGTGCTCTTGAAGTGTGAGCTTAGTAGACACATGGTAATTGGCAGAAGGCCCAATGGGAGAGGGGGTCGGAATTAACTCTCATTTAAGTCCAATTTCATTGTAAATAAACTATAATCACTTCAAACCTTTTGCTTAATAAAAAAAGGATGTGACACATTCAGCAAACACGCGGCAGGCTTGTGGCAGTGGTGGATGAGAGATATGAAACTCTGGTGATACTTGGCTTTTCTAAACCTGTCCTGAAGTTACATTATTAAAACAAACACGTTTGCAGACCTGCAAAAAACCCAAACCAAACTAAAAGAAGAGACTGAAATTCTCCCAAGGGCATGCTCTGAATTCCAGACCATTTAGGAACATTTTCTGAGCCAAATAATGCACAGAAATGACACACACACAAATTAACATCTGGAATTAGTGTCACATTCTTCACTACAAACGTGGTAAAATGCTTGGATCAGAGTCTGGTACCCATACGCTTGGTGAGAATGCCTCACGCCATAAAAACATCTATTGACTTCCATGGGTCTTCTTGCAAGGTAAGGTCCTACTTAATGTGAGTAAGGGTGTCTGAATGTGCACCTTTGCTATTGGGAAAAAATATGATTTCATGCTGTCTTTTAAAGACAGGAATACAGAGCCTTTGATATTACAGTGTTGCAAACTCTTTTCCTGATGTACTAGCTCCTACAGACAGGTGAAAATCTCAGCTTTTATTTTAAAAACAATGTGGAGGGAGGTATGTTTCTAGCCCTCCTTGTTGAAAAAAACCTGAAAACCTAAAGGCTCAAAAAATCCAGGCAGAGATAAAAAGTTGCCAACATTTATTATTCTCTAAAATATCAGCAATGTCGAACACTTGTACTTGGCACACTGGGACCCAGAGACCCCTCCAGGAAACACCAGATTAACTGCAGCTTGGTAGAAAACAGGTGATATAGGGTGCGTCTACACTTGTAAATTAAGTCGATTTAAGCCTGCTTAAGTCGACTTAATTTACTCTGCATCCACACTGGAGTTTCCTTAAGTCGACTTAAGCTGTTGCTTAAGTCGACTTAAGGAAAAGTAAAGTCGACTTTGTAAAATCTAGTTTTACATCGACTTTACTGCTTAAGTTGATTTCTTAAGTCGACTTCAGCAGTGTGGACGCCCTAAGATGACTTGGTCGACTTAGCGCAGGGGGGACAAGGGAGCATCACATGGCTCCCTGGCAGAAGGGAGCCACTGTGGCTCCCTTGTCCTGGGGAGCCCCTGCTCCCTTCTCCCCAGACTGCGGCTTCCCTGCCAGGGGAGCCGCGGTCCTGGGGAGAAGGGCTCCCCAGTCAGGGCTCCAGCGGGAGGGGATCCCCCGCTGGAACCCTGGCTGGAGAGCCGGGGAGGCGGGTGGCTGGTCCCAGCAGAGCCAGTCGCGCGCCAGCTGGCTCTGCCGGGACCAAGAAGCCACTATCTTTTTGCCGGGACTGTGGGGGTCCTGGAGAGAAGGGAGCTGCTGGCTCCCTTCTTGCCGGGACCATTCGGTCCCAGCTAGGAGGGTCAG